>OU015746.1:51140961-51171164 GCA_907169655.1 Acomys percivali | reverse complement strand
CACACACACACACACACACACACACACACACACACACACACACACACTATTGCTGAAGGCAGTACATATTAGTGAAAATGGAGAAATCAGGTGATACTGACTTGGAAGTTTCACAGCTACTGGCTAGCTTTAAGACTACAAGAAGGTGCTATGCACAGGACCAGAGTGGAAAGCCTACACAGTGGCCTTCCCCGGCTGTGAACTCTGTGAGCTGTAACGCCTGGCCTGGCAAGGTATGCAATAGGGGTAGGATGCTCACAGGAATGACCAGCCACTTTGTGCTTAGTTTTAAAGCCTGTTCTACAAGGTAGAACCCATGCTTCGTGCCACTGACTGACACCCCCAAAACAAAATAAAACAAAACAAAAAGACAAAAGCATTCCTGGCTAGGTCATTGGCCCTTGGGGAGAACATAATAATATTATTTTACTAACTGGAAACAGTAATAAACTTCCCCAAGCTCTCATTTTAAACCCATAGATTAACTCCATTTCCCAACCAGAGAAGTTTCCTCTACAGTGAGAGGGCAGTTAATGAGGAGACCTATGCCTCTTCAGCATGCAGAGGCTTAAGAGTCTATGGGGTGCTCAGCTTTAAATGGGGGCAGCTATATAGCACCGCTTCCTTCCGAAGCTCAGGGGTAATCTCATACGATGTGGCAGAAAGATTGTAGAGCCAGAGGGACCGGAGGGAGAAAACACTTTTAGTAAAATAATGTTTGTCAGCCATGTCTGTGTCTGGCACGATCTACACGATCTACATGATGTACACATGATCTCGCTTTCACAAAACCTACACTACATCAAGCCTGCCCAAGCCACATTTGATGGGGAGGGGCTGATGAAGTCCCTCGCTCCAGTTGGTGCTCCTACACCCTTGGAGGTACAGGCAACACAAAGTGTATATATATTGAGCTGCGTAGATAGCGGCGGCATGAGCACAAGCCGGACGGCTACTGGGCAGCTCTGTGCCTCGCGGATGAAAACCAACTACACATGGGCAAAGGAGATCCTAAGAAGCCAAGATGCAAAATGTGTTTATATGAATTCTTCGTGCAAACTTGCCAGGAGTACAAGAAGCAGCACCCGGATGTTTCTGTCAAAGTCTCCGAGTTCTCCAAGCAGATCTCAGAAAGGTGGAAACCCATGTCTACTAAAGAAAAGGGGAAATTTGAGGACGTGGCAAAGGATGACACAGTTCGTTATGAAAGAGAAATGAAAACCTACATCCCTCCACAAAGAGGAGATCAAAAGAAGTTCAAGGACCCCAGTGCACCCAAGAGGCCTCCTTCCGCCTGTTTGTTCTGTTCTGAGTACCGCCCCCAAATCAAGGGAGAGCTACACCCCGCCTTACTCATTGTTGATGTTGTAAAGAAACTAGGAGAGATGTGGAACAACAGCGCTGCGGATGACAAGCAGCCCTGTGACAAGAAGGCCGCCAAGCTGAAGGAGAAGCAGGAAAAGGAAACTGCTGCTGCCTACAGAGCTAAAGGAGAGCCCGATGCAGCGAAAAAGGGATGGTCAAGGCTCGAAAGAGCAAGAAACAGCAGGAAGTGGAAGATGGGGAGGAGAATGAAGAGGACGAGGAAGAGGAGGAAAAGGAGGAAGAGGAAAATGATGGCGAGTAAGATGGTTCTAGCACAATTTTTTCCCTTGTCTATAGAACATTTGTTCCCCCGCCCCTATACACAACTCACTCCTTTTAGAAAAAAACTGAAATGTAAAGATATGTAAGATTTGTTTTTAAATTGTACAGTATTTTTTTTTGATTTTTTGTATTGTCAACACACTACAAAATGTGTCTTTAGATAGCCCCATCCTGGTGGTGCTTTTAGTAGCCAATAACCTTGCCTGGTACAGTGTGGGGGTTTTAAATTGGCATGGAAATTTAAAGCAGGTTCCTGTTAGTGGACAGCACAAATTAGTTATATATGGGGACAGCACATATTTTAGCTTTTTTCTTTTCTTTTCTTTTCTTTTCTTTTCTTTTCTTCTTCTTCTTCTTCTTCTTCTTCTTCTTCTTCTTCTTCTTCTTCTTCTTCTTCTTCTTCTTCTTGGTCTTGTTCAGTTTGAATGTTTTTCTTCAGTTCTCTGTGATGCAGCTTATATGAAGACAATTGTTGTGCTTTTAACTGAATACCACTCTATAATTGGAAAAAAAGCGACTGTTTTGTTGACATTCTGAATGCTTCTAAATACATTTTTATTAATGTGTGTGTGTGTGTGTGTGTGTGTGTGTGTTGACTATACTCCAGTGAAAGAAAAAATTCAATATTATTTAGAGAGCATAAGTTCATTTTAAGGGTTAAAAAAATTAAAAGGACACAATGTTGGGTAAAGAAGTCGGGGCAAATCAGGGAAGAATTGGAGATAACTACGATAAAATTTCATTTTATGAAATTCTCAAACAACTGAAAAATGTATTAAAAGAAAGAAAACATAAAGTTGGAAGCAAAAAGTTTTGGAAGGATAAGGAAGAACTGAAGGGTAGGGAAAAGAAGGTGGATTTGATCAAAATGCAGAACATTCGTGCAGGGACTTACCAAACCATACAAATAATCACTGTGCCTTCTAGTCACAGCTGTGGCCACAGAGCACCAGAACTTACTCCTCCTGTGTAATTCTATTTCTGGACCTGTTGTCCTCGTGGCCATCAAGCCACTTATTCTTCTTAAGCACTGTTGACTACTCTTCCCTCTACTGTAAAATCAACTTCTTTGTCCTCTATAAATATGTGCCATCAGTTTAGTTTACTTTACCTAACATGATAGATAGTGTTTAGTTCTATTCACACTGCTGTAAACAATAAAATTGTGTTATCAGGAAGAAATATGGCATGTATATAGACATATATATGTACACACTGTGTTTTCTTCAATCCATCTGTCCTTGGACATTCCAGTAAGTTGTATCTGGACTATTGGTAAATGGGGGTATAATAAATATAGAAATAGAGATAAATTTTTGAAATACTGATTTCACTTCCTTTGGGTATATACTTAATTATGGGATCCCTGTGCTAAGTGATAGGTCCACCTTGAGATGGGGTGGGGCCATGCTGGCTTTCAGGTGCACTAGCCACCTAAGTGCTCCTCTGGCTTCACATCTTCCTCAGCATATGTTATTTTATCTTTGACTGCAGTGACATACTCTATTTGTTTGGATTCACATTTCCATAATGATTAGGGATGTTGAACATCTTTTCATATACTTGTTGGCTACCTATGTATCTTTTGAGGGATATCTATTTATAGCATTTCCCATTTTCAATCAAATGAATTGTTCTTTTTCTGTTCTATTTTATATAGAACACTGACAAATTCTGGATATTATTAGTACCTCCTCAGATGAGGCATTTGCAAATATCTTCTCTAATTCTTCTGGCTGCCTATTCACTACTGATTAATTACTTTATTGAGCAGAAGCTTCTTAGTTTGATATAATCTGTCTATTTTTGCTTTTGTTGTCTATGATTTGGGGAATCTAATAAATATAATTAACATACTGATTTATGTTTCTATCATATTTTCTAAGAGCTTAATTTGATCCAGTTTATTGATTTTTGTGTATAGCAAGAATTTGAAATATTTTTATATACATATTTCTCATTTGCCCATTCAGCTTTAAGAAGTCTGTCATATGCATGAATTTATTGCTACTATTTCAGTATTATGTTAACAGTTCTAGTAAATTCATAAGCATTTAAACAAAGAATGTGAACTTAAATAGAATGAAACAGATAATATACGGTTATCACACTATGTCATACAAAGGAAGATTTATGATAGGCTCAGACTTAGTCTCTCAGGTTGTATGTGGGACAGAGGTAGTACTGAAAGTGCACCTTCTAGGGACATGCTCTAGTGTGGTGTCCTGTAAGGAGACTAGTATTGATAGAAGGCTTTCGTACTACAGCAGATTTGATGAGAGATTAGCAGTTGAACAGATGCCTTAAGGAGTAAGTCCATGGTAGTTGTGATGGTTTGAATAAGAATGGCTCCCATAAACTCATATGTTTAGAAAGCTTAGTCATCAGGGAGTGACACTACTTAGGAGGGATTAGGAGAATGGCTTTGTTGGAGTAGGTGTGGCCTTGGTGGAAGATGTGTGCCACTGGTGATGGGCTTTGAGGATTTCTTCCTGCTGTCTGTGGACCCAATGTAGAGCTCTGTGCTATTTCTTCAGCACCATTTCTGCCTGCATGCCATTATAATCCCTGCTATGAGGAAAATGATCTAAACCTTTTAAACTTTAAGCCAGCCCCAATTAAATCCTTTCATTTTATACGAGTTGCCTTGGTCATGGTATCTCTTCACAGCAATAGAATACTGACTAAGACAGTAGTATCATGGTTCCCAATTGAAATTATTCATCTATTTCCAAGCATCATTCATCATATATTAAGTAACATTTTCAAAAGGTGGGTCAGGGGGCTGGAGTGATGACTCAGTAGCCACGAGCATTTGCTGTTCTTACAGGGCCAGGGTTTGATTCCCAGAATTCATACTGGATGGCTCATAGGTGCCTGCAACTCCAGTTCAGGGAGGGGATCTGATGTCTTTTCCTAGCCTTTGTAGGCACTGAATATACATATTCTCAGGCACACAGACATATACATAAAATACCAAACACAAGTCTTTAGCCTCACCCTGCATGTGAGAAGTCATAATTGCTATAACTAAAAGGTAAACAAAGATGTGTTTATTTGTGAATTACAGCTTTAGGGTAGAAAAGCTAACATTTGAGAAAGCAATTACTCAATGGAAAATATCCAGCGCAATAGAAAGATCATAAAACAGTTAAAAAATAAATGCAAGATGGAGAGAAAGGGTGGATGGGAGTGGGGATGGGGAGGATTGCCCAGAAAGATAGCAAGTCCACACAACTATCTAGCTACAGATTCTGTGTGGTCCTTTGAGGCTCATGGTAGCTATTTTGTGGACATTTTACAGACAAGTCACAGGCTGGCAACTTATTTATTTAAGAGCTGATATTGTTAATGTTTATATAATTTGTTTGAGTGGTAAGAAATGTGGGTATATAGTGTTAATAAGAATGATCTCACAGGAGACCTGTGATACTTTTAGGCTCAAAATGCTGTTACGTTAGTACATGATGACAAACGAAGATGATGTAAAATATGAATTAAAAGGGAATCTTGGTATTTTCTCTGAAGCCTGGCTTTGAAACTATACTAGGAGGGAGTACCTCAGCCAGCCAGCCAGAGGTATTCTTTAGGAGGCATAGCAATGCATTGTTGGGGAAACGAAGGTGGCCTTAGAGGAGACTATTCTTGGTCCAATATTTCAATGAAGTGAATAACCAAATCCAACAGAAGGCATTCCTGTTAGGGGTCATTGAAAACCAAACAAAACAAACCAAACAAACAAACAGAAAACCAACCAATCAAGCAAACAAACAGGAAAATTCCCTGCCATTCTCTTTACACTGATGATTCCAGCCTTTTTGAGTACTACTGAGATCAAATAGTATATGCCTCTCTGATATCACCTGGTCCAAGACAAAGTTACATGGTGGGGGAGTAAATACTGTTGTTCTTTCATACAACGAAATGGCTATAGCTAGTTACCATTTACATACACTAAAGAGTATATTTTAAATGTCCTCATGACAACGACATGACAATTAACATCATAATATGTTTTCATTATCCATATTTTATTATTCCACAACACATACACACAGAGAAACATATTATACCCACAAATATATACAATTATTATTTCCAAAAAAAAGGAAAAGAAGTGAAATACAAAGAAAATGAGTAGAGTGAAAGCTTACTGAAAGCCAAGTTATAATTTACAGTTAAAATTTAGACACATCAAGACAGGAAAGATATTATCTTCATGGTTGCCAAATACAAATAGCCAAAACACTATGACTGTAACATTTATATAACTCCTGGTTCTTTCATGGTTCTTCTTGTTGTAGGTAGTTTATATGTGTAATAATATAAATGTATATGTAAGTAATAATGATTATGTAAATCAAAAGAAAGAAAGAAAGAAAGAAAGAAAGAAAGAAATACAGGGCATGGATTGAATGGCCCTTAATAAGCAGTTGAGCTCTTGCTGCTTTCACAGGGCCAAGGTTTGATTACCAGCACCCCCCTGGGTGGCTTATAGTTGCTGGAAATGGCAGAATTGAGAGCCAGTGAGATCATGGAGGTGTTGGGTAAAGATCCAGGATATGACTGTACTCATGGGAGGCTGATAGCTGTTGGAGCTGATGAGGGTCACATAAGTGGAGCAGATGAGTAGTGGTGAGTCAGCATACCTGTTTAAGTCATTCCTGATGATGGCAAAGGCAGAAAAGAAGTCAGTGATTCAGGCTCAGAAATGGCCGAGGAAGGAAATGGTGAGCTGTGGAAGATGACAACATGTGAAGAATCTAATAGAAATAGATTAGAAATTAAATACTGTGAGATAATCCAAGTTCACCAATATTTACAAAGCAGACCTGTGGGCAAAGGCCAGATATTCAGTGCATCAAGTAAGTAGGGGAATGCAAACATTTATAGTGGGATTGGATGTTAGGCCACCGTGCACGTGGTGATTTGAAGGGAGGCAATGACACTATATTCATAGATGCATTTTTCTAATATTTCTTAAAAAAACTGCACTATCCTCAAGAAATTTAATGAAAGGGACTAAAAGTTGAGGCACCAATGGGAAGAAGTTTGTATCTGCTATTGAATTTGGTTGGAATGGCTGTTGCTTGGAAGATGGCTAGTGTTTAGACAGAACCCTGAGATGACCATACAGTGAGGTTTAGGAAGCTAACGTCTCTGGCAGCAGGCAGTTGAATGCCTGGGGTGGTCTGATACAAGTTGTGGTAGGTGGCGTCTTCTGTATTGTAAAACCAAATCCTTATTTCAAAGGAAAAATTTAAAAATGCACCAGTCCTCTAATCCTCAATATCATGGCTCTTTTAATCACCAATCATTCATTCTTTAACATAGTAGGTAGTGTTATGTTGTGGGTCGTTTTTCTTCCTATACTTCAAGTTCCTTGAATAATGACTCACAAGACTCACGATAATTATTTACAAATACCTGACTAGCTCTTAATTTAAAATAACCCATTATAGTAATCTACGTTTTGCCACATGGCTTGTTACCTGAGCACACGCACCAGTCATCCATTTTCCTTACATGTTGGCCTCTGAAACCCGTGTGCTTGGCTCTATCCCAGAATTCTTTCTGTCTGCCAGATGGCACCCATTTCCTGACTCAGCCATAGGACATAGATTTGTTTGTTTGTTTGAGATAGGGTATTTCTGTGTAGCCTTGGCTGTCTTATACTTGCTTTATATACCAGGCTGACATAAAACTCATACAGATCAACCTGCCTTTCCCTCCCTGAGTACTGAGATTAAAGGCATAAGCCATCATGTCTGGCTGGCCATAGTTTTTTTTTTTTTTAAATCAACAGGTATTGCATCCATATAATATACAAGAATTTCCTTCTACACTTTAAACTTATTTTTTTTTAATTAAGATATTGTTACATCATTTCTCCCCTCCTTGTCTTTCCCCAAAGTACTCTCTGTCTTTTCCCCCCTATTCCATCTCAAATTCATAGCCCATTATTCTTTAAATATATAGCTTTGTTTGTATGCATTTGTTTTAGAGCAGACCACTTGCTGTTGAATGACCAATTGGAAGGCTCAACCCTAGGAAAGACTAATTCTCTCTCTCAGACATGAAATGTCTGTGTTTTCCAGATGTGTCAGGGAAGCCACACACTTAGCTGCCCAAATAAGACCTAAGCAATGACAACATCAATTGACATGCCAGTACGGATGGGTACAATTTTATGTGGTCCCAACTGTAGATGAAGACTGAGTGATTTTTTTTCTTGTTAGTGTTAACTATTTACTTACACATTGGAATTCTTTTTGTTTTTCTGGCTTTAAAAACCATGTTTAAAATGAAAGAGTATCAGAATTCCTAGAAATCATAATAATAAAGTTAGATTTTTATATAGAAAATGTCTGCTGTGCGGTTTCACGGGGGCTGACAATTGGCAATTTATGCCTACTTAGAATAGAATTGTTACAAAGTTACCTACCTATTCATTCCTTCTATTCCCCATTTGTTTCTCACAGACTGATGTAGTAAACAGATCTTTATTGGAGAACTACGATGGTGCCTCACTATGTCTGGCCTCAAACTCACTATGTAGAGCAAGCTGGCCTGGAAGTCACAGATAGTTACCTCTGCATGCCCAGGGCTAGAATTAAATGGGCATTCCTCCATGTACCTATGCTATACCAGGTGCCATGCTAGTGAGCCCTGGGGAAGAAAACAGATTGATGATTTTAATTACCTGGGCATAGGCATTGAATAAAAAACTAAAAACCTATTAAGAGCATATATCTCATGGCAAGTGTCTTTATCACAACAAAAGAAATATATATGCAAATATCTATGCATATGTGTGAGTGTGTGCACCAGTTTCTGCAGCACCCTCTCCTCTGCCCAGATTTGTTGGCTCCATTGGTCTCCTTGTGCAGCTCCGGACCCCTCCAGGTACTTCAATCCCTCCACTCTTCCATAAGAGTGCCTGCACTCTGCACAAAATTCGGCTGTGAGGCTCAGCATCTGCTTCGACACCCTGCTGTGTAGGGTCATTCAGAGGACAACTATGGTAAGTTCCTGTCCTGTTCCCTCTCTTCAACTGCTTCTAGTGTCTATTCTATTTGTCCTTCTGAATGAGAAGGAACACATGTGAGAAAAGTTTAGCTTCAGCTCAGAAGTATTGAGAGAAATAATGTGATTCTAGAGAGCAAGATTCAGGAGGCACACACACACACACACCACACACACACACCACACACACTATATATATATATATGAACATACACATAGTCTCCTCTCTCTCTCCCTCTCCCCCCACCTCTGATACACTCATACATATACACACAGAGGCAAACACTCTCAAACCTATAGACATACATGCACATAGACACAGTCTCATATACATCTTTCTCTTTCTCTGATACACACACACACAAACACACACATACACACACACACACACACACACACACACTGACCCAATGAAAAAGTAGTGTCACTGCTTACCTTCAAGCTAATACCTACTTTCTTTCTAGTGGCCCTGGGCTATTTTCATAGACAATCTGGTATGTGTATGCTTGTGTATATGCTGTGATGTTTTATCCCTACATGTAAAACATACAGTCCTAAAAGACTTGCTATCACTAATAACAACTCATGTAGGCTGGGGGATATAATGCTGTTCTGTTTCGATTCTCTGTGGTTTAACACAGATGGGGAAAGTATTTTAAGAAGCTTAGCTATTTTGTTAAATGTTTATGACTTGTAAATTCCCAGCCTTTTAGGATTCTCCAAATGTGTTGACATTGATGGTGAATTTAAAGGGAAATTAGCCAAATATGTTTTTGTCTAATTAACCCAGAGCATCTAATAATAGCTGTGAGGATTGGCATGCAAACTAGGGCTACTTACTTATTGCATGGAGGTATGCTCCTATTATTTTCCTTTGAGGTTTAGATTTTCACATTTCACCCACACACACACTCCACACATACCTCATTCCCTGGAGACTCACTGAATGAGCTGTCAGAGCACAGATCTGCAACTTTTTTTCTCTCTTTTCCTAAAACGAAACAAAGTAGTCTAGTAGTTAGTTACATTTCTCTAGAAGTCCAAAGACTGGCTCTCCTAAACTTTCTGCTCACAAGATACAGAAAGGGGAATCAACCATCCCTCTTTTGTATCCCATGGTCACAAGGATGAGAAAATGATGTAATTTTGCACATAGTTTTTAGTCTCTTGGGATAATGATTTTATAATTCAGCAATATATATCATCCTTGTCTAAGTAAGGAGAATAATTGGAATGGAAGCTGTAATAATTCTGTCAGACAAAAATGGTCATAGTAGTTGGCAACTTCCTGCAGGCCCTCCTCCAGGCAGTAGGAGACAAGGTCAAACAGCGTTCTCAACGTGACTTCTATTTTAGATGCTGGCCTCAAATGCGAGTTCATAACAAACACCGTACCCCAGCTTCCTGAGTGCTGGGATTATAGGCACAAGTTCCCAGTCCTGGAGAGATGCTTTTTCTTAGTTTCAATTTTGATACATAAATTTTAAAAGCTTCAGGTAAATTCATTCTGTTGATGCTTATTGATGCTAACAAGGAAGGGCCTGGCCTCAGGATAGTAATTAACAACCCAGTCAGAGGTTGTTAGAAAATTTCCATTTATTTTGAAAGAAGATTTCATTAAATAAAATAGAATTATGAAATTGACCAGCCCACAAATTTAGAAATTTGTTTTCATGATATTAAAATGAAGAAAAAAAACTGAGTAAATGTGGCTATAACTAAGGGCAAATAAAGGGTGCAGGCATTTTCAAAAGAAGGCATTCTTTGCAGAAGAGAAGAAACTGTGAGCCTGTTACTCACTTTTCTACCTTAATATTCAGAGATACGTGGAGATTTGAACTAATTACTAGTAGGGTTGTAAAAATGTCATTTTCATTTAGAATATGAATGTGATGGAGTCTAAATGCACCACTGTTGATTTCTCAACTCATTTGAGAATGTATTTCAAGTTGGCTTAGACAAACCTGTGATAGCAAAACAAAACTTTTTAAAAAATCTGCGAAAATTGCTGGAAACAGTGTTATACGCTCAAAATGTACACATACAGAATTCATATATTGACTTTTTAACTTCATCTTGATTTCGTACAATACTATGCTTGTAACAGGTTAAAGGATGGTTGACACACCATTTTCTGCCTGGAATAATTACAAACATTCGAGATCCAAAGGTTGAAACTTATTCAACAGCATCACAGCATTTGAAGGGAGGAGCTAAAGACTTTGCTAATGCGACTACCTAGGGCACCTTGCTGCTCTCCCAAGTGAGCACACTGCAACAGGCATGCCTCTGTGCACCAGAGGCCTTTCCCAGTCAATGAATCTGATGGCACTGTCACCATGCAGTTTCCAGTACCCAGAACTGTTCAGGGGTAAATTCCTGTTCTTTGAAAACCGTGTGTGGCATGTGATATCTAGTGTATGAACGCAGACAGAATTTACCAGGAGAAGCAGGAAACTGCATCTACAGTAAAACACCACAGTTAATAAGAAACTGATCTGAGGCATGAACTGACCTATTTCAGCAAGGATACCCTGGCACTGGGTGGCATATGGCATGGGCTATGGAAAGGACACATGAAACCAAAGCATCAGTGAAATCATGTGATGCAACACAGAGGAACATTTCCAGAAACACCTGAGATTCAACATACTTGATTATTAATACTCTTTTGTAGTTATGCATTCAGACTCCATTTTACTCATGTCAATGATTTTGTGACACCAACATCCAGTTGTTTGACACTGCGGGCAAAGAAGTTGTAGTCTAGGAAATTCTAGATTCTGATTGATTTCAGAAATATACTAACAAACTTTAATTAAACCAATATTATTTCATTATTATGCGTCCAAAGGGGTACAAAAAAGAAAAAGAATAACAGAAGCAAGGAATTCAGGATAAAAATATCTGTCCCCAATGTAACTATCTCATTTGTTTTTCTGTCTTAAGGAAGTATGACATGTTCATGTTAAATTCTTAAAGGGATCTTTTACACACAACTATGTCTAAGAGAGCCAGAGCTCTCAAGTTCACCAGTAACAGACGTGATAGGAAAGTTTGCCTGGGGAAAAGATGTTTAATGATAGCAACCCCTCACAGACTTCAGGGACTATCCAATAGGTGATGGTCTGAACCATGGAGAATGGATGGAGATGCGCAGTGTTGACATCTCTGAGAACCTATAGTCCTAGTGTCCATGGTGTGATGGGAACGTCCACTCCCAGGAGATGTGTGACACTGATGCTATGCTTCCTCTGATATTTGGAGAACACAATTATAAGGATGAGAGAAAAGGACTCAATTGTAGGTCCAGTGGACACTATTAACCTTGCACTTTCTCCTTGTGAATCTCACTATTTAATCGGCACATCTCTATCCACAGTTGAAACTATCCCATAGTAAAAAAGAATGAAGCTGACAGTCTTGACACAAAGCCACTGAAATATCATGATAGCAGGAAAAATTGTTAAAAGCAGAAAAAGAATTCAAGTTGATATGAAACTTTCCACAATTGGAGAAATACTGAAAAGAAATTAAAACAATTTTTGAAAGAAATATAGTGAAACTCAAATATGTGCTAGACAGGCTGTCACACCCATTTGAGAAAGACAAAATAATGGAAATAAATAACTGGACTTGAATATGTTTACTAAGATTCTTCTTATCAAAAAAGTTTAATACAATTTTGAAGTGTTCCAGCTGACTGAAAAACAAATCAAATTAAAAAGATAATAAAATTGTGTATGATTTTTAAAGGCTTTATTTACTTGTGTATGTTCCTGTGTGAGACATTTGCATAGGTGTTAGCAGGTGAAGGGGCCATGAGATGGTGTCTGATACCTCAGGGCTGGAGGTACAGCCATCTGTGAGACACCATGCCTACTACATTGATGTTAGGATCCCAACCCCAGTCTACATGATTGCTCAGCAAGCCCATTTAACCTATGAGCCATCTACCCGACACCCACCTGATTACATGTAATTTTACAAAGTATGATGAATAATTAAAGCAAGTTGATATTAGATGGCATTGTAAAATAAAGGTAATATATATTTAAGATTGGTCAAAGATGAAATATTTGGACTTTTAAACTGTGTGTGTGAGAAAGGAGAGGAGAGAGAGAAGGGGGGCCTCAAGAGGAGGGTATAGAGCTTGAGTTAGAGGTTTTTATGTTCCCCCAACACCAGCACAAGAGCTGGGAATCTTCTAGAAAAGCAGTAAGCACCCTTAAATGCTAAGGTTTCTCTCCAGCCCCCAAATTAATGCCTTAAAATTAGTAAGACATTTAAATCAATAGAGAAGATTTAAAGTTTGGTTTTCCAAAAGAAGCTTAATATGTTTAAAAATGATAATATTCTGAGTATAAAATTACAAATTATGCCAGAAAAATCTTAAGGTTGGAGTATGAATAGTTGCTTACAAATCTCTAATTTTATATATGTAGGGAATTCTCAAATTCAAGTATTTGATTTTTGAAGGGAGAAAGATATATTTAAACAGAATTAAGTAGATATCTAAAGATATTTTAAATGTAAATTAACCATTAGCAAGGAAAAAGGATACATAATTTTCAGATTACAAGAAACTTTGTTATATAGAGAAGAATTTTGAACAGATACAATTTAAAAAACAAGGAAACCAAGTGAATTTTAATAAAATTATTTAAACAAAACAAAACTGTAAGAAGATGAACAAAACTAAAATGTGGTGGAATTTCTTCTTCTCCAATTCTTTACCAAAGATAAATGTAATTATTGATACCTTAGTTCCATAGCAGCTGTTGCATTTGTTTCAGAGTTGATACTCTGTCTCTACTTTTACCTGAGAAGCTTCTTGAAGGAACAGTGTGAACATTGTTTCTCTGTCCTCCACTCTGGTGTCCTCACCCTTTCTATTTCCAGTGCCAGTGAGTATGGTAGGAGTAGTTTTCTGGCTTTAATTCTTTTTGAAACTTTACATTCACAAGGATCCTTTAGCTGCCAGTGGTCTGGCCTATGTCTTTCTTAAGAGTACAAAGCAAATGATGGTAAATGTGTTTTTTTAGATATAGCTGTCATTTATTAAAGTGTTGCTAGAAAAATGGCTTAGTGGATAAAGACACCTGCCACCAATCCCTACAATTTGGTTAGACCATGGAACCTCCACGGTGAAAGAAGGGAGCTAATTCCCACAAGTTGGTCTCTAACCTTCACTCACATGCTACGCCATGTGCAGACACACACACACACAAACACACACACACATACACGCATGCAATTGTGCAATCAATCAATCAATCAATCAATCAATCAATCAATCAATGATATTTATCTGGAACCGGGGTAAAATAGGCACTTTAACTAATTTATTTATGGACTGTCCAAAGTAGTGTGGGAGGACATAATCTCAGGCCTATTAAACTTGTTTTATATTCTGCAGCCCAGATGCATCCTGCATCCCAGCGAATTTGCCAACTTGAAAAAGTTTTCAAGTTCTCTTAAACGATTCTTTACCCCCTCTGGTTTGTTTTCTATTTGCTCCACTTGTTTTTGCATGCCTTTTACTGGATGAGTTGTTTGTTATTTGTGTGTGTGTGTGTGTGTGTGTGTGTGTGTGTGTGTGTATGTGTTTATGTGTGTGTGTGTGTGTTGCAGTTCTAAAATCAGTCACTTCTTTGGAGACAGTTCTCCTGGCTGACCTATGATAGGTCCCAAACCATGATAATTTAGCTCTGTAGTATCTGTAATAAGCATTTAATTTGTAGAGCCAAGTTATTTTTTCTTAGTTTACATGCCAAGGTGAGTGAGTAAGGGGTTGGGGAAAGGGAACAGATTCCTTTAGACTTATTCTCAGATTTGCAATGCTTATAATCATAGATGCATACAAATGTCCTTACATGAATGCTTTAAATATATATGTTTGGGCATATGTGTATGGATATGGAACATTACAAATACATTTGTTGTTCTTTAAACTCCTCAAAGTTTCTGTATTTTTAGGAGTAAAAGAAGTGTTTGAATTAGTTTGTGCATTTCATGTGTTCCCCAGACTTCAAGATTTTCCACGGAAGGGTTGGAAGAAGACTCAAAAATCTCCTATGGCATGTTGGAGTATACCAAGTACTTCACTGTGTTTATCTGTATTTGTAACTGTCTTATCAAACTTTATAGAAAGTGTTCTGTGCCTCAAGAGCTTTGGATATCCCTGACAAATCCTAGTGGTTCATGGACCTAAACCCCAGCATCACTGTGACCCTACTAGACGGCCTAGAGAGGCTGGTCCTTCCCCAGACCTTAAAAGTCAGAACCTACATTTTCACAAGATCACAAGAGGACGCAAGAAGATCAACTTTAAACAACATAGTTGTCTAACTGTGAGGTACCCTCCTGGGTTCCTGTTCTTTGGAAGCTTAGAAGGAAAGGTCACCCTGGCCTAGCTACATAATGGAATACTGCATCAAAAAAATCAAATAGGTAAAAGGAAAGAATACTGTACAGTTGACGCTGAGTTAACTCTCAGCTCAAACACTGTGATTGTATATAATACACACACACACACACACACACACACACACACACTTGCTTCAGTAAACAAGAAATATTCCAAAGACATAGAGCATAAAGAGAATATTTTATTAGAATATAGATCAGAATAGTTGAACTGAATTAGATTCCAATTTTGTTTCATTCATAGTGACAGTAACTATGGCAAACTAAAGTATCTGGCCTTAATTTGTAGTCTCAAGGAGTAAATCTCAATTACTCCTACCAGGAAAATAAATGAGTCCAAGTATAATTAATGAGAAATTAAAGAAAATGATATTCCAAAGATAGTGCAAAGGAGACTGAGAGAGTGAACGAGAAACATGTTAACGTTGATAATGATGAGACCAGGACGATAAGAGCTGTAACATTTGTAGGCAGCCTTAGTGCTTTCCAAGCTTTTGAATATTCAACAACTCATTGAAGTCATTATAACAATTCAGGGAAAAAGGCAAATTAGATATTTTTAAGCACAGTTCACTAATTTAAATAAGGCCTGACCCAGTAGACTATAGTCTGGCATATCTATGTACCCTGGTTGTCCATTTTATTCTAATTTAATCTAAATCTGGTGCTAGAGCAAGTAGAAATGGGCCAGGAGAGTGATGGATTTACTGTGTTCATAGTATCTGAGGTTGACATTTTTTTTTCTGCTGCTGAAATGTCTCTTTGTTTTTCACTTCCCGTATGCTTCTTTGTAATGTTTTTCTAACCTTTTTCTTTCTCCTTTCATATTTCCTCTTTAACTTCATCTGCACCACAGACTCAAACTTCCTCCACCTTTCCTGTGGTCACCTGCCTCCACACCAACCTTCCAGGGACTGTGTGTCTCAGCTATCTGTTCTACCTCCTCCTCTCCACCTGGTCCAACCACTGCTTCGCCAGGCTCCCCTCTTTTGCCATAAGTTGTTATGGCAACCGACAGTCAGTGGGCCTGGGAGACACCATGCCGAGCCAAAACTGGCAGGAAGAGACACTGAGCAGCATCTGCGGAGGTTGATAAGGCCAACGTGTTGGGTTGGCCCCTCCTGTAAGGGAAGAGAGAGGGAGAAGCCGTGAGAGATTACCACCAATGATTCTCAGCTGGAGAGAAGGACGTGAAAACTGTTTTCAGATCTTGCTGGTGTCACCTGAGGCTTTCTGTTTTTTACTCCCAAGTCTACCCTTCAGAATCAATACCTTCATCCCTAGTCCTAACCTCAACTCCAAAAGGAGAAAAGGGAAAATTAGCATAGGTGCTAAACAGAGAAGTTCATAATATTATTGATTTTAGAATTACTATGAGAAACTATTTTCCTCTGTAGATGAAGAACATGAAGTACATTTTGAGATCACTGAAATGGAAAAGCCTCCATTTCTCAAGATTTCTCCGAGACTTTTGTCATAGTATTTGGAACATTCTGGCTTCTTTAGAGTATTAGAAATACAGTGCCTTGTTTGTTTCTCCTCTATCATAAATATTTTTTCTAATATAAAATTAGCACACAACTAATTAACACTGTCTGGAATTAAAGCCATATTTTGAAAATAAATGCAAATGGAAGACACACCCTACCCACTAGGGAGGATATCTTGTTTTCCTAAATTTGGACCAGGTCGTTCATGTATACTTTGTTTTTCGTTGATATCTGATTGTGCCACAATTTACTAATCTGATGTGATCCATTGAATGTTTCAAGTTACTAAAAACTGATTTGTAAGAAATAAAAATGATGGCACAAAAATATGGGGCTCTGAAAATGGTTTCAAGTGCTGTCTTTATATACACAGTCCTGATGTGACTGATGGCATCTTTGCACCTTCTCTTTTGTTCTTTTGAGAAATGGTGTGAGTGTGTGTGTGTGTGTGTGTGTGTGTGTGTGTGTGTGTGTGTCTGTGTGCATGAATGTGCATGCCACAGGATACATGAGTGAGTCCAAGAACAATGTTCAGGAGTGATTCTTTTCTTTTGTTATGTGGGTTCAGGTCATCAGACTTGGGGATATGCACTTTTATTCACTGAAATATTTCAGCTTCTCTCACTCTTTGAAAACATATTTCTATTTATTCTGTTGACTTAATAGTATAGTTACTCCATTGTATCATAGGCTCTTAATTTGTGGGCTCAATCAATCATGGATTGAAAATATTTTGAAAACTGCAGTGTACTGAGCATGCATGGCATTTACTTATAATTATTGCCTAAGTAACACATTATGACTGCTACTTGAATAGTATTTAATTTTATTTGGTGTTATAAATAATCCAGAAATGACCTAAAGCACAAGGGAGAATGTGGGTTATATGCAAAGACATACGCCATCATATTTAGAGACTTCAGCATGTTTGGATGTTGGCATCTGTAGATAATCCTGGAAATCATCCCTTGCTGATACAGGACAACTCTGTGCTTCAGTGGGTAATAGTTACTTGCATATCTTATATTATCTTCATATATTACAGAATGTTTTGTCATACACATTTTAATGGTTGCTTGATAGGATACATAACTTTGTAAATCATTTGGAACTTAACTTTTAATAGTATTGTTGCTTACAAGTAAACTTGGAGATGCTTTAATTCATTTTGTCCGTTTAAAATGTGAATTCGAGAGGAGGCATCTAAGATGTAGCCAAACACACAGGATATCTGATCTGCAGGACTGATACTAGGGACCAGGCTGGGAGCTACAGACCACAAATCCTGAAGAGTCCTAGGTGAGAATGGTCTGCAAAGTGCAGAGTAGAGGTGGGTCTGGCCTTGGTCCACCCAAATGGCCCATGGAAGATGGGGTGCCCAGTCGCCAGGGTCTGGACCCGAACTCGCCAGTGAGCTGCTGTTGTGCCCTATATCAGGGTCTCTGTATCTGAGACTGAACTGTGGGCAGTATAACACCAGCCTGGAGCTGCTGGCCTGGAAAAAACGAAGGAAAATGGGTGGTTCTGACCTCCGACCTACCTGTGAGTCCTGAGAAAGCCCCAGGGGTGGAGGACCACACTGGCGCAAAATCCAAAGCCCATTGTAGCCTCAGCTGAGAAGGGCACTCTCTGTCTCCCTCACTGATCTGTGGTCTGGCTAGACAAGGAGGACCAGAGAGTATGGATCTGGGCCCGCCACTCCACAGAAAGACCGAGGGCCCACACAGGGGCTCAGGCAGCTGTGGACATGCCCTCCAGCCACATCTCCAAAGCAGCAGCCTTAGGTTGACAGATGTAAGGCCCCAACATCTGAACAGATTGGGCAGAAACCTCCATGCCAGCCCCAGCAGACTGTTCCCACACACTTGGTTGGAACTAATCTGGCCTGAATGGACCAGGCAGATGCCTAGATAGACACCACAACTCAGCAGGAGCTCCCATGCTCTCCAGAGGGCCTGAACCAGCCTTCAGGAGGGGCTTGGGCAGAAAACTAACCACCCGCTCCAACCCAGGGAGCCATCCCTGCAAGCTCTGATGGAGCCTGAGCAGCTGCCACAACCCAGCTGGAGTGTATGAGCAGGCTCAGATGAGACTGAACTGGCATGAAGGGATCAGGGCAGAAGCCCAGCAACTCCCACAAGGTAGAGGGCAGTATCTGCTCTCTCAAAGCAATACTGAACCTAGGCCACACAGCCTGGACAGATCAGCAGAATCCTAGCGAACCCCCACAAGCCAGTAGGGGTTCTGGCACTCTAGGGCTGACTAAGCCTAGGCCCCCAAAGCCCCAGTGCCCTAGGGCAAGGTTTTCAAACTCAACCAAAGGCAGGATAACTGGCATTATCTACACTACTCAAACTGATTCTTGGCTACAGAGCACCAGCACCAGCCACTGCTGACCCAGTGGGGAGCCCAGGGTGTGTAGTAAAGTCCCCTGGAGCTGAAACCATGTCACCTGCCTAATCCAGGGAAGAACACCAGAAACTACTTTCTAAAGTCAGAGACAGAAGATGACTAGAGGCCCAGTGTAAAAACACAAACAACAAAAATAGAAATAATATGGCATCTCCAGATCCCAACTATCTCAAACAAATCAACCCTGAGAACTCAAACACAATTGAAACACAAGAAAATGACCTCAAATCTATAGTAATGATGATAATAATGGAGGAAATGAATAAAATTCAGAAACAAATGCAGGAAGATGTAGCCAAACAGATTGAAGACATTAAAGAGGCCTATAGAGAGGAACTGGAAGAAATTCAGGAAAATACAAACAATCAAATTAAGGAAATCAATAAAACAGTTCAAGATCTGAAGATGGAAATAGAAACAACGATAAAAGCACAGACTGAAAATAAGCCAGGAATCAGAGGACTTAGAGAAGAAAGCAAGTAATACTCAGGTAAGCTTCTCTAACAGAATTCAAGAGATGGAGGAATGAATCTTAGGAGTAGAATATACTATGGTAGAACTTGAAACAGCCATCAAAGAAAATGCTAAATCTGAAAAAATTCTGACACAAAACATCCAAGAATTCAAGGACACCATGAAAAGACGAAACCTGAGGATAATATTCATCCAGAAAAGAGAAGATGCCTGGCTCTAAGACGCAGAAAATATTTTCAACAAAATTATACAAGAAAATTTATCCAATTTAAGGAAGAAGATGAATATAAAGATACAATAGGCCTACAGAACACCAAATAGAATAGACCAGAAAAGAAAATGCTCCTGACACATAATAATCAAAACACAAAATGTACAGAACAAAGAAAAATATTAAAAGCAACAAGGGAAAAGGGCCAAGTAACATATAATGGCAAATCTATCAGAATTACAAACAACTTCTCAGCAGAGACCATAAAAGCCAGAAGGGTCTGGACAGAGATCCTGCAAACCTTAAGAGACCACAGATTACAGGCCAGACTACTCTGTCCAGCAAAACTTTCAATAACCATTGATGGAGGAAATAAGATATTGTATGATAAAAACAAATTCACACAGTCCCTATCCACAAATCCAGCCTTACAGAAGTTACTATAAGGAAAACTCCAACCCAAAGCAACAAACTACAACCAAAATTATTCAGGAAATAGATAACTACACTGTCACAAAAACATAACCATTTAAACACTCTATGGCAACTTAACATCAAAATCAAGTTACTGGTCATTAATATGTCACAACATCAATGGTCTCAATTCTCCAATAAAAAGATACAGACTAGCAGAATGGATGCATAAACAAGACCCAACATTCTTCTGCATTCAAGAAACATATCTCAGGCACAAGGATAGACATTACCTCAAGGTAAAAGGCCGGGAAAAGGTTTTCCAAGCAAATGGTCAAAAGAATCAAGCTGGTGTAACCATTTTATTATCTAATAAAATAGACTTTCAGCAAAAATTAATCAAAAGGGATGAGGAAGGACACTTCATACTGATCAAAGGTAAAGTCAACTAAGATGACATCACAATTCTGAACATCTACATACCCAATACAAGGGCACCCACATTTACAAAAGAAATATTAACAAAACTTATACCAAATATCAACCCCCACATTGATAATTGGAGATTTCAAGACCCCATTTGTACCAAAGGATAGGTCAATGAAACAGAAACTAAATTGAGAAATAATGACACTAACCCATGTCATGAATCAAATGGATCTACAGAACTTTGAACCAAGACACAAAAGATTATAATTTCTCAGCATCTCATGGAACCTACTCCAAAATTGATCATATAGTATGTCACAAAGCAAGCCTCAACAGATACAAGAAGATTGAAATAATACCTTGTAGCCTATCAGATCACCAGGGACTAAAGCTGGACTTCAACAACAACAGAAATAACAAAAAGCCTACACACATATAGAAACTAAACAACTCTCTACTTAATGACAACTAGATCAGGGAAGAGATGAAGAAAAAAATTAAGGACTTCCTGAAATTCAATGAAAATGAAAGAACAACATATGCAAATTTATGGCACACATTGAAAGCAGTGCTAAGAGGAAAATTCATAGCAATAAGAGCCTTCATAAAGAAAGTGGAAATATCTCATATAAGCAATTTAATGACACATCTGGAAGCCCTAGAAAAAAAGAAGCAGAAATACCCAAGAGGACTAGACTCCAGAAATAATAAAACTCTGGGAGAGAACAATTCAAAGAACCAACAAAACCAGGAGCCAGTTCTTTCAGAAAACCAACGAGGTAGACAAACCGTTAGCCAAACTAACTAAAAGGCAGAGAGACACTATCCAAATCAACAAAATCAGAAATAAAAAGAGACACAACAACAGAGACTGAAGAAATATAAAGAATAATGAAGTCCTACTTCAAAGTTTATATGCCACAAAATTTGAAAATCTAATGGAAATGAACAGTTTTCTTGACCATTTCCACTTGCCAAAGTTGAATTAAGATCAGATAAACAAATTAACTAGTCCTATTTCTCTTAAAGAAATAGAAGCTGTCATTAGAAGTCTCCCAACCCAAAAAAGCCCAGGGACAAATCGTTTCATCACAAAATTCTATCAGACCTTCAAAGAAGAGGTAATACCGATACTCTTCAAGCTACTCAACAAAATAGAAATGGATGGAACATTACCAAATTCATTCTATAAGGCCACTGTGACCTTGATACCTAAACCTCACAAAGACCCAACAAAGAAAAAGAATTTCAGACCAATTACTCTTATGAACATTGATGCAAAATACTCAATAAAATGCTCACAAACAGAATCCAAGAACATATCAAAGATATCATTCACCATGACCAAGTAGGCTTCATTCCAGGCATGCAGGGATGGTTCAATATAAGGAAATCCATCAGTGTAATCCACCACATAATCAAACTAAAAGAAAAAAACCCACATGGTCATCTCATTGGATGCATAAAAAGCATTTGGCAAAATCCAAGACCCATTCATGTTTAAAGTTTTGGAGAGATCAGGGATACAAGGCACATACCTAAACATAATAAAGGCTATATACAGCAAGCTAAAACAATTTTGTATAATAAAAGAGCCTCCAGAGGAATCTCCTTGCCCAAACTCAAGCTGTACTATAGAGCAGCAGTAATTAAAACAACATGGTACTGGTATAGAAACAAGCTGGTTGGCCAACGGAATCGAATCAAAGACCTAGAAATAAATCCACACACATATGTACACTTGATTTTTTACAAAGAAGCCAAATCTATTCGATGGAAAAAGGATAGTATCTTCAAAAAATGGTGCTGGTCTAACAGGATGTGTACATGTAGAAAGATGCAAGTAGACCCATATTTATCACCATGCACAAAACTCAAGTCCAAGTGGATTATAGAACTCAACATAAAACCAGAGACATGAAATATGTTAGAAAGAGCCTGGAACACATTGGCTAGGGAGACAACTTCCTGAACAGAACTCCAACAGCCCAGGCTCTAAGGTCAACAATTAATAAATGGGACCTCATGAGGCTGAGAAGATTCTGTAACGCAGAAGACACTGTCAACAGAACAAAGCCTACAGACTGGGAAAAGATCTTCACCAACCCTGCATCTGACAAAGGTCTAAAATCCAAAATATATAAAGAACTCAAGAAATTAAACACCACCAAACTAAATAACCCAATTGAGAAATGGGGCTCAGAACTAAACAGAATTCTCAACAAAGGAATATCGAATGGTTGAGAAACACTTAAAGAAATGCTCAAACTCCTTGGTCATCAGAGAAATGCAAATGAAAACGACTCTGAGATTCCATCTTACACCTATCAGAATTGCTAAGGTCAAAAACTCAAGTGACAGCACATGCTGGCGAGGTTGTGGAGAAATGGGAACACTCCTTCATTGTTCATGGGAGTGTAAACTTGTACAACCACTTTGGAAATCCATCTGGCAGTTTCTCAGAATTCTGGGAAAAGGGCTACCTCAAGACCCAGCTATTCCACTCTTTGGAATATACCCAGAAAATGCTCTACTACCCAACAAGGACATATGCTCAAACATGTTCATAGCAGCCTTATTTGTAATAACCAGAACGTGGAAACAACCTAGATGTACCTCAGTTGGAGAATGGATAAAGAAACTGTGGTACATTTACACTATGAAATACTACTCGGCTATAAAAACAAGAAAATCCCAAAATCTGTGGATAAATACATGGCACTAGATATGATCATACTGAGTTAACTAAGAAGCAGAAAGAGTCACGTGGTATATACTCACTTATAATTGGGCACTAGCCCAAAAGGCATATCCCATGAAAGTCTCCACTTGCCAGGAGATTGGAGTAGATGGACAACATCACACTGGGACTCTTGGTAAGAGAAATATAGGAGATGGGGAAATAGAAGGTACTAGAGGATCTTAGAAACCTACAAGAAGAGCATCATAACAGGTGGGTCTATTGCACTAACCAGAGACATTACAAGTAGTAAACGTCAAACCCCTACTTGGATCTAGCCAAGGACATTCTCCACAGTTGGGTGGAGAGCAGGGATTAACTCTGACACGAACTCTGGTGCCCCATATTTGATGACCTTCCTTTGGCAGGGAGCCCTGGTGGAACTCAAAGAAAGAATAAGCAGGCTACCAAGATGAAACGTGATAGCCTATGACCATAAAGTGGGGGAGGAGATCCCCCTCGGTCATAGACCTAGAGGAGGGGATTAGGGTGAAAGTGGGAAGGAGGGAAGAATGGGAGGATACAAGTGATGAGATAACAATTGAGTTGTAATCTGAATAAATTAATTAAAAAATAAAAACAATTTATGGAATAAAATTTGTAAGCAAATGAACGGGACAAGAAATGATCACCCTGAGTGAGTTAACCCAGACCCAGAAAGATACACATGACATATACTCACTTATAATTGGATACTAGCCCAACAGAGATGTCCCCTGAAAGTCTCCAGTTAGATGGAGATTGGGATAGATACTGGGACTTCCTACTGGGACTCTAGATGAGAGAGGTATGGAAGAATGGGGAACTATAAGGATCCAGAGGGTCCTAGAAACCTACAATAAGACCATTAAGGCTGGACGATCTGGGCCCAGGTGGGTCAGCTCAAACTACTGTACCGACCAAGGTCAACACATGCAATAAACCTAGAACCCCTATCCCGATCTAGCCAACAGACACCACATTCTCCACAATGTGGAGAGCAGGGACTGACTTGGACATTAACACTGGTGCCCCCTACTTGACAACTGCCCCTTGGTGGAGAGACTTTTGTCATTCAGAGGACGAGTAAGCAGGCTACCATGAAGAGACCTCATAGGCTGTGATTTTATAGTGGGGGACAAGGTCCCGTTCTGTCACAGACCTAGGAAAGGGGAATAGGATGAAAGAGGGAGGGATGGGGAATGGGAAGATACAAGTGAGGGGATAACAAATGAGATGTAATCTGAATAAATTACTTAAATAAAAATTTAAAAATAAAGTGAAATAAAATTGAATTCTTGAATAGGCAAATGATAGAGGGTAGACCAGATGATCAAGAATGCAGGCTGAGTTCTGGAGGCCAAGCCAGGTAGCCATGTGTGAAGAGAGGACAGCTGGAGTGAGAGCAAAGGGAGCACTTTAGTCTGTCCAGCACAGTGAACTGCTACAGGACTCCAATCTGTCTTCCAAGGGCTGTTTTTATACTAACCACACAAGGCAAAGTAAGTGTGCTTTGAACTGCTGCATTCGTTTTAATAAAAAAAGATTATGTTGGGAAGTGAAACATACTGAATGCCCTGAAGTACTTTAACCAGCTGATATGCTGCAGAGTACAAAAACTTGAAAGTTATTTTGGTGTTTTCCTGCAATTAATTTAAGACAAAGTTGCTAAAATGTATAGGTTGCCTACCATTTGTTGTGAATTTGGCAGGTGAATTGGATGAATTGAAGAATTTATATTAAATATGAAACCACACAAACCACAGCACATTTACTTTTTCTGTAACTTTTCCTTTAGAATGTTGCATATGTGGTTGACCTACTTTTATTAAACTTTAATGACTTGGAAAAGTTGAGCATTATGAATTTGTTATTTTAACATTTTCATAGCCTTTTGGTCTGGGTACTTCCTTTCCCTACTTTTCTTTTAATCTTCATTTCTTTTCATTTTGAGAGCCAATTAATAAAATATTCATGCCTAAAGGTAATGATACTTGAATATAAAGACTAATATAGAAATAGAGACTTCAGGTCCTATGTACACATATAATATATTTTTAAAATATCTCAGTTGAAATTATGAAATGCATAGAAAAAACAAAATAGAGATCAAATTAGGAGAATGTGCGTGCATAAGCGCATGCACACATACACACACATGCGCACATGCATGCTCATATGAGCACACACATGCACACCACCAAAAAGGGTAACTGGAATTCATAAAAGAGATATTTGTAGGTAGTTTAACATGCTCTACCCAGGTGAAAATTCACCAAACATTTTAATTCTGTGAAAAGGTGAAGATCCTGTGTGGGATTTGAAAAGACAAAAGCTCACAGACACTCTATGGATGAGAGAAGTGAGAGGGTGGAACACACAGCAGGGAGGGCAGAGAAGGAGCACCTCCCTTTACAGTGGCCATAGGTGGACTTGAGGGACTTCTCCCTACCCTATGTCTGGGTGATGCAATACAGAACAAGGATGGTGAACATGTGAACTCTGTTCAAGGGAAGTTCTTGATGGTTGGAGGAAGATCCTATATAAAAAAAAGTACAAATAAGTGATTGTCACTTCATCTAGCTGAAATGTGTGAACCTGACAGTTTTGTCTCTCATTGGCTACATAGGGCACTGAATAAGAAAGTTACACTGAGTAGAGAAGTGGGTGATGCCAATCTATTTCTGGGTCCTGACCATAAACCTGGGATAGCATCTTTATGTGGTTCACTCAGTATTAATGACAAATGGAAATGGACAAGAATAATGAAAAAGTGTTGAAAGTGAGTGAGGCCCTTATGTTTATTAGTAACATATACGGTCTGCACAGAGAGGGACATGTTCTGGAACTAGTGGTCTTAAGTAACAAAAGAAAATAAACCTGGATCACCCAGCCCAGGGTGAGGGAATGTCTTATGTAAAAGTGTACTGTTTAAAAACATCCATTAGCCCTACCCTTCAGCACTAGTGAGAAATTCAGAGTAAATTTAAACTCACCTAGAAAATTCATCTAAAAATGTCCAAGTGTTTTGACACTTTACTACCACCAATAAATATTAAAACCTTGCCGTTAAATTAAAAAATAAAAAAAGTAAGCTGTAATGGAAGAAAGAAGGAGGAGTATGTTATTTCCGGAAAACAAATTAATGACAGAAAAAGCCAATCTCAAAAATTTTCCATTACTCATAGAAAAAGTATGAGACAATAATGATGGAGTAAAGATAAAAGACAAGAGGAATTAACAAGGAAAAAAACATGGCTAAGTTGGAAATCTGTATTATCTGTAAGTATCCCATGAGGACAATAGAGTTACTGAGCAAAAGAGGAGATGACTGGATCAGCATCAAACATTCCAATAATATTAGATGACATTGGAGAGAAGGATTCCAGCCGGAAGTTTTCCATGAAAAGGAAATATTTTGAACCTACAATTCCACATCCACCAGAATTATCATTCCTGTATGAAGGCCAACACAGGCCTCAGTCAAGAGACTGTTACAGAGCAAGGCATGTCTGTATAGTGACCACAAGGCAAGGGCTCCAAGACAAGCTTTTGGCTTTGTTGCATTCCAGAAGAAAGCTAAAATAGAAAGATACATCTTTACTAAATGATGAAAAAAATAAATATAATACAAGATATCTTGGGAAACATAATGAGGGTATGCACAATGTACTCATATCTATTCACTAAATACAGTCTCATATCTCTTAGTGGTAAGGACCCATTTTAAAATTAAGTGTGTGTGTGTGTGTGTGTGTGTTTGCATCTAGAGATCAGAGGACAAAAAGAAAAAAAAGTAACTTACAGATGTGTTTCAGGCTACCTGCTTCATGAGTATGTCAAGAAAAACTCATTTGGGTTCAACCTATAAGATTTCTTTACCACCAACTGCTTAACCAGCAAAGGGGCTTGTTGGGGGATGGTTTAATGTATTTTGATGCTAATTATTGCTTGCTGTCTCTGTGACCCACCTTTTGATTAATAAAAAGCCATCCCACCTGGGCAGGGCAGAAGAGATAGAGGTGTGACTAAGGGTCCCAAGAAGGAGAGAGAGGAATCTTGGGAAGAAGAAGAGAAAGACCAGAAGAAAGATCCAAGAAGAGAGAGGAAGCTGCCATGGGTTAGCTGGAAGAGAAGCACATGGCCGATGTGGATGGAAAATCTAGCACAGATGAAGAACATTAATAAGTATTTGGAATTATGGTCGGGAGGTAGCTTGATAGAAGTTATTGGAAACAGATGACATGGGATTGAGACAAGGATCCCATACCTGCCCCACTATGAGAGGTAGTTTAGAGGGTTGATATCTGCCCTGCCTCAGGACAGGCTATTTTAAAATACCTAACAAATGTCTGTGTCATAACTGATTGATAGCCGGGCCTACTGATAATAATGATGATTTAAAAACAACAGGAGTTGAAAGCACAGCCTGAAGGAGGTCACTGTCCATCCTTTGCCTGAGGCTTGTTGGACATAGCAGTCATCTTACTGCTTTCCATTTAGTATGTCCAGCTGAATTACCTGTGTGATGCAACATGAATTCTCCACATTCTGAGTTCAAACTCATCCTTATAATGCCACACCCAGTAAGGATTAGGTTCTCAAAGTCTCTATTAACAGAACCAGTCTTCTGAGCATTATAAGCATGAAGCCTTCCTGCCTGGCTTTCAAGTGTTGAGGGTCCCCTCAGTGTCAGCATTCACCACTCTCCTTTTTTGATCTTATCCACGGGCTCTTAGTTTTGACGCACTTCTTTCTGGAAGAGTCACTGCTCTGCATTTTTGGTTTCCTCACCAATTGTCACAAACATCTCTTGCTTCTCTATTGGCCTCTGCTAATACTATTTCTTGCCTGTACTCCTGCAGAGTATTTATCAAGGTCCTCCAGTGTGTCCATGGAGCTTGACATATGGTGACTATACAGTAAATACTGTTGAATAAATAAATAAATTATAGCAAGAACAGTGATTGCATTAAAGTTTATATCCCCCTTTCCCCTTTGTCCCCAGGAGACAACCATCCTCCAGAATTCAAAGAAGCAAGTTGAACCCTTCTCACATTAAGCCTATCTTAAAAGCTGCTTTTAGAAACTTCAGTGCACACTCACACACCATTATATGTTATTTCAGGCTGGTGTAATAATAAAACTGTCAATCCTATGAATAAGAACTGTGTCTTTACTTGGATTCTTGCTCATGTTCTTGTATATTTATGTATTACTAGAAAAGCAGCATTCTTAAGATTTCTTAGATTGTTTTGATAAGATATGACTCTACTTTTCCCAGCCTTTCTTATTATAAGAACCTTTAACAAGCATGCACATGTTACCTTACATTTTTATGGGATGTAAAGTATAGTATAATTCAATTTTTGGAAAGTCTGTCTTAGTATAATGTTTAAATAATGATGTTATTTCTGCTTATATAACATTTGTAAAAATGGAGCGGTTGTTAATAGTCATAGATGTGAAACAAGTATTATAGCATATGTTGAGAAGCACTTATCAATGATAATTATTTAGAGTACAAGTAATTTTTTTTATTAATTTATTCTTGTTACATCTCAATGGTTATCCCATCCCTTGTATCCTCCCATTCTTCCCTCCCTCCCATTTTCCCCTTATTCCCCTCCCCTATGACTGTTCTTGAGGGGGATTACCTCCCCCCTGTATATGCTCATAGGGTATCAAGTCTCTTCTTGGTAACCTGCTGTCTTTCCTCTGAGTGCCACCAGGTCCCCCCTCCAGGGGACACGGTCAAATGTGAGGCACCAGAGTACATGAGAATGTCATATCCCACTCTCCACTCAAGTGTGGAGAGTGTTCTGACCATTGGCTAGATCTGGGTAGGGGTTTAAAGTTTACCACCTGTATTGTCCTTGGCTGGTGCCTTAGTTTGAGCGGGACTCCTGGGCCCAAATCTGCCTATCATAATGTTCTACTTGTAGGTTTCTAGGACACTCTGGATCCTTCTACTTTGCTATTCTCCCATGATTCTCTCATCTAGAGTCCCAATAGGATGTCCTCCCCTCTGTCCCAGTTTCGTGGTAAGGGAAGGCTTTCGTGGGACATGCCCCTTGGGCTAGTATGCAGATATAAGTGAGTATATACCATTTGAGTCTTTCTGCTTCTGGGTTAACTCACTCATTATGATCATTTCTAGTTCAATCCATTTATCCACAAATTTAGGGAATTCCTTGTTTTTAATAGCTGAGTAGTATTCTATATTGTATATGTACCACAGTTTCTTTATCCATTCTTCTACTGAGGGACACTTAGGCTGTTTCCATGATCTGGCTATTATGAATAAGGCTGCTATGAATATGGTTGAGCAAATTTTCTTAGAGTACAAGTAATTTTTAAATCGCATGTTTTCAATTTAATATACTATATTTAGAATCAATAATCACGTAAACTGTTGTTGTTCCCATAAGAAAGTTTTGATGCCTGTTAATCCAACAATTTATTGAAGGCCTTTTTTCGTGTGGCATTTGCAAACACCAGTTTAAACATGTGAGTGACTATGGCAGACTCCAAAGGAAGTGGGTTTGCACATGCTTCACAGGAAGCAGTACATTTTCTCAGGAACCGGCCTTTTCCACTATGGCCATGACTGCGTCATTTCTTTAGCTAGTAAATTAGAACAAAGGCAGCTCCAGCAGTCAGTGAAGCTGCCAATCAGCAATGTGTATCACGTGAGGTGTGTAAAATGCTTCCCTACTCTGCTGAAGCACACAGGGACAATAGGGAAATAGACGAGGAAGAAAAAACAGGGAGAACATGAGAAAAGGTTAGTGCGGGGTCTCCCCGCTCCGGGTCCCCATCTGTCCTTTGTTCCTTCTCCTCACACCAGCCAGTCTCACCTTTGGTCCTCTGGTGTTTTGTTTGTTTTATACTTGTGCTTTTTGGTGTGTGTGTGTGTGTGTGTGTGTGTGTGTGTGTGTGTGTGTGTGTG
>OU015746.1:51109658-51140951 GCA_907169655.1 Acomys percivali | reverse complement strand
GTGTGTGTGTGTGTGTGTGTGTGTGTGTGTGTGTGTGTGTGTGTGTGTGTTTTATATGTTTATTTTATTTTTTTGAGAATTTTATATCTAAGTATTATATTTTCATCATGTCTCGCTCCTCCTTCCTACCAACTCCTCCTGTGTGCCTCCTTGCTCTCAAATTCATAACTTCTTATTTTTAAATTATTGTTAATATATAGATGCACATAATTTATAAATACCACCTGTTGAATCCCTTTTATGTTGTCAATATGTGTATAGGTTCAAATCCAACCACCTGGGCCTGGGCAACCTATTGGATAAACCTGGAGAAGATGAATTGTGTTGCCTTTAGATTTTCATGAAGTCCTGTCTTCTGGTTTTTAAATAACCTTAACGGGGACAGTGGAGCACACAGAAGATTTTCTTATTGCCCATTTGCTATATGTTCAGGAGATCTTTGAATGTAAAACTCTAATGGATCTATGATATATTACTTTGTCACAAACTTAGAACAAAGCTAAATATATTAATGTAGGACTGAGTGGAGTTTCTTGCTGTCCCAGGAAGGAAGCACACTTTCTGTTCCACCTGAAATAAGGCAGCGAAAACCATCAGGAACTCATCTGTGCTATCCTTTCTTAATATGCTTAGTTCCCTCCAAAACTTCTATTCTAAACCATTTCTTCCAATAATGGATTTGGAAAAGAGACTCTCGGAAGTGAATAGATTTAAATGAGATAATGAGCTTGAGTTTCTCATGACAGGTGTCTTCATAAGACAACACCAAAGAGTATCACCCTTGCTCCACGTCCCCATCAACATGAGCTGTCACTTGTGTTACTATCTCAACCAATGTGATAGGTGTAGATGAAATATCAAACCAGTTTTGCTTTGCATCTTCCTGATGGCTAAGGATTGTGAGCATTTCTCTAACTGTTTCTCAGGCATTTGAATTTTCTCTTTCAAGATATCTCTGTTTAGAGCTGTACCCCATTTTAATTGGATTATTTGGTCTTTTGATACCTAATTTCTTGAGCTTTTTATATATATTTGGATATTAGTCCAATATCTGATGTGGAGTTGATTAAAAATATCTTTTCCCATTCTGTAGGCTGCCACTTTGTGTAATTGGCTGTGTCCTTTGCATTACAGAAGCTTTTCAGTTTTATGAGGTCACATTTATTAATTGTTGATCTTAGTGCCTGTGCTATCAATGTTCTGTGCAGGAAGTCTGACAATGAGTCCAAGGCTCTTCAGCACTTTTCTTCTATTATGTTGAGTGTATCTGGTTTTATGTTGAGTATTAGATCCACTTGACTTGAGTTTTGTGTAGGATGATGAACATGGATCTACTTACACTCCTCTGAATACGGACATCTAGTTTGACGAGCACCATTTGTTGAAGATGCTTTTTTTTTCCAATGTGTATTTCTGGTTTCTTTGGTTTGTAGATTTATGTCTGTGTCTTTTATTTAATTCCACTGATCAATGTGTCTGCTTTTATGGTAATGCCATGCAAATTTTATTACTATAGCTCTGTACTACAACTTGAAATCAGGGATGCTGATACCTCTGGCAGTTCTTTTACTGTTCAGGATTGTTTTAGCTATTCTGGATTTTTGTTTTTCCATATGAATTTGAGAATTCAAGGTCTGTAAAGGATTGTTTTGCAATTTTGATGGGTATTGTGTTGAACCTTTGGTTGGGTGGCCAATTTTACTATGTTAATTTTGCGTGTCCATGAGCATGGAAGACTGTTCTATCTTCTGATATCTTCTTGAACTTCTTTCTTCAAAGACCTGAAATTTTATCATTCAAGTCTTTTATTGCTTGGTTAGAGTTATCCCAAGATATATTATATTATTTGAAGCTATCGTGAAAGGTGCTGTTTCCCTGATTTCTTTCTCAGTATATTTGTCATTTGTATATAGGAAGGCTACTGTTTCCTTTTTAAATTTAATCTTTTTCCAGCCACTTTGATGAAAGTGTTTATCAGCTTTAGAAGTTGGTGGATGGTTTGAGGTCATTTATACATACTTTTATATCATCTGCAAATAAAAATACTTTGATTTCTTTATTTTTAAATTTGTATTCCTTTGATCTCCTTCAGTTGTCATATTGTTCTAACACTTCAAATACTATATTGAATAGCTATAGAAAGAATGAACAACCTTATCTTGTTCTTGATTTTAGTGGAATGGATTTTATTTTCTCTCCATTTAATTTAAAGTTGGGTATAGACTTGCTGTAACTTACCTTTATAATATTTAGGTATGTTTCTTGTATCCCTAATCTTTCTAGGACTTTTGTCATGAAGAGACACTGGAATTTGTCTAAGGCATGGCAATAACATGATCATATTATTCTCTTCTTTAAGTTTGCATACAAGGTGGGTAACATTTGCTGCTTTTCATATATTGAACAATCCATTCTCTCTGGGATGAAGCTCACTTGATATAGTGAATTATTTTTTGCTGTGTTTTTAGATTGAGTTTGCAAGACCTTATTGAGTATTTTTGCATCTATGTTCATAAGGGAAATTGGTCTGTAATTCTCTTTCTTTGTTGAGTATTTGTGTGGTTATCAGGGTAGCTGGCTTCACAAAATGAATTTGGTAGTATTTTTTCTATCTCTATATTCTGGAATAATTTGAGGAGTATTGGTGTGAACTTTTCTTTGAAATTCTGTTAGAATTCTGTTCTAAAAGCATCTTATCCTGGGTTTTAGTTGTTATCTTGTTTTCTTTTGTTTGTTAGGAGACTTTTAATGACTGTTTCTATTTTACTAGGAGTTATAAATATATTTAAATGGTTTTTCTAATTTTAATTTAACTTTCATAAGTGATACCTATTGAGAAATTTATCTATTTCTTTCAGATTTTCCAATTTGATGAAGTATATGTTTTTTTTTTAAGTATGTCCTTATGATTTTCTGGATTTCCTTGGTGTCTGTTGGTATGTCTCCCATTTTCTTTCTGATTTTGTTAACTTGGATATTCTTTCTCTGCCTTTTAATTAATTTGAACAAGGGTTTGTCTATTTTGTTGATTTGCTCAAAGAATCAACTCCTTGTCTCAGTAATCTTTGTATTGTTTGATTTGTTTCTATTTTGTTTATTTTGGTCCTCAGCTTAAATATTCTTGCTGTCTATACCTCTTGGATGTGACTTGTTTTGTTTTAGAGCTTTCAGATGTGCTGTTTGGTTACTGATATGAGATCGCTTGATTTTTTAAAAGGCATTTAGTGCTATGAACTTTCTTCTTAGCACCTCTCTTATTATATCCCATAAATTTGAATGTGTTATGTATTCATTTTCATTGAATTCTTTCTTTATTTTTGTCTTGACACATTTTCTGTTCAGTAGTGAGTTGTTCCATTTTAATAAATTTGTAAGCTTTCTGTTGTTGTTGATATCCAGCTTAAATCCATGTCACCTGATATGATGTAGGGAGTTATTCCAATTTTATTGTATATTATGAGACTTGCTTCATGTCTAAATATGTGGTCAGTTTTAGAGAAAGTTCCATGAGGTGCAAAGAGGTTATTCTTTTGTCTTTGGGTGAAATGGTCTGTAAATATTTGTTAGGTCTGTTTGGTTTATAATGTCTATTAGGACCAGTATTTTCTCTGTTCAGCTTTTGTCTAGGTGACATATCCATTGGTAAGAGTAGAGTATTAAAGTGTCCCCCTATTGGTGTGAGAGAATCAACATGTGTTTTAAGCTGTATTACTGTCTTTTTTCTTTCTTTCTTTCTTTCTTTCTTTCTTTCTTTCTTTCTTTCTTTCTTTCTTTTTTTCTTTCTTTCTTTCTTTTTTTAAAACTTGGGTGTCCTTGAATTTGAGGTATAGAGGTTAAGACTTGAAATGTCATCTTGGTGGATTTTCCCTTTGATGAATATGTGTGGCGCTGTGCTGGAGAGGTTGAAGTCGGCCACTTCCAGATAGCCTCTGAGCTCAGCATACAGAGATGGCACTTGCTCTCTCAGCCGGGTACCTTCTCTGACCCCTAGACACTCTAAGGAGTATCACATAGCCAGCAGGGAAGATTATAGGCCCCATCCTTTCCTGATCAAACCTGTACTGTTTTCTCCTTCTTGTGATAGGACCTCATGATACTGCATGTAAATAAGGCACTGTACCACTGCATGTAAATCAAGTATCCTGGCACCTCTAGCCCTAGCTAATCAATCACACTCACTCTCAAACCTCTCCCCATTGTCCATGGCTTGCTCTCTCACTCCACTATGACATCTGGGGTTCATCATTTGTTATTGAGAAGGAAGGGGTCCTGAAGAATCACTGCCAAATGTGTCTCACCAGACTAGCTTTCTGGGGCGTCTGCCTATATCCTCTGCCATACTTAGCACAGCGGTTTAACCAAAGAGCTGTAACACTGCAGTATCATTGAGGTCTCATCACAGGCCTTTGGAATGCCTCCATTTCTGCTGCCTTCTGATACTGCCAATTTCATTATAAAAGAACTAAACTGTAACATTTCATGGGAAACTCTGTTCATACCCTGGCCAAGTGTATGGGTCTCACCCTGAGCAGTAAGACACCCTTAGAGTGAGAAACAGGATATTTGACCTTGAGGTTCATCTGTTCTCATCCAGAAGCGAGCAGTACCAGGACCAGCCCTCTGGAAGTAGACCACATGCTACCACCACCACCGGGCAGATGGTGAATTACAAATATATAGTGTCCTTTCTTATTGCCTTTGATTAGTTTTGTTTTAAAGTCTATTTAGTTAGACATTAAAATGAATAAATCAGTTTGTTTCTTAGGTCTATTTGCTTGGAATATATTTTTCTAACCCTTAAGCCTGATGTAATGTCTATACTTGAGGTTGATGTGTGTTTCTTGGATGTAGCAGAAGGATGGATCCTTTTTATGTGTGTATGCATTCTGTTATTCTATGTCTTTTTTATTAGGGAATTGGTACCATAGATATTGAGATATATCAATGACCAAGAATTGTTGAGTCCAATTTTATTTTGTTATTGGTGGTGGTGGTGGTGGTGGTGGTGGTGGTGGTGGTGGTGTGTGTGTGTGTGTGTGTGTATGTTTCCTTTCTTTTGATTTTTCTTGTGTGAGATTATCTATTTACCATGTTAAATTTCTCTATGCCATATGACAATGTAGGAAGAAAAGCCAGAGTCCTACCATGCTGGTACAATAAACTTGGACACTCTAGATTTCAAAGCAAAGCAATAAATGTGCTGTCTGAGCCATTCAGTCTGTAATATTCTGTTAAAGAAACTCCAGCTGAAGAAATCGTGAACAGATGTAGCTCATGCTTCTGCAAGAGGCATAAAAGTAATCAAATAAACACAAACTCAATACACAAAACACTATATAAGATGCTGTACAAGAAAAAAAGGGAACAAGTCACCAAGGAAAAGTAAGAAAATGACTTAATTTAGATCAGAAAGATTGTGATTATTTAGGGAACAGCCTTCAGCCAGAAGGATCAACAGGTGTGAAAGTAGGAAAGTCTTTTGAATGGAGAAAACTGACAGAAGGAGTGAGTGTAAACACCAGGGGAGGATTGGGTGATCATTTGGTTTTTCAGATCTTAAATTCTATTTTATCACATACTTTTTACATAACTATAAGTATGTTTGATAAGCTACTTCTTAGTAAAGTATAGCCATCATGATTTCAGGATTAAAACCAGAACACAAACCAATTGCAAAGATCTACACAACTTCTATTCTTGCCAAACATTTGTGGTAAGGTACCTTCCCTGCCATAATTTATTTTATCTTTGACATGCCTGTAATAGCCGTCAGCTAACTCATTGCCTATAATAAAGTAATTAAAGCTAGCCAGTTTAAAAAGAAAAGAGATTTAGCTGAGTAAGAAATGTAGAAATTAAAAGCAATGTCACTAACATAATCTTAGTTCTGGAGAGAGTCTTATGACAGATTCTAGAACAAAGGCAAGAACACATATGGGATGGAGAAATCACATGGTGAAACCAGAAGCCCAAGAGAAGGCTGGTCTTGGTTTCTTACAGTCCTCAAAAACTAACAAAGATACCATGGAACCAATTAGTCCCTTAGGAGCCAGTATATCCAGTATCATTAGTCTTAACCTCTTAAAGGTCTCAGTATTAATGCCATCATGGTGAGCACAGAATTCTGACCTGTGGTCTCTGAGTCATATCTAAATGAAAAAGATCATTAACAAGGATGCCTCTGGATTAATGAAAGGTGAAGGCTTGAGAAAGCTGCTTGGAAGTTGATGTAATTCCTGAAACCCCAGCTTCCACAATTATGTATGTGTAAGCTTCAAATGTGCTTGATTATTACTACATGCCTGTTATTGTTACTACTACTATGAGTTTAGTATTCGTGATCAAAGATGCATTTTTAAAAAAACAGAAGTTGTGCTGGAAATATACCTAAATGGTAGAAAACATGCCTATTATGTGCAGGACTCCAGGACAAATAGGCAGTACCATAGAAGAATAAAAACCTCCTCAGCAAATAAACAAAGTAAAGGAAGGAAAATTAGGGATGAAGAGAGGAAGGCAGGAAAGAAAAGAAGGGAAGGATGAAAAACATAGGGAGGGGCAGAGAGATCGATACATTTTAAAATCTGCGTATTATAAATCTAATAACAAATGTCGGTACATAGCTGAAATGATGACTATTCCGTGGAAGTGAAACAGCTCTCTCATCCCATCTCATTGAAACAGGTACAATGTTCTGCATGAATGAAATAGCATCACCATTGCTCATGACTGAAACTGTCACCATTCACATAACGGAAACAGCAGCATCATTCTGAAACTTTATGCATAATCTCATTGAAATAGCTGTTATCAGGTGCAGTGAGGAACATAATACCAACACTTTTGATGTACCAGAGCCAAGTTTATCAGAAGCTGTGATATGTGTCTAGTGTAGTTCCTAAGTCTTTTATGTGTAAAATAAAGGACAGATCCCCTCATTTCAATACTTTCATGGAATCTTCAACAATCCATCCATCCAGGCACTGAGCAAACATTTATTGACTATGACCATGTGTTAGTTGCTGTTCTGGGTACCAAGTTTGGAAGGTTGCCTTATCATTCCAAAAGAAGTCCCAATTGTTTGAAGCAAATCTATCCTATCTTGGAAACTACTAACCAAGTTGTTATTAAGAGGTTATGCTCCTGAGAACTCTTGATGATTGAGCCAAGGGGAAACAGAGAACATGGAGGCCATATTTCTGGTTCAGCTTTTAAAGGTTTGCCTATGCATAAGAGTATATACTTGTGCAAATACACTCATCTGACAGTGGAAACCAAGAGCAAGTTATGTTAATTTCTGCCTTAATTACTATAACAAGAGTCCTGACAAATTCAACTGGTAGAGGGAAAGATTTATTTTGAATTATAATTCAGTGGGCTGCATTCCATCATGGTCAGGAGGCTTAGTGAGTGGTCAGTGTGTCTGAAGTCAGGAAGAAAAGAGAGATAAATTCTGGTGCTCACTTGCTTTTGGCTTTTCCCTTGATATTAGTTAACTTTCTATTGTTGTGACAAAATGCCATAGCCAAGTCAACTTATAAAATAAAGTGTTTAATTGCACGTATAGTTTCAGAGGTTACAGTCCATGATGGTGGGGTAAGGACATGGTGGAAGCAACAGTTGAGAGCTCACAGCTCAATATACAAGCACAAAGCAGAGACAGGAAACACTGGGAATGGTAGAAGCCTTTTAAAATCTCAAAGGCCACTCCAAGTGACACACTTTTTCCAACAAAGGCTCCAAATCACTCCCAAACACCAAGTATTCTAGAATGTGAGCCTATGGGGGCCATTCTCACTCAAATCAACAAAACGGTTAAATCAGTCGAGAATCTCAGCCTGTGATGGTGCCACACACAGTCTTGGCAGGTCTTCACCTTAGTTAAGCCTCTGAAGATGCCTTCAAGCATACTAAGGGATGTGTTTTCTGGGTAATTCTAAATCCACTCAGGTTTCCAATGTAGATTAATCATCACATAGTTTAACTTTCCTATTTTAACATTCTGGAATGCGCTAATGTTTGCACATGCCCAGGATACATTTTCTTCCCTCTTGCCAGCCTGGCAAACAAGTCTTTCTCTTAGAGTGACTTTTATGTCATCCATAGTATTCAGTCTCTCTCAATAATGCCAGATAAAGTACCACTTAATCACACCAAATGATATCTCCTTTATAGACCTTATGATGCTGTACTACTTAAACTAAGAGCCAGTTAAGAGTCATATCCCGTGGCCTCCACATGGACATGTTTAATAATGTTCAGTGAATAAAGAGATACAGGTAAGTAATGAATGAGTTTAGTCACCACTATGTTGGTACTGCACATTCCTAGATAAGTTTCAAATATTCAAACATTAATAACCAATGACATGTTTCTAAGCACACAGTGCCTCCACTCAATAAATTGTAACCAAATTCAAGAACATTCAGAGGAAATTACCAAAGTAAGACTTTTGTAAAGGAACCAATAGTTGTGTTTTATAAACAAAACTTAACTTGAAATAAAAATTGAGACTATAGCATTAGATTAAGTTATTTGAGGAAGGTTTGCAAATGAAAGCCTCAGACAAATCTCAGGTGACAGGAGCATTTTCTCCCAAAATATACAGCTTATTGTTGTTGCCCTTGGTTAGCTGCTGGAGGTGTTAGGTAAGTCCTTATTGGTGAAGACAATGTGTATTTCAGAAAGATGGTCCAGAAACCACAGTGATGGAGCTGACCAGAAAGTCTCTTCCCGGGGAGGACATCCTATTGGGACTCTAGATGAGAGAACCATGTGAGAATAGCAAAGTAGAAGGATCCAGTGGGTCCTAGAAACCTACAAGTAGAACATTATGATAGGCAGATTTGGGCCAAGGGGTCCCGCTCAAACTAAGGCACTAGCCAAGGACAATACAGGCGGTAAACTTTAAACCCCTACCCAGATCTAGCCAATGGTCAGAACACTCTCCACACTTGAGTGGAGAGTGGGATATGACTTTCTCATGTACTCTGGTGCCTCACATTTGACTATGTCCCCTGTAGGGGGAGACCTGGTGGCACTCAGAGGAATGACAGCAGGTCACCTCGAAGAGACTTGATACCCTATGAGCATAGACAGGGGGAGGTAATCCCTCTCAGGAACAGTCATAAGGGAGGGGAATAAGGGGAAAATGGGAGGGAGGGAAGAATGGGAGGATACAAGGGATGGGATAACCATTGAGATGTAACAAGAATAAATTAATAAAATTAAAAAAAAAAAGAAAGTCTCTTCCCTAAGGAGACAATACGCAAGTTTTCAAAGTAGGGAGGAAGTCAACCTAACTATGAAACCTATGAATCACCTCAATGACCAGCACAGCACTGTAGGCCTTGACCTTTTCCAAACCTGTTTTGTTTGAGGTTCTTTAATGCTTATACCTCCCTTCCATCCCACCTACCCTAGAAAGGAGAGAAAAGAGGTTAAAGGGAACAGAAGGAGACCTTTTTGGATTCAGTTCCTGGGAGCCATTCCCCTGGCATAGTTGGCAGGATTTCAGCAGACCAGCAACTCAACCAAAGTTGCTGCTGCAACCAGGAACAGCAGCCGGAATCTGGAGCCCTGAAGTGTTCTCTGGAACGATTCTCTCTAGGAGCATCTTGAAGTGGAATGATGAACAGCCAAACAATACCAAGACCATAAAAGCCCCTTCCTCCTGTTTGGGGCTCACATATATATCTCCTCTCAGAGTCTGTACTAAGATGTGATTCAGCTGGCAAAAACCAAGCCCCCGCATGAGGTGGTTTGTCTTTTATGGATGAACATCACCTGTTCTCTCACAAGTCTGTTCCCTATCCCACACTTGGGATCAAAACAAAAACATGTGTATATCCACTACATGGCACCACAACCCTAAGGATGCATTAGTGGCCTGCATATCTTGGTGATAACCAACAGTTCTTTAATTGGACTTAAAATCTGCTCAACTAGAGGGAAAAATGTTCATATTGGAAACCTAGCTAACTACTTGGTTATGGTGAAGTCACAGATACTATAATCACTACTTAATTAAACCAACATAATCCCAAACAACAATCTAAACATTTGTTCTTATACCCACAGCTAATGCTAGTTGTCACCCCTCATCAAAGAAAATTTTCTTTTCAATAGACACAGACCACTACAGAAAAATGCAACCAATGAAAATGCAGGGTTGTGGAGCTCAGTACCAATGGATATATCTACAAAACCGTCCCACACCTAAGGCCCACAGAACATTACAGAAGAGGGGACAAATTGTAAAAGCCGGAGTATCTAAGAGTTTGCTGTGAGACTGTGTCTCCTAGTAATATCAGAAGCTACACCCATGAAGTCTCACAAACATGGCTGCCCAAAAGTGTGTTAAGTGAGTACACCAAAGAACATGCCACAGTGAACAGGAAAAAAATCCTATGAGGACAGTACTAAATGGTCGGGCCTTAGAGTGTACATACTAGCAACATTATATGGGCTGAGCAATTTACCTTTAGGAATATATACGTATAAATATATATGCATGCAGTGACAACTGATTTTTTTTAAAGGCCATGAATTTGAAAGAGAGCAAGGAAAGGGAAATTGAAGGGTTTTCAAGGAGGGAAGTGAAGGGAGAAATGTTGTAATTATAATCTGAAAAATTAAAAAAAAAAACTAAAGGAACCTCATTTAGAAGGTGATGCTGGCAAGCCCCTGCCTAGCTACCAACTCTGCCCATGCCTGAGGCCTCAACCTCTGCATTTATGCTGCTGTCTGGTTCCTGAAGTCATTTGCTTTGTAGTTTGGTACCCTACAAGTTACTTTTATCCCAAAAGCTAAGACATTTCTTAGAGAACCCAAAACTAATTCAGAAATATTATGATTAAAATACAGCTAATTAAAGTAAAGAATTTCTGTGACTAAGTTTAGATTGGAATTTAGAAAAAGAACATACATACACAAGTCTTCCTTGCCATCAAATATACGAAGGAGAAATATAAAGGCTAAAAACTGTAGTTCTTTGAATTTTTAAGCTCCAAGTAAAATAGCCATGCATAGTTGTTGGCACTTATAATACCAGTGCTTAGGAGGTGTCTTAATTAGGGTTTTTTTACCACTATGATAAAACATCATGATCAAAAGCAACTTGTGGAAGAAAGGATTTATGTCAGCTTACAACTTCCAAGTCACATTCTATCACTGAGGGAAGACAGGATAGGAACTGAAGCAGGGGCCCTCGGGGAATTCTACTTACTGGCTTGTTCCTTATGACTTGCTCAGTTGGCTTCCTGGTGCATCTCAGGACCACCTGTCCAGGGGTAGCAGCATCCACAAATGGCATTGTCTCCTATACCAATCTTTAAATAAGAAAATAACCGCTGGGTTTCCATACAGGCCAATCTGGCAGAGGAAGGTTTCTCAATTAAGGGCCTTTTTTCAAAGATGAATCTAACTTATATCAAGGTAACAGAAAACTAACCAGGAGAGGAAATTTTGCAGGAGAAGTGAAGGTTTAGCACACCTGAGTTCCATACTTGGAATGTCTGCAAACAAACAAATAAAACAATAAAACCATAAACTTGTGTTTTAGGATTTCATCTGTGGTGCCCACTGTTGCCAAAATGAAATCATCTCCAATTCAGACACTGTGTGTTATGATTTGCTAGATAGAGAGAGTACACAAGCCATCTCATATGAGAGGTTGGCTGTATGGGTGGATGCCTTTTCTAGACTGGATGCCTCTTATGAGTAGCATCTAATAAAGACCGTCAAGGGCACACCTGACAGAGCCTATGGCAGCACACTGTTAAAACCCTGTTGTGCTAACAGAAATGTGCTAAAACATCTGCTTTGCTCACAACATCTGTAGCATGCTACTTCCATGCATGTGTAATCATAGAACTGAACCTAATTGTGTTGATTGAACAAGCAGAACTTACTCATCAGTAAGAACCAGATAGTGGCAGTATAGAGGGTATTGGTTTTATTTATGGCAGCAGAAATTCAGATGTCTCGATGAAAAAAAAGTTAACAAAATTGCATGACTATTATACAATTAGCTTATGCAATAACCTCAACTATTCAGTATACCAAAAGCCTGTAATGAATTGAGAAGAATGACACAGGGGATACTAAAATTGGCATTTAAGAGTAACTGGGCTAGGTGTGATGGCATGGGCCTGTAATCACAGCTACATGAGAGGTTGAGGCAATACGATCAGAATATCAAGGCATACTTGGGCCTATAGCATGAATGCCATTCTCATTCAAAACAGCACAGTAGCTTGATGGTATAGCACTGACCTAGAATTTGGAAGGCTGTTAATTAATCCTCAAAACTCTAATAAGTAAATAGCATTGAGTATAGTAAAAACAGCAGCCTTTTTGTTTGTTTGTATCCTGTTATCGAGGACTGTATTGGAGACTTTCTGTTTGTGTTGTCAAGGCACCTGGAAGAAAAACTTCAGGTGGACAAGCTTTATTTTAGCTCAAGACTTTAGAATTTCAGTCCATGATGGCAGATAATGCATTGTGGAGATCAGCTTGTTTACACGGTATGGGACAGGAGGCAGGGAATACCAGCAGGGCCCGAGTCATGATGTAACAACCAGATGTCCAACTACAGAGATGAACTTCCTCTTGTTTGCAAGTGAGAAAGGTTGCGTGGCTTTCCCAATAGCACCAGCAGCCAGGGAACAGGCACTTAGAGAACACTTACTTATGGTTCAAGGCATAAGAAGTACCTACCAGGGTTAGGCTCTATGCTTGGCTTTGTCTTTTTTATACATTATATTTTCCAAACTTCAAAAAAAAAAGTGTTATGACAGAGTCTGAAATTCCAAATTTCTGGAAGAGGAAAGGTGCACTGCGAGCTGGCAGAGATCTTTCCTCAGCCCTTCTGGTTTTAGTTGGTTTTTCCAGTTCTCTTCACATTTGAGGAAATAGCACTGAGATCCCGGAAGAAAATGTCCACCTGGCTATGACCTCCCAAACAAGAAAGATGGGAGAGACAAAAATAAAGGGAAAGAAGGAAAGCAGAATAGAGGGCAAGGTGGGCATCTGGGAACAGATTTCACAAAAATAGAAATGCAATTAAGTTGACGTCTTCCAAAACGGCCCGGACTCACACACCTACAACCGTGCTTGCTGTGCTTTGTCTCATTAAATGCCTGGTTATGGATGGGCAGGCCTGCCATCTGTTTAAATAATAGTTTTCTGTTCTCCACGAGCACTACAGTGTTGGAGACAATTAAAGCATCCCCCTCACTGCCATCTCCCTGTCAGCAGGAGCTGTGATGCTGCAGGACCATCACGCCACCTCCACGCTGGCATCTGCTCCCAGCTACGGCTTCATTGCGTTCCCGTCTAACCTCCCCTCCAGAGGTAAACCTTCCTGGCCACGATGCGGGCTATGCGAGTGTGAACACCCACTCACAAAGGAACAGAAGACAGATTAGGAAAAGTTCCAGCACTCTTCTTGGCAATCCCGGAGTGACGGATGTGACTTCCTGTGAATTCTAACCATAAGCTATTTTCAAAATTCAGTTTTAAATTAGTGGGCAATGATGGAGTTTCTTTCAAAAGTGGCATGTTGAAGGCTAGATCTGTAAGAGGAGCCACAGAGTTGCTCTAGTATGAATTCACTGGGAGGACTGGTGGGACTGGGCAGTGGCGCATGCTAGGGGGAGTAGAGGCTTTCCACTTATGGCTATTTTAAATCAAGAAAGCATCTCAATGTGACTGAAATAACAATTTATACTTATTTCTTTATAAAACACTACTTTTATTAGCCTATTAATCAACGTATGGCATTCTTATCACCCTCTGATATGCATTTTATTTTCCTGATTCTCTTTTACAAATGAAAAAAAAAAATCCTAGCCTTAAGAATTGTATTGACTCAGTTGATGGGCAAGAGGAATAAGCAGTCTTCATCAGTCTTTCTTTAGATTGTTCTCAGTTGAGTAATCAATAATTGATTAGAACAGGAATCTTACAGAAGTGTAACGCTGAGCTCTTAACGGTTACTCTACGATGGAGATTTGTACTGGGCAAATTGGGACGAATAGCTATCCTGTTCACAGTTTTCTTAGTAAACAAAATTAGAGAACATGTTTTAAAGTTCTTTAGAGAAAATGAGCCATTAGAATGTGTATAAATATATGATGAAATCATCTGCTGTGGGGATTGGCTGATGTGATTACGGGTGCTGAGAAGTCTAAGGATGGAGAATACTGAGTGGTTCACAAGACTGAGCGCCACAGAAGCTGATTGGGTAACTCCTAGCAGGAGGCCACATCCCTAAGATACTGAGCATCGATTTAGAAAATGCCCCCACCAATTTGGCCCTTGGGCAAGTCTCGGGGGAGGGGGCATGTTTTGGTTAGTGGTTGATGTAGGAGAACCCGGGCCTTCATGGGCACTGCTCCACCATGGTAGGTATCCCGGGAGGGTAAAAGAAAGCAGGCTGAACAAATCAGGCAGATGGAGCCAGTAAGCATCATTCCTCCATGGCCTCTGGTTCCTGACCTGAATGAATGAATTACTGCCCTGATTTACGGCCTGTGGTGAAGAGCTGTAGGTGGAAATCTTTTTCTTCCGGACTTCCTTTGGCTCATAGTATTTTATTACAAATATATACATATAACATATGTATATATGTTATTTTACAGGAGCACAAATTAAGAAACTTTGAAATTTAAAGAGATTTCAAGACCTTGGAGAGACTTTGGATATTTTAGAGATACTTTGAACTTTGAAAGACTCTGAATAATGAAAGAGATTGAACTTACAGTGTTTTAATTTTTTTAATTTAGTCTTTCAAGATAGAGTTTCTCTGTGTTATCTTGGTTGCCTTGGACTCACTTTGTAGACCAGGTTGGCCTCAAACTCACAGTGATTTGACTGCCTCTGTCTCCCGAGTAACTGTGGGACTTAAAAAAATTTGATTATTTATGTTGCAAAGTTAATATAATATGGGATCTTGAGGATAAAGAGAAAAGGTAAGGTTATGGTTTAACAGTGATATAAGTGTGTATCAAGTCAACAATGGATAAAATTACTATCTAGTTTTTTGTCCATTTGACATAGGTTAGAGTCACTTGGGAAGAGGAGACCTCTATTGAGAAAATACCTGAATCTGATTGGCCTAAGGGAAAAATCTGTGGGATTTAATGAATGATGTTCGAAGGCCCAGGCCACTGTAGATAGTCCTGGGGTACATAAGAAAACAGGCTGAGTAGAACATGTGGAATGAGCCAATGAACATCTTTCCTCCATGGCCTTTAAAAAAATTAGTTTCTGCCTCCAGGTTCCTGTTTAATTTTTTTTACCTTGACATCCCTCAGTTATGGACTGTGATGTTTATCTGTAGGTTGAAACAAGCACTTTCCCCCACAGATTGGTCAGTGTTTTATCACAGCAATATGAACCCAAACAAAGACAGAATGTACAATGGATGTATATGATATATACTGTATTTACACAAACTTATACACATGTATTTTGAGGCCTCTTTTTTATAAAGATTACTGTGTTGATATTTCTAATTTTCAGTACATTTCAAAGATAATTTGGAATATTCAGAACTCTTTTAACAAATTGATTCTGGTTCCTATTGATATTAGGGTTAGAAATAAGTTTAGATTTAGCATAGATAATATTCCTTTCATCATAGTTATATTCTTATTAAGGTGCCTACAGATCAAAGATCTCGAAGAAAAAGATCTCATTGTTTATAGTAAGAACCTACTACTTCATGCCACAGAAATGAAGATGAACAGAAAAATAAACAGGAACAGGAACATTACAACAGGTCCCCTGCTGCTGAGCCTGGGCTGGATTGTAGAGTTATGTGGGTGCATGTACAGTTAGAGCTTTGCTATAGCCCATGAGGACCAGGAAGGACCAGGAGGCCGCTGTGAGGATAACAGTAAGCTTCCCCACCAAGGTCTTTGTAGAGCATGAAGCAAGCTTTTCTTCTCTGACAGGGAGAGGGCAGCTGCTTCTGCAACCCTAGTGCTTTCAGTAGGATTCATTTCAACCTTTCCAGGCTCACCCAATCACTGATCTTCGTGCGACATCTTACAGTGTCACCCTTTCTTCCTCAAGCTTTGTGGAGTATAGGTGACACACTATGGAAGGACGCTAAATTCCCTTTATGCTCTGTTGCTCTTAGAGTTAAGACTTCAGTCTGATTTCCAGTGGAGTTGGCCTAAGAGCAATAAAAAATGTCTTGAAATGCTACTATATTTTAGAATGATTATTGACTGCCTTGAATCACTTTTATATGTATTTTCAAGACTTTCAAAGTAATAAATGAAAACATTCCAGCCCAGAATTCCATTCTGATCGACACTGTTTTAGTCATTTTTTCCCTTGCTGTAACAAATCCCTAAATACTCAGAATCAGCTTTTATAATGAGAATTCTTTGGTGATGGTTTGCCTCATACTTTCTTAAAGGTTTAATGCGTGGTCATTTGAGCCCAATAGTTTAAGGTGACACAATATGACAAGAGCATGTGGTAGATCAAAGCTAAAAAGATACGTGTACTTTTCATTAGCATCAAATTGTAAAAGATTAAAGAAATTTTAGGTTTACTTTGTTTGGAATGTTTTAAGTCAGGGAAAAATATTTGCCATTTTATTACTTGAAATTATAGTTATTTTTCTCCTGAGTCGGAATCCATTTTCTCCTTTCTAAGCCTGAGGGTGGCCATCTGCTTCTTCGTGCTTGTGTCTAGCATTCTCACAATCTAGCATAAATTCTCTGGATTCCAGAGCCGTGAAGGTGATAATCACACAAGGCCAATGGGAGCTACATATTTATAAACTGAATGACAGTACTGGGGATTACATCACATTTTTAAATAAGTTAACGTGCCCAGAATGGTGTCCTGTCCATGTAATAAGAACTCAGTGCATTAGCTTCGTCATGATTGTTGTCCTCAGCACTAGTGTGAGGGAGCCAGCGCACTCTCCTGCCCCAGGGTTAGAAGGCCTGGCTTTATAACTTCTCTAAAATGAAGAGAATGCTGAGTTCTGTTTCACACTATTGCTGTGAGGATGAAATAAGGTAAATGGGTTTGTGAATGCCATTGCACTAACTATATCAAAGAAGACAACCCAAAACATATATTAGGTGTGACCTACTCTGTCCGCTATGAGTGCTGTGACTTCTGAGTGCAGAAACCTACTTTCTACAAAACTGAGATATCATATGCCTATCACAATCCTAGTCCCTGACTTCCATAAGAAATGCATATTTGTTTCAAGTCCGTTTCTTATTTGCATTCTCCATACATCCAGACAAATAAATCTTTACCCTCTCTCTTATTTTCTGAATTCTTTCATTTCTACTGAAGCAATCTGAGATTTAATTTTAGATAACTCAACAAAATTTTAAGTTAATGTTTTTGTTTTTGAAGCCTCAACTTGTATTTCTTTTTTGCCCTTTATAAACTTTTGAGGATGAGAGTATAATAATTTCATTTTTTATAACATTCATTGACATGTGCATATGTGCATGTGTATATGAATGTATGTATGTGGTAGGTATGTGAGCGTATGTTCGTGTGCTTCCATGTGTATATATGTGTATATATGTATCTATGTGTTTGACATCCATGTGTGGAGATCAGAGGATGATTTGCTCCTATATCTCAGCTCTCCCCTTCTAGCACGTGTATCCCAGTCATCAAATTCAGGTTGACAAGCTTGGTAGCAAGTGAAGCATCTTAAAAACCCAAGAGTATAATCATTTAAAAGGAAATATACTCAGTAAGAAGAAGCTTTAAAGCCTGTAAGTGGTTTAATTAATAGTATCGCTCATTAGGGCAAGTATTTGCGAACTTGGTCCCCAAGTGTTGGCACTCTTTGGGAGACTGTGGAACCTTAGAGGCACAGGTTAACTGGAAGCAGTATGTCACTATGGGTGGACTTGAAGACGTTGCATCTTTTCCCCATTTTCAGTTTCATTTCTGCCTTCAGATATTTAAATATGTGATCCTTCAGCTTTCTGCCCGGGTTCACCAAAGTCATGGTTATGTCTGTCTCTCCAATATGGACTCTTTCTCTGGAACTGTAATCTCAAAGAAATCCTTTCTCCTTTAAATTTCCTTGGTCATGGTGTTTTATTGTAACAATAAAAAGTAGTAATACAAAGGCCAATTGGTATCTCATTCCCATAAGGAAAGTGTGACTATAAAGATAAAGAATAATTGAATTGTTCTAATTCTTTGCAAATTGGCATCATATTTTTCGGTGGCATATGTTTACATATACCCAGAAGGAGGTTATTTCAGATAACCTTTACTCCTATAAAAACAACAAATAATATATGAAGGATATGAGGTTTATTTTCCCCATACAATGTTTGTTTAAGGAATTTTTCTCACCAATTTTTCCTTAGGTTTTTAGATTAAATCATTAAATGATTCCTTTAGGTTTCAACACAGGAAATACAACAACATAAAAGCTGATGAGAAGACTCTTTCCCACACTAAGAAAGTATGTGCCTACTGCTGTGCAACCGTATGACAGAGAAATGGATTCCTTCATCAATGGAATCTCACTAAACACACAGCTAGGTTGATGTTGAGAGCAATTAAAGTCAAGATGCAATCTTCAATCATCTGAGTCACAGTTGTCACAGTGACCAGGGCCTCATGTGAGTCACAATTTTTTTTTTTACAGTGGCAGTGCTCCATGTGAGCTATGGTTGCCACAGTGGCTGTGCCCCATGTGTGCTATGGTTGTCACAGTTACCATGCCCCATGTGTGCTATGGTTGTCAGAGTTACAGTGCCCCATGTGAGCTACAGTTGTCACAATGTCCAGGACCCCATGTGAATCATGGATGTCATAGTGGCAGTGGCCCATACTAGCTGTGGTTGTTACAGCGAGTGTCCCATGTGAGACACAGTTGTCACAGTGACCAGGCCCTCATGTGAGTCACAGTTTTTTTTACACTGACAGTGCCCCACTTGAGCCATAGTTGTCATAGTGACAGTGCCCCACTGAGTGACAGCTATCACAAGGACTATCTTGATCTACAGTTTTTGTTCCTTTGGACTCTGCCAACTACAGATCAAAAAATTGTGGAAAGATGTATCTGTACTGAATATGTAAAGCTTCTTTCTTACAATTATTTACTAAACAATAAAGTATTGCTTTATATAATATTAATATTTTGTCAGGTATCGTAAGCAGACATGATTTAACTTCTCTGAAGGCATTATACAGGCTCTACAGGTTCTATGCAAGTACTGTGACTTCTTGCATAAGGAACTGGAACTCTGAAAGCAGTGTTCTGTCGATAGTGCTATTACTACTGCATTGATAAAGTATTAACCATGGTATACTACAAGGATCACTTCCTTTCAGCTCATTGGGGACAAGCCCTGAGACAGGAATATGAAATGACATTCTTCTCATCTTGATATTTTATACTTCTGTATAGAATTGACAAATACTTTTATTTCTGCTATCACAGCTTTAAAATAAAATCAGAAAGGCCATGAGTTTCAAATAGCATGTTTAAGAAGTGTCTTATGGAAAATATGAAAAATATTTTGATGTTCATATGTCACATGAAAATATTATAAAATATCTTCTTTGTTATTATAATTGTGTGCTCTAAAGACACATCATAGACAAGGGAATTTTAAATTTAGTTTCTCTACCTATTTAATGATATTAGGGGTACATATATTAAGTATTTTAGTGAGTATTATACTTAATAAAATAATGATAACCATTAAAAACTAGTGATCACAATTGCTTCATCAGTAGCTAAGTATTGCAACTATTTCAAAATGTCTTATGTTAACCAAGTGTGGCAACACATGATGTAATTCTAACATGCGGGTGACTGAGGAAAGGGGATCATGAGTTAAGGCCAGTCTGCTGTAGAGTGTAGTTGTTTTTAAGATATGTCGATATAGAGTACTTGCTCCTTAACCCCCAACTGTGAAGTTATTTTGAGTTACTGCTGAAAAGCTACAAATTATGTGGATATCTGTGTCTGCATATGCATCTTCCTGTGCATTTTTGATACCCAATGTTAACATATAGTCTCTATAAGCCTTTACTATATGCATTATCACTCAAAGCTCTTATAGTTTGTTCCTTGATAGTAAGAAATAAGAAGATCTTTTGAGGACAACTCTTCCTTCTTTCAGAGTTTTGCTGCCAGGAAAGATGACAGCACTCTCCCATCCTGTACCCTTTAAACCACCCTTCTTCGGCATTGTGTAATTCCATCTGAGGTCTTAAAGCAAACCTTCACAAAGTAAAGGAAAAAGTTATTTCTTAGTTTAAGGTTTTATAAAGCACTTCCTCTTGGGTAGAAGTGATCTTGACCTTAAGTAACCTAACAATTCGTGGGAAGAAAGAGGAGCATCTCTCTCAGGATCTGTGAAATAATCACCAGGAACACCAATCAAGGTGCTACTATGCCGTTTCTAGTAGATAGTGACAAATGACTAAGACAGATCGTATGCAAGAGTGTGTAGGCGAGAGGAGGGTGGGTGTGAAGAATTAATTGGGAAGTGAGCAAATGGCAGTTACAGGAGCAAAAAGAGATACTATGCTTTTAAGATAGCTGCAACCTTCAGGTATCCCTGATGTTTTCTCCTGAGAATAATTTGAACAGAAAACCACGAATCCAGAACGTCTATAGATTGAATACCAAACTGAGTCAACACCTTGAAGAAGAATTGCCGCTGCATGGATTAAACACAAGTAGAAAGAAACATACCTTTATCTATTTTTAGGAACTCTGTGATTTTTCCTTATTGTAATAACTATTGTTCACGTACAATCTTGCAAAGAAAAATGAACATGGTTTCACAGTAAAAAAACAGCTTAACTGTAAGGGTATAAATTTTGACAAATGAAAAATCTACATACACAGTCATCATAGACAACTAAGAAAAATGAATTTCTACATTGGGATTAAAGGGCTAGCTAAGTATCTAACCAAGCAGGCAAATAAAGCCACACAGGATATTTTTTTGTATGAATGCGGAACTACATAGTTTTGTCCTTAGAGTTAAAGCTGTTACCAAGTTGGAAATTAAGAGAAGAGGGAAGAGGTGCTCAAATAACTCTTTAAAGAGTTTATTATGTCAGTTTAACAGTTGAGTTATAAGGGTCAAACCAAACAGGAAAGTTTGTTAACAGTGTCTTTTAAATGTTGTCCTCATTTTACAGAACGAAAGATAGTGAAGGATTAATAAATTACCAAAAGTCACACAACAATGAAAACACTAGCTTGAGAGGCAAACCTTAAGTGTTCCAGTTCACTCCTATAGCAGTAATTGTCCAATATAGACCATCTTCTGGTCAGTATGATGCTACTTACAGCTTTTTTTTGTCACTGACTTGCTCCTGACATCTAATCCACCCTACCCAACGCTTTTGGTATTCCAGGCTTCATAGTCATATGTCATAGTGTATATCAGCACTGTCAATCATATTATCTTTATTAGTGTACTTTATTCCTTTTAGACAGAATTCGAAACCAGAGGTTATTGTTTTTTTATCCAATAAGAGGAATAAGCTAATTCGTAGAGCCTTGTTAATAACAGTCCTTGAATATTTGAGAGAATAAAGATATAAACACATATTTTGTATAATTTAACTAAGCTTCTCTAATAACTGGATTTGAAGAACTATACCCATGTGAAGCTCATATTCCAATTCAGCTGTAGATACAGTCTGATCAGCTGAGACCTGCAACAGAGAACCATGAGTTACCTCTCCAAAGTGTTCACTATGTTAAGCTGCCAAGAAAGTCCAAGGGAGTGGAGGAAATCCTGAGACAAGGATACTTTGACCAACATCGAGACCCACTGGGTAAGAGTGCCTTTGCTACAACTCATTAGCCAGTACTGAGAAAAGAAAAGAACTATATGTGGATGCGACTATGTATAACATAGTTTAGCCTCTAGAAAAGTAGGCAAAGATGACATTCTAGCCAGAAACAGGAGACATATCTTAGAATTCTCTGTTGGAAAAAAACCTGACTATGTGTCCTCAGAAGTGTCCGATGCATCAGACTTTGAAAATTAGAGTGTGCCCTGAGTAACTTCATACATGATGTTCAACACTTCTTTGTTCCATCTCTTTCATTATTCATAAAAGTGTGTGTCTACATGACTGTATTTTTCTAACCATATGTGACATAAGAAGTTGTCTTATTAGGGTTTCTGCTGTGATCAAACATCGTGACTGAAAGCACACTGGGAAAGGAAGGGCTATCTTATCTTTTAAGTCCATCACTGAGGGAAGCCAAGGCAGGGACACAGGGAAGAAACTGAAGTGTGATCCATGAAGAAGTGTCCTTCCCAGCTTGCTCATGCACAGCCTGTTTTCTTTTACCACTCAGGAGCAAACAACAATAGTGATACAACATGAAAAGGTAAAGTCTTTCCTATACCAAACATTAATCCAGACAGGGGCCTGCAGACTTGTCTACAAGCCAGTCTTAGGGAAGAATGTTCTTGATTAAGAGTCTTTCTTCCAAGACGATGCTAGCTTGTGTCAAGCTGACTTAAACACCACCCAGTACAATTGACTCCTTGTCAGCTTGACACACACATCATTCTTTAAGCCACACTATTGCCTTTCCTGTTGTAGCAAAGATGTAGTGTCAATATTAATAAGACAATATAAGACATTTCAAATTTAAAACACTCCAACTTTAAAACACAGTCTTTAAAAATTTCAACACTTGAAAGGTTCAGTCTCTTTAAAACATCCAAGGTCTCTTTTAAAGTTCAAAGTTTCTCTAAAATATCCGTAGTCTTTCTAAAACTCCAAACTCCCTTTAAAAGTTCAAAGTCTCACAACTGTGGGCTCCTGTAAAATCAAAACAAGTCAAATACTTTCTTATCCCAAGAGGGAATAACCAGCGTACAATCAAAATCAAAGAAAAGCAAAGCCAAAATGCTATAGTGTGAATCTCAATGTGAGACTCTGCCACTCATAATCTCTGGTTACCAAAGGGCCTGGGCTACTCTCCCTCCTCTCCTCTGCCACCAAGAGTGCATATAGATTGTCTCACAGGCTCAGTATCACTCAACAGCACACCCGCTATGGTTCTTAGTGGTCATCTCCTGGCATTGGCATCTACACAATGCTAGCATCTCCACTGTAACTGGGCTGCACCAATATCATTTCCTGGCCTCTCTTCAGGCACTCTGACCCTGAAACATGGTGCCAACCCTCAACTTCTCTTCATGCCTTCAAAACAAGTACTTTCTGGGTGACTTTTACATACTACCAAGTTGTGCTGCCAACAGGAAGTGCAGCTTTGCTTCTCTTTGGACCACAGATTTTATGTGATAACCCTGAAGAAACACTTTGTGGAAGATTTCACTTAATCATGCTATTTCTTCTTAGTCATCACTAATCTCCCAGCTCTACTTTACCAACATTTATTGTCCTAGCAAAGCAAAGAGTTTTCTTCTGTAGTTAACAATTCAAAATATTGGACAGGCCCAACACAGTCATTAGTAGACATTCAAAATTTACCTCTGAAACTTAACAAGCCAGGTTTACATTGTCTGTACTGCTCTTGACATTATGTTCTAAGTTCCTGTCACAGCTCATTAAGTTCTGAAGACTCAATGGTTTTTCCAGCATGAATTTTCAAATTCCTTCCACAATCTTTCCCAAAACACATGGTCAGGTCTGTCGCAGCAATAACTTACTCCTGGTACCAATTTCTGTCATGGTTAGGACTTCTATTAATGTGATAAAACATCATGACCAGAAGCAACTTGGAGAGAAAAGAGCTTATTTCAACTTATAGCTCCATACCATCGTGTGCCTCTGAGGGAAGCTTAGGCAGGAGCTTAAGGCAGGAACCTGGTAGCACGAACAGACTCATGGGTTATAGAGGAATACTTCTTTCTTGTTTTCTTCCCATGGCTAATGTAGACTGCTTCATATATATATATGTATATATATATATATATATATATATATATATATATATGTGTGTGTGTGTGTGTGTGTGTGTGTGTGTGTGTGTGTGTGTGTGTGTACAACACTGCTGCGCCAAGGGTGACACTACCCACAGTGAACTGGAACCTCTCATATCAATCATCAATCAAGGAAACACACCATCAGCTTCCCTACAGGTCAGTTTGACAAGGTCATTTTCTTAATTAAGCCTCCCTCTTCTGAAGTGACAATTGTTTATATGAAGTTCACAGAAAACTAGCCTATCCAGAATAAATGAGAAAACAGGGCCAGAGATGGGGAGACAAGAGAGATCAGAAGCTTTAAAACTATAACAAAAGTAAAGACGATGGTGCAGCTAAGTGTATAAAACGTTACTGTGTAGGCATTAAATACTTTATAATTATCTTGTTCAGTCTGTACAGCAACCTTGCGAGGACTCTGCTGCCACGATTCCATGTTGTAGATGGAGGAAGTGAAGCACAGGAAATCCAGGAGCTAGTACCCGGCAGAACTGGGATTCCAGCATCTGCAGCCTCCTCACCGTGCTCAGTGATGGGCATTTGCAGTAGTCTTTGAAATAAGCACACTTTTTAAAGCCACAGTATGTTCTAAAGCTTTATACTCTTGCATTAAGTAAGATTGAAATTTTTTGTTCCTTTTAGCTGGAACAAAAAGAAGCAGAACCTTGAAAACTACCAGCCAGAAGCCCTTTCTCCTTATATTTCTGGAAGGGGTGAACTGCTGAGGTTGTGGCAAGGTGCAGGCTTTTGGGTTGAGGAAACTCAGGAAGCCAGCTGATCCTTTTGGTAGGTGCCCAAGACCTCCCATTTCCACCCCTGCTGAAACACACCAGCCTACTTCTGTGAGCAAGAATGTGAGTCACAACTGCTCAGGTGCCATGTCTTCCATCCCACTAAAGGATCTCACAGATCAATTCAGAGTGTAGGCTGTCAGAAAAGTCGTGTGTGATTCAAGCAAATGACAAAGAACATAAGTGACATAATTTGTCCTCTCAGCTTTCAGGTTGGCTTCATGACAAAATACAAGCTATGTTTTAGCAGGACTTATTTCTGAAAAGTTAAACAATTATAAAAATTGGTCTGATAGAAACATTTGCACTCACTTGGTCTCACATGAGTTTAGAAGGCTATAGCCTCCTTTTTAAAATTTGTTCTTTGAAATTTTTATACAGGAATAAAATGTTCCTTGATTACAACCCTCACTCCAGTTTCTAACTGATCTTCCCAGCATGTCTGCTTGCCAACTTCATATCTGCATTGCTGCTGAACATTTTCACATGGGTGTGAGGTTGTCTGATGACTGTTTAGCAAAACACTAGAAATTAATTCTTTTGGGAGGGCTATGACTTCCTTAGTGTGGGGTTTGCTCACACTTACAGTAACAGTCATTAATTATTCCTGTGGAGGGAGGCCTCCAATCCAATCACAAGAAAGGCTGTGTACACTCACAAATAGTACTGCCACTAATTGTACCAGCAGTTACGTCTTTCTTGATAGGTTGGTACTGCAGACAAAGAGTTCAGCACTGGCTATTGATATATATTCTCCCCTGGCAATTTGTATATCACTATAAAAGCTGGTCAGCAGGGATGTATTCTTCATCGTTAATGCTAATATGCATACTAAGAAGGTTATATTCTAAGAGGAAAACAGTAAGGTCCTGCTTTATAAAACAAAAGAAATAGAGGCCTTGGACTTACATTGACGGAAATCTTAATACCTAAGAGGGAAAAGGAGCCAATCTGGTAGTTAGATGAATAGCTTGAATCTGAAGAAATTGTGAGTGGAAATCACAGAATGAAGTCCTTTCTAATCTACATCAGGATTCCACTAAGTTTTCTTAGAATTTCTGTGCTTTTGTTCAAGACTATTAAAGAAACTGCAGTGCTCTTGTGAGAGTGATAAATCCTGTAATCATGCTGCACTGTGGCTCTTCTTGGAATGAGCATCTTGCAGAAAACATGGGCACAGACAAAGAACTTGTGCCTTAGGCTCTTTTGAACAGACTCTCTAGCCTAGTGAGAGCCTGAGGGCAAGTGTAGATGACAGCAACAGTACCTCTTGTTAGCTTGATGGAGCCTGATGGAAAAGAACTTTCCAATGAGAAAACATCTGACTTCTATAACTATTTTGAGAAACAGATTAACTATTTTTTTTAATATAAAGGCTTTGCAGAGGCATAACAGCAGTGCTATTCCATTTCTATTTCTTATTTCTGTAGGAATCCTGAGGCAATAGATTTAATCATGGTTGCTTTAGATAGTTGAATGAGTTAGCAAACCCTAATTATACTATACTGGCCAATGTTGTTTACAAATTAAACGACTAAAGGCTGGGGAGATGGGCCCCTTGGTAAAGTACTCTAAACCCAAGTTTGAAGATCTGAGTTCAGACCCAGACTCCAGGTAAAAACATGCAGGAGTTCAGTATAATATGTGACTGTAATCCCAGCACTGAAAATGTACGGACAGATGACTCTCTGGATCTCCTTGGAAAACCAGTTCAAGTGAATGAATAGTGAGTTCTAAGTTCAGTGACAGATTCCTTCTCCAAAACAGAAGGTGGAGAGTGATTGAGCAAGACACCTTGTCATCAGTTTCATACATACGTCTGGACACGTGTCCCTATATATTGGCATGGATACACACACAAAGAGAGAGACAGGCAGAGAGAGAGTGAGAGAGACACACAGAGAGAAAGAGTTAGAGACAGAGAGATAGAGACAATCCGAAAAAGACAAATGGGCAGAGTAGAAAATTAAAAACGCCAATGACTAGATTACAGGTTGTCAAACTTTAGAAAGTAAGTTAAAATTTTTACTTAATTTAGAAAGCAAATGTGAAAAGATGGTAAACCAAGAAGATGGAAGAAAGCATATATAATTTATTAGAGTAATATGATTGCATAAAACTGTCACTCTCAAAATATCTTGAGATTATATTTAAGCACATGATGTAATATATATATACGTATATATGTATACATATATGTACATATATACACACATATATATATACCATGAGATTAAAAGCAATTTGTAGTACTAAATGGTAGTATTAAAATAAAAAGTGTTTAAGTAATAAATTACAAATAAAAATACTTTTCAAACCATGATAGTCACAGCTTTTCACAATGTTATGGAACTCATACTAGGAATTTTTTCAACAGACACTGAAGAGGAACAATGCTTTTGCTGTGTGAATCATGACTGATTTGACTAATAGTTTGGTTCTTTTAGCTCTGAGTGTATGTTTGTGTGCGTATGCACATGAGAAAGTGGTTTTTAAACAATTATTTTAAAAAAACATTATTCCAACAGTCACACAAAAACAGGCTATATCAACAGTCCAGAGCTTTCTGACCTTGATTTACAGGTATAGTCGGTGAAAACATTTATGTACGATACATCTATTTTGAATTGCAGCTATTATCGTTTCATTAACTCTATTGCAGGTTTATTATCCTAAAAGACAGCTCTTTCTTCAAGAGCACTGAAACAGTTATAAATTGGACTTAAAAGTATAATGAAAAGGAAATCTGAATGTTCCATATACCGACGGTGCTCAAATGTAGTCTCAAGATTCCCTAGGCCTCTAGTGCTCCTTCCAGGAAAACAGGCCTGGTGGTGCTCACAGAAAGGATAAGAAGGCTACTAAAATGAGACTTGAGAGGCTGTGACCATATAATGGGGGAGGGGGTCCCCCCAGTCACAGACACAGGGGAGGGGAATAGGGTGAAAGTGGGAGGGAAGGAGGAATGGGAGGATACAAGGGATGGGATAACAATTGAGATGTCATCTGAATACATTAATTTGTAAAAAGTCAAACTCATTCTCATAGCAATTGTTAAGCCACTTGACTGCTCTGGTGTCTTTTGTGTGGATGTGGTAGAGTCTTCTGAAAGCTTTGTGGCTTGCTGCAGCTTGGCAGCTGAATCCAGAATCAGACCTAGAAAGCCATGCACTCCAGAGTCAGGAGAACTGCAATCTAGAAAATATGATACTTTTTCCTCTCTCATGTTTGTTTTGGAAAATGTGATTTTTTCCATAGGGTAGATTTATTTCCAGCTTTTTGAGGAACCCCCACACTGATAGTGGCTACCCCAGTTTGCACTCCCACCAGCAGTGGATAAGTGTTCCCCACCCCTTTTCCACTGTTCCCCACCCTTTTCCACATCCATTTGTTATCATTTTGTCTTTTTTGTCTTAGCCATTTTAACTGGGATAAGATTAAATCTCAAAGTAGTTTAATTTGCATTTTCCTGATTAAGAATCTTGAACTTTTAAAAAAATGTTTCTTATCCTTTTGTATTCTGTTTTTGTTTTGTTTTTTTTTTTTTTTTATGCTTTTTTTTTTTTTATTGATTGATTTGGTTTTTTTTTTTTTTTTTTTTCTTTTATTGGTATGGCCTTTTCTGAGTTTTTTAAAAAAAATTCTAACATTTTAATATTCTATATACAAAGAGCTGTTACACTATTGGACTCTATATCCTAGATACTTCCTCATCCATGTTTACTGTGGTTCCATTCACAAAGACCAGGAAATTGAAACAGTACACAAGGCCATCAACTGATGAATGGATAATAACATTGTGGCATATTTTTTAAAATAGATTTTTTAAATTAATTTATTCTTGTTACATCTCAATGGTTATCCCATCCCTTGTAACCTCCCATTCTTCCCTCCCTCCCATTTTCCCCATATTCCCTTCCCCTATGACTGTTCCCCTGTATCTGCTCATAGGGTATCAAGTCTCCTCTCGGTGACTTGCTGTCCTTCCTCTGAGTGCCACTAGGTCTCCCCCTCCAGGGGACATGGTCAAATGTGAGGCACCAGAGTACGTGAGAAAGTCATATCCCACTCTCCACTCAAGTGTAGAGAATGTTCTGACCATTGGCTAGAAATCTACAAGTAGAACATTATGATAGGCAGATTTGGGCCCAGGGGTTCCACTCAAACTAAGGCACCAGCCAAGGACAATACAGGCGGTAAACTTTAAACCCCTACCCAGATCTAGCCTTCACTTGTTTTATTGCATTAACTAAGACAAATTTGTTGTTGAACAGGAGTGGCAAGACTGGACATCTTATCTTTGTCTTGTTCCTGATTTTAGTAAGGAATGTTTTAAGATTTTTCTCCTCTTAGGATAGTGTTGGTTACGGGTTTCCTATATACTGTCCTTGTGATATTGAGATATATCCCCTATATGCCTACTGTCTGTAGGATATTTATAGTTAATGGATATTGGATTTTGTCAAAGACCTTAATACTGCCCCCCCAAAGTTCAGTTATACTTCCTTAGATGCTTAGAAAGTTTTCTTTACTGTGTTGCTTAAATAATAATGTTGATAATAATAGATAAATGTAGTGAGGATGCTAAATGAGCAATTAACTCTCCAAGCTCTACGAGACATCCAAAGAGAACCTTGCCAGCTCACAAGGCCTGCATGGGAAACCTCTATCTTGTCCTCATCATTAAAGCTGGGGTTGAGTTTCAGAGCTGAGGATGAACTATGGCATGAGGAATAGATTCTTACTAAGAGTAAATAAGAAACAAATTAAATCTAATATTTACTAATTAGTTCATAAAATAATAAGCAGATTATCTTTTTCAAAGAGCTTCTAGATTATTTCTGTCCTCTCAGCAATCCAAGTAATCAGAAAGATCTCAAATTCCGAAAATCATTTTTTACAATCTTTTAAGCTTAGGTCTAGGGGATACAGATATTTCTAACAGCTTATCGAATTTAAAGTAGTTCTGACACTGTATTTGCTTAATTATTAGTATTTTAATTGACTATCTCAACACTAGTTAGAATTTGCCTAGTGTCAAATGTTACTTCGCATTGCTTCTTATTTGAGAAACCTCAAAGATGTTTGGTTAATGAATAAAAGAGCTATTAAGACAAAGAAAAATATAATAGAGAATGTCATTGGTATGTGTTCTACTAGTCCTCTTGAAATCTTATAGGTATAAAGTCTAGTTTTTCCATATAGTCTCAGAGTGGAACAAAGCAAGTTAGAGTATTAAAACTACAAACTATGTTTGCCTTCACACAGACGGCTTGGGCACAATAAGAGAGGAGCACATGAGCACTAGACATGGAGACCTTTCAGAAGAGCTGACCTCGCTTAACTTTCATATGATTGCCAGTTTAGTGACAAAAAGTACTTCAGTACCGCTTACCTTAATTTACCTGAGGCTATAAACAATATGGTGAGAGATTTGAGTTATCACTGACTAGGTGACATGAAGAGCTTAATGTCCTCCCAGATGCTATTCCAAATCTATCAAGAGATATAGTTCTTGAAAATCCTCATATAGGATGAGAATTTACTACCGCGTGGAAGTTATTATGACTTATCAATGTGTAGAAGTGCCAGAGTTAAAATAACAAAGGCATTTACAGTATTTATGTCAGTGCCAAATGATAATCAGTTAAAGACCTAAACTTTTGAAATTTTAGAAGATTATAAACTTCATTAAATTGTTATGGAGTCTGTTTGGGAGGGACTGGTGTAGGCTCAATTTTCTTAACAAATATATTTATTGTGAACTTATTAAGTGAGAGTACCTCACTTATAACCCAACTAACATAAACAATAGGAAATGAAGATTAAAGAATACAATAAAGAAACTAGAGATATCAGTTCTGAAGAATGATTCTCCTGGCATAATCAGCAGGATTTCTTCTGCTGGAACCTTGAGCAACCAGCACCCGGAAACTAAGCCTGAGACTTGAGCCCCAAAGTCTTCCCTCGAGCAGTTCTCTCTGGGAGTGTCTTGAAGTGGAGTGATGAACAACCAAAACTATCCCCAGTCTCCAAAGGCCCTGCCTCTTGTTTTTGGCTAACATTTATACCTCCTCCCAGAATTTATTCAAGGATGTTTTTCAGCTGGTTAATAACCAATCTCCCACACATGGTGGGGACTTCTAAAGGGATAAATATCACCTGCCCTCTCACAAGTCTTTTTCTCATCCCCCATTTGTGATCTAAATAGAAAACATGTTTATCTCTCCTTCAGACTGGTTCCACCATAGATACCAAAACAACACTTAAGTTTTGTATGTAAAATGATATAGTATTTAATATATCCAATACACATCTTCCTGTGTACTTTACTTCTCTCTAGGTTACTTAAGGAATTCATATAGTGTGAGTGCTTATATAAAACCTGGTTGTGGGCAGTGAGATAACTCATGAGATAAAGGCTCTGGCTTCTAAGGCTGATGTCATATATTCAAGACAACCAGTTCATCCTCTGATCTCTATGTGCAAACACACACACACACACACACACACACACACACACACACACACACACA
>OU015746.1:51094942-51109648 GCA_907169655.1 Acomys percivali | reverse complement strand
ACACACACACACACACACACACACACACACACACACACACACACACAGACACAAATTAGCCAGATTGCACACAATTTGAAAGAGAACTAGAGAACCATACAGCAAGATTTCACAGATTACTGTGAGCAGAGAGAGAAGAGGCAAGACGTAAGCCACATGGAGGACTTTAATGGCCATTAAGTAGATAATGATAAGATTTCAAAATATTTTTTATTCTTTTTCTAAACAGACAAAGTGAAGAATTGATATGTAAAAACAAAGTGTCTGAGACTTGTTTTCTATGGTAATAAAAGATAAAATTTATAAAAAAAAACTCAAGATAGAAATATAGGGGAATATATGCATACATTTGTAATGGCATTATCATTTTCCAAGATCTTAATGTTTATGACAAATAGAAAGAAATTGTAAAATTGGGCTACAGAAGTATTGAATAATAAACTTTTCAATTAACTTTTCTCCAAAATATATGATGATTAACTTAGAAAAGTGTAGCCTATAAACCATGACAGATATGACCCTGCAATGTGAATCAGATGGTTGCTTTTCTTTAGTGAATGACTGTAGAAGAGATTTAATATTTTCTGAGAAAAAAAATCTGAGAGGCCTTCTCAAGAAGCCATGGGCTGAGAATGCATCTCTTGAGTATGATTGAGAACCTGGATTTGATCCCTAATACTAAACCCAACCAAACAAACAACACCCAGCAACATGTAAGGCATTCGTGCTCAAGGAGTTTTGTGTGGCTTTAGATGGGTAAAACAAAAACTTGAATCTTTGTCTTAAAGTTGGTTGGAGTTGGACCAAAGATACCATTACCATGCAGGCAGCCTAGTTACAAAAACGGATTTGATGGATGAACCACCAAGAACATAGAGTTGGCATCGCATCTTACTTTGTAAACTGAGGTAAAGGTACAGCTTTTGCTTTGCTCTTGCTTACTCGAGTGGTCAATCAATAGCTGAGGGGGGGTGTACCTCTAAATAAGGGTGGTTGCAAGGGAGGGGGACTCACACTGCATCAGGAGGTATTTTAATCTGTATTCCACAACAAGGGACAAAGACCTATTGCCAGAAATTCAGAAGACTTTGGAGGAGGGATCTATGAGCTCTGTGTGTCAGAAAGAATGGAGTCAAGAGACAGGTTAAGATTTACCAGGAAAATCCTGTGGTCAGGGATGGGGGAAACTAAGGAAAGAAACTGAGAACAAGCTAAGAGTTGTAGGATGGAATCCCAGGGCAGCTGGGAACACAGAGGTCTCCCAGTGGGATCAAACGTATGTATAAGTGAACATTGCACAACAAAACAAAATTTTCTATGTTTGCAGTCCCCAAGTTTGGAGAAATTTTTGTTAAAACTGGTAATGCTGTACTTCCTAATTCTTATTCTTTTGAATCATGACCTTCTATTCTGTGTGTGAGCTTGTTTTTAATGCCCACCATCCATCCAAAGACACAAGAAAGCTTAAGTGTACACATGTGGTGTTGACTTTTATCAATTTTGATAAAATAAGCCTTCTTTAAAAAATCACTGGCCACCTTCAATACTTCAAATTTAAGAATCTCTCCAAGAATCACAAGTCTTTCACCAAAAATTGAGAGCTAGTGTAATCTAAATATTACAGAATATGAGATTTCATAAAACAGAAACCAAAGCAAAAGTTCAAGCCTGGGATTTGTTAAAGTTTTTCTGATCATTTGAAAATGTCGAAATGAATGAGCATCTGATCCCTTCAGGAAACCTGGTGGTAAAGAGGGAGAATTATTCACTCAGAACGAAAGCTCCAGAACGCATTCAGGAGCAGTTGGAAGCAGATACAACCACATCAGGTGAAGCTCTTTTATGACTGGCGGAGTTGCTTCGAGGTGAAAGAGAAAATGCAAAAATGTGGGGCTCCAGATGGCAGGAGATCTATTTTTAGGCCAATGGGAACTTATATTTGGTTGGGGCACTTCACAGAATGAGTAGCGGAAATGCGTTGAAAAGTCATTTCGACCTGCATTTGAAAGGGTACAGCTTGGGGCAGATGGAAGCAGGTGTCAGGGAAGCAGCTCAGGTCAGCCAGCAAGCAGGAGGAAACAAAAGGCAGAAAGACGAGATATGAAATAAAAGTCTGGTCAGGAATGTTGGTTCCCCTCAACCCTTACTGAGATGTATACAAGTCAAATGTGGAAATAACCGATCTTTTGCCCAAGGACTTTCAGTCTAACTGCGAAAAGTATTATTTCTACTTCAATTACCTCAAATTTAAGATCCATTTTCTAGAGGATTTTCTTTTTCAGTTGTGAGACTGCTTCGATTTCCTGACTTGTTAGCAAAATACTTACTTCTTTAATTAAGAACAATAAACAATCTATTGAACTAAAAGACTGAAATCAATTACCTAGAGGCAAGAGGGCCTTGGAAAGACTAGGAGGAGAAAGAGAATAAAGAAACACAAAGATTTTATCCAAGTGAAATTCTTTTGAATATAAAACAGCTTAGAACCTTTTCAGCAGCCAGTACTTCTGAGAGGCCACTTGCTGGTGTGTCCCAGGCCTCAAGGGTGCCTTCATCACATCACACCTGGTTAAGAGTGTACCCGCCACTCTGTGTACACGGCCTCCTTCTCCACCAAGAGACAGAAATTAAGTCTTGTATCTATTTCCATTCCAAAAAAGGGGGTGATTAAACAGAATTTCTAAGACCCTTCACTAAGGATATAAACCATGGATGTTTGAATAACAGTTTTGTTGTTGTTTTTAAATAGAATACATATCTAATTGATGAAATTCTGGGAATAAAATAAAGTAGAAAAACATTTAAAAATATTTTTTCACTATAGGCACCCTGCCAGGAAGTACAATACCATGGTCACGAAATTCCTCCCTGTGTAATTGGACCGGTTGTATCTGCTGCCTGCCTGTCTGCCAAACCACGTGAGAAAGCTTGCTAATATGTATGATAATGCAATTGTGAGTAAGTGTACTGTGTTATTGTGACATTAAAATTCTCTTGACAACAGGTTTCAAATTAGATGGCTAAAGAGCCAAATTAAGCATAAAATATTTAATTCATTTCCAATCTTTAATTTTATTTATTTGCTACTAAACGTTATTGCAAATTCTTATTGATAGTTTGATGCTTATTTGTGTGATTTACTCCTCTGACCAGGGATAAAACTACTGTCATCAAGTTGGCTTAGTAGAAATATCTTGCTTTATGTCAAGCACTTGAGTACCCATGCCATGGACTCAAAGATATTTTATATCCATCCTTCCTGTTTCTTTTACATTCATTTTTTTCTTAATTTTTGAGATTTTCATACAGGCATTCAAAGAAAAATGGTCATATCTACTCCTCACTCCCCCCCCCTTCCAACTTCCTTTATATCCTCCCCAGCATGCCCTGTTCCAACCTCATGCCATTTAATTTTTTTCCTCTTACAAACCATTTTGTTTTCACAGTACCGTGCATAGATAGATGGATATGGGACCACCCAGTGGATCATGGGAAACCTACCAGTATTTACATCTTCAGTAAAGAAGGATTCTCCCTCTCTCAGCAACCATCCACTGTCAATAGCTCCTCCCTGGGGGTAGGATGTTAAGCTAGTCTGCGACATCCATCCTGGGATTTTAGAGGACTTGATCCCTCCACCAGGTCTCAAGGGGGATAAAGCAGAGAAATTATGCTGTACTTGAGAAAAATCTAGTTTCTTGTGGAGAAACAGAAAAATTCAAGCAGGCTTGCAAGGTAATAGAATCAAAACACGAAGGGAAAAAAAAAAGGATGGAGTGATTTGCCAAGATCAGTAGAAGTCTGTTTCAAAGCTAAGTTGCAACAGGAAGGAAGCTGTGATTTCAAATGGGGTTTTAGAGTTAAGGATCCAATCCAAGCTCTGTTATTGAGCAGATCCTATTGTGATGGTAATGACATGTTGTGTGGGAAGTGGTGGTTTTCTTGGAATGGAGAGAGAAAGAAATCTGCTGTGATTGATGTAGCACATGAGGGTCAAACCACAAGATCACTGACTTGCTGACTGTCCGACTCGGTTTAATTGGCTTGCTTATTTTGGTAAGAACTCCAAGTTTGTATACATAAGTGTGTGTGTTTGTGGGTCTACTCTATGAGTTCATCACATTTTCTTTGGGGGAGGGGGGTCTTGTAGTTAGCACTAAAGTCACTTTCTATGTGCTTTATGATTGTGCTAATGGGGACAAAGTCCACACACCTTACCGTGCTCTGCAAGACCACACACGAGGCCTTTCATGGTTGCTCTAAATTTCCCATGTTTTAGCAACAGGCTGTGGAAGGTGGCTAATGGGAGAGGATGTCCTGCCAATACCACCAGTTCACAATTTGGTTAGAGACAAAAAGGAAATAAAATTGAGGCCTCATTATGTCCAAAAGGATTAAATACTTTTTAATATTTCATGTTCATTTTAAGTTTCTAAGCAAATGAAGGAATACGGACATATCTGAGATGAGGCACAGTGGCAGTCTGCACTTCTGAGTCTGGTTCTGGTTCCTGGACTTCCTCCCAAAGGCACGTTGGAGCTCAGTAGAGAAGAGACAGAAGTCCCTAAAACTAGCTCTGCCTCTGCTGAGGGATTCGGGAAGAATGGATACTCGGGTTTCTCAGGCCAAGAGAGGTTAATTTTGTCAGGTATTCTGAAGTCCTGGGAAGATGAAAGAACCTTCAAAGAAAAGGAAAATCAAAATTACACTTTTCTTTCTGGGAAGGCAGGCTATGTCTTCAGTTTAAAAAGAAAAGCTGCGAAATATAAAATGTCTTGTCTTTTCAAATGAGGGACTTAAAATTAGCTATAAGACCTCTGAGCTTTTCCCAGGGTTCTTGAGCGCCTACTTTTTCTTTATCAGAGATGAAAGCATAGCCTCCTTTAGAGTATTCTAATCTGGGCTTTCCTTAAGCACCATAACAAGATCTTTCACAATAATTTAAACCAGGACCAATATAATGAGTTACAATTAAATAAAAAAGGCAAGAAAACCTAATACGTTTTTAATTGACTTAAATTCTTTAGGGACACACACACACACACACACACACACACACACACACACACACACAATTTACCAATTTAGTTTGGCATTTAATATTTAGTGGAACAAAGTAATTATCTCAAACTTTTCATTTTTTGGTTAATGCATTTTGAATTTGAGAAGCTTGAAAAATGTTTAACAATTCAGATCATCTTACTCAACCAAGGATCCTCACCCAAACCACAGAATATAGAAAACACATTGATTTTCTCTGTTTTTATCAAAGATCATGCAAAGACTGTGTGTATTAGCATTGCCTCCATTGCAGGAGGGACAAACAGCCATTGCATGAAACACATGGCTTACAGGCTGCGTGCATCTTTCCTGTTGGAGTTTGTGCTTTTTCTTTAAATTTGTAGAAGAGTTATGTTTTAGCTGTTTTCTCCATTTGCTCCTGCCACAATAGTATTTTAAATGTAAATGAAATAATAATGCATTAATGGCCCATAGCTATTTAATATGCAGGGCTTTCTTTCTTTTTATAGTAAGATATTCAAACTACAATTCAAACCAGTGTCAAAGGAAGTGGGATTGCTGGTTTATATTATCAACTTGACACAATCAAAATGACCTGGGAAGAGAGTGTCAATAATTAATCATGTAGACCTTATTGGCCTGTGGTTGTGTCTGTGGGAGACCCTTTTGATTTTGTAGACTCTGGGAAGACCTAACGGCAGTGCATGCTTCTCTAGGCTCGCGTCCCAGGTTGTTGTATCTGAGTGGCAAAAGCAAGCTAAGCACAAAGAGTCCTGGTTTCAGTCGGCTTTGACTCTGACACGGTCCTTTCATCAGAATATTTTTATCATAGCAGAGAAAATTGAAACAAGCGACAAGCTGAGAAGCTTTGTCCTTGAGAACTTGCTCATGCCTTCTACCCTCAGTGACATCCACTGAATTTCTTATTCTAAATACGCTTTTTTTTTTTAATGCTCATCTTCTTCTTGAGGCAAGTTGGGCATTGCCAAGAGTTAACTTGTCTTGTCAGAGAACCTTTAGAATAATAAAAGCATCTTTAAATACCATATTGTGTAGGTCTCAGAAGTTCTTGAAGAGCCTATTAAACTATTTCCCCTCATATATCTACAGAATCATACCTATCCACTAGACTTAGAATATACATCTTGTCATAAAATTAGACTAGTTTTTGACATGGGCATGATTTTCATCAATATACAAAATTCAATACCATTGAATCACCTGATTTGTGAGTAACAATTACGGCCTTGCCTTAAGATGAGGAGTAGATTCAATTTTCTACCTTTTGTTCTATCCTCCCTCTATATTTCTATATTCCCCTTTCCTTCTTTTCAGCTCCTATCTCCTTACCTACAAAAGCATCAAAGAACCTCCTTATAGAGTTGGTTTCAAATATGACAAACCAGCTATTGGACCAAATGTTCTCATTTCTGCCACAGACAGAATTCTGCCTAAAAACGGCCAAGTTTAGATGCAGGCAGAGTCGGCGGCCAAACTCTGCCAAGACAGGGTAAACAAGTCCTCAATATTTCCTGCCTTGCAAATATGTCTGTCAGTTATATTGGGGCAGAAGGCTGAAGATGATGCTCCAACGTTATAGAGAGTGTTGGGTGACTGTTCAGGCAGTAAATGGTCAACCCACATTCAGGGTTCACTCAGGTATTTAAGTTTTATCCCTTCTCAAGTCTCTGATGGGTTTGAAGACCAGATAATTTAGTCTTTTAATTAAGCTTAGTAGGTTAGGAATTAAGATGTTTTGAGATCAAGGTACATGTTTAAAGTTAATAGAGATGAGATATGATAGATATTAATCTCTACTCAGAAATTTAGACACAAGATAGGAAAGATGTTTACTTCAAGTTTGCCAAATACACATGGCCAAATCACCATGAATGTAACATTTATATAATTCCTGATTGTCTCGTGGTTCTTCCTGCTGTATGTAGTTTATTTTACTCATGCATAATAATATAAATGTATATGTTTTAAAAACACAATAAATTGTTTTTCAAAAATACTCTTTTTTAAATTGTGATTTCATAGGAACATTTATTTTATTCACTGTCCCTCATATGGGCATGTTTTTGTTGTTGATCTTGGTCAGTTGCATATAAAGTTTCAGTAGAGCATAAGCCCATACCAATAACTATATAAGTAAAATTCCACCAATAGGAATTGCCAGCTTTCAAGAAACTAAATTTTTGCCTTTCTGACGATTGGCAAGCTATAAGAACAAATGGCTCATTTGCTACTGGTTCCATAGAATGAAGATGGCTGAGGCACAAATCACTTGCTAGTGTTCAAATTTTAAAATAGTCATAGTCAGGGTACAAGAAAAACCTACTTACTACTGATAAATTAAATTCCTATGAAACCTGGCATAGTTAAACAAATGCTAATATTGGGCAAAGAGATTATTTGAGGGTCCTCTAGAGAAATTATGATGTTTTATACATATAACAATTTCTTAAAGCTACTGGCTCTTGAACTATGGTTCCAATAGAACAAATTTGCACAAGAACCAAATGTGAACAAGGGAAGGGGATGACAAAGGTGATAGTACTTAGTTATAGAATAGGTCTGTCTGTAGCTTAATGTAAGTGTATTTTTATATAATGCGGTAGGGACGTAATTCCTGAAGTATTTTAAGCAAACTTCTAGCTTCATATAAACTTTGTAGGACCCAGAGTTGTAGATAAGATGGAGAAAACTCTCTCTGTTAAGTTGAAAAATCAGGGGGGAAAAAAGCTATGATATCGCACTTTTAAAAACCAAGGAAACTATTCTGATAAAATTTCTAGTCTATCGGGGAATATTAACTTCCAGAGTCATTTTTAAAAGAGCCATCCCAAAATATCTAGCCAAGACACATTGCCCCTCACAAGCTAACTATCCTGGAAACAAAGTGTGTTATGTCCAGGAATAGGTGTAGAGGTAGTCATAGAGTGAAAGAGAATTTAGACTACAAACCCTTAACTATGCGCTGTAGAAAGTACGCCAATGGTATCTAGAGATTTATTTACTTCTACGTTAAGACCACCTTGAAGGCATTTTTATTTTAAGGAGCACAGGTGTGTAACTGCAGAAATTATTTGTGCTATCTCTGTGCAGACCTTATTATCCATCGCCATATAAGCGTAAAGCAAGTCACTCGGTGTGGGTCAGCGGAGCATGGCAGACTACCCGCTTAGGCTTGCCACTTCCACATACCTAGAATCATTAAGATGATAAAAATAAGAACAACCAAGAGCTATTGGTCATGGTTTCTTTGTCCCTGAGAAAAATCTGGGATAAGAACAGAACCTTGAAATGTAATAGAAATAATAGGCAATATTTGATGAAACTACCACAGAAATTAATGATCAGTTTTGATTACAGGCATGTCACTTGAGAGAATGACAGTGATGGAACCATTTGCTTTGCAAACTCTCATTTTCCTCAATCATTAAAAATTTCCTATTCTTAAAGAAAAACCTATTTAACAAAATATAGTTCATTTTCCTTTAACATGGTTATTGACTTTTACACACCTAACCCATCTTATTCAGGTGGTAGCATATTTCATCATTAACTCCTGACATTACCCCCCAAAAGGTGCTGAACTAAGTGAAAAGAATAAAATTACTTTTTGCCTAGTGTATATAATAGTCTCTAAAACGGAAAGAGGGAAACTTAAGTATCTGAAATCTGATACAAAATTTTAAATAAAGAGTTTGGAATTCCATCCTGGTTATGGCAGAATACCTGATATCAGACACTTTAGAACACAAATTTGAAGTATCACATGGCTTCTAGGCAGGATGCCTTGAAGTAGCAAGTGTCTGGGGTGAAGGGAATCCAGGCAAGCGAGTGCAACAGTGAGTTACTGTCTGCCTCAAGGCATTTCTTAATTGTTCAGTGAGTGTCTGAGATTAAAAAGCATCATGGGATCTTTCCTGGGCTCTGCATTGTGCATTGTGTAACTCAAACTCACGGTCTCGGTGGAGGATGTGAGTCCTGGGAAAATTCTAACCTTATATACAAGTATGTAAAGCAACAGAGCTTTGAATAACTAGGTGGTTTGATAAACAACCTCGGTGTGCTTCCAAACACCTTCTGCAAACCTTGAATTGCACTTCTGACTTTCCCATCACTCTACTCAATCAGCTTTATTAGCATTATCATCAGCTCTGTTTGTTTTTCCTTCTAGTCAGTTTATCTTTTTCAGTTCCCAGGACTCCAGGGACACAATGAGGTGAATACATAGTGTGCAGCGTAAATGTTTACTTGCCAACTAATGCCCGAGTTGCTTCACGTTATGCCCTTGAATACCATCTCCCCTGTTGACTAGAGCAGGCATGATTATACCCTGTGACTAGAATAGAAACATTCAAATTCATTCTTTCTTAAACACAAGCACTGGGTATCAGACATGGCTCTGTTGTTCTTTGTTATAGCTACTGGCAGTGGGGATGAGTTCATGAACTATCTAGACCATGGCAGCCATGACACAGAACCATTCACACTCCCCAGGCCACAATGGCTGGTGTAGGTATGAGAATTTAGGAGCTCAACTTCCAGTTGCTCAGCACAGCACAGGAGACCTAGGCCCCATTTTTACAGCTGTCCATGTTTCCTCTCACAGTAGAGCAAGGTAGAATCCAGAAGAGAGGGGGCATGACCATTTCCGAATCCACTCTCAAAACATGAATTTTCCCTCTCCATGACCAAAAGCCTTGGGTAGTGGCTGGCTTGTGTCTAGGCCTCTGTTCCTTTGGTAACTGTATTTTCTGAGCCTCACTTTTGTTATTGATAAAATTACTTAGAACCAGAAGGGTAGAGATTGGGCATTGTGCCTTTTGCCAAATTATGACTCTCCTCTCTCACAGCATTTAATTTCTCAGATCAAATAATATATTGTATCTATTAAAACCTTCTCTATCAAGAGAAAAGTAAAAGATAATCCAGGTTGGTAAAGTAGCTGTTAGATGGCAGGCATCCGGGTTCAGTTGTAAAAGCCAAAAAGACATTATTCAAGAAACCATCTTATTTTAGTGTGATAAACTGGATTAAACTGATTAAGCTAGTTTAAGCTCATATTCCGCCGAGAAATCAATAATGACTTGTTGTTGCCAAAATAAAGCTAAATTATTTTTATCTATTTGGCTTTACAGTTTCAGTTTTGTTATTTGAAGTCTCCCAATTATCAAAAGATACCTTTAATTCAATTTTATGCCAAACCTCACAGTTTCCTTTATATCCAGCATTCCAGTACTACCTGTCTTCCTTTTTCTGAGTTGTACCTTCTCTTCTGAGTAATCACAAAGTGTCTTGTCCTCTGTAGGCACTCGGAATGCTTCCTCATGTGTAAACTTCTTCCTATAGGCCAGAAGCCTTCCCTTCTTCACTAGTGTGCATGCTTTGTACAGCCGTTAAGTGTAGTCACATTTGGGACAGTTACCTAAGGCCTAAAGCAGAGTACTGATGTATTGTGAGGACAACTGACCATAGGATTCAAAACTTCCTCTCAAGTTGACAATATCACAGACAGTTCTTCGGAGGCCTGTGGGGACCTGACTGTTGCTAAGGCTGGGTATTACACTGTCCATGCTGAGCTCAGGATAGAACTTTCCCTCTCTAGTGAACATTTAGAAAGAACAGGAAAAGGTAGCTTTGACAAGCCCACTGCTTGGCTGGCCTCCCATTATGTCATTACTAGTGATTCTAAAGTTACAAGCCCTACTACTGTTTTGATTCCCTTTGAGAAAGAATTTTTAAGAATTTTAATTTTATGTTTATGTTTTGTTAAGATTCCAAACACCTGATTGTTCATTTACTCTCATCAGATTTTTGTAAAAAAAAAAAAAAAAAAAAAAAAAAAAGAACCATATGCCCTGTTTAAGAAGACCGCCAGTGCAAAGACTCATCTCTGATTATAATATATTCTAGAGGTTTTGTTAGATGGTATGTGTGTGGCGTAGGGGGAGAGTTTGGTGTCTAGTGTTATGTGTGCAGTTTTTCAATAGTTTCCTGGTAGGATCTTTGAAAAAATAGTACTACTTTGCATAGATAAATTCCTAACTAAAAGCCACCTGAGTTGATAGAAATGAGAGTCAAGAGAAAGGGATATATTGTAGAAGAAACTTAATGGAGCTGAAGGGAAACTGATTCCTGTACAGCTAATTCCTGGTACTGAAAAGGGAAGAAGATAACTTAGTACTCAGAACATCTGGCCCCCATGCTGTGTAATTCTTTTTATCCATAAACTGTAGACGCTTGGCTTTCATGAGCCTGGGTACCACATGGATAGGTTTCTTAACATCCCACTTCCCGGTAGACAGAGCCCAATGTCAGACATCTTCTGAAGCAGTTTTAGTGAATCTTCCTCTTGTAATCAGAAAAGGCTAGAAGGCATTTCCACAAATACTTCTCCTAAAAGATAATTTCAGGGCAATGCAAAATATTTTGATTAGATGTATTTGGAAATATTTAATAGCCCACATGATTAGATGTGTGTGAGTAATTAACCGTTTGAAAAGCAAGTCTATGCTGAAAGAGATTTACAGGAAGACATTTTCCTGTTAATGTGTCACTTCCTTTTTGACTCAGAGGAATTTAGTGGAGGGTAGCATTTCCCAAAACAAGTTGAAACTCCACATTAGCTTCTTCCGCTGACCTAAGGGAAGAATCCAATCAAGTCACCCTCAACAGAAAACATCATAAGTGTTTTAGCACAGCACCCTTTGATTCTTTATATTTGCGGGCCATGGAGAGAAAGTCCTGTGCTCTGTGAAGACTGAAGAATTTGTCCAAATGTTATCCTGTGTCATCCTGACCTAGCCAAGATCTTTTCCTCTTTCTTTGTTTTTTCCCTTTTCTTCCTTCCTCCCTTCTATTCCTCTTTATTTTTACCCCACCCCCACTCCACCTCTTTTGCTTTAAAAAGAACTTGCTGGCCTGGAGGTGATGGCCCTTGCCTTTAACCACAGCACATGACTTTAATCCTCAGGAAGCAGAGGAAGGTGGATCTCTGAGTTTGAATCTCTGAGTTGAGGCCAGCCTGACCTACAGAGCGAGTTCTGTAGGACAGCCAGGGCTACACAGAAAAATCCTGTCTCAAAAAAAAAAAAAAAAAAAAAAAAAGTAAGTCAGTAACTAAGAAAGAAAGAGCACTTACTGAAAAACATATGCACTTTTGCCTTCCTGCTAGAGGATAATACCCAGGGATAAAGTATAAATGTACATTACAATGAGATCACAGCTCCCAAGCTACAGGTTTATCATGTGTTATGTCAAACTTTGAGCATCTTCTTATTTCAAGGTGAGAGTTTTGATGTTCTTCGCATCTAGGTCAGAGTTCTAACTCAACTCCAAACTTACCTATTAGCCAAGGCTTTACTTAATCTTTAGGAGACCCTGATTGGTTTAGAACTTTACAATGGCTTGTGTGGTATCTGACCTTGAGCAATTGTATGAATCTCATTGCCCTTCCTATTGCCTTTAGTATACTTACTATTGTTAGTGGTTATGTTTTCTTATAGGTAATTTATGTCATCTTGATTAATTGTATAACCAGACAGACAAAGCAGCAGCCTAGACACTCCATTCCCCTGGGCTGTCTGCTGAGCCTACAACAGTGTAGACATTTCATCTTGAATGAATAAATCAATAAAATCTATCTCATACCCACTACTATTTCAGTACAAAATTGGCGCAAACAATTACATGATGGGTCAATAAAAAACTTTTGTTATTATTACATCGTAACTTTATTAACATGTGTTTCCTATTTTTAACCTTCTAACTCATTTTCTTTTCCAAAAATCATCTAATAAATACTGGTTCCATATTGGGCCTGAAGACACAGAGCTGAACATGAAATGATGCCCACTAGCTAGTGTTAGTAACTCGGTGGATTGATTTAAAATATAAACATGTCAAAAATAAGTACAATAAGATCACAGTGGTGGAGGACATAGGAGGCAAAGAAGGCACTGGGAACCAGGTACCTGCAGCTGAATACAGGAATTATTACAGAAACACTGCAGCTTGCACTTCTGCCATTACTGCAGCCGCCCCCTCCTCCTTTTCTTCCTCCTCCTCCTCCTCTTCCTCCTCTTCCTCTTCATTTGGTTTCCTCCTCTTCTTTTGAAGGAGAGGAGATAAATTTTATTTATTTGTTTCTAAAGATGGATATATATATATATATATATATATATATATATGATTGTTCTGGGGGGCTGAACCCATATCTCAAGAGTTGTTCATACACATCCTACTAGCCTCAGGAAAGCTGAGACTTTGTATTCTCACATATTTTTTTTAATCTAAAAGTAACCTCAACACCACTACTAGAAAAGGTTGCCAGTTGAGTTTTTCTTGGGACATGTAGTTGATTCTGCTAGAGGGATCCATCTCACATAAACTCTTGGATATATTGATTGTCATCATTTTGTGACCTGTTGAGGTAATTTTGTATTTTTTGGCCGTATTTTATCAATTACTACCTCTTTTTCCTTTTCTGAAAGTTAATCTGGATTCTTTACAATGGTTTGTCTTACATTCACATTAGTGTCTCTTGTTCAGGGCTGTTGACAATTCTGTTTTGTTTTGTGTCATTATCTGTGCCGCTCATTACTGACATGGTATACTGTTGTATCATGTGTTTTTCTAAGACAATCTATTTTAGACAATGAAAAGCTTGTATAAAACTCATCAAACACACACACACCCACACATTGTGGGACTCTGTTGATTAAGGTTGAAGTCTGACGTTTCCAGATAGCCACAGAGCATGGTCTATAATGGTAGACTCCCTTTCTCAGCAGGCTTCTCTTTCCCTGATCTGGGGGATCCCCAGATTCCCAAAGGAGCATCACATAGCCCTCAGAGAAGATTACAGGCCTCAGCCTTTCCTGATAGAACCTATTCAGCAAGCACCTGAGGAATCCTGGAAATGTCCCACTCTCTGCTAAGGAGATCCTAGCCTTCAGCAAATGACTTTTACTCATACCTGGAAGTTCTTCTTCCATCCATAGGATGGTTAAATACTGTATGCTCCTTCTTGTGATAGGACTCCATGCTACTGCATGTAAATAAGGCACTGTACTACTGCAGGTAAATCAAGTATCCTGGCACCTCTAGCCCTAGCTAATCAGACACACTCACTCTCAAACCACGCCCCATTGCCCAAGGCTTATAAATTCATGATTCATGAAAATAAAGGTTGATTGGCTTGCCCTCTCACACCATGACTGTTTGATAGTGCATTTATTCTGAGGAAGAATCGTTCCTGGATGTAGTAATTGACCAGCCGGCCTGCCTTTTGGGCAGCTTCCGGTGTTCACCGGAATCCTCTGGCATGCTTAGCACGGCAGCTTAAGGAAGAGTTCTAACACTTGCGCATTTGTTTGTGGAGCTCCCTGGTCTCCACTGCCATCAGATACCAGCAATTTCATTCTAAAAGAACTAGATCGTAACACTCTGGAAAATTCTTTCCACACTCTGGCCTAGTGCATAGGCTTTGCCCTAAAGTGCTCTAGTGGTTCCTGAGAGAAACGGAATCTTTGATCATGAAGTCCTCTGTTGTCATCTGGAAGCAAGTCGCAGCTGGACTATCCTACCAGACACCAGGCCACCCACTGGAAGCTGAAGGACATCTCTCTCTCTCTCTCTCTCTCTCTCTCTCTCTCTCTCTCTCTCTCT
>OU015746.1:51043445-51094932 GCA_907169655.1 Acomys percivali | reverse complement strand
CTCTCTCTCTCTCTCTCTCTCTCTCTCTCTCTCTCTCTCTCTCTCTCACACACACACACACACACACACACACACCACACACACACCACCCTTCCTATTTACATAGATGCATCTATGTTTATCTTTCTAGATATGACTCATTGGCTTGTTGAAGACGAAATAAACAACCCAAGTAAATCCTGATACTCCCAGAATGGTTAAGAGAAAAGAAAATGTTGATCAAGGAACTACTAACATTTTTACTCTTAGGTTGGGTGTTAGTCTATGTTGTCCACCTCCACCTCTGCATCTGTTCGTTAAGGAGAAAATCCTGCTAATGGCACCCGTATCTACAGAAGCTTCCAGGATCACAGGAGGTTGTTGGGAAGGATGATCAGGAAACCTTTTATAGGAAATCACTGGAACTAAATTAAATTGTCCCGTTCACTAGATTCTAGAGGAAGGAGTAAGGACTGTGCTCTAGAAAAGCCATTGGCACTGCAGCTCTGGGAGATGGAGACCTGGTGGCACTCAGAGGAATGACAGCAGGTCACCGAGAAGAGACTTGATACCCTATGAGCATATACAGGGGGAGGTAATCCCTCTGAGGAACAGTCATAGGGGAGGGGAATAAGGGGAAAATGGGAGGGAGGGGAGAATGGGAGGATACAAAGGATGGGATAACCATAGAGATGTAACAAGAATAAATTAATAAAAATTAAAAAAATAAAATAAAATAAAATAAAATAACAATGTGCGCTGTGTAACAGTGGCCTACAGGCAGGTTCTTGGAATCAGCCTTCTGGAAGACTCTCATTTCTGTAGTGTAGAAGATGGATTTACACCACTAATCTTGAGCTTTACAGTGGCCTGAGAAAATAAATGACACTTAATTTCTCTTTTATTAATTTCATTGAGTGGAAAATACTAAGGTATATGTTCTAATACACAAACATTAACATTAATGTGCCATAAGCATAAAATCGATGGTGATTTTTCTGTGAAATAGGTTTGAAACAGCATCTTTTATCTTTTCCTGGTAAAAAAGAATAATTATTTTACCTGGATTGGATTTCTGGACTCTTGTATATTCTGAGGATTCTTCAGAAAGTTGCTTCATATATATCATGTATATTTCAAATGAGCAATACGTTTAGGTAGAGAGAGCAAAAAAAAAAAAAAAAGAATTTCTTTAAAAATCAAAGATGTAGATAACTAAGGCTTTCCTACCAGCAGTCACTGAAATACCTCTGATGATGTTTCCAGCTTCCCCCTTTATCAGTCCTTGAAATTATCACATCATTTATAGGGAATTAATGTGACTAACAAGCTTAAAAATACAAGGGTCTTACTTCTAACTACTGGAGAAGATACAGTATTTGGGAGATAGACAAATGAAGAGGGCTTGGTTAGTAATTCTTCAGTGATGGCGCACACAGGACTGGGACCTTGAAGAAAGTGTATTCATGAATTCTGCATTTACAAATTGCTCCTTAGCTGGTCAAAGAAGATGGAGAGTTTTATGTATCAGATAGAGATAACTACATCTGACTACATCTGTTATCCTTTTTTATTTCACCAAAATTTTAAAAAGGTAATAATCTAATTTCAAATAACAGTTGCCTCTAAATTTCATGTATTCTTTCTTTATCATGCTTTACTTCTCTGAAATTAGGTATCTCCTACAAAGACTGCCAAATGAAACTGTTTAGATCCCAGAAAAAGAGAGGGTTGGGAAATCACTGGAACTGCACAATGACATTGGATTTTTTGGGTAAGCACAGCTCCCTTAATCTTGTGATAAGGGGTGTGTGTGTGTGTGTGTGTGTGTGTGTGTGCTGCCTTGGCAGAAATGTTAAACTTGAATGCATTCTCCACCCATTGTCATTGAAGGTATTGTGCTCTGTGTGATAAGAACTAGTATAACATACATAAAAGTTGTCAGTCTGTTACTAGAGCCGAATTGTCTGTCCTGTGAGGACCGGGCCTCACCGAGCCTTTGACAAAACTAAATGCAACCTTTCTCTAAAATGGATGAGTGGGATGATTAACCCATGGAGTTACTACAAAGATGATAGTGGGTTAACAATCTCTGTATAACTTTTGTCCAAGTAGCTAGCACTCGGTTTCCTACTGTGAACCAAGAATGGTTCTTCCTGCCTAGTTAACACGGATCAAGTGGTTAATATATATTTAGTTGTCAAAAAACAAAACATAAAACAACATAAACAACAATAAACAAACCTGCTGTCTGATCATGATGAGCACTTGACAATAAAAAAAAGAGTGTTAGGAATGAAGCTATTCTTGTTGGAGTAATCACAGAAGGATTCTTGAAAGATGCCACACAGAACTAAGATGTAGGCTTGAAAAGTGTCCAACTGTAAGTAGCTATGTGGAAAAAAGGGTTTCTAGACACAGGACCTATAGTTTACAAAGTGCACAGTAGAAACACTTAAAGCAGTTTAAAGCAGCCATCAAGCATAGAGTTGGGTTTTTATTTTTGTCGGGGTCAGGATGGAAGCAAGAAAACTCAGTTCAGATATGGAAACTTAAAATGAAAGCTTTACTTTCTGAACTCAGGGAGGCGGCCAGCCAGGATCTGAACTGTGTCCCCGAGGGGAATCTGTACTGCATATTTAAAGGGTGAAAACCATAGAGCAAGGAGGAGATGGGTGGGCTGTAGCACTGTCCAATCATATTTTGTCATACAAGATTGAGTAGCGAGTTTCCATCAATCAGGATAGGAGGAGGTCCCTGGGCCTGAGAACATGATATTGTTTGACCCTGTCAGCAAGATGGAGACGTTGTCCTTGAGGTATCTGGACTCAGACAACTGTTGCTTAAAAGGTGTCCCTTAGATGTCTGTACTCAGACACCTGTCTCCTTACAACAAAAACTGTTCAGCTATTGGGAAGTCCCCAGCTCTCCTAGGGCCTGGGACCTTGAACTTAGTTTCTCCCTATGATTGAATAAAGTCTGAAAACAAAATGCTAATATTTTCAATATGTTTCTTTTGCTTATTCCCAACATTTGGAAGTCAGGGTGACATTGCTGTATTTAAGGGGTTTATATTTATTGATACTTTGAATGATGTGTAGCGAGCTAGACAGACAAGCTTGAGGAGAAGTGAGTCCTTCAGGACAAGAGTGAGGTAACCCCCCAAGAACAATAACAGTGGCATGGGCTAAGCATGATATCATGAAGGGGGAGGAAAGTAGATAAAAAGAAACCTTTCATGTTAGTGTAACCAGGACGAGTTTAATATGGCTGGGCCGATGGAAAGATGTCTTAGTCTGTTTTGACGGGTACACATGTACCATATATCAAATAACTTATAAACAGTGGATATTTATTATAGCTCTGGAGTATGGACAATTCATCATCAACATCTGGTGAAGGCTCACTTCCTGGTTCATAAATCATATTTTTTTCGTTTGAGTTCTCACATGGTGGAAGTGGTGAGAGGTTACTCTGGGGTGTCTTTCACATCCTGGTCGCTTTATCACCTCCCACATGCCCCATCTTTAGAAATACAGCTTTTACATATACCGTTTGCCTCCCCACCCTGTACTCAGACCACAACAAAGAGGAAAGTTTTATAAAACAAAATAACCACATTTGTTGATAGCCCAGTCATTTTTTTCCCTCCTTACTTACATCCAATTTCTTTTGGAAGAATATTTCCAGTGCTGGTCAAAGAACTAAATTACATCACTGGGCTCAAGTCTGATAAGAGTTGGAGAATTGGTAGGAAATATTTGCTTCAGTGTTTGAGTTGGCAAAGAGAAATGCACTTGAGGATTTCGTGCCCTCAGAAGTAAGAGATAGGAAAGCACTGAGGAAAGACAAGACATCTGAGAGATGAGCGACAGCAGCCTGCACAGCTCTGTTGCACAGGCTGCGAGGAGTATCGCCAGAGGTCAAGAGACTGTGTTCCCCAGGAATAGCAGGCAGGGTCTTTCTTACAGGAGCTAAAGCTAATGAAGTGAGGGAACTTCTGCTAGATTTGGCATTTTAGATAATCACAGAAGAAGTTGTTTCCTCAGATCTCTGTGATCCTCCCCTATCCATATCCCAGCAATGACCGTTCTCACTAACCTGACCACCGTAGCCTGCAGGAGCCAAAGGACCAGGAGTCTGTTGATTTGTAAAACAGGTCAATTACAGAGAAGGAATCTGAACAGCAACAGGCCTACCAGCATGGCTGGTGCCATTTGGAGAGCTTGGGGCTGTGACAGTGTGAAGAGAGGCTCAGAAAAGAGAAATAAACAGGGATGGGTTGGAGGGATAAACTGAGGCTAAACATTTATGTTTAGGCAACTCATAACCATTTGTGCAATTTGATTTTTTTTTATCTACATGTCAATTAATATTTATAGCATGTGACTAAGCAGGGATATAATTTAAAAATTATCAAGAAGTCACATTTTAGTTATACAGAACAATGCATTGAAGAACTCTGTTGCATATACTATTATATAGTTAATAAAATATAGTTTATGCTGGAAAGTTGTTAGAAGTAGCTTTTACACTTTCTTAGCACAAACATGTGCACTAACATGTATTCTAATTAGCTTGATTTAGACAAAGTGACAGATTTTGGAAGACTCAGTTCTAAAAGGGATGCCTTCATCAAACTCATGCTTTAAGGGCCAGGGAGCTATGGAGAACAGGAGAGCAAAAGGTTGTTAGAGCCATAGAGACTAGAAGACCTCAAGGAAAGAGTGGCTCCCAGGTGCACCAGGACTTCCATGCATATGAGCTCACAGAGACTGTGGCAACGTATACGGGACTGTACAGCTTCAAGCCAGACATTGTCCCAGGACTGTGATGGGGAAAGTAACATAGGCTCCCATCCCTAACCAACACAGTGTCTCCAACTGACAACTGTTTATAAAAGAAAAGTAATTTTTTTCCAATGGGCATATAAACCACACTTAAGGGCAAACGAACTCAATAACTTCGTTGTAAATTTTTGTCTCATATTGCTTTGTTTTGGTATTTGTTGTCTTATTGGCCTTTTGCTTGTATAGTATGATTTCTGATTTTGTGGAGGTTTTTTTAGAGGAGCTGGTTTGTTTATATGTGTTTCTTATGCTTTTGAGCTGTTTGTCTCTGTTTGGCTGGTTTTTTTTTTTTTTTAATTTGACCTTTTTTTCTAAAGAGAGAGAAAAGTGTGAAGTTGGATGGATGGGTAGGTGGGGAGGTTTAGAAGGAGATGGGAGAGGAGAAAACATGATCAGAATATAGGGTATAAAAATGTATTACTGTATGCAAAGATCTGTTTTCAGTTCAAATAAGCTTACATATGAAATATGAAAAGTAAAGCACTTATTGTAAAAATATTTATATTAAAATACCACATTTTATACCATAAGTATGACTTTGATTTGTTAATAAAAAAATTCTAAAATACAAAATACTACATTAGCTACACTGTAGAGATTAAATTGACAGAAAAATCCCAGAAGACAAAAGAATAATTTTCTATTAACTACAGTTCTTCTATTGCCTATTGTTTGCTTGAAAACACTTTACTACTAGCCTTGAACATGGGCTGCGTGTCTATGTCTCTGAGATGAAAGATGAGCTACCCTGAGTAAGAATGTACACTCATGGGTGCCGATGGGGGGTTCTAGCATATGAAACCCAGTAACTAGTTACTAAAATTCTTGTATGATGACTGCTCAAACTCTCTTGCAAGATTTGGTAATTAATTAATATATGGGAGTATTAGATATACCTTTTCATTCTTGCAATAAGAATCTCTCAAAATGGGTGAGTTGGCTCAAACTACCCATTTCCTCTAGATACCTTTCAACAAATGAAGATCCAGGGTATAGCCGGGCGTGGTGGTGCATGCCTTTAATCCCAGCACTTGGGAGGCAGAGGCAGATGGATCTCTGTGAGTTCGAGGCCAGCCTGGTCTACAAAGGGAGTCCAGGACAGCCAAGGCTACACAGAGAGACCCTGTCTAGAAAAACAAAACAAAAAAACAAAACAAAACAAAAAAAAAGATCCAGGGTATAGCACAATGACCTGGGGTGGAGGCGAGAGGCGGGGGAAATATTTAAACTGTAACACTGAGCCTCTGTCTCATGCCATCTCATGATGCCAAGAATTACCAAAGCCCCCAGTACCAGCACTTAATCTAGCACCATATCTAGCATCCAGGGAACCTGATAGGTGTGAGCTCTGGAGGGTTTGCGCTGCCCTGTATTTGCTCTTGCTTCTAGACTTCACATGGCCTCTTTCTTGTGCTGTTGCGGGATCTGCTGGTTCTCACAGCTTTTCTGAGAAGATGAAGACAATGGTTGTGGGGAGGATATTAGACTCTAGAGGGCTGCTCTACCCTAGCTAGTTCCCTAATAATCTAGACAGAGACTTTTTATATTTATAAATGCTTCAAGGCATAATAACTGGGCAGATCATCAACCCTCTAAGCTATTTTGCTAGTTCCAAGTACACACCTGAAGTTACTTGCCATAATTGTCCCTACCTGGGCTACTTCTGTTTCATCAGGCCAGCACTCATGGCCGAGTGCTCATGGTTCATAGCACTCACATCATACCCATGACGACTCCCTTCTCTCCAGCTTCCTCTCCTCCTTTGCTCTCCCTCATAGTCCCCATCTGACCCCAAGGCCCAGATCTTAAGCTAAGCCTACCTCTCTTTCCGCCCAGCTATAGGCTGTCAGCAACTTCATTTAACCACTCAGAGAATATTGAGGAGCAAAATTTACACAACATCACTGGGTGAACATGAGAATGCGCTCATCTGGGTTGTAACCAGATCTTGGGGCCAGTATTCAGCATTTGAATACACAGCACCAGACCAGCTCCCAACAGACAAGTATATTCCTGGCATCTCTAACTTCCTTGAGTCTTCACCACATCTTTAGTTTCACCTTCGCTGCTTCACATATCACCCTTCAATGGGCTTTCTGACAGATGAGAGACTTATTATATGTTGCTTCTCTTCTCTTACATACTTTTGAATATGAGTGGAAGCCTTCATGGTCCTATGACTCTTGCATTCTGTATACCTGCAATACTAGATGTGTGTGGATAAGACCAAGGTCTGCCCTAGCTAAAACAGCAGCTGGATCCTCATATCTTTAGACATATTGGCCTCTACACACCTAGATGTCCAAAACATTTTTTAAAAAAATACTGAAGAGTTACCTTTCTAGGGAGTCTTATACGAGCAGGATACCCTAAAGGCGTTCTCTTTTCAAGCAAAAGATGTTCGAAAGCCCATGAGCCTGCAACATGTAGGGTCTAGCCAATTACTGATATCCCCTTAATCATCTTTCCTATTCTCCTGATGAAATTTTTTTGGTGTCTTCTTGCTGCTAATTGCTCCACAACGTATGCCTTTTAAACCTCAACATTATGCATGCTTTTCGACATAGCTGAACATTTCTCAAATTTATCCCTTCTCTATTTTGTTCAGGATTCTCACCAGCCAGCAGTGGCCATGCCCTTCATTTGATGCTAGACTTTTATTACTCTCCTCTCTGAGATTAACGAATTCATCCTCTGCCTCTAACAAGCTCACAAATGGCCTCTATTCCAGTTTTAATACAGCCCTCATTTTCTTGTCTAAATTTCATAAGTACAATTTTGATATCATTAAAATAATTAATGTTCTATTCTTCTTAAAAGAATCACTCATGAAGCTAAACTAGAAAACTTTGTCAGATATGAAACCTGCATGTTCAAACTTTGCTGTGTTTCTCCTTTAAACAAATCCCAAGTGTGTAAGAAATATGGTCACAGACTCATAACAAGGACCTCATTCTATGAAAGCATTTTTTTTTTGTTAGTTAATTGTCTCATTGGTATAACACAGTCTATTTAACTGAAGCAAAATATTTATTTCAGCTCCTGGCTTTAAGAGTTTCAGCGCATTTAGGAGAGGGAAGAAATAGTGTGTAGAAGCAGCTCACATCATCGCAGCTATGAATCAGGCAGAGACCGGCAAGAAGACACAGCTTAAGCACATGCCCACAGTGACCGACTTCTCCCAGACCAGCCTTGCCTACTAACATTTCCAATGGCTTCCCCAAATTTGATAGTAGGTAGGGACCTATGCCTTAATACAAGAGTCCACGAGGGGAAAGCATTTGCAATGAGATCAGTTCACATATACAAGACTCCGAAGACACACTCATGCACGTGTCTCTGAAAGGAAAAAAAGTGCAGCAGAAAAGAAGATGGTTCTAATTTTTCTGCCATTTCTATGGAGATAATTTTTATTCCAGGAAGAGCTTCTTTAAAAATAAATTAAAAGAAAAAGAAATAGATGATTAAAAGAAAAGGATAAGATGAAGTTAGAGAAAGGATGGGGCATTGCCTGTCCTTAGACTGTTGTGTGATTGGTATTCTTTTTGCCTTTTTGGTTTTTCAAGACAGGGTTTCACTGTGTAGCCATAGCTGTCCTGGCTTGTAGACCAGGGTAGCCTCAATCTCAGAATTCAGAGATCCAACTACCTCTGCCTCATGAATACTGGCTATAAAGGCATACACACCACAGCTTGGTGGGATGGTAGTGTTTTTGAGGGTTTCTAGAACACAAAAGAGTGACGATATTTTGATAACAAGAAGATAAGGAATTTCTTAAGGAGTTCCATTTTCTAGAAGTATAGGATTCTAATAAATTTGTACATCATCAGCAGAAGGTCTCATTGGCTTAGCTCAGTTTTCATTGTGAGAAAAGATATTCCAGCCTATTAAAAAAATTAAGTGGTCAACATTAAGAAGTCAATGGAACTAGTAATACTTAAGAGAATTTTTGTTGTGTGAGTGGGTTATGGAGGATGGTGTGAACAGATTATGGAGGAAAATATGATGGCTTTAGCTTTAGTAATGACTCTCACCGTCAGTGAAGTTCCTAACAGACCAAAGGTCAGATGCAATTCTTCTAGATTAAGGAATACCCTGAGAATAATAAACATCATTTTCAAGAGTATCTGAAAGAATGGATAGATTGGATCAGGTAATCTGTGGGTGAACACTGTGCTCTTGACAGGTGGCCAGAAAAGAAGAAAATATGCAAAGAAAGAAAGAAAACTTTGATTACTTTTACTGGGTCTGGAACATTCTACTGTTCTCTCCCTTAGACAGCAGAACTTGTGTCCACAAGGCTTCCAGACTTGCAGCTTTCGACTCAGCGTGGCTTTCATGGCTCTGCTGATTTTGAGATGACTGGACTTCCTTACTGCTACTCTAGTTTGTTTCATCTGTCATGTGAAGAAGTAAAATGCAGGGAAAATTTTAAACTAAAACAAATCCAAAGATTATTCAAAGAAAGCAATTTTATTAGTTTAAGAGAAAAAGCCCAACTCAAGCAAACTGTAAGTCTTAGAGGTTTCCTAGAAGAGGAGAATGGAAGTAAAAAGGGTCCAGGGCGGGAGCCTTGTCATTCATGTCGAGCTGGCATGCAGGCCAGTCACACAGTAGGCCAGTAGCCACATGATAGGGACAGGAGCTTTGGGGGGAAAAAAGGGTGTCCAAAATACCAGTGAAAGCATACTCAGATTCTAGCCATCAACAGAATTAAAAGTAAAACAAACAAATAAAAAAAAAAAACAAAAAAAAAAAAAAACAAATAGGAGCTCAGAAAAGTAGAATGACCCAGTTGAATGGGGTAGTTCATAGGAGCTGGGCTTGGGGGATGGGAGTTGTGAAAAGAAAAATACAGTATCTCTTTAAAGGGACAATTATTCTCTTCAGCTTGACTAAAGGTGAGCCAGTCTTCCTAGGGGAGCCCTGTATCCCAGAGGGATGGTCTCATTTTCCAAGTGATTGTATGGACCAATTGGGTTAGCTCCATTAAGTATTGGGTAGCTTAGAATGTTAGATCTCAATCCAGGATAGAAATGTCATACTCTTGGTCAAAAAGAACTAAATTTATCTTAATACTACTGGCAAAACCTTTTCCTGCTTGCGAGTGAATTGTCACAGTTTTTGTAATGATACAGACAAATGCATAAGTGAGTAGATGTTTGCATTTATATGTTTGTTCGTCTTCTTAGGTCTTTTTTTGTTTTTTGGGGGGGGGGCGGGAGTTGTTCTGTTTTGTTTTGTTTGACTAATCAACTTCCCTTTCCAATTTTGATGACTTGAGCTAGTAAAACACAAAGCAAAACCAAAAAAAAAAAAAAAAAAAAAAAAAACCAAATCAAAACAACAACAACAACAACAAAAACAACATCCAAAACAAAAACTAATTTAAAACAGATACTTTGCTAAGATATCTCTAAACAATATTTCCCAAGGCCCAAAGTCCTTCACCTTTACCTGAACTAGCCTAATTTTCAGGTGGGACTGTCCTTTGCACTTACTTTCTCTTCTACCATCTACATCTGGGTTAGCGACAGAGGAAACTATCCTGCTTTCTCTACACAAAAATGAAAACTCAGCTGCCTCATACAACATAGCATTCCTGTAGAACAAATCTGTCTGACAAGACTTGAAAACACAAACAGTTCAGCCTGAGGGCCTGACAGGGGAATTACAGGTTCAGACTCATTAGCTAATTACAGTACGTCAGATCAACTGTTACTTAAAAAAAAAAAAAAAAAAGAGCAAGAGACTATTTCCTGTTGAATGAGATTCTTGAGAGCATTAGCATCTAATTTTCTGAATGATACTGCAGGGTACTGATATTTCCAGCTGCTTCTACAACAGGCACTCTGAGCTGTGCTGCGAGAGCTGCTCAGAGCGCAAAGAAAGGAACTCTGCACTTAGGGCAAGGAGCTTCTTCAGAGCTTTGTGCATGAGATTTCATGTTGTGGGTTTCAGTTTGCCTTGTGTCTACTTTCAGTTTTATGGATCTAAGAATTCAAGTTTTTCTGGCCCTGTCTCATTATTTTTATAAAGCTGAATACATGTACATTGGTAAATTTGTATTTGAGACTGAAAAAGAATTATGCAGAAATGTCGGTAAAGGCTGTAATAATGCAAGTATATATGTCCATACATATCTCATCAAAATGCAGTTATGGAACATACATAAACACTTGGGAGTGAGGTGCCCAGGGGAAACTGGATATTGCTCATCTATTCTTCCACTCTGAATTGTGTGTTTTGACTGTGTGACATGACCCTCCCCATTGATGGGAGACTCTCCAAGCTTTCCTCTCTTGATTTCCTACAACCTTAGCCAACTTCTCCAGTTGGAGGATTCCAAACTTGGAATCTCTAGTCCTTTCCTCGCTCTGTATTTACTTGGCTATGGCTGGTCTCCTGCTGGTGGCTCAATTCAGTTTTTCTTAAACCCAACTCATAATTTTCCAAACCAGTTCTCCATTGCCATGTACCTAGCAGTATAGTGCCTGTAGGCTCATGCTTTCTCAAAACCCTGCTATGTGCTTTCATGTAGCAGTGAGTTCTACAGGATAATGGCCACATGCAATGTCCACTATGTTCATTATAATCTTTGCTACTTTAGGTTAAGTATTCATTGCAATTGGGCTCAGTGACATGAGTCTATGTCCAAGCTACTCTGAAGGTTGAGACGTGAAAATCAGTCATTCAAGAACTAACTGTCCTATCGAATGACCTCAAAGCCCACCTGGGTAACTTAGTAAGACACTATCTCAAAAAGAGAGCATGAGAAAGGGAGCTGAGGCTGTCACTCAGGATTATATCATTTCCTAGAAAGCACAAAGTCCTGGATTCCAACAGTTTCTTTTCCCAAAAGTCTTCTCTACGGTTTTCCCTAGCAAAATCACCAATAATATGCTGCTTTTTAAAAACGTGTCTCACCCTGTAAGGCAATAATACCAACTTCATAGATGCAACATGTATCCAGGCACTGCTGGGAAGTTTTTGATAGATTTGATCAACACAGTCCAATTTGACTTTCAGAGACTGTCTTTGACGATGTAGGTTAGCTTTATACACACGTACACATATCTCCATACTGCTAACAGTGCTAAGGCCTTCAGGGTTAACCATAAGGCTTCAAGGAAGAAGAGACTTGATATAAACTATAAGTTTCAGCTCCTGTCTGGAGGTCTTGAACCTAGCACATTGCTCTGCAGGTTTTGGTCATGCTATACCTCATAATTGTAAATCACAGTAATAACATGTTCTTGTGTGCACCTGTATGCACATGGGATGTGCATGTCTATGTGGTTAAGTAAGCATGTCTATGTGGTATCTAAGCCTTTCTCTTAAGAACTCTGAGTGCCTTTGTTTGTTGATTGATCTCATACTGTTCCTCTGACCCCACTACCACCCTCTTCCTGGGTAAAAGTTTCTTTGAGATCACTCCCAATACACCACATAGTGCTTTCTATATACTTTTATTTCAGTTATTATTCCTTCTCATCATTTTTTGAGACACTTGATGGAGGTTTCTAAATCTAAGAATAAAAATAGAATTCCAAATTCCTGATTTTCTTTTCATGTATCTCTCCATCCCAGACCCCCTGCCTTCCCTGCCCCCCCCACTCTCCTCTCCTCTACCTCTCTCTTCATCTCTTCTTTCCCTTTTGCATTCTGGGGCTCACAGCCCAGGCTCAGTACAGCTAGGTAAGCACTTTCTACATCTCATAGTCCCAGTTTTATGTCTGGAAGACTCAAACCTCAAGTGTCTGTCAATCAGAAATAAGAGAGTCCCTTATGTGTTCTAGGCCCAATGGAATTTCTATATTTCAGGAGCTAGACAGGGTCCATAATTTTGTTTTGAGCCTTACTCATATTTTGACAATAGATTTGCCATGATCCTCAGGGACTCTAAGTCAGGGTTTCCTGGCAAACTGCCATGTTAAACAGGAATAAAGCTTCGCAGATTTCTTTAATCCATTCCATATATCCTATGAGGCTAAAAAACAATGTTCTTACAGAATGTACTAATTAATTGGAGATAGAATTTACTAATTAATTCGAGGTATGTACCTAGGTCTATACATCTGTCACTACTGTTTGGCCAACAGGACAGGCTGATGAATAGCTTCAAATATATATCCCTGCTGTAATCCTAGAATCAAGACTGATCTTGCATAGCAAATGGGATGCATCACATGTGAGCAAGACAAAGTCTTCAGCATAGGAAGACTCTCTGGGATTATATAGGTGAAAGGTAATCTCAAGGGCCTATATCAAAGGAAGAGAGAAGTCGGTGTGGTGATGTCAATAGGGAAAACACTGAAGATGCTGCACTGTAAACTTGGAAGTAGCTACAGATGAGCAATGTAAAATCAGCTCTAGCTTCTGAAAAATCAAGATGCCAACGTCAACTTGAAGCTTCCAGAAAGAGTGAAGCCATCTTGACCACATTTGACGACAATCCGGGACACCTAAGCTCAAGAACCATGAGACAACAAATCAGAGTCATTTGTATTAATCTGTTATAGCATCCTTGAGAAATGAAGGCCACCAACCATTTGTACCAATTTCTCCTATCATATAGCTATAGTTTCCATTTCCAAGCTAGCACTCAGTAAGTAGCTCTATTTTGGGTGCTGTCCCCTCCCATCTCACAGTTCAGCTCATAAAAATCACCTGACAGCATTCTTTTCATGGGACACACATGGCAAAGTTAGTTTCTTCCAATAGGGGAAAATTACTTAACTCCTCCATTTCTTGATCCATCTAAATGAGTATAACAGGTAAGACTCTTGGACCATAAACTGAGCTATTCCAAAAATGTAAGTGTTTTTCTGCAAATAAATTTGATTTGCATTTCAAGTCCCTCTTCCGCAAGTGAAAGAAACTGACCATAATATAATTCAAGTGTGGCCTCTTTGTCTTTCCCAGGGCAGCTCTGGATTAAAGAAACTAATAAAAAGTTTAGAAGGTGGAATGGTTGTCTTTCTACTGTGACAGCCAGTGGGAGGCATTCCTTGGTTAGCTCTGGAATCTGCTCTGTCCAGGTAGTTGCAAAATCTTTCCTATTCAAGGACACTCTGTACATATAATCTCTCTATGCTTCTCAATTTGGAAGAAATTTTAAAATTAGAGCTCAGCAGAGCATTTGGATCCTATTGACATACAAAGGAACATTATTCTTGCTGTAGTTGGTTCAAGGAAGCCTGGCTTTTTACTTACTCAGATGGGACTAGAATTTTCCTAGTAGTGAAGACTGGAAGGATTCTATATCCTCCTAGCCCCGGACTGGGAACGTCTATCTAGCTGAGAATCTAAGGGGAAAATTCACCACCATTCATGACTACCTCTCTTCTATAGACATTAATGACACAAAAATCAAAACAGAACCTTGGCATTTTGTTTTCTGGGTTGCCCTGCGAGGCAACACATGACTACAACTTCTCTAATGTTCTCATAAAGGTGCTGGCAAAGAAGAGTTAAACAAATGTTTTGAATTTCTGTCCCATGAGTTTCTCTTCAGGCTTAAGCTGCTTTCCTCTGCTGGAGATCCAGACACAGCTCTTTGCCCTTGCTTCCTGCTCAGGTTTAGCAGGCGTTGGCTGATGAGGATGTTTGTCTATTGGTTCTCAGAGCACACTCTGCTTGTGGTACAAAGAGAGCCATGCCTACCTACTGGAGGCTGTAGCTACTCCAGGTAGCCTTCTGCACTGAGCTTATCCTCAGAGTGTTGCCATCATCTCTGAAGACATCTATAGCAAGCCTTCTGATGAGAGTCTCCTTAAACACTTCCTACAGATTCTGGTTTTCTGATGGGATGCAGCTCACTAGAGGTGACATATTTTCTAAAGGATATAGGATGCAAAAACAAACAACAACAACATAGAAACCTACTTCTTTAATAATCTAAATTTAAAATGTAATTACTAAAAAGGAAATAAAAGTACTTTGTTACATGCAAATCGTCTCACCTTCACAGAGGTTGATGCCACAATACCCCAAGTCACTATAAACAATGCTTCTACTTAAATAGTGTTGGCATGCCTTCAGGTACAGAGGATCTTTTCTTTTTTGCCTTATCATAGCACAGGACAAAGAAAAGCAAATTTCCATGTACTGTCATGTTAGGGAAGAGCATGTATATAACAGTGGAGACTCAAAATTAGTGACTGTAACATTCTTTGTTTCTCAGCCATTCTGCTGACTTCATTTGGTGACAGACAGAGATTCTGAAATAAATGCAGTATTTTTGAAACACATTTTTATTTTTTTAAGAGAAGTTTTAGGTTCACAGCAAAGTTGAACAGAAAATATAAATTTATCCTGTCCTGAAATTAATATTTTTGCACTATATATTCGTATATGCAATATATATGATTAAAATGAAAAAAGCAAGTTGATAACTGAACAATCTCAGAATTTCAAAAGAAGAAATACAAATCGTATACACACACACAGACACACAGACACACACACACAAAGACACATACACAAACACACACACACACACATACACACACACACACACACACACTGTTATTAGCCAGCTAAAAATTCAAGTTGGCTAGAATGTGGGGAAAGAAAAACGCTTATTCAGGGTAGATGGGCATTTCTACTAGTTTAAAAACGTCTGTTCTGCTTATTCATCCTCCGTCTCCACTAGACCCTGGCTAATAGTGACCCTTTCTGCATAATGTTGCTTTTCACAGAAGGCCATGGAGCTGGAATCATAGAGTAGGTAACATTTTCACATTGGCTTCTTTCACTTAGCAGTATGCACTTGTTTCCCCTGTGTCTTTTTATGGCTTCATAGCTCTTTTATTTTTAGTGTTGAATAATATCTTGCTATCTGCATGTGGCACAAGTCCTTTTTAGTAACTCAATGAGGGGAAAACTGATTGGTTTTAAGTTTTGGCAATCATTGGTAATGCATGTATTCCAGTACACATTCATGTGCAGGTTTTTGTATGAATGTAAGTTTTCAACTCATTTTGATAGAGACCAAAGGGCATTACTACTGGATCATAAGTTCAGAGTGGTTTCATTTTGTAAGAACTGCCAATGTCTCCTAAAGTTGCTGTATCATTTCACATTCCCAAAAGTGATAAGTGCATTTCTGTGGCTCCATGTCTTTGCCAGCATTTAGGTTTGGTATTTTAAGCCTGTCACCAAGTCCTTATGTAGGGCAATCTAATTTTCTTATTGCAGTTTTTCATAATATAATCTTCTGACTATTATTTTATGTTTATTTTCAATATATAATCTTTCTTGGTAAAATGTCTGTTCACATTTTTTATCTATTTTAATTGAGTTATTCACTGTTGTTGTTTATTTAAATTTTTCTGTGCATACCTTAGACAACAGTCCCTTATCCGACTTATTTATCCATTGATAGTTTGGTAGTCTGTTTTCTTTATATAGATTAAAATTTTAGGCCTAGACCACTTTTCTTTCTTTGATAACCTTTACTACCTTCTGTGAGACAGACCTGGTGATAGAATGGTAATTTCACGTGACATGGAAAAGCAAGCTGGCTTTGTTGTTTGTGTCTCACCATTTAGTGTTTCTGATTATTTTCTTCTTGTTTGTGTGGTTTCATGATAAAAGTAAGATCAATTCTTATCTTTATCCGTAGGTAAGGATCCTTCTACTCCCATGAAGCTTATTTTAAGACTTTTTTCTTTAGTTTCTGTTTAGTTTTGGAATGATATGCCTAGATGCATGTTCTTCCTTTCTTCTTCTTCTTCCTCTTCCTCCTCCTCTTCCTCCTCCTCTTCTTCATCCATGTCTTCTATGTTTGAATATCTTGAATCTGAGTTAGTGTCAGCATTAAGCTTGGCAAAATCCTCATTCTTAATTTCTTCAAATATATCTTTTATAATACTATTGCTTTCTCTCATTTTTCCCTATGGCATATCCATTTATGTAATGATATCTTTTGTAATTGTCCATAGTTCCATAGTTTTATTTTGTTTGAGACAGTGATACAAGTAATTAAGGCCACGCTTGAACTTATTCCTCAGCCAAGGCATGTCCTGGACTTTGTATCCTCTTGCTTCTAACTCCAAACTAGTGGGATTACAGGTGTGTGTGTGTGTGTGTGTGTGTGTGTGTGTGTGTGTGTGTGTGTGCATCAGCCATACTCTGCACCTCCTCCAGGTCTCCAGTATTCTATTCTATTTCCTAGAGTCTTTCTTTTGATTTTTCTGTTTGGATCTTTGTTTTATTGACAAATTCTTAGTCTCAGAGAATTTTTATTGAGACATGTGTAGTTTCCTAATGAGCTCATCAAAGGAATCTTCATTTCTGTTTCAGAATGATTTTTCCATTTTGTCAGACATTTTTCTCCTTCCTATTCAATTTTAGAAGTTTCTATTGTTGTCTCTTTAATCTCAGAGATTCTTTTTTCTGCCATACACAGTATAATAATAAGTCCAGTGAAAATAGCCATTTCTTTTAAACTCTTATGTGTCTCCAGTGTTTCTTTTTAATTGTCTGTTAGAGTTTCCATTTCTTTGTTTACATTACCTGTCAATTCTTACATGATGTCTGTTTCATTAGACACGGTAGCATGTTAGTTAGATTTTTAATTTTAAAATTTCTTATTGAATCGTTAATATTTCCTTGATATCATGTGAGCCTGATTCTAAAATTTGTTCTGGCTCTTCAAATGGGAATGACTGTTGTTACATTTAAAAACACATTTTTTCTATTTCTTTTCTCAGTATGTAACATACACATGATATGCTGGCAAAAAGAGCTGTGCTCGATTTGTAATTGGCAGTGCACAGCAGTGAGTAAGTGTCCCGTGGCTTTGATCACGCTTTGGTCCTCGCTGAGAACGTCACAAATGTTTCTACGTTTCCCCTCCTCTCTTAGTTGGGAGCAGAAGCGCAGAATGAACAGAGGTGAGAATTTCCTTTCCCCCAGGTCATTTAGGCCCTGATATACTCCTAATGATTTAGGCTTTGTGCAATGGTTTCCCCGAAGGCAGGTCTTGTCAAGAGCATGCACTGTTGGCACATTTCAGTGGTTCCTTGTCTCTTTCCCTTCCAGATCTTGGATAGATTGTGACAACCTGTCAAGCTCATAAAACTTATGGAGCCCCTACCCACTGCTATGGAAATGGAAAGTTTGTACATGGTATTTTTAAAGTGTAATTTAAAAAATATTTAATAATAATAAAATCATTAGTATGATGCTGTTCAGTGAAAGGAATACATAGGTTATGATCCAAAGAACAGAGGTTTTCATTCTGTCTTCCCTGACTGGTTCCTCAAGTCAAGTCTGGGCAGGCAGATCATGGTACATCTGCAGTAGACACCGTAGAGTCACAGATTTTATTTACTGAACCAAGGCTCTTGTGCAGATTTGACGACTCAGGCTGTGAGCACTGCCTTTCTCCAGCTAAAGGAGACTTTCTACTTGCTGTGGATTAGAAGGGCCCATGGATTTTTGGATCGTTCACTGGCAAGACCATGTTGAATTCCGTCCTTAAGCCTTTTTCACTAATGATGACTTTCTAGGCGGGCCTACATTTCACGCTCACAGGATGAGCAGGAGTGAATAATGCAAGCTCCTTGTTGATCACTTACTGAGTGCCACTTGGCACACACCGTGGATGAGGCGGCGGCGTTATTAGTATCTGAGATGTTTGAGACTAGTTATGCTCCAGGATTCTTGCTAATAATTAATGCACATTAGGATTTGCATTACTGTTAGCCTGAAATGTATCTGAGAGCATCTATAGGGACCCTAAAGGGCACACTAGAACATTTGGCCCATCAGCTATCACTTCTCTTAAGCAGAAGAATGAATCAAAGCCCAAGAATCAAAGCGTGTCTGAGGACACATCGCAGTCATGGGTCAGATTTGACCTCAGCATTGTCTGGCTGGAAAGACCAGTGCGTATACACAACACACGAGGCTAGGCTGGGAAAGGTGCTTTGAGAAAGCCCCAGCTTCCTCTCTGCAACAGACTGAGAAAAGTCAGTGAAGGACCTTCTTCAGAACCCCCCCAAGCACCATGCTCAGTCTTTCGTCTTGAGTCATTCGTCAGTCCTTTAAAGGCATCTCTGCCTGCCCGGGACCGTTCACCAGCATCAGCCATTGCAGGGAAAAGGCTAGGAAAAGAAGGGCTACGCGCCACTGGAAATGCTCACAGTAGTGATTTTTTTTTCCAAGAAGGAGAGCCTAATTACCTTTCGAAATTCCAAAAATGTCAAACTGATTATGGAGTATGCTTTTTTTCTTATAACATCACATGCACAAGAGTTATTTTGGGATAATGAGCAATTTTAATCTTGCTTAATAAAAGCTATTCACAGGGCACTTTAGGAGGGATCTGCATATAAGTAGTCTTTCTAAACTACTTTCTCCTTTCAGTGGCATTTATTCAAGAGTATGCAAATTCTTTTAAAACTGGCAGCTAAATTTAGAAATCGGAAGGGCAAAGCTATAGACCTGAGTAAATTTTCTGTTTTTTTTTTTTAAAGATATCTATAAGACAATGAAAGTAAGGAAAGAAAAATGAATTAGAATATGAATTTAATAAGGTTTACAAACCTTAAAAATTATGGTAAGAGAAACTTAATTCATGTGTTCAGATTTCCTCCTACATTTGAGGGCCATATGTGTAGGTATGAAAAGAACAAATGGAAAGTACTTGTTAACTCAATGCTAGCATTCCTAAGAGTCATTTACTAACAACAGGCCACCTTATATTTGCAAAAACTTTACTTACTCTTTGGAGCTTTGGGGCAAAAAATCTAGACGAGGCTACAGAAGTATTTGTAAGCCTTGAGTGCAGCTTCCATCCTTGCTTGCTTCTCAGTGTGGTCCAGGAAACACCACCAGAGGCATCACCTGACAGCTGGTTAGAAATACAAACTCCCAGCTTTACCTAAAACACACAGAAACAGACTCTGTGTACTACCACACTGCTGTCTCTACTGTTCCTGTCCAAGGGGAAAACTAAGCACAAACTGAAAAGCAAAAAGAGCTGTGTTTGGAAGTGGCCTGTAATGTGCAATTTTTTACTTTGCTCCTGGTTCCTCTATGTGTCTTCTCAGCAGATTACAGAAGCCCTTCTCACCTTGTAATATTGTTTGCTTGTACTGTTTTTTCTTGTTTTGCATGTGTTCGTGTGTGTGTGTGTGTGTGTGTGTGTGTGTGTGTGCAAGAACATGCACGCTCACACACTGGCATATGTGTGTGTATGAGAACATGTTTGTGGGAGCTTGTCTAGATGCTGGAAGTTCAAATTCTGGTTTTCCGGCTTGTTTGCATGGAGGGTATCTCTTCCACTGAAGCATCTCTTAAGCTCCACTACCCGGTTCTTTACTTATTCCATATTGCCATAGCTTTGAAAAGTATTGCAAAAAATATAAATGTAATAATCTGTTTACAGGGAAAAAGCTACATGGGAGTAGGATAGTGCAATGGTTAATCTACTTATTATCTGAAAAATTGTTTCCTAGATAAAATAGATCTGCCTCTAAAGTCCATTTCTCTTTGGTTGTAACATAGTTAAATTTCGTGCTTATCAACTAGCGCACTTGATTTTTGTTAATGCTCTATTTATTACCGTACTGTCTTACTTGACAGGTAGGATTGAGTTCCTAGAAATCATCTAATTAATGTCAAACTAATATGATTTTTCATCAGTGAAGGTTTCCTCTGTGTTTTTCCTAAGGTAACATCTTTTCTTATGTCAGAAAGAGATGAATTACAAAGCAAAGCTGGACATGCTGGAAGTTGCTGTGAGGAAGTAAAATGCATCTCACATTTAAAACACTAGTAAAGAGTATGTATTTATCCTACAAATATCCTGAGGTGGGTACATATCAACCAGAGATTCATTGTTAAAGAAAAATTCCACAGGCTATATTTTAACCCAACCCAGATCTTCCAAGTATTTAGTGGCAATGGTGGTGGTGGTGGTGGTGGGGGGGTGCACTGGAAACCTTTCCAGAAGTATTTTTGCCCAATCCCAGTTCAAATTGCTCACTCCATCTGGTCCTATTACTATTTCATAACCCTACAGCCTAAATGCAAACAGTTCTTTTACCAGATTTCTGAGATGTTCAGTCTAGCTAGATGCATTACCAGTACATGTAAGGGAGATGAAGCATTCAGGAGCTCATAGAAGGTCACTGCTCTTATCTAAACAGCTACTTATGCCTTCTGTATACTCATGTCTCAGATATTCCCTCATCAGAGGACTCTACTAGTTTATTAGTTATGCTTTAACAGGAAAAATTATTAGAGAAGTTGATAACATCTTATACATTTTAAGAGAGAAAACCTGAAATTGAAAAGCAAATGTGTCTCCTTAGTTCTAAATTTGACTGGTCTACCATAGCATTATAAAATTATTCCACCAATCAAGTTACTTATCTTGGCATTGCTATTGATAACTTGAGAATTATCTGTGTTGTTGAACTTTATGGGAATCCTCAGGCTCCTTGGTATCGGTTAGTTTTGTGGTGGGTTTTCCTCCCAGTCTCAAACTCCCAGAATGACAGCTCATGAGACTCACAATATTATTTAAATACATAGGCCATATAGTTAGGTTCTTTTCTGACTAGGTCATAACTTAAAATAGCCCATTTTAATAATCTACATTTTGCCACACAACTGCTTACCTGTGTCCAGGAACAATGGACCTATCTTTATATTTAGCCAGCAGAATTGCCCATGCCTGGCTCTCTCCCAGAATCCTTTTTGCCTGATGGATGTCCCACCTCCTATTTCCCACCTCAGCTATAAGCCATTAAGTTATAATTGACAGGTGTTGTATCCATACAACACACAAGATATTCTCTCAGTAAGTCGGTCTTCATAGATCGCTTTAATTATACCAGAATAATCACCTACTTAGCCCTATACCTCTCGCTGCAGTTTCAGGTTTTCCTGGGTCATTTTTTTCTTCCCAGAGGACTCAGCTATGAGTAGAAAGCTTCCTACACTTAGAAACTTCTGTCGACTCTCTGCTGTGGCTGTTATGAGGACTCAGGGCTGTGTTTGTGTTACTAAAGTCCATCATGACAGCATGGCTGAAGCCACTCACCATGACAGGCAAGAAGATGCCAAGCAAGACGATGAGTTACTGATGATTCTGGTAATGCTTACTAATTTGAAAATGCTTATTTAGTAACCCTTAAACACAAAGGCTTGGTGGAATGAAGAACGCTTCCTTCACAGCTATGCACACTTTGTGTTACACTGGGACACTTAACCATTATCAATCAGGACAGCTCTCACCAAAACCTCTTCTCAGCTAGGAAATATTTCTTTTCAAGTTTCTTGAACCCATTTGAATCCTAAGGGGTAAACCTGAACTTGTCCACCAGGAATTGGTTATATGCCCCCATTCATTTATACACACACACACACACACACACACACACACACACACACACACACACACTTTATTCACATTATATCCTGATTGTAATCCTCTCGCTCTTATCTCCCTCTTCCCACCCTCCCTCCCTCTTCTGCCCTATTCCTCTCCTCTAGACCTCAGACAGGTGGGGACCTCCTTCCTCACCTTCTGACCAGAGTATTTCAGGCTTCATCTGGGTAGCCTGCATCCCCTTCCTCTGTGTTCCCACTGGGACTCTGCCAAGGAGCAATGATCAAATAACAGGCACCAGAGTTTGTGTCAGAGGTAGTGCCCCCTCACCCACCCCATTCCCTACATGGAGAATGAGCTGTCCATGGGCTACATCTGAACAAGGGTCAGGTTCTCTGCATGCAATGTCCTTGTTTGATGCATCAGTTTGTGCAGGTTCCCCTGGGTCCAGATCTGCCAGCCTTGATACTCTCCTTGTTGGGCTCCTGACAATCATCTCATCCTTCCGTTCCCCAACTTTTCCACACAACTCACTTCACTTCGCCCAGAGGCTGGCTGAGAGTCCCAGTATCTGTCCCAATCCCCAGCTGGGTGGAATTTCTTAGAGCACATCTATGTTGGGCTAATATCCACTTATAAGTATATACCATGTATGTCTTTCTGCGTTTGGGTTACCTCACTAGGGAAGATCATCTCTAGTTCCATCCATTTGCCTGCAAATTTCAATATTTCCTTGGTTTTGACAGCTGACTAGTATTCCATTGTGTAGATGTACCAGTTTCTTTATCCATTCTTCTGCTGAAGAACAGCTAGGTTGTTTCCAGATCCTGGTTATTATGAATAAAGCTGTTATGAATATAGTTGAGCAATTGTCCTTCTTGTATGGTGGAACATCTTTCAGGTATATGCCAAGGAGTGGTATACCTGGGTTTTGAGGTAGCACTATTCCCAATTTTCTGAGAAAGTGCCAGATTGATTTCTAAAGTGGTTGTACAAATTTACACTCCCACCAACAAGGAGGAGTGCTCCTCTTTCTCCACATCCTCGCCAGCATGTACTGTCACTTGAGTTTTTGATCTTAGCCATTCTGATGGATGTAAGATGGAATCTCAGAGTCGTTTTGATTTGCAATTCCCTGATGACTAGGGATGTTGAACATTTCTTTAAGTGTTTCTCAGCCATTCATATTCCTCTGTTGAGAATGCTGTTTCAAGTTATCAGAATGCTTTAACATTGCTGTCTACTAGCTCTCAGCACCGGTTCTCAGGAACTTCACTCATTTGCTTTAATTTCAGCCTAGGCTGCTGTTGTCTGCTTCCTCTCATTAGACTTCATACCAGGCTTTTACATGAGTGCTGGTTGTGAACTCTAAAGCATATCGCCATCTGCGAAGGGCCTTAGATCTCAGGAAATCATGTCAGTTTGCATTTGCCTGTCAAATAGAGAACTCAAAATCCAGGGGAGAATAAGCAGTGAGTGCTCAGAAGCCCAGAGAGTAGTGAAATGCTTGGTTCAACTTCATAAATGTTTCGTTGGACTCTGTTCAGGCTTTGTTTATACAGCTTGGATGTTTGCATGTAATTAATGGTTAACCTTTCAGATATTATTCTTTCTCTAAGCCCTAGTTTTGTCTCTGGTGGAGAAGCATTATACAGTACTTCATGTATTTTTTGTCATGATTCAGTGAAGTGGTTTTTGTGACATGCTAAGCTGATGGACCCAGTTGATCATTTCCTCTTTGATAATATTCTTGAGAAAAAATAATTTTAATGAGTTAGAATACTGAGAGTGGCAGATTACAGTAGAGATAGGGTAGGTGAAGAAGCAAACAGAGTTAATCAAAGCCAAGGAAGTGTAGGAACCTAATAGTTTTAAGATAAGGGAATTTATAAATATTTCTCAAAAAGTTTAAACAAGTATACCATGAATAGGTGGACAACACTGTTCTTAAGAGCCATAGGATGCTAAACATAAATCTAAGTGACAGGGTGGCATACCTCCCTATGATTTGTTGGTCAGGGAAGCTCAAATCCCTTCAAAACAATGTAGGCCATTACTATTGATTTTGAGATGTTGAGACTTTATTGTTAAAGACACAGTGCAGTTTGGTTGCAACCCACTGAGAAATCAAATTGGAATTGAACTAGGAGATTCTTCCAAGCTGGTTATCTTTTATAAAAATAACCACAGGCTGTTATGCAGGCTGCTGGGGGAGAAAAGCGATCAACTGTATGTACCAATGCTCATTGGTACAATAGTGGCATGACTGCTAAGGAGATAACCAACTGCTTTCTGGCTGAACTTTAGGCCCTCTTCATTAATGGCTGGTACTGTAAACCTGGCAAGAAGTTCTTTGGCAAGAAAGATCATAGTTTCTAGGGGAACATTATGCTGTTATTTTTTTTAAGATGGATATGATGTCAATTTGCCATATAAATATTTGTGTTTATAATTTGTCATATAAATATTTGTGTTTTCTCCTTAAATTAGTGATGCTCTCAGTCTTTCTCAGACACTTCTGTTTATGGACAATGTATAGTGAGAATTTTGTTTTTTTAAAAAACATAGAAATATTATGTGAATATGTTATTGTTTTAATTACAGGTGTGGACTATGGGACTGCTTCAGATTGTCCACAGCAGTTGACTATCATTTGCCTTGTGCTCTAGCAGGGGTGTAATTTTGCCAGCTGAGCATAGTTTATGTTCAGAATTCTGAGGACTCTTCAGAGGGTGTATAGATTCCAGAGCCCCAAGAGAGGCTGTGACTGCTGCTCCCTCTGCTGCTGCTCCTCCTATTGCTGTTGCTGGTTGCTGTTTATTGCTGCTTACTGGATTGCTGGTTCCAGATAGGAGATATCCTGATGATAAAGATCAAACTTTCCCCCAAGGAACTTGATGCCCATAATCAGCAGGAAGTAGTTTAAGGATATAGATGCTCCCTTTCCCCTGTAACCTTCTCTCTCTCCTACCTAGTGTTGGAAGGTTGGAAGATAAGGGTAGCATAGGAGGTAGGAAAAAGAACCCAATAAAGTAGCCTAAAAGCCTAGCTACAGCAATGGTTAAAGGAAGGACTTATAATACTATTGAAAAAAATTGGAGTTCCCTTTGGGGTTCTTCTTAGTCTCCTTAATAAAAGATTTAAAAACAGACTCAGAAGGAAGCTCAAGGAACATTTTATTAGAGTTTGAAAGAAAAACAACAGGGCAGGCATACTGTGTAAATCTCTGCAGCTGGTGGGAGAAGGGAGATGGGTTAGAGGAAGAAAGGAAGTAATAGCTTCTAAGTTAGAGTTTAAGAAAGCTGCATGTTCAGCAAGGATGTCACGAGCAGCTGCACAGTGGAAAGGGATGGAACCTTCAGAGTGAGAAAGTCCTGCATGTCAGGGAAGGCATGCTTAGGTTTGTGGCAGGTATCCAAGAAAAAGAAGATACAAGTATTCCTTTACTGTATACTTTTTTGAGTTAGAACTAAGAAAATAAGCAGGCCCAGCAGTGCTGCATGGTGGAAATTTTGCAAGTCACTGTGTCCTTTCTAGGGAGAGTAAATGCATTATTTCATTAAAGATGCTACTTACCTTACTCTTCCCATCTTCTTACTATGTCCTCAAATGAATCAGCTTTCCTGAGGAGTGGTCTTCTAGCCTTTTAATTCCTGTCAGAGGAAATGCTATAAGGATGGAGGATAAGAGACTGTTGAATGTGCAACCCTGAATAGAATATCTATATCCCCTTCAAGGCTCAGAGGGCGCTACAGAAGAGAAGGTAGAAAGAATGTGAGGGCCAACAGCCAGAGGGTGGGGAGAAGTCTGTGAAATGTTTTTAGATGTAACATTGCCATTTTACTTGGGAGCACTCAGTAGCTGTGGTTGACTGAACAACACCCATGCATGGTAGATTGTCAACATTGCACCATGGATGGGGAGGTGTTTATGAGGCCCTACTTCAGGCCAAGGAAACTTGGCAGCTAATGGTCGTTGGAGGTGGAAAAGACATTTTCTTAGTTGGTGTAGCTACTGGAAAGTTGCCCATGGTTCAGTAAATAACCCAACACCTGTGCCTATGCAAGCACTCTAATTAAGTAGGTCACAGAATAACAATGACAACACAGAAGGAAAGGAGGAAGGGAATTTGTAGGAAGAAGGGGTTAATGGAAGTGAAAAGGGCCAATGAGAGAGAGAGAGAGAGAGAGAGAGAGAGAGAGAGAGAGAGAGAGAGAGAGAGAGAGAGAAATGGAAGGAGGGATGAAATGACCAGACTGCATTAAATACCTGTATGGAATTGTCAAAGAATAACTTTTTCAATGATATCACTATTTTTTTCTCAACCTACCTTTATGGCTTCCTTTCTGTTTACAAGGGAGGCCAAGACTCATATTTGTAATGGATGGTCTCAAGACTAAAGCATTTCAGACCCTTACTACCTAACTCTGTCCTTTTGAGGTCATGCCAATGACTTAGCTAGAAATTAGGCCTTGAGAATTTCCCAGGTGAGTCCAGTGATTCTCAGGACAGCGGACTGCTCCAGAAGCTTTTATGTGAGTGCTTTCTACTCCTCACAGCGTAGCCATCTGTTCAAGTGGGAACAAGGGAAGGGCCAATTTAAGCATCTCCTTTTTCCGCTCTGTGCTTAATATTGGTTATTGGTCTCAAGTATGCATAACTTGTCCTTTTGTGTGTAAGCCTGCAATATGCGATTATAGAAGTCAATGCAGGAGGGCTATACATTCTGAGGGTGGCTTAGATTGACTCTATGACACATTTTTGGGGGCCTTAACTTAAAGATGACACAAGGAGAAAAAGTTTGTGAAAAACTTCTTTAGAGTTCTTGATGGCTGCACTGGTAAGAGCAAGACCCATTTTGTGCCTGAGAAATGGTACTACAATGAAGTTCTTGCTGGTGGAGCTGCTTGGGTAGCAGACGGAGTGAGTGAACTCTCAGCACACAGCACTCCTCCTGGTTTATAGCCTCTCATGCAACCAGTGTATTTTCAAGAGTATAAGTGGTATCTGCGACAGCTGCAGTATCAATTTTGATAACTGAATGGTATAAGTTACATATTGTGAAAACAACTGTCCCAGGTGAGCATGTCTGCTTTGCTCCTGAGAACTTGATGTGTTATACCCCAGATGGCAGCTTTCTGTCAGAATCCCGTTCGTTGCAGCATCCTGCTGCTCTCTCTTCTCTTTTGATAGCCCCCTTGCCCTCTTGCTTGGCTTGGCTTTCTCTTCTAAGCCAGCCGACAAGATGCTCCTCTTCTCGGCCCCATCTCCTTTGGCTTCCCCTTGCTCTCTCTCAGTGTAGTCAAATGACAGTCTGGCTACTTGTCAAGTCCCTTACGAGCAGCCTCTGGTTCTCTTGCTAGAGAAAACAGGGGAAGAGGTATGAGATTCCTCAGCTCCAAAGGGATGCTTTCACAGAGGCAGCTGATCCTTGCGAGGACAACGCTTTTTCCAGGTGTTAAAATTTGACATTTCCTCCTCACAAGCCTTGGCGTTCTCTTTTCTTTTGCCATTGACTTCCAAATGTTGCAACAGTTTTCTCTTTTCGTTAGTTATTAATTAAGAAAACTTATAAATTTATTGATCACCTGTTGTGGCAAGGACATAACGTATTTTGCATCTGTCTTCCTGCCTCTCCAGGGATACCATATGTCCATTTCTGGCATCTACTCTATTGTATAAACACAAGAGTGGAAAGGTTTGGCTTTATTTAGTATCTTTTATGTCAGTAAATTATATATGTCTCCCTGCTGCAGTCCTGGTTGTCTTTTCTTAATCCATATATCTTCCATACTTGAAATGTCACATTTATTCTAACCATTTATGCAAGTGGGCTTTTAATTAGCACTGTATTCATAAATATATGTGAATACTTCAGTATCTGTTTTTGCCTTCTTTACTGTTAAGCCCACAAGCATAATATAGTCTTTCTCTCTTAACTGTCATTAATAGGTTATTTGTTTAGCTTTATAGGGAAGTTTACCGACTTGTGTTCACTCTCTATCCAAATAAAGTAGTAACTTAGTGTGCATTTCAAGTGACATGTTGTGTCTTGTTTGTGGCTGGCATCATATCTCTTAGTCTTTGCTGAAGAGCACCTACTTCTCAGCGGACGTATCAGCTTATGTACAGCTACTATAATGTTATAACTAAAGCTTTATATATTATTTAAAGAGAGCCATGTAGTTTATGCTTCTGGGAGCACAAGAGACTAGTGCAAGATCTTACAAGGGTTCTTCCTTTCTGTATCATACTCTGGTGGGTAAAATCATGGCAAGAATGCATGTGAGAGAGGCAGACTATTCAGCAAGGCAGAAAGCCATGAAGTGACAGGATTTCTCTTTTGTTACAGGCTTCCTGCAAGAACTAACTGGGATGCCTCTTAAAAACTCCACAAGGGCAGTCTCCTGAACGACTGCTTTCTGTGATGGCTCGCACCTGTTAAAAGCTCCATGACCTTACAACTAATGATCACAATGAGTACCAAGTTTAAAATGCATGGATCTTTGGGCCAATACCCAGAAATATAATCACAGGAGAGGGGAAATGCCAGACGAAGATAAGTCTGTGGCATTGGAGGGAAATATAAAAGGCCCTGTTATGGAAATCAAAGACTACTGGCCTTGTCTCCAAGTGAGCATGTATTCTCAAAGGCTTCAAGCCAGTGGTACCTGGAGGACAGGTGATAATTATAGGCTGAATGACATTCAGAAACTTTGGTTTTGGATCTTAAAGTTGGCTCATGTTTATTTTCAGGTGGGAGGAAGTCCTGGTAAGGCTCTTTTTTATTTTTTTTTATTTTTTTTTATTTTTTTTTATTTATTTTTTTATTTTTTAGTGGCTGGAACACTTCTGGCCTCCCAGTAATTTCTCATGTATGAAAATGTGTTGTGTTTATGAGAAAGTTGTTTTTACAGGTGTTTACTTTGTTTTGTTTCTGTTTGGGAGGGGTTGTGTATGGGGGGCAGGGTACAGTTGTAATTCCTTAGAGCAGGGTCTGTCTTTTTGGGTATAAAAAATGGAAGAGGTCATCTGTGGCATAGAAATAAAGTCACAGGATCAACACAATAATTAGATTTCCTTTGGGTCTTTCTTGTGCTAATTAAAACAGATAAATTCTTATGATTATTAAAATACAACCCTGTTAAAATTTCAAAGAATCATAACAGAAAATCGAGTCTCCGAAATGGGCAAAAGTGGGAAAACTAACCTCTTGGAAACAAATCCTGTGGTAAGACTTTTCTCAGATAATTTAACTCTCTGATGTGACAGAGAAAATGGAGGCTTGAGCAAACATGATGGTGTCACCTGCATAAAGTTCTGGTTGGTATGGTGAGCTGGGGATAGAGCACATATTTCTAGAGGTCTCCGTTGATGTGCTTTCAGGACATGTTCAGTTCTGAGCTGAGCTGAGGGTCACTTTTGATTAGAAAACTAACCCATCTTCTCTGAGCGCCAGTTGCTTTTGTCTCTGCTTTGAGTGGAGGAGTAAAAGGAAAGACCAGTCAGAGTCTATTAGTACACTTTGCTGTGACTTAGGCTATATTAAAACATAAAGATATATTACCAGGCGGTAATAAAGTATGTAGCACACTTAAAATGTTTATGTTTAACTAATTAGAAATTCTAGGAAGTAAAATTTATTTTATTATTCACAAGATTGCCCAGGACTTAAGAAAATATTGACATATTCTCTCAATCTGCCCTCTGTATCTCAGAAACTAAATAAATAAAGCTCACTTGGTGATAAAATCAGAACTAAAGCTGAGGCCTAGACTAAATGACCGTCGCTGCTCTTACGTGATCGGCCTCTTATCAGCAGTCCTTCAGACTGTGCCCTCTGTGGCAAAGCCTGCATCCACACTGGTCCCCTCTGTAGGTTAGAGGGGGCCTCTGCTGGGGCCATGTATTTTGACATTTCCTCGACCTGCTGTCATTGCCCTGAATGACTTGAGCTGTTATCTGTCCCGATTTCAGCCTTCTTAGCAGCCATCCTATCACAACCCTGCGTAATTCTCAATGACCCTAACAGTCTGGTTTTCTTATCAGCTGATTGTTCCCCCTCCCTACTCCCCCCTCTCACTTTACCATCTTTTACTGCAAAACAGAACTGATAGAGAAGGGAGAAAAAGCTTACCTAATCTACACTAAAAGAAAAAATGTCACAGGGTTGGCATGTCAAGCAGACAGTGGCTCAGAGGCTCTGACTTGAAGAATACCCTGACTCATGATTGGGAGCTATGGACAGGTGTTCACGCAGATTGCACTCCATGGTTTTACCCCAGGAGGACAGTGTTTCTTGGTGCTCCTGAAAGGCAGTGGGTCTGAAATATCAGCTCTTTCCTTGGAGATTCTATGTGGAAAGCAAGAAAAAAAACCCTCAATGGATTACTCCACAGGATGCCTAACCCCTTCCCTATACACCTACAGAATACCTAGAAGCTCAGCAAACTCCCTTCTATCTCCTGTCCTGGGGCACATTAGAGTGAACCTGAACTAGGCAAAGCCTGGCTGAGCCCATTTCAGCAGAGGCATGCCATCTGCCCTTTATTTGTGACCAGAAAGCCGACGCAAAAGGCCTACAGAATGGTAACCGTGTGTTAATAAACTGTTACTAAAGATGAAAGTGCTCCATTCTTCCTGTAACAAGCTCCAGACCCAGGCTTTATGGGATGAAGCTGCACGTTAGTTCACCCTGCCTGGCCACCATCAGGTAATCCTCAGTGAGATTCAGCAGGAAATTTCAAAGTGGCTGAACATGAAGTTGCTATTCATATCAATTTTTTTTTCATGGCATGCTGATGTGCTTGGCACCTGCATGTAAATACATCGGTTTAGATATATTTGCCCTTTGCAGGCTCATAGGAATAAGAAGATAGACTCTGTCTGTTCCATTCCTGGGGTGGACTTGCTTCCAGTCTCTGTTGCTAGGGCTGTGGTCCTGCTCTTCTTTGTGTTACCACTCCAACAGAGACAGGATGGCTACAGGTTCCCTGTTGGCAATACACTATGTGCAGACCGTCAGGAGAGGTGTGAGACCCTGTTAGCAGCTCCTGTGGTTATAGCAGTATCCCAGCCTGCTTCTCCAACCAAGCATAGCCCAGTAGGCCCCTTTGTTTTTATTGTGGTTCTAGGATGCTCAGCATTACATGGTGAACTAATGTGCTTGGAATGGACCTTTGGCAGAAAGCAGTGGCATATGTTACCTCTGCTTAGCCAAGACTTCAGGTTGGAGCCAGGCCTCTAGTCCCATATCTCCTCCTTACTGTGCTTGCTCCTGTGGCTGCCTACCTTATTGATGCTGCCTGGTCTACTCCACTGAGCATGGTGAGGTAAGTTCAGTCACCTATAGGACTCTCTCTGTGGCTCAGTCCCCATTAGCCTAACCACATTCTCAGTTGCAGGAAACAGACTTTAGCATTCACAGGAGAACATTACAAGCCACGACAGAAAGGCCATCCACCCACACTACATGACACAAAGGGTGGGCAGATCCTGCACATTCTGGTACCACATTAACAAGTCAGGACCTCAAAGCTCAACGAGCCTCAGATCTAGGGCAAACTTCACTGCATTGCTGTAAGGACCAATTGGCACAACTCACATGAGCAAGATGTGCTTGACCTGACCTGTGTAGCATCTCAACCCCACACTCCTACACACAGCTCTCTCAGACTGCCAACCCTTTACCATGGATGTCTTCTACCCTAATCTATTCTACATGCTGAAGTAGATGGCTTTGCTGCCACCTAATCCAAGCTCTGCTCTGTAACCTTCATTCTTTCATGTGTGTACCATGTAGATGAAACCTTTTGTCTGAGTTGAACAGTGCCTTATATGGCCAGTGCCATCTCTGCTTGCTTTGTGTACATTTGCTTTTTGTTTTCATGAAGCAGCTGTTTTGTTGCTGTTGCTGTTGCTGTTGTTTCGTTCCTTCTCAGATGTGCTGACGTCTTCCTACTCCTTCTTGGTCTACTGAAGACTTGCTGTCCCTCCTTGGCTATACGGTACCCGCCCTGTTCCTCCTAAGGTGTGTGGAAGGAGGTTGTTGTTTCCTAGCCATGTATGGAGTGCTTAGCTATAAGTGTTGCTGCACAGATTCTTGTCTGTGCTTTCTAATTCACATTCCTTTATTTATGAGGACAGCTCATACCTTTTTCAGAACACCACAAATGCTCTTCAGGTGATTTTCCATCTGTGCGTGGCAGAGTTATAAAGATTTCTCCTGAAGTAGACTGGTCATCCTCCAATCTCACCATCCTCTTGGATCAGGATGAGGAGAGAATGCCTTGTCCATTCAAATGTGAGTGACTTCTGAGGTTTAAAATAATATCAGCAACACTGTTTGGATTCAAGTCTTTATAATACACCATCCCAAAAGTGGTTGAAATTGGAATAAACTTTTTACCTTGCATAATTCTCTATTTTATAGGTTAATGAGAAGTCTATCTAGAATGTTCATTCCACACATATTATCTTGGGTTCAAAGCCCAGTTAATTTGTTGCTATATAATGGTGACATATTCACTTCATAGAAACAGTGGCTGCCACTTCACAACATAATTAGCTTGTCAACTCATTTATTACACTTCAGTTTTAAGGAAACAGATACTACTGTCGTTAAATCCATTCACTTTTTTTGTTATTTGTCAATATTTTTTATTAATTTATACTTGTTACATCTCAATTCTTATCCCATCCCTTGTATTCTACCATTCTTCCCTCCCTCCCATTTTCCCCTTATTCCCCTCCCCTATGACTGTTCCTGAGGGGGATTACCTCCCCCTGTATATGCTCATAGGGTATTAAGTCTCTTCTTGGTAACCTGCTGTCCTTCCTCTGAGTGCCACCGGGTCTTCCCCTCCAGGGGACATGGTCAAATGTGAGATGCCAGAGTACGTGAGAAAGTCATATCCCACTCTCCACTCAACTGTGGAGAATGTTCTGACCATTGGCTAGATCTGGGTAGGGGTTTAAAGTTTACCACGTGTATTGTCCTTGGCTGGTGGCTTAGTTTGAGCGGGACCCCTGGGCCCAAATCTGCCTATCATAATGTTCTATTTGTAGGTTTCTAGGACCCTCTGGATCCTTCTACTTTGCTATTCTCCCATGCTTCTCTCATCTAGAGTCCCAATAGGATGTCCATTCACTTTAAGGCTAACCTAAAGCAAGATCTTCAGTGACATTCTCCCTTTCTTCCCTTCAGCCCACCATTGCTCCTTTTCCCAATGCTGATTTCTACTTACATTCTAGGTCCTTTCTCATCTTTGTATCTCACTCTTCATCTCTACCTCTGGAGTTTCCCTCCAATTGATCTCCAGTTCTTCCAACTTCCCTTGTCTGTTCTCCTGTTACTCACCCCAAAACAGTGTCAAATGTCTACATAATCTTAAAAAAATATACTAATATCGCCACAGTAGAAAAATATCTGTTATCTCTTCTCATTTTTATTATCTCCATTAGCATATTCTTCAAATTTTTCATTCCACAATGTGAACTGAGATATTCCTGTCTCTCAAAGCCCCATGTTGAAGTCTTAATCCTGTTATGACTGCAGTTGGATATAGAGATTTTTAGGGATTATTAACATCATAGTCAAATAAAAACAGTATCCTTTAAACAAGGTGGAAAAATGGTCTTCAGGACCGTTCCACTCATCTATGTAGTCTCAGAAGACCACATGAGGGCATAGAAAAAGTCTGTTATCTGCAAACCAGGAAAGGAGCCCTTACATCAAGAAGGATATTCTGATACCCTGATGTTGTACTTCCCAGAATCTAAAACTAGGAAAATCTTAATTTCTCTTATTTACATCATCTAGATGTGAGCCATTTGGTATACTAGTCCAAGACACTTCTTAAGTCACTTGGCTCATTTCCATGTTGTCACTGCTCTGATAAATGTCTATGGCCATGGCCTGTTTCTCTCCATTCCTCTCTGAGTTTTCTTGTTTCTCATTAGGTAAGGGTCTGCTTCCTGTTTCAAAAAAGCTAATGCCTTGCCACTGTTCTAAACTGGATCTCCCTGTTTTATGTGTTTGCTGGAGAGTGACCATATAAGCCTTAAAATTTCTCATACACTTGACAGTATGAATCTCTACTTCATATTTTTTAAGAGACACAGCCTGATTTTGTTATGCTTCATTCCTGTTTTCAGAGGATCTGGAATTTTATACTTCACTAGGCAAATATTCCGATAAACTGACTCTCCAATACTCATGAATTCTCTTTAAAAAAATCAGGATCACAATCAATTCCCATCTTTCCCCCCTTTACTTCATACTCTTGATGCTATCAGTTCATCTTGCAACTGTGTTCACCGGGGATGTTGCATCACTAACATGTGTTCTTGTAAGACTTTAATTTAAACTTACACCTTTTTAATTTTGTTGCAGCTAAAGTTGCCTGAACAGAAGTGATCATCAATTTGTTGGGCTAACTGGATATATAGGTTTAGCATCTTTGACACTAGTACAGTTCTTTTCTCTCTATTCAGATTTCAGATGGCTGTCAATGCCTAGACTAGATAGTATTTTGTAATATTCTTGGAATATTATTAATTTTCTTGTGATGTAATAAATTATTTATAAGCAAAAGAAAAGGCTATGTATTTTAAAAGTTAGGACTCTATGAGATATATTGGGAAATAAATTAAATTAATTGAAGAACTTTCTAGAATCTACTAAGATACATCCTGACTCTCTAAAACTAGATTATCTGAGTCTATCATCTTTTATACAAATGTTCTTAGGGCTAGACATAATCAAAATTCAGAGTGTTTAAGATGTTAGAAAGGTAGTTAGGTATGTACTCATATAATAGTTTCCCAGAAATCAAAGACACTGCCGCTTTCTAGCAAAATATGTGTCTGTATACATTAGGCAGGAAAAAGAATATGAAGACTCTCATATCAGTTTGTATAGTGTTTAACATCTTGATAAATTGCATTTTAGAAAATATTTTGTGTGGTTTCTATTTATAATTGTGTATAAAGTTGTGAGCAAGTTATATATTGAATTTCAGAAACATTCTTCTTGAAAGCATCTGCATGGGTTCTTGCATCATGATATGCATGTCTGGAAATGCAGACATGTAGACACTTTCTGCCTTGACCATTGAAATGCTAGCATTTTCTCAAGGGTGTAATACCCAACACTTGGCATTTCTTGCTCTCTGTGATCTTTTTCCCACCTGGAAACTGTCAATCCTACCATCAGGTGTAAGTTCAAATACAGCTTATGCTCTCATTATGCTACTATCATATTACATGCCATTACTTCTTTATTTTTCTGTCAACTATTTGTCCAGAGACAGAATAGGTTGTTTGACCAATAATAAATAGCCAAGACATACAGAATGAATAAATAAAAGCTAAATAGCAGTTTGGGGTTAATTTAAAACATTTGCTGTTAAGACTGGAACAAAGTGTTTATTGAGACAAAGTATGTAAAATTTGAACAATATTCAAAAGCATATTGTAAGTTCTGTTGGTGCTTGTGTCAAATAACTTTACTTGGACCTGCAGCAGTTCTACACATCTCTGGGTGTTGTGTTTCAGTTCAAAACAATGTGTGTGTGTGATATGTGCGTGCATGCATATCTGTGTGTGTATCATAGCCTGTGTTTGTGGAAGTCAGAGGACAATGTTGTGAAGTTAATCCTCTCATTTTACCTTTAAATGAATTTTAGTGATTGAACTAAGGTTGCCAGATTTGCGCAGCAATTACCTTTACCTGTGGAACTATCATTATAGCCACTGTTGGGTATTGTTTAGAGGCATCATCTTCTCGGGTAATGTATGATGGAACTAATGGCCTTTGAAGTGTACTTATCCATTGGGTAGATTTCACTGGCTCAGTAGCCAGTGTGTAAACGTTGGTATAGCACTACTTACTATCCCTCACAGTGTTATAAGGCATATGGTTCCTAGGCTCATAGCTTACATTCCATAGGTCTACCTTTTCACTCCATGGGTCTACCTTTCTTCCTTCCTTCCTTCCTTCCTTCCTTCCTTCCTTCCTTCCTTCCTTTTTTCTTTGAAATGGTTACTTCAGAGAAATTTGTGTTACCATGTGATCCACTAAGACATCACTTTGTGTCATCATCATCATCATCACTACCACCATTGTTAATTAGTCAAGTTGTCATGACCCAGAATTAGCTGTGAAGAAGGACTTCAATTGGAAGTAACCCCTCCATCAGATTGCCTTTAGGCAAGTCTGTAGGAAAGTTTCTTGACTGATGATTGACACAGGATGGCCCAGCTCACTGTGGGCTGTGCTGCCTCGGGCAGGTGGTATTGAGTGGTAAAAGAAAGTAGACTGAGAAAACCATGTACAGAAAGCCAGTAAGCAGCACTCCTTTATAGCATCTGCTTCAGTTTCACCTTAAATTCCTGCCCCAACTTCCTCTATGATAGACTGCAAACTGTAAGCTGAAATAAATCCTTTCCTACTCAAGTGTGGTGTTTTGTCACAGCAGTAAACAGGTAACTAAGTAGTACTTCTGATAAAGTTATATATGCTTATCAGAATGTACAACCTAGCACTAGAATATGAGTAGGGATGTTCAGAAACCCTTTTCTTATGACAAGTCACTCTTCAGCAGACATGCCAGCCTAGCTGCAAGTACAGCTACAACTGGTCCCAGTGGGAAGAGGTGAGGGAAATCAGCTATGAATTCAGGAGAGATTGAAGGAGGATGGGCAGCAATTTGTGTAACTGGCCACTTTTTTTGTAATTGTAATCAGTGGTTATGACTAACCAGAATGCCTGAGAAGTGTGTCCAAAGAAAACTTAATGAGAAAACAGGTCATCCTAAGCCCTGTAAGGAACAAGGGATGGGTCACAATGGTTGCCCCACCTCTGACCCCAACCTGGATTCTTAATCACTTGGTTACATTCTGTAGAACCGCCTTTTCTCAGCATAAACCCTTCAGTTAGAAATGCCTGAGTATGTGTTTACAGGCACTTTACAGCTACGACATTACTGCTGTTGAAATGCAAGAAGCCCATCTTCTTTCCTTCATGGTAGAATATGCTCAAGGTACTAACACACCGTCTGGACTTCCTACTGTGCCATTTCTCTAGCTCTACATGGTGGTCTGTGTAGTCGTTAAACAGAGGTGCTTACCAACAGATGCCTAGTTAATTATACAGCTAAAGACCTCATCCAACAGATAAATGACTCGAGAATATCCGTGTGTATGCGAGAGTATATCTGTCTGTATACTGTCTTAAAAAATCTTTTTGGCATATTGTTGAGAAAAACAGCTTGTAAAACAGCATGTATATTTGATCTCATTTATGTGTAAATTATATACATATATGGTCATACATATATATCCATATATTATAGAGCAAGTTTTGGAAGGATGTCCATCAAATCATTGACAGTAGCTGACATAGAAACATTCCCAGAGACTTTCATTTTTTCTTCCTTGTATTTTTAAATGTTCTAAAAACTTATATTTTATTTTTGTAAACATGAGAAGAGTAAGAAAAGATACTTTAAGGTCAGCTTGTAGTTATTTACTGTTCTAAGCCATTTTGAGAATTTGAAAGCAAGTGTCCTACACATAGAGATATCCACAATATATAATACACAAGTGCATATTTACACACACATACTCATAGCACATGTATGTATGTTATATAAACATGTATTTTAATAGAAGACTTTTGAAAAATTTGAAAATGTATTCTTATTTCATTTGTGATTTGATTAAAATATAATTACATCATCCTCCCTTTCTTCCACCAATACCACCCATTTCTTTTTTCTTTAAATATACGTGGGAGGCATGTAAACAAATGAATATATAAATACTACCTGATGAGTCCATTTCTTGTTGCTTGTATGTATGCATTTTTAGGGCTTATCACTTAGTATTAAACAAAGAATGAGGGAGCCCACGCCTGAGGAAGACCGAGTTTCACTTTCAGTAGTGACTATTTTCCCCATAGCTCTTCATCTAGGTGTGGGCCCTGTGAAAATTTCCCCCATTCACATTGGCATGCCACCTGGTATAGCACTGCTCAAGTCTTGCTTAATCAGCCATATTGTTGAGATTTCATGGCTGTAGTTCATCTATCCTATTGAGAATCACACAAATTTGCAGTAGACCTCCTAGTCCTCTGGCTCTTACAACCTCTTTCCTCTTCTGTGGTGTTCCCAGAGCCTTGGGTGTATGGTCAATTGTTCTCTGCATTTTGCCTGGATTTGTTTTTTCTTCTACAAAAGTAACTTCTCTGATGAAGAGAGAGAGATGTACTTACCATCCACAGGTGTAGAAGTAAGTATTTATAGTGCAGTGAGGAATTCATTACACCAGATTATAAAAGCATTCCTAATGAATATTCTAAAATATGATGAGTCATGGGTCTTAGTACCTAAGGAGGAAACACAGAGAAAAGAGTGATGGCACTGCTGTTTTGGACACCCCCAAGTCCACTTTGGTCCCTGCTTCAGAAGTGGTCTGAAGCATGATGACCCCAAACACTTCTTTGGTTGAGTGGTAGATTTCTAACCTGTGCTTTCACAGTCCTGTACATTGGTATCATTTTCTTGCAGATTTTAGTTCAAGCATCTCCAGAAATGTTACAGTGGAACTCTACTTATCTACTTAGGAGAGGCTACATGTGCCCCAAGCTGGCTATTTTACTACTTGGAGAGTTTGGTCTTTTGGAACCTCCAGATATTCTAAAGTGGCTGAAGCATCTACACAAATGGTAAGCGCCCCAACCAACCAAGTTGATGTCATAGGCACCTCTAGCTCATAAGTATACTCATAATCTAACACATGCTTTTTAGTGTGTATCTAGTCAGTCATACAGTCTCAGGACCCTGTTTCTCATGACTCATTCTTTCTCTTTTCTTCCCTCCTCATGCCACCACATGCTTGATCAGAGATCAGATAAGGGGCCTTGTGACTGTACTCATCCATGGCCTGGCTGCCATACACATGAAAAAGTCCCCCTTTCCCCAAAGTGTTCCAGTGCTCCTACAATCTCGAAATGATGTAAGTCATCTGCTTTGCCTGTGGAAAGAGAATAAAGTCCTATTTAAAGTAGAGTTAAAACATTGTTTCCACATATCGCAGTCTACTCTAAGCTTACGCTATCTGCCAAGTAAGACCTCTGTCTGCTTACTCGAGTGCATGTAGCAGTTAGCTCACCTCAGCGAGGAATGGGGAGCCATAGCACCAGTGCCACTCTGATTCATGTCATGCTGTTGGGTGGCCTGTTCTTGGTCAAGCTGGAAAGCATTTTTCTTATATTTATTCCTGCTCAGTTCCATGCATCCTCTCTGAAGTGCTGAGTATTATTTCACCTGGGAACCCGTGCAAGCTTTTATGTCCATTATTTCTGGTATGCTGTATGTAAGAGCAAAGAAGAAAGCATACTGCAGAGGGCTTGTCCAGCTTATGCTTCCTCATGCTGCCTCACTTTCTAAGTCAGAACCAAGGTATTACAGGATCGTGCAAGAGCTCACTATCTGTACACCATCCAATGACTTCCCAGTCACAGTAACTTAGAGATCATGTGAGCAATAGCACTGGAGTCCCCAGGAAAATCATCCCAATATAGTGCTGGGCCAGCACTTGGTTGAGACCCAGAAAACTCATCAGACTGAAAACTAAGATTAGCCAATAGTCTAGTGCCATAATATATGCACATTTTCTCTCTTATTAGGATCAAACTGGTTGGAGAGAAATAGTAAGTAGTAGATTGCCAATGTTTTATGTAAGGAAACAAAACAGTTTCACCTTCCAGAATAGTAGAAGCCAAAATTTCATGCACTAGTCTCTAGCCCATAAACTCTCATATAGAGCCAAAATGAGAGGAACTCAAGAAGTATACAATGTCTTTCTCTAATTTTTTTGTTTTTTTCTACTTTATTTTTAGATGCCAAAAATTGTTTGATGGGCCTAGACTTTTCAGGAAAAATAAAATCCAAAATATGCATTAGCTTTAGAAAAAAATTATTTTAAGTCCCCCAAAGTAAAATAACAAATATTGCTCCATTGTGCTATGTCAAATTTGAAGTTGTGATATAGATGGCACAAAGTTTTGGAATGAATTATAAATATTAAAATAAGACATCATTAGATTCAAAATCATGTCTGTGTTCTAACAAAGTATATCTGTACAGTAGTACTCCCTGCATGTATATATCATGCTTGCATGCATATGTCATGATTATCAGTGCTCCCTAGTCATGTATATCAGGTACATCATTGCTCCCAGATCATGTATGTCAGTTACATCAGTGTTCCCTGAACATGTATATCAGGTACAGGAGTGTTCTCTAATTATATATATCAGGTACAGCAGCGATCTTTCATCATGTGTAGCAATCCTCCTTTTATTTGTAATTTCACTTTCTGTGGTTTTATATGTTAATGAGCAACTGACCTACAAAAACTGTAATTGTAAATATTTTAAAAGTAATTTCTCAGCTTTTAAGTTTTGTGTCTTCCTGAACCATCCCCCTGGCATGTGACCTATCTTTTTCCAGAACAACCATGGCATACTCACTGTATATAATTTATAATATAACCACAGTGTGGCCTCAAATGTATACTTTTACATATGCTTACTTAAACATTAGTCAACAAGAACCCTTTCTAAGTTCAGTCTACTCTAATGGCATTTCAGCATTGTGTTTGTAAACAATGGCCTTAAAGTATAAGAGTTATGGAAATTTTATTGTAAAAAATTGTGATGTTTATCCAGTTTTATTACTTATTTCATTTAATTACCATTTGTTATTTATTAATTAAACTACATCATGCAAGGTCTGTACAATGTTCACTTTCGGGCATCCACTAGGATGAATCCTTTATAGCTCTAATAAGTAAGGGGCAGATGTATTAAGTTGTGCTCAGGAAATTTCCAACACTAGGATATTAGCAGAATCTAAGAAAAATACAATGAATCTAAACTTTTGTAACATTTGTTTAAACAGTCAAAGCAAACAGAGTCTAACCACTTAAAAGGAAAAAAAGTTTCTTAAAATCTATTGTTCTCAGGGAAAATTAAAAATGCAATTGTAAATGTTTTTCTACAAGAAGACAATGCTTAGCATATGGTAGGTGTTAAATGAAATGTCATTTAACTAATGAATGATTATTTTGGAACATAATGAAAATAAAAACCTTGTCTAGTTACACAGTGGTTTAATGTATACCCTTAAATATATCTACTAGCTATAAAAATGGTGAAAGAAGAAGAAGAAGAAAAAAAGAAGAAGATAAAATGAAAGAAAGAAAGAAAGAAAGAAAGAAAGAAAGAAAGAAAGAAAGAAAGAAAGAAAGAAAAGAAATGAACTAAATATTTAATACCAATAGCTTGAAAAGGAAAAAAATCAATCAATTAATCAGGGATTAGTAGCAAAGCAAGGACATCTGATGCTCGATTGTGATGTCTACATATGACAGGAAACTGAACTCATGACATCACAACAATAGAGTTGCCTGAAGAAGACCTGAATAAAGACAATATCAGTTGACATTCTAAAGTGAATTGTGGAGGTCTTAGATGGTATCACTCGTAGATATAGAATGTAACTGTTGTTTTTATTTCCTCAGATGAGACCATGAGATGAGAGCTGTTCCCAGACCTTTCTAGTTCTTTCTGAACTCTTGCTGGCTGGTTCAACTCAACTGTTTTGGCCTAACCGTCCCTCCAAACTGACTGATTCAAACTAGCTTCTCTTGGCTTCTGACTGAACTGCTATGCCTGGTTTCAAACTAATTCTGGTAGCATGTTTTAATCTGGCTCTTTCTTGTTCTCTGGCTATTCTGTATTCGCCTGTTTCTAGTTTGCTCTCTCTGTAACCTGTCTCTGTAAAACTGTCTCAGAAGAAACTTTCAGCAAAAATCTCAATCTCTGTCTCTCTCTGTCTCTCTGTCTTTCTCTCTCGGTCTCTGTCTGTGTCTCTCTGTCTGTCTCTGTCTGTCTCTGTCTCTCTCTCTCTCTCTCTCTCTCTCTCTCTCTCTCTCTCTCTCTCTCTCTCTCTCTCTCTTTCTGAGCTGCTCTTCAATAGCCTCTCTTTCCTGTCCTGATCTCCTGAGAATTGGGCATATCCTATCTCTGACACATTCTGTCAAATCTTTCTCTGATGTCAAATTCAAAGATGTATACTAAGGGTGTGTCTATATTCTAGCCAGATCATGTTATAATCAAGAACTTTTAAATTGACAATTCAAAGAATAAAATGAATGAATTCTAGAAAACAGAGTTACAAAATTACCAAGATTGTTTTCTAAAATAAAATAAAAACAAAATCTGACAGAAAAAAATTCAAGAAAATTGCATAAAATATTTTCAAGCTGAATTACAGGCATCAAAAGAATGCCCACCTTCATTAAGTCGCTGATATTAATGGAAAGAATGTATGAAAGTTAAATATTAGGGCATCTCTGAGTACAATACATACAGTGCAGCATTGTGAAAGGACCAATTAGAAAACAGATACTGTGGTCATCTCAATATGCTTAGAAACATGTATATAGTTGAATAGTCACCACAGGCTTAAGAAATCAGCAGCAAAATATCAATATGTCCATGGCTCATGCAACATCTAGCAAAGGTCATAGAGAAGAGGTGACAGCATGTTCTCAAATAATTACTTTAACTATTCCTTTTAGTAGGAAAGAATGTGAAAAGAATATTACACTTTTATTATTTTAGCTCTGGCCATCAAGTCCCCAAATGTGAGGAGAAAAAGAAGGTAATATTTTTATTAATAATCCCCAAACTCCAATCATTATTATAAAATTCTTAAAGTTTTAATGAGTAAATGTACTTAAAAACTAGTTAAAAGGCCATGTCTTTTGAAGACCAACAATAACTGAGAGGATGTTAGGGGAACATATTTATTCTTAGTAATAAAATGCTATCATAATACACAAATAGTAAAAAATCCTAAAAAGAAATATAAAGTGAGTGAGGGGATAACAATCGGGATGTATTGTGACTAAATTATAATAAATAAATTTTTTTAAATTATTTTACTTTTTATATATTAAAAGTACCTATGTTTTTGCATGTGGGGAAACAAGAAATATAAAGAACTTAAATGAAAAAAATGTAGATTATTTCTAAGAGTTTTACATGATTTCGGCTTATAAATAATAAATATTATAAACATTTTTTTCAAAATTAATGTGTGGATTTAATCTAACCTGAGTCACAGGTCTACTATTTTGTCTTAGTGTGGTGATTTTCAAATTTACCTAGAAGAATAAGCAAATGAGAATGCTGCCTGGGGATTTTATTTTCAGATAACCATTGCACATGCTTGTTACTGAAGATATGACCAGGAAAATAACAAAAAATATAGAACTCTCTAATATATATCCAGAAAAAATTCAGAACTCAATATGCAAGATCCACTAAACTTTAATGAAAAAGTAGTGAATTAGGTAACATAAGATATTGAGAAAAATTAAAGAAAGAACTTCTAAGTTCTGTCTCACATAGTCAGGGTTCTCTGGAGGAACAGAAATGATGATGATGATGAGGAGGAGGAGGAGGAGGATAGTGGTGATGGTAGTGTTGATGATGATGATGGTGTGTGTGTGTGTGAGTAATTTTTAGAGTGTCAAACGTGATATGGTCTGTATAGTCCAACAATTGCTGTCTCTCAATGGAAAGGTCAAGGGTCTTGTAGTTGTTGGCTTCCTGAGGCTGAATTCTTAGCAGTCCCAGCCTGGCGCTGGAGTCAGAGATGATTCCTTGAGAGCTGGCATCTGGAAGAAATAGGTTTTAATCACAGTGAAGGAATAGGTGAGCATCACATAGATAAACTTTCTAGCAAGAGTGAAGTCAAGCATGCGGAAAAGCAAAAGCTTCCTTCTACTCTCTATAATACCTGCTACCACCTGGTGTGGCCTGGATTTGGGATGAGTCTCCCAGCTAGTATAATCCAGTCAAGAAAATACCTCACAGGTGTGCCTAGCTGCTTGGGTTTTAGTTGATTCTAGAGGCAATGCAGTGACAACTGAGATTAGCCTTGTACAATCTTACACCAAGGTAAACTCCCTAGTGAATTAATAAGTTATATACAAAATGTTAATTTTGAAAACTTCATAAGATGATATTGAATGATTACAGAACAAAGCAAGAGATTACTAAAGTGAAAAGACATATAAAATATTAGGAATGTAAATATTACTGTGTGCACATCTTTTTATGTAAAAATTATTTTGAGGAGAGTATGTAATATTAAAATAGAAAACAGGACAAAGGACAAGCACCTGTATGCCAGACTATCTTAACAATTTTTAAAAAATATTGTATAGACTCAGTAATAGACAAAAAATATAAGATATAAGATGATGAATTTGATAGGCTCAATTATTAATGGTTTAAAAAATAGTAGTTGTCAGAAGTGTATTAAACTTAAACATTATTTGTTGGTTAATTAATACTATATCACATATATGCATATGTATGTATGCATGAATCCATAGATATATACATGCGTACTAGATTGCTATGTGCTGCATAGCTCCTAGGGTTGGTCTACCAAGGGCAGCAAGGGAATAAGAAAGGGCAGGCACAAAAAAAGCAAGGATTGGGTGGTATGGGGTTTCTGGTGAAAAGGTTGCAGTACCCCCAAAATTCAGGATATTTATTATACACAATTAAGGTGAGGTTATTGCATCCATATAAACCAGGAGGCAGAGTTATTCCATACAGCTGAACAAGGAGTCACCTTTTGCTAATCTCAGTAGAAGTAGACTCTAGGGAAGCAGTTTTCAGGCCACAGATATTCATGAGGAGAAAGCTATGGTGGACATTTTCTGCATACACTGTCATCTTTCACTCTCAGATATTCAGAGCTTGCCATACCTGGGAACCTCATTCATGCCATATCCAAGGCCTGAGATAGTAGGGTCCTTGACATAATTGGCTCATGTAAACAGCAGGCATTCACTCAGGACTTCATTCTCCCTCTACACTGTACAAATATCCTGAGTCCTAATTAGGGTTTTATTGCTGTGAAGAAATACCACAACCAGAGCAACTCTTGTAAAGGAAAACATTTAACAGGGGCTGGCTTATAGTTCATAGGTTTAGTTCACTATCATCATGTTAAGAAGTATGTTGGCATGCAGGCATGATGCTAGAAAGGGAACTGAGAGTTCTACATCTGGACTGTCAGGACACAGGTCAAGAACAAGACACACTAGGCCTGGCGTGAGCTTCTGAGACCTCCTAGTCAACCCCAGTGACACAGTTCCTCCAACAACGCCACACCTACTCCACAAATACACACGCACATAATAGAGTATGAATAGTTCTTAATAAATACTTCTTGGAATTCTACGTATCCATATAGAAAAATTGGCCACACATGAAAATTGACTCCGAATATATTATATGCTTAAATGTAAACCCAAGATACAACATTTTGAAAGAGATATGGCAAAGCTCTTGACACTGGCTTTGGTGATGACTCTCGAAAAATATATGTAACACCAAAACCACAAGCAACAATGTGGAATATAAATAAATGAACTATATTGAACTATAAAAGAGATTACACACAAAAAGGAAGAAATAAAAAGCCACCTATTAAACAGGATAAAATAGATGGAAGCAATATCTTGGATAATGGTTAATGTGTAAGCACATTAAGTGTGGGGCTACTTATCTCTCTCATGGTCAGAACCTGGATATTGTGGCAAGTAGGTCACGAGTTCAAGGTTAGTCTGGATTATATAATGAGCTTCAAATTAGCCTGGTATAAATGTCAAGACTCTGTTTTACAAACAAATGTAGCAGTAATGAAATCCAAAATAAGTAGAAAACATATGAAATTTGAATATATATTTACATATATATTCATGTGCACACACACATATAACCGAAAAATTGATGAAGTTTTCTTAGAGGAGAGAATAAAATGAAAACCAACAGTACAAATGTCAGTATGCCTATTATCACAATGTCTCACCACTAGATAAAGAATAACAGACAATTAATGGCTAGTGAGAGGAGACTCATTCTTTTCCAGGGCAGGCCTACTGATAGGTTCTTCAGTCCAAAATGGTCATGTCTAAGCAACACACACTCACACACATTGTATATACATTTATATTAAATATATATACTACAAATTAAGAAGTCACTAATTTGAGAGGGAATTGGGTGGGTATGGGAAGGGGGGATGGAAATTGTATAAATACAGTGCTCAAGTATAAATTTCTCAAAAATATTTTCTTAATTTGAATTTTATTAAAAGGAAAAATGATGACAAATGTTCATGAGAAAAATAGTAATGCAGTATCTATTGGAGGAATGTGTGCCCTTGTACACTATTAATGGGCATTTAATTTAACCAAATACTTATGAGAAAACAATGTGGCAATCTCCCCAACATGCAAACAATTTAGCTACCATATACTCTAGCAAGGCTCCTGGTTATTCCCACAAAGGCAACAGCATTCAGTGGAGAGACTGGCACCTCCACATGCATTATACATTTTTGCATTGTTACCAGTAAACAAAATAGAAGCAACCGTGTCCATCAACAGAGGAGGTATAGTGAAACTAATGTTTGGATGTGTACTAACACATAGTGAGACAGAAAAAGAGAACCCTCTCATTTGTTAAAGCCTGTGTAAATGCTGAGAACAGGATGATAAGTCAGAGAATGACAAACACTGTGCAATTTCACTTATATGTGAAACAACAATAACAAAAAAGGCAAATTTGCAGCTGGCTGGGGAGATGGCTCGGTGAACCAAAAGTCCTCGCATCGCAAGTATAACGATCTGAATTTGAATTCTTGCAGTCTATGTAAAGTGTCTGTAATTCCAGAACTCCTCTAAAGAAGTGCAAGAGGAAGCAGGAGAATACCCCAAAGTATGGAGTCAACCAGCATAGAGTGCACAGTAACACACCTCAAAGGGGTCCTACCATAAAAGAAGTAGAGGGAAGCACTGACACCCCAAATTGTGCTCTGACCTCATCACACACACCATAGCATCTGTGTGATCATGTGTTTGTGTGTGCCTCGTATATGTTCTTTTCCACACACAACAGCACATGCCCACACACATACAAATACACACAGACACATGCACATCCACATACACACAGAGAAAATAAGAATTGTGGTTCTCAGGAGCTACGGAAAGAGAAACAGGGAAATGCTGGCCACAGAGTAAAAAGAAAATGTCATTAGGAACCTACCATACAACATAGCAGTATAGAAAATAATAGTGCAGGTATCTCCTGTGAGCCAAATGATCTTGGTTGAGAAGGAATATTCTAGAATGTAATGTTCACACAGTGTTTAAATGAATACCTATGGAGTTTCAGAATTACTGAGCCAATGTCAAAATACCTGTTTTGATTACTAACCCAAATCTCCATATTTCTTGACATAAATTCCTTCTGTCTTCATGGCAGATATCAAGTAAGCATGGTGCCCACTAGGCAAGAAGTTCTAACGTTCACATCTGTTAGGTCACCCTTTTCAGAAAACTGTCACACTATTGAGGAATGAGAGGAAAAAGCAAAAACTAAAATGATTATTTGTTTCTTTATTCAATCGCCTAGTTTCTTGTGATTTTTAAATTAGTTTTTTGATTAAGTTTTGAATAATACATGAAAGTTAATTCTAACAAATATAGTGTTTAACTGTGTTATACACAAAATATATTTATATAATATTATATTATATAATATACAAATATACGTTGTGACAGTCAAGTGCATATGTGTGTCTTCTTAAAATTAAGTATGCATTTGTATGTTATTTGTATACAAATCCAAATCTTGGCCATGTTGCCTATACCTGAATCATACTCAAGAAAATTTGTCACCAGCTTGTGTTAGCTCACTGCACATTAGAGTACCTGGACAGTTGTCAGTGGCAGTAGTCACACATGAAGAACTAAAACATTCCATATTGAGTCATATGCATTAAAGAAACTGGCCCTCTGCCCGAATGCTGTGCCACTTGTAATTATGAAGTGCCAACTGTGCTTGGTTTCCGTGCATTCTGCTGGTGGGCTCTGAACTCTGCCGTGCTGCACATTCTGTGTTTTGTGTTCCAAATTCCCTGTTCTGATTTGGAGTTTCAAGTTAGGAATACAGGCTATAGTACATAAACAATAATTGTGTGTTTTATTAAATTAAATGTCTGGCAAGATTCCACTATAAGAGCAAAGAAATGTGTGCAAAACCAGATCATTTAGCACAATAAAGTTAACTCATATCAACGAGTCCCCTCTATCTCCGTTCTCTCTCCCTCTCTCTTACATATGTCTCCCCCTCCCACGTCTTCTTTCCCGATTCTCCTTCTCTCTATTCTCTTTCCCCCTTTGTGTGCACTCATCATGTCTCTTGGGCTGCCACTTAATTTGGAACTGAGCTAAATTGTTTTCTTCTCCCACTTTAGAACTCAGCCCTACTGGTTAGTTACAACTGCACTAAACCATGACTACTCAAACTAGATCCAGTCCAACTTAGCTGAAAGTCTTGTTCAAAATTCCCACAGACCACCTTACAAAGCCTAGACCTTTGAGAATATTCTATATGGCAGATTAATACTTAGGGTTATTCTTTTTTTTATAATTTTTTTATTTTTAATTAATTTATTCTTGTTACATCTCTATGGTTATCCCATCCCTTGTATCCTCCCATTCTTCCCCTCCCTCTCATTTTCCCCTTATTCCCCTCCCCTATGACTGTTCCTCAGAGGGATTACCTCCCTCTGTATATGCTCATAGGGTATCAAGTCTCTTCTCAGTGACCTGCTGTCGATGAAGGTTTTGCTTGTGCCAGTTCCACAGTTTAAAGTATGTCTCTCTCAACTAACTAGTGATAAGAGAGGATTTCAGAGGCTGAAGCACCAACTAAGGGCCACACATAGACTGGACTGAGGGCCGCTACACAGATGTGGCCAATAGGAGCTCAGCATCATGTAGGTCCTCTAGTAAGGGGAACATGGGCTGTCTCTGATATGGACTCAGTTGCCTGCTCTTTGGTCACTTCCCTATGGTGGGGCTGTCTTGCCAGGCCACAGGGGAAAAGGATGCCCTCATTCCTGGTACGACCTAATGAGCTGGGGTGGGTGAGCAGGGAGGCTCCTCTTTTCTGAGGAATAGAGGAAGGGGAGGCTGAAGAAGAGAGAGGGAGAAAAGGAGGGAGGGAACCACAATCAGGACATAAAATGATAAATAAATAAAGTCATTTTTAAAAAGTATGGTTCTCTCACTTAGTAGACATGCTCGTAAACAACCTGTGGCGTCTAAACCTCAAGAAAGGCAAGGGTGGGCCATGGAGGAAGCACAGCATTTTCTGAGTCCTTGAGACAACATTCTCTTGACAGCCATTATACATTTTTTCACCCTCCATCTTGAATAGGACCAGCTTCTCTTTAAGAATGCCCAATGGGTGAGTCCCTTCTCATGTCATATCAGAAGCAAAATTATCCTAAAAATGAAGACATGATCATTGGATGAATGCATCCAAAAGAAATCTCTTTCTCCCAACTCCACTATAAAATACAGTCAACTTTGTAGGCAGCCCAGAGAGGTTATTTTCTTCAGTACCTACTGAGTACAAGGAAAGGTGTAAATGTGATGCCTCAGTCTTTCCATGTCTACAGAAATCTACTTTTCTTGCTGGCTTCCTTTTATGCCTTAGGGAACAGCTGCTGTTTTCATGGAATCTTCTTGGTTGTAGAAGGAAGAAACATATAAAACTAGAAACTGGATATTAAGGAGAGCAAAGGAATGTTAAATAGGTGATATCACCAATTATTTTATAAGCCATGTGGCATTGGTATTATACTATTTTTAGCATTTATTAACAAGAATAAAATACTTGAAAATACTTTTAATAATTTGCTTTTTGAAATACTTGTCAAGAGATGGCAACATTTTAAATATACTGATCTAAGTTCTTCAACAGTATGAATTAAACTACATCCAATCAATAACCAAGCACTTTGTACTTGTATATTTACTCTGCCAGATCATTTGTCATCAACTCCAAGTGACAAGCATGTTAAAGTTCATCATGCTGTATTAAGGAGCCAAAGGTTGAAAGTTATAATACCGTATATGGCTTCCATTCAGAAAATCCATGTTTCCCCTGCCTTAAAAGGCTGTCTTCACAGGACTGCACTAATGTCTTTTTAACACTAAATTTCTGGAAACACTCATGAGCCAAGAGGTATCTTCTCTTACAATGTGAGCTCCTTCAATATCTTAAGGCCTGGAGATGAGCCAGAATACTGGGATGAGTTTTAATGCATTGAAACTTTGATGCAGTGTGTGGAATCATTCCAAAATATTGTTTTTGTGTGTTCATCTCCTGCTAAAATGTAGTCCCTCAGAGATTGGAGACAGTGAGGCATATCTCTCTATTTTTGAATGCACTGGGATGAACTCTGAAAATTTGTGGCTCTGGATCCATTTCCCTGGGACTTTCTTCCTGAGCGCATCCCTTCTGATTTCTCAAGACAAGTTTCACTTGTCAAGTACCAGTATGATCTGCAGCCATCCTTCCCGTTAGGGTGACTTCCATTAGAGTGCACACATCTGCTCTAATTTAGTGAGTTGATCTTATATTTGAAGCAGAGTATAACTCTATGCCACATTGTTTAAATTCCCCTCATTGTGACTGTAAAGACTACTGCCATGAAATAAATCAGTCCCAAACTTAATGACCTTGTGCAAGGGTCCTTTGCTGTCATTCATGTGAAGCTGGATCTCTCAGTCTCAAACTGTTGATACAGCTGCACTCCTCATTTCTAGAGGCTCTATTCTGATCAGTTCCATTCTGCAGGAGTCAGGCTGAAGGGACAGAACTTCTTATTGTGGTCACAGCACCAACACAAGAAAACAAGCCCAACCACACAAACATATTTCAATAACACATCTGCTAACATCTCAGTAGTCAAGCCAAGTCATGTGGCTAGCCCTAAAGTTGAGGTTCAGCAAAGACGCCCTATACTCATGCAAGGCCAAGGCAAACCATGTGACTTTTCATCAGTGGAACAATGATACAGATGCTGCCCATGTTCAGATTAATAATCTAATTTGACATAGAGGCTTCAGTACATTACATAATGTATAAGCAGTTAAGGTACAATTGTAAATTTTCACATTGTTTTGTCTAACAAGGATGTAGCATTCCTTAAGGTAAAGGTTTTATAGAGCAAAGAAAATAAATAAATAACTGAATATTTTGAATATTTTTCTTCTTCTTCACTCCCTCTTCCCTCCTCTCTCTCTCTCTCTCTCTCTCTCTCTCTCTCTCTCTCTCTCTCTC
>OU015746.1:51026512-51043435 GCA_907169655.1 Acomys percivali | reverse complement strand
CTCTCTCTCTCTCTCTCTCTCTCTCTCTCTCTCTCTCTCTCTCTCTCTCCCTCTCTTTCTTTCATACACACTCTCATACACATATACAAAGGAAATATTGAGCATATACATATTTGAATACTAGAATAAAGCTAAATTGCATTTAAGATATTTTAAAGGTTACCTAACTTATGTGAGCCATGCTCCATGATTTATTGCTTTGAATGTGTTTCTGACTCAAGTTAGTGCCTGGTAAATGCTGCTGTTTAATGACCAGCCAGTTATCTTGTTCATAGTAGGTGTTCAGTAACTATTTACTCATTAGCTGTATCATCTGTCTTGTACAGTCACTTCCTAGAATGTGGAACAACTTCACGGTATAGGGCTTATTAGCTTTTAACTCTATAGACCAAATGCTCTTCTAATTTTAAACATCGTATCATTGTCCCATGCATTTTGAATTATACAGAGCAATTGTTCTCAGCTCTACTGTCTGTAGACAACTTTGGTCTTGCAACATATCACGTGGATCACCTCCTCTGTCTGCTTCCATTCACCACGGCAAGAAAAAGCCAACCAGAATTAATGGGCAACTGGGCTCCATCCTCATTGGGAACAGCTGTTTCTTATTAAATATCATAAGTAATATATTAATTCTTGCCAGAAACAAAAGTAAAGACATTGTCATGCTAAAAGCATTACTAGCACAAAAGAGCAGTCAGCGGAGCACCTGGAGGACTCCCTTGTTCAGACGGCCCCCTGGGTGTCATTAATCTGCAGGCTCAAGATGTTAGGTTTCTTCTGTTGGCTTGCAGAGGGAGACACAGTCAGAATCTGGATGGTCAGAGCCCATTCTTTTTTAGTAGATTTGTTTGGCTGAGCTAGAATGGTAATGGTTGAGTTGGTGGGATGACTACACAAATGCCACAATAGAGTGTGGCAGACCTCATAAAATACGGACACGAGAAAGACACTAAGAGAAGACCATGGCCAATTCGACCATTTGAAAGCATCAGCTAACATCCAGAGGAGGTGAACTGATGACTTCATAGTCAACCAACCCAAAAGCAGCCATACCAGGCTAAGAATCCCTGTCTGCTGGAACCTGAGTGAGGTTCTATGAAAAATGCCACATGAAACTACATCCTTTCATTTGACAGCGAGCCCAATTGGCCTGAACAAAGTAGCCCATGGATACTGTTAGAGGAAATGTGAGAGTTTCAATAGCATTAATGACATTAATGTAATGGTTTAGATTCAAAGTACAGTGTGTGAAGTTTCTACAAGATGTGTTACTTTTCCTATTGCTTGCATTTTGGGAATCTGTCAACATATCTTTCCTGTGACAAAGGTAAAAGAATAGGAGCTAATATATTTTGCTGTTTAGTATTTGCCAGGGCAAACTAAAACACTCCGAAAAGAACCTTTAAAGTTCTACACTATGGATGATGAAATTAACGCTCCAAGTATTAGAATCATCTGCTCAGGGCACATGGCTAGTAAGTATGGAGCCATGCTTTGTCCAGTGGATGCTTCCATCTAGGACATGCTCCTTTTTTGTGCTGCATGATACCAGGTGTCACTTTAGATTTGATGTCACTCAATTTGTCAGTTACTTCAGCATGTTTTGGCTTCTTTATTATATTGGAGATTACGTTCTTATAAATAAATTACATGTATTGATTTGACTCTTTACAAATACATGTTCTTATGATTTTTGTAAGTGTGTAGTATTCATTTCTTCATTGATTCAAACTTGGGCATGACTAAATTTCATGAGACATCATATGGTTGTCTAGATAAGGCCCATTCACAGTGGCTCTTGGAAAAATGAAAGAGTAGCCATTTGCCTACTTTTATTACTCAAATACATGGCTTTGAAACTAAACCATCACATGAATGCCCACGAAAATGGCTGAAACACTTAGGCCTCACGGAGAAGATATTATCTACAACCTAGTAATAACATGCCACTCTAAAATCAGGTAGCCACACTTTGATTAAAATAAAAACATAGAGCATTTCAAGTTTTTCTGCTGTAAATATTTGAGTGAACTATGATTTTGACTGGCCCAAAGAACCTCTTTATTTTCAATGCACATTACTATAACTTCTAGCTGCGTTCAAAGGTGGGAAGATTCTGTGGCCTTTTTCATTTTCCTGCTAAGTGCCTGCTGAACTAGTCTGTTGATGGCACTGTTCCCGCCACTGTGCAAACACAAAGTCCCATTTCTGGTAAGGCATGAGGGTGTAACATGAGTCTGTACAATTTTATGTTCCATTTGTCCAGTACTTGGTCTTCTTACTCTTACCACTTCTAAGGGTAGAGAATTGGTATCTCATCCTGACTGCATCTGGGATTTCCTAATGGCTGATGATGCAGGACATCTTCCTGTGCACAATGTTACCACTATCGTTGGCTATGTGTGTTGGTTTGTCTTTTGCCCATTTTTAATTGGCTGATTGATCTATATCAGTTTTTAAATTTATATTGGTTAGATACCCTTTGCCAAATATCTGTTTTCTCCTCTTCCACAGACATTAAACTGTTTACTTTTTAAAGTTCTTTTTGATGCTTTGTTGTTGCCTTTTATGTAACATGCTTTTGGTGTTGTGTTGAAGGAGTCTTTCCACAATGTTTCACCCCTTAGCTTTCATTCAGTCCAAGGCCCTTGAGACCTGATGCTGAGAGGACAGCACGGAAGTCTCCGCGGACAGTAGTATACTTGTCGGTCCTTGCAGTTTTGTCAACACTGTTTCACTTGTTTCACAGCTCTGTTTGTCAGAGTAGATAAATCTTGGAATTCTGTAAGTACTTGGGCAAGTGAGCATTTTATCGTCTTGTGAAAGGCCTCTTTCTCTTGGTACTTCTCTCTTCCTGAATTCAGCCCTGTCTCGTTTCATAGCTGCTGTCAGTATTTGCTAATGTGTTTGGGTATTGTTTTCAGCCTCTTGCTTTTAACCGGTTTATAATTCCATGTTGGAAATGTGTTTCTTGTAGACTTTTTTCCCCTGTTCCCTAAATCTTCTGGTTTTAATTGATGCATTTAGTACATTTGTATTTTTAAGATTTATTTTATTCATAATTATGTATATATGAGAGTGTGTGTGTGTGTGTGCATGAAACATGCAGGTGCCCAAGGAGGCCTGGATGGAGTGTCGGCTTTCCTGGAACTGGGGTTGCAGGAGGTGGGAGGCTATCCACCATGCATAGTGGGCACTGAACTCAGCTTCTCTGCTAGAGCAGTCTATTCACTTAGCCACCTGGCCATCCCTCTAGCCCAGTATTTAGTGCAATTATTATGATGCCTGCCTTACTTTAATCCTTTTGTTTGCTTTTTAATTATTAACTTTGGATTTTCCCTAACTTCTTATGTTTTGGATTTTGGGGGTGGTTTAAAGAAGGTTTTATATTGCTGTTGTTGTTTTTTATTTTTTTATTGTGTGCTTTGATGTTTAGGTTGTTTCTCTAAAACATGTGATGTACCTTCATGACTTTGCATACTTTGTATATATTGAAATAGTTTACATTAGTGATTTAACACTGCAAATGAAATGCAGCGATTTTGCTAAGATAATATCTACTTACTTGTTTTAATATTTGCTTTTGCTGTCAAACTTTTATTTTCAACAAAAGATCAAAATAGTATGTCCAGTTAATCCAATAGTCATCATTTTTATTGGCTTCCCCACTGCTGCTGCTTCAACTGTTCTCACACCATTAAGAGTCTCTCTTTTTTTTTTAAGTAATGATTTTAACAGGTGAGTTATAAGTGAATTCTTTTGCTTTTCCTCAACCAGAGAATACCTTCACTTGACTTCCACCCTTGAAAGACATTTTGACTGACATAGGCCTAAGATGACAGTTCTTCTTGCACAATGCTTGAAGCATGTGCCACAGTCTTCTGACATCTCCTGACTTCTGATGTGAAAATTACAGACATTATGAAGTCAGGATTCTCCTATAGAATATATATAATTTTCCTCTGGCGGTCTTAGCTTTTGGTCTTTACCTTTATTGTAATGTTTCTTGACATGGAAATCATTTCATTGTTTAGAGATCACATAACCTTCATGTCTGAAGTATTTTAGCCATTCTTTTTCTACAGGTTTTTTTTTTTTTGACCACATTCTGATCTCTTTCTGGTAGGTAACAAAAATGTTAGCGATTTCACTGTCAACCCACTGTTCTCAGAGGCTCTGTATATTATTGTTTTTGTGTCATTCCTTTTCCTTTTTCCTATTAAAATTGGATAACTTATGTTGACCTAACTTTACAATTTCTAGTTTCTTCTTCTTACAGTTCTTCCTTGGAACAAACCAATCTGGGTAGTTTTCAACCAAAAGATTTCACTACTCTAAAGCCTTTTAGTTGCATTTTTTCTTTGCAGAATTTTAATAACTTTGTTAGCTTTAATGTTTGAAATTCTATCTGGAGTACCCAAAGCCTTTCCGCCTTCAGTAGGTCACTTCAGTAGGACACAATAGGTTACTCTGTCATTTTCATGGTAGCATTTGTTTAATTTCTTTTCCCATGTGAGCTGAGATTTTTCAGATTTTTTGTAATGCTGACAAATTTCGTTTTGCATCCTGGACATTTAGGGCATTATGCATCTGTCTTGTTTATATCAAACTCTAACATACATTCTATATACTGTGATTGCACTGACAGGTTACCTGACAGAATCTGTAAGATTATCTTTGTCTGTATTCTCCTCCCAAGCCAGTTTGGCCTGTAGTTTAGGCACTTGCCAGTTCACTTCTCAGTCCTTGCTGTATTGGGTTGGATCTCACGGATGCACATGCAGCTCAGGGAAAAGACCAAAGTTACCAAAAGCCTTTATAGTGGCACTTTCCTGAAAATTCCATTTGCTGTAATCTTTGTCAACCTTTTAACTCACAGAAACTTCACTTTTGATATTGTGTGCTACTGTGGACTGGTGAAATTGTTCCCAAATCTTAGGACAAGTAGCAGAAGGATAGAAAAAAGAGCTAGGAGTTGCATCTTACTCTTGGAACCCTGGGGATAGAGAATGAGCTTTTTTCTCAGTTTTGACTCTTATAGATCCACAGTGCCACCACAAGATTGCTTGGAGTCTATGGTGCAGTAGACGGAAGAACGGAGCAGAAGAGGAAGAGTAGAGAACTGGAGAGACTGACGAGGAAGGAGACAGGAGAGGATAAAGATAGAACAGTAAATCTCTGCATTTTGCAGTGCTAAAGTGTCTCTTTGCTTCCTCTTTAAGTCAAAAGTAGCAAGTTAGTCCTGCAGGTCTCTTGTGAATACACTAGTCCCCAATTCCAGAACGCTGAGTTCAAGCAACAGGTTATCAGCAAAAACAGAACTTGTAAATTCAATATTGTCTTGGTGGTGTCATAATTTAAGACCTTCTTATCAATCTTCTGACTGCTGTTTACTTTGGGGTGTTATTAAATAGCTGCTTGATGCATTCTGCTCAGTGATGGTGCAAAGTAGATTGTGTTCACTCTGTTCTCTTTGAAGCTTAAAGTCTGCCATGTCTAGCTTCATGCATTTGCCAGTTGTGCAAACACTAAACTACTCTAGCACTGCCACTTTTTAAAGAAATTCCTCCTTAGTGACTTAACGGGAACTTTGAAATGTGTGACCTGTGACAAAACAATCCCAAGGTCTAGAGACAAACAGATTAGCGACAACCGCTGCCATGGAGGAACGAGGGAGACTCACCACCCTTAGTAACTAACATTCCCTTATAAACCACATTTTGTCTAGGATAGAAAATTAAATACGAAGGGAGTAGCTACATCAAGCATAATAAACACATGGAAGTCCCCCACTTTTCTGTATCTTGAGGTTCAGGGATAGGAAGTTGAAAAACAGCTCGGGCTACTCCTTCCCTATAGCAATGTCTACATGCAGGGTGGCTAAGGCTCTAGCCTGCTGTTCTACCTTCATCTCTCTAGTGATGCCTTTCAATCTTCAAGAAATTGTTCATAATACCTCATTTTGTTTGAGTTGGTGTCTGTTTTTTATGCTCTAAAACCCAATAGCATTCCTAACCCTTGAGAAATCATACATCATTACAATCAGTTGTTTCATAGTACTACAGAAGATAATAGAAGTCCTCATCAGATGAAGAAAATCCTGGTTTATTATGTTTGTGAAAGATCCTGCATAAGAGATGTCCTTTTACTGAAATCACCCCATTGCTGCAAGAAAGACTATCCTATCCCTTGTATGATTCTAGAGTGTCTAACTAGTCTTATTTGACAAGCCATATGAAATGCTTGGGAAAGTTGAAAGACACCTGAATACTGTGAGTATTAACCTTAAAATAAATACTCTGGACTAGCAAAAATCCTAGCCAAGGCATGAGAAGCCTTCTATTGAGTTACTGGTTGGGGGAGTCCAAGAGACTCCAAAAAACAATGTAGGTAGTTGCTCTTGTCCTTGGCTGTTCCCTAAACATCAAAGCCTCTATTACTGAAGACACCATGCAGTTTAAACACAGGATTCAGAGGAGTCAAGCTAAACCTGACATAAAAGCCTAGTCCCTGACAACCAACTTTCATAATACTTGAAGGGGCTGTGTAAGCTACTAAGGGAGGGAAGCAACTAATAATCTCCCCTCCCAGAGATATGATGCTTATGGACCACAACAATGACCAGCATGGCAGGTTATCCCTAAAGAGTATTCCTAAAGTGCAATGGTGGCACTCATATCTTGGTGGTGACCAACAATTTTCTAATTAGACTTAGGGCTTGTTCAACAGGATGGAAATCATGACTAAACCAGAAATCTAGCAAATCACCTGCAACTAGTGAGGTCATGCATCCTAGAAGAGCACACACTACTGCCACTATACTAAAGTGATGTATTTCCTAACTATAGTCTAATTATTTATCCTTATAATGACCAATAAATATATCACCCACTGCTCTCTCTGAGGCAAACTGGAGCCATTGCAAAAAGTAACAACTTGTGATAGTGCGGACAACAACTAAGCATGCTGTGTCTAGAACCAACACACCCCACACCTGACACTCAGGGAAATCGTGGAGGAGAGGGAGATCACGAGAACTAGAGCACCAGGAAGTCGGCTTTCACGTTTGTGTCTCCTAGAAATGACAGTGAAGCGTTCCCTGTGATACCTCAACAATAGGGCGGCCTAAATAAGACCTTAAGGATGACAAAACCAACAGACGTGCCAGTGTGGAAGGAAAATCCTCATGAGGCCTCAATCATATACAAAGAACTCTAGACTGCTGAGAGAGGGAGAATCAGCCTTGCCCAGGCATGAGGCCCTTAGTTGGTTATCCAATACCAAGAAATTAATCCTGAAATCATATACAGAAAAGCAACATTAAATAGAGTCAGCAGGTTGTACTTATGTATTTATGCATGTATGCGTGTGTAACAATAATAATTAAAGAAAAAGAGACCATAATTTGAGAAGGAGTAAGGGAGCAGATATTGGGGGGATTGGAGGGAGGAAAGGGAGGGGAAATTATGTAATTATATTTCAATTAAATTTTTTAAGAAAAAGAGACTCTAGTGGTTAAAGTTCTACTCATGGCTAGAACATTTTAAAAGGCAGACAAAAAGCTCCTGCTCATGCTGCAGTTTAGACATCAAATAACTCTTACAAAACAGCATTGTGATGAGTTAAGTGTAAATGAATCAGAAACATACGGATTAAATTTCCCTTGAAATACACAGGGGCTTAACAATTAAGGGGGAAAACATTGCCTGGCAAAACGTGTTTTGAATTTTGCCAAGTCAAAAAGGTTTAAGAAACAGTTTAGGATGTTTTTCCAGGCAGTTCAAACCATTGCTAGGTCCTCCTCATCAGTCAAGACCATGTCTAGAATGTAGCTCATGCATCCTGTCCTCTGTGGGAGACTGTGGATAGGGGCAGACCTTGCCTTCTGTCCTCCGTGGGAGACTGTGGATAGCTGCAGCCCTTGCCTCCTGTCCTCCGTGGGAGACTGTGGATAGGGGCAGCCCTTGCCTCCTGTCCTCCGTGGGAGACTGTGGATAGCTGCAGCCCTTGCCTCTTGCAGTGTGCCCTCATTTGCTCCTCCTTACACGTTAATGTGGTTGGTCTAGACACGTGTCCCTTTTCTCATCTTCAGTATCTTTTCTGAATACTTTTAAAACCACTTTTGAAAATTCACATTTTTGAAAGCCATTTATGACAACAGTGGAATTAATGTATTGCTCAAACTTATGTGGCCACTCAAAATAAGTGTCCTTTTTTTGTCCACTGAAAGTTTTGATCAACTGAATCATCTGCAAAAATGAGCAATTCTGTTGGTGGTTCAGTCAATAAAGAGACTCACTAGTAATTACTCCTGCTGGAAAACTGAAAGTATGAGCATAACTGGATCTTTTGAAAAGTTAATATGAGTAAGAATGCACACGAGTGTACTTCCCTGCTGTAGATCCTATTGAACTTAAAAATGCAAAGCCTTGAAAGTATACAAAAGCCAGAAATTTCAACACTCAGCATCACCCTGCCACAAAGGAGCATTTTAAAACCTTAGAATTTGCGATGTGATCAGTTCTGTTGTTGTTGTTGTCATCAGTTGTTGTTATTGTTTTGTTTTTGTCAGTAAAATCAAACAAGACTGGCTTCTGTTGCTCATGAAGAATGGACAAGAAGACTAGAAAGAATGCAGTAAAAGGCAACTATTAGTGGAAAAAAAGACTTTTTCTCTGTATGTGTATAAAAGAAAAGCTTAAAAAGAAAAACAGAACTCTACGTAGGACGTGACCATGTTCTTTGACCTTCAGGCACTGAAGTAAAGCTAGAAAATCAACAATAACAAAATACAAAGCCCCAGCTTTCAGGAACATGATATAGTGTGAAAAAGAGGTTAACAATAGGTCCCTAGTGGAATTGGAGGAAACATCAAGGATTGGTTTAGAAGTACCCCGAACTTCCCCATGGGACCAAGTCATGTGCTTTATTTATCCATTTCCATGCTTGCTTGGTTGCTTGCAATTCTCCTCTGTAATATTTAGTAAGGGCTTATGGCAGTTGTCAAAGCTCTCGCATTTGGTGTGAGAGGGTCATCTGAAGGGGCATCCCAGTGGAGAGGCTGGTATCCAATACCTGCTCTTAAGAGACAAATGACCATTTTATTTTGACTATTTCTTGATCTTAAGTAAGTGAGCCAGAGTTTTTCCTTGGGCCAAAGTAGTTTATAGCCTGGAAATTTGAACAATGGCGGATGATTCTGAATTTTAAAAAACACATCCCTGTACAAATGCTCACATGAATAAAGTTGGTGTGGGCTGTTTTGTCTCCAGCAGCGCCTACACTGAATCCTTATTCATAATCCCTGATCACTTCCACTCAATGAGATGGTACTTGAAGACATAATCTTAAACAGATAATTAAACAGTAAGAACTTTAGGGCAACCCTTGCCAGCATGAAGTGTCCATGAAAGTCTGGGTGTGCACACATATACATATATACGTATGTATATATGTAAGTTGTGCATATATGTACTATTCTAGGAGCTGAGCAGTGGTGGTGCATGACTCTAATCATGGCACTTAGGAGGCAGAGACAGGCACGTCTCTGTGAGTTGGAGGCCAGCCTGGTCTACTGAATGAGTTCTTTCTGGACAGCCAGAGCTATAAAGAAACACTGTCTCAAAAATTCCAAACCAAACCAAACTTAAAATTTGTTTCTATTAAAACAGTGGTACTAATATTTGAGTAAAGATATTGAGATTTGTCACCAGACCTATGTGTTTCAGCTTACTGCAAATGCATAAAGACAAGCAAGCAGAAGTGACAAGTGTGGCCTTGGATGAAGTTTTATCTGGTGTCATCTACTCTGATGACATTTTGTCCAAATAAACAGACTCAGCAAAACTCAATTAAGTATATCAATATTTGGATTTGAGTATTTGGATTAAAAATTAATGTATAAAAATCTCTATCCTCCTATGAGGCATTGTTGACACAAAAAATACCTTTTTGACAAACATGGTTTGTCTGCCAAAGCACTCTAGCATATTTTAAAACATGAGCCTAAAACTGTCTTATGCACAGGGAATGAGTCTTGAGAAAGATTTTATTATAACTCTTTGCTGGAAAACATCTTTTGCATGTTAAAAGCTTATATAGCATGTGTATACACACATTTTACAAACACAAACACACACACACACACACACACACACAATTTCCACCACACCTTCACTAGTTTTTTAAAAAAGGGTATTTTTGAATCTTATAAAACTAATAATAAGATGTATATTGTTGCAATATGTATGTATATCTGTGTCACTACCATGTGTCAAAATCATCATTAATAGTTTAAAGTGACATAAAAAATATCAATGTTTATAGTCTTAGCACTTATGAGACAAAGGCAAGAGAAAGGAAGTTTAAGGATCCCTTAGCTATCTAGTGGCTCAAGGTCAACATGGGCTATGTGAAATCTCATTTAAAAAAAAACATTCAAAATAATATTACTAAAAAATTGGAATAAAACAGGTGATTCTATTTGAGTAATTTGAACCTAGAATATAGTATATACAAAGTAAAAAATCACTTTAAATGAAGGCAAATGCTTAAGCTTCCAAACAGACATTTGAATTTCTAAAAAGTAGCCTCTTGGGATGTTTAAGCACAGTACCTCAGCCTGTAATAAGCCTCTATCCACAATAATCTTGGTATTCAAATGAACTAGGAAATAGTTTTTAAAATGTTGCAAACCAGTGTTTTATTTGTGCAATAGCAGATGTTTGGAGTACCATAAAATAAATAGGTTTAGTATGCTTTGTAAAATGTCAGGGTCAATAGGGCAATTTACACCTACTTCTAAAATTTAAGTGATGCAATTCTGCAGAGTAGAATGGGAGTAAATCTGGACCCCAATTCTCCACTAGGATGACAATGTTGCACTTTCAAAAAAAAAGTAATAGAGCATCTTGAGGTCACAAGTTGGGTATACACCCCAGTGTTCCCTTTTGGGTCTTGTGAATCAAGAAATCATACCCTGTACAAAATACCTACAACAGTGGACACCACATGAGTCTACACTGAGTAAGAGCAGGTAGATGTAGAAACTAAAGTCAACATTTGTCCAGGAACTATCTTATCTTGCCTCAGCTGAGGGTGAGTGGTATCCCAGTGAGTTTTGGTGGGATTTATGGAATGACTCTGTGAGTCCCAAGCCTCATTTCCCTTCTCATGTTTCTGTAGTGTTCTCTTGATAGAAACGTAGAACACAGAAAAATGCTTCCCATGTTTCCTGTCACATCAATAATGACATGTGCCTTTATTTTCTATTCCCTGGTGATCAAAGGGATGAATTTGTTGATTCCTTCTGCACCCCAAAAAATGGGATAAGATGATGGGATAGGAGACTCTGCCTGCATGAGAGTCCTCGAGCAAGCAACCCAGTCTCCCCGTGAAGATCCAGTGCCGGATACATGGTTCATGTTAGGGAGAAGGGACACATGCCTACACAGAGAGTGAACAGTGAGACCTTCACAGTGAATTCAGGTGCAGGAAAAGAAATGTCCTCCAGTATACAGTGCACAGTGCACTGTTCCAGTACTGAGACCCAACCACAATTAGAAAGTACATTGATCCACTGGTAGAGATACCAGTGAACTTCTGAAACAACCTAGATGTCCATCAACTGATGAATGGATAATGAAATGTGATATATTTACACAGCTGAGTATCAAAAAACTATTTAGAAAAACAAAAACTCTGTGTTTTTTGTTTCTGTTGTGGACTCCCATCTGAGGATTTGGAGCTAGGAGTAATAAATGAGAGAGAGCAAGCAGAAAGAGTTATGTCACTCAGTAGTGCCTTCTCTACTTCCACCCATTCAATGCAAAGTTAAGAGTTTCATTTTCTTTACAGCTAAACAGTATTCCATCAAGGAATGTGCCATATTCTTCTCATCGTCCTTTACTCAATTGAAGGGCATTTTATTTGTTTCCACTTCATACTTATTGTGAATATAGTAGCAGTAAAAATGACTGAGCAGATATCTGTAGAGTGTCATTCTTTCTGCATATGCCAAGGAGTGCTATATCTTGGTAGACATATTTTAGAGTTCAATATGCTGATTTTCAGAGGGGCTGTACCAGTGTGCAATCCCACCAACAGTGAGTGGAGTTCCCCTTTACCTAACTACACTGTCCCCAGCACTTCTGTCATTATTTTCCTGGTTTTCTCCATTTGGACTGGGGTAAGATAAAATCTCAAAGTTGCCTTGATTTGCATTTCTTCAATGGCTAAGGATAATGAACATGTTAAAAGATATTTGTTTTGGCCATTTTTATTTCTTCTTTTGAAAACTATCTGCTCTGATACATAGCATACTTTTTAATTAGGTCATTTATTTTCTTGACTCTGTTTATAAATTCTGGATATAATACTCTGTCTATGTGTAGCTAGCAAAGAGTCTCTTCAACACTCACTGTAAGAACCAGGAAAATGAAAAGGGAGTATTGGATCGGGGAAAGGGAATACTAGAGAGAAAGGATAGCAGGATGCAAGTGATAGGAACAGGGAAATGGGGAGAATTGCTGGCGTTTTAAGTGGAGAGGTGAAAGGGACTTCAACACAGGACAGGGAGAGAGACGGGGAAACACTAAGAATATTTGAAAAAGCCATAAGAAATATTATTTTATTTACTAAAACACACACACACACACACACACACACACACACACACACACACACATACATGGAGAAGGAGAGAGCGAGATTAAATGAAATTATTTTCCTTGGTCTAACAATGATTCACTCCCACAAGAATCATACACTATCTAATAGAAACCCCAGAACATAATATGAGAAACCCCACTTTCAAGTTGTTTTTCAGAGAGATCCAAGAGACTCCATAAAAGATGAACTATTACTGTTGTCTTTAGATGTCTCCCAGAGTTTGAAAGTACATATCAATTTCTGAAGATACAATGCACTTTTGACACAGATCCTGAAGGATCCAAGCTGGATCTGACAAGAAAGCCTCCTTCCCAAGGTGTGTTTTTATATACTAGAAGGTACTATGTGAGCTGCCAAGGAACAGAAGCAACCAACAATGCTACCAGCTGTGATATTTATGAACCATGATAACAATGCAGAGCAAGTTTTTGCTAAAGATGCAATCATGGTACTCATATCTTGGAAGCAACCAACAGCTGTCTAATTGTACTTAAGGCCTGCTCAACAGGAGGAAAATAATGCCTGGTACTGGAATCCTATCAAAGTATCAGGAGCTCTTGAGGCCATGGTTCTTACAGGAGGACAGACTACTGCCACTTTACTAAATTATCCTAACTCCTAACTGCATTCTGAATACATATCCTTATACCCACAGATAGGCCGCGCCTTTATCCTTTATCGAAGAAGCTTCTCTTTGCAGCAGATGGAGAACATTGGAGAAAACCTCATCAAAATTCAGAAAGCAACTGATTGTCAGGTGCTCAACCCAGTGAAGACATCTACAACTCAGCTCCTGAACCTACGGATCAGGAAACATCACAGGAAAGGGGCAGGGAGGTTTACCAGCCAGAGGAGCAGGGACTTTGTTGAGAAAATTGGGTTTCCTAGACTAAGAAGAGAAGCTACACATACAATATCTCAATGTATATGGCATCCTAAGCAAGACCTAAATGACGACGACACAAATAGAGATGGTACGGAAGGAGAAAAAGGTGAAAGGTGTTTTAGAGGTTTAGGCAAATAACTATAGACAGTTAAATACTGCCAAGAGAGACAATTAGTCATCTCCAGGGATGAGCCTGAAAAATGGTAATCTGACTTTGAGTGGTCAGCCCTGAAATCATCAAACAGCAACAAAGCAGACTTTGCAAGTAGTATATATAAGTTTATACGCCTATACATATATGTGACAGGAATTAAAGAAAAAGAGCCATGACTATTAAATAGAAGGATAGATATATGGAGAGGAGAGGAAGAAAGGGAATAAGACAAACTATAGAGTTAATTTTAGTTAAATAATAAAACCATGATTTTTATGGTAGAAAAAAGGTGTATATTAGAATTAGTGAGCAGGAGTCAGTTTAGATGATCCCAATCTTGTTGGCAACATCCACAGCATTGTAGTCAGGAGGCAGCGAACACACCTTTCTTCTCTCTGTCAGGTCTTATCAGGGACTTTGACCACATCAGTGTCATAGAGTTTCTTCACGGCCTGTTTGATCTGGTGCTCGTTAGTCTGGACATCCACAATGAGCACTAGTGTGTTGTTATCCTCCATCTTCTTCATGGCTGACTCGGTGGTCAGGGGGACTGTGATGCTGTTGTAGCAGTCAAGCCTGTTTCTCCTTGTTGCACTCTTTTGAGGGTATGTGGGCTGCCTCTTGGGCCACCGGAAGGTAGGTGGCATGTGGATCTTCTTCTTTTTATCACCATGGATACGTTTCAGCCCTGGCCTAAGATCTTAGCTTTCAAGACCTTTGCTTTGGTTTCCAATTCGGGAGGGGCAGGAGCATCCTTCTTTGCTTTTGGTGCCATCTTGATGAAAACAAAATTAATAATTTTTAAAGAGATAAATGAAATTATAAAATTCAGAGGTAAATGGATGAAACTGGTAATAATAATTCTGAATGAGGTAACCGAAGGCCAAACAAAACAAAATTTTGTATTGTTTTTCTTTCATTTCTGAATGTTAGCCTTTATTTGAAATACCCCCAGAGGTCAGGAAATTAGTTAAGGGCTGTGGTGAGGTGAAGAGAGATAGAACACAATGGTATACATGGTTAAGGCAAATCATGTAACGGGAAGGGATAAATGAGGATGGGACGGGGAGGCCAGGGAAAAAGAAGAAATATGAAGAGGAATAACTGCCATGAAAGCCATTTTGAAAAAGTCATGTAGAATCTTCCTAAAAAGTGTACATGCACACATGAAAAATAAAGTCTAGATGGAGTTACCTATAATAGAGCAACAGCTTTCTACTAGAGACCATAATAACAAATAAAAATCCCTCTGCCAGGAATGGACTAGTTTATTGGAGTTGTTAGCAAATAAGGTCCTATAGACTTCTCAAATTTTAGAGGCTATTGCCAATTCCCTTAATTACACCTTGAATTTGATGACAAAACCTGCTGTCTGAAGACACTGTGTGTGCCTGAGTGATAGAGCACTGAGCAATCAGGCTGGTACTCAGCTAGATGCTTTATCTCTACTGGGTAGCTTTTATAGTGCAGGAAGGTGCTATGTATGCTTCCAGAACAGGAAAGAATCCCCCATCTTACCCAGCCCCACCCCCTGCCATGAGTCCTGTGAGCTGGAATGCATCTTCACTTGTGCAATAATAGCACAAATATTATGGGAATAACCAACCACTTTCTGGTTGGGTTTAAATTTTTTAGGTACCATTAGTGGGTCCAAAAACCTTAAGCTACAAACTATGGCACCAGCCAAGGACATTATGTGAAGTAAACTTCGAACCCCTACCCAGATCTAGCCAATGGACAGGACACTCTTCACAGCTGAGTGCAGAGTCAGGTATGACTTTCACACGAACTCTGGTGCCCCATATTTGACCACATCCCCTAGATGGGGAGGCCTGGTGGCACTCAGAGGATGGATAGCAGGCTACCAAGAAGAGACTTGATAGTCTATGAGCATATACAGGGGGAGGAGGTCCCCTTCAGTAACAGACATATGGGAGGGGAGTAAGGGGAAAATGGGAGGGAGAGAGGAATGGGAGGATACAAGGGATGGGATAACAATTTATATGTAATATGAATAAATTAATAAATATATTTAAAAAACAAAAAACAAAAACCTTCAGCTAGATGGATTATGTGCATAAGGAAGAACCTAGTACTATTACTTTGCTAAACAGAGTATTAAATCAACTCCTAATGTCTTATCCTTATATACACAGATTAGTATATACAGTGGCATCTGCAAACCCTTATCATTCTTTTTCTTTTGCAGTAGATAAGGATTAACATAGAGACTCACAATTGGTGAAGACACAGAGACTACAGAATGCACAACCCCTCTTCACAAGGCTCAGGGATCATTGCAGAAAGAGTAGAGAAAGATTATGAGAAGAGGTGGGTGACTACATGAAAATGGTGTTTCTGGACATGGCAAGGCAGTTGCTTCTATAAATTCGCAGCAAGTGAAATGTTGTGCATGTGACCTGGTCAGATTTGGGCCAAACAACTTTCAGCTTATAGAAGGCACTGTGCATGTAGCCCCAACTCTAGCTAAAAATTCTTTTGTAAATTGATAGCTACTTGGAGAGGGAGAGTTTTCTTTAAGGGGGTGGCCCCTGGTAGGTTGACCACATTCCAGTGAATGCCATACAACCAGCAATATATGGGCAGCACAGATTAGGTTTGGTGGTTTGTTTTTTTAAGTGTAAAAATGGAAAGGAGAAGAAATCTGGAAAGAGTGAGAGAAGAGGTAAATAGGAAAATGAATTAAACATAATTCTCAAAGAATTAATAAGCCCAAGGGGAAAAAAGAGTTTTGGATATGGATTAAAGAAAGGAAGGAAGGGAGAAAGGAAGGAAAGAAAGAAGGAAAGAAGGAAGGAAGGAAGAAAGAGAGAGAGAGAGAAAGAAAGAAAGAAAGAAAGAAAGAAAGAAAGAAAGAAAGAAAGAGAACAGAGCCAAGAATAATCTGACAGTTTTTACCCTGCTTGTAATCAAACCCCTAGAGTCATTAAGAAAGACAGGAGTGGGAGGTGAAACATCTGGAGAAATTGAGCAGATAACGAATTGGGTGGGTTTTATGAAAGCTAAATGCTATCTGTAGGAAGTGAAGTTAGAAAAATCTGGGAGGTAATAACCCTGAGGGCACATGGGGGTGAAAAGGGGACTACCTCCTTCATGGGCACTTCATCCAGGAAAATAGCTATTGGTGGTGCTAACACACACATGCATTCTCTCTCTCTCTCTCTCTCTCTCTCTCTCTCTCTCTCTCTCT
>OU015746.1:50987306-51026502 GCA_907169655.1 Acomys percivali | reverse complement strand
CCCCTCTGGCTACTTTCCCCAAAAGAGGGCCTTCTGTATACCTAGCAGATTGCCCAGCACTGTCCTCACATAGCCCTTGTCTGGCTACCACAGATTGGAGCTGTTGTAGACAGGGGAGCCGGTGATGGTACAATAAAGGTAACAGAGTTTTGAATCCATGAGAGCTTTGATTCAAATACTGCTGCTGTCAGTTATTAACTAAGGGACCGAAAAAAGCTATTTTTCCTCTGTGAGCCGCATTTCCACCATTTGACAGCTTTGGATAATTATGCCAACTTTACATCTTTTATAAGGATTAAATGACATAGTACCCTTGACACTGAATCTTGCACACGGCAGATGATGACTTTGTTGTTTCTCAAATCCTCTTTTCACTCATTCCACCTTAACCACTTCTTTTTTATACCATGTGCAAGGCTCTGATGAGCAAAAGTAAAAGAGACAATCCTATTTTAAGTGGCACAATAGTTTTGAAAGTTACAGATGTAAGTTTATCAGTATAATCTAGTGCTATACGAATGAAGATTACTCTCAATATTACTGATGTACAAAGATGGGGAATGTGTAATTTGGGATGAGCGAGGTGGAGAAGCTTGGAGGAGGGGGAACCTGTGTTTACAGGATTAGGAAAAGGGGAGCAGGCATAGCATTCCTATATTTCACTCCTTTCTGGTGCACTGTGGCCCTCTTCTCCTCTCCATTAGACTTATACGGCATGTATAATAATCATACACATATCTGCATATTGTAATCTGTGAGAGAATTAAAGGGCATTAAAGCATCTAAGTCATGAATTCCTGGCCTCTAATCTGATGAGACTGCCTAGAATGCCTCTGAAGTTATTCCTGGCATGACTCTACAACTTGTGACACAGTACACTAATATGGACTTGCAACTTATTAATATAAGAATGGTAATCATATAGGACAGCCCAAAACCTGGCCAGTAAAGCCAAAAGACAGGATGGTATCTCAGTTTGGAGCTGGTACTAACAGTCTTTGCAAGCCCACCTAGCAGTGACCACATAATGCATGGTGCCAGATCACACACTATATATAGCCTCTTCCTGTCTTGTGCGTCACTGATGAGGAATCTGTCATCATACAGACCTGCACGACTTCTTTTCCCAAGGACACAGCACTTTCAAACACCCATGTAGCACTTCTGAGCATATCTCAACATCTTGATGGGCCACAGTCTTATGGTTTTACAGTCTGGCACACCTATCTCTGTGAAGCAACAGATCTGCTCAATTTTGTGCGCCTCAGCACGGATTCTAAAGTTTTGTCATGTACTGTGATTCAGTCTTAAGCACCAGCCTGGAGGTTCTACTTGTAGCCACAGAACTCACTTTTAAGGTAGTTTTTTCTCTTCTGTTTCATGTCATTCATAGTCTGTGGTTGAAAACAAAAGAGTAAGTGGAAAAAGGTGTTCTATATAATTTCAGCAAATAGTCATAGGGGCACCAAGCCCAAACCTATATGAGTAAATCAGGAAAATAAATGTGTACTTTGAAGCAGCTACAATACAACAATTTTGAGTAGAAAAAAAATGAGTGTATACCTTTATTAAACACACCTTTTCAACTAGACCACTGAAATAATGCTACACTGTCCTCAAAGTGTTGCTATCTGGATTTGTCCCTTACTGTCCTCCAGTGTGTGACCCCACGATAGTGCAGGAATTACATGGGCCTTATCTGTCTTCTTCATTAATTTTCCCTTCCATCATGTGGGGATGTCACACACCATCTGTGTTTCTTGACCTTTCAATGACAATCTATATTTATCACCCGAGCTGATATTTCCGAGCTGATCTTTAAACAAGTGCGCTGACCCTTAAAGCTTCTTCTACCACACTTGTGCCTTCTCATTCTAGCAACGTGTTCTCTACAAAGGCCCACAGGACATGTTTAGGGCCTTGGCATAGAGCACCAGGTCCGCACATCTAAAGAGGACCATAAGGCAAGACTAAGTTGAAAATGTGAAAGTAAAGAGATAAATAATGATGTCTGCTATCCTTCCTCTGAGTGCCACCAGGTCTCCCCCTCCAGGGGACATGGTCAAATATGAGGCACCAGAGTACATCATACCCTATGAGCATATACAGGGGGAGGAAGTCCCCCTCAGGAACAGTCATAGGGGAGGGGAATAAGGGGAAATGGGAGGGAGGGAAGAATGGGAGGACACAAGGGATGGGATAACCATTGAGATGTAACAAGAATAAATTAATAAAAAATTAAAAGAAATAATATCTGAGGTAGAGTTCTTCAGAGAGTGGACTGTGACAAGCAGTGGCTTGGATAACAGTCATGGGAAACCCACGAGATGGTTACTTAAGAACACAGAGCTGTTTGGGTGAGGAATTTTCTTGTAGATATGGCTATATATATACAGTGTAAATTGACAGTCATCATCAATTTGTAACACTGATTGACAAGCCACTGAACACTGTCCCATGGAGACATTGTAGGAAGGAAAGATGACACATCCCTCTCTTCGCACGCACAGAAAGAATTTGCATCTTGAATTGTTAAAATAGCAACTGTTGGTGAAAATGATGTAAGGTGTGCGAATGTGAGAACATACAGAAACAGACTCCTTTTACTTTGTGATCCTTTTATAGGCAGGTGCTTCCCAGGGCAAGCCCCTCTGAGAAACCACAACCACAAACCTAGAAATAAAATGGTCCCAAGTTTTGATAGCTTTGTCCTCTGTGTTGGTGACATCCCACAGGAATCTCTAATTAGAGGGCTGGGGTGACTTTGAACTTAGACTTACCATGCATTGCTGAGGGTTGCACTGCTTCCTCAAAGGGTGCCTTCACTCTCTATTAACTATGCCAAGAACTGAGCCCACCTTCCAGTTCCAGGTGATCCCTGGAATTTGTGTATGTTAGTACACGTTAGACTGCCAGCCAGTTACTAATATTCATCATACCATATTGACTAGCACAGTCACAGGCATTTGGAAATTATGATTTCTACTTATATATGATTTGATGGTAAATATTATGTTATTGCTTATATAACTCTTAATTTAGTAATTATGCTTTATCATGTAGGCAGAGATACCCATGCCTCAAAATTCCAACTCTTTATGTGAATTTAAATCACATTCTGATCCTATGAGGCCTTATTCATATCTCTGTTGGTATAGTGATATATTTTAATTTGCATTCTCCTAATTGCTAAAGATGTTGTGTACTTTTAAAAATATTTCTTAGCTATCTTTATTTCTTCTTTTGATAATTTTTTGTTCAAATCTATAGCTCATATTTTTTAATGTGCTGGGTTTTTTGACTCTTTGCTTTTTGAATTCTTCATATATTCTGTATATTAATTCTTTTGTCGGATGTATATCTGACAAATACTATGTGAGCTTCATCTTCACTTGATTGTTTCCTTAGGTGTATAACTAACAGCTTTTTAGTTTTATGAAATCCTATTGTTAAGTGTTTCTTGGGCAAATGGAATCCTATTCTGAAATCCTTGCCCACACCTGTGTCTTGCAGGGCACTGCTTGTGTTTTCTTCTAGCAATTTCAGAGTTTCCGGTTTCACCTGGAGGTCTTTTGCTCCACTTGGCTTTAGTTATTTTGTAAGGTGATACAGGTCTAATTTAATTCCTTTGAATGTGGATATCCAGTTTTCCCAGTACCATTTATTGAAGATGTTATCTTGTCTTCAGAGTATGTTTTTGGCATCTTTGTCAAATATCAGATGTCCATAGTTACATGTACTTATGATTGAGCCTTCTGTTTTGTTTCATTGACCTACAGTCTGTTTTAATCCAATTGTCTTACTGTTCTCGAGGTTTTAAGAGTGGCTCTTGAAATGTGAAATGGTAATCTTTCCAGTATTATTTTTTTCTCAGAATTACTTTAGCTATCCAGGGTCTTTTATGATTCTAAATGAAGTTTGGGATAACTTTTTTTTTTGATTTTCATGAAGAATGATATGAGAATTTTAATTAGGACTGCATTAGACCTATAAACAGTAAATCAAAATAACACTGAGATTTTATTAACTAGTACTGGAAAGGATGTGGAAAAGAGGAGTGCTTACTTACTGTTGGTGGTATTGCAAATTGATGCAGCAATTCAGAAAACCAATGGGAAGAATTATGAAAAACAAAGAAAAATAAAAGCCAACCAACCAAACAAACCACAAATCTACCACATAACCCTACTTTACCATTACTTGAAATATGCCTAATCCATAGATCCTTATTCAGCACATTCAGTACAACTCCATTTGCAATAACTAGGAGATGGAATCAACTTCAGTGCTCTTCAACTGATGGATGGATAATGAAAATGTGGTACATATACACTATGTAATACTGTTCAGCAATAAAGAAAAATGAAGTTTTCAGTTACATGGATGGAACTAATAAACATTACATTGAATGAAATAACTCAGACATAGAAAGACAAATATCACACATTCTCTCTCATCTAGTTTTCCAGCTCCAAATATTCAGATGTGAACATAAAACCTGAAATTAACTTAGAAAGTGGGAATATAAAACAGGGTATGGAGTCCATGCAGAGTGCAATAGCAGTATGAGAATGGGAAAAATGGAGAGCATGACTTTAAATGGGAAGGGAAGGAAGATCCACTTAAAAAGAGAGGGGAAAGAGGGACACAGAACATTAATGATGTTTGAAAAAGCCTAAGGGAAACGTATTATTTTATATCTACCTAAAACTGTATATGGCACATATAAGTGTATATGCATATGCATATATATTTTAAATGAAGTTAACACCTCTTGATGAGACAATGATTTCCATAATCACTTAACAAAACCCCTAATAACAGGCATAAGAAATGTCCTGTTGACTTGGTGGTCAGGAAAGTCCAAGACAGTAACAAAATAATACAGACTATTTCTGTTACTCTAGTCACCCTCCCAGTGTGGAAGATAAGTTCCTATTGCAAAATACACCACAGACTTCAGGCACAGAACTCAGAACAGTCAAGCTGGATATGGTCAGACATCCTCTTCCCTAAAGACTATCTATCTTTTATAGTACTATATGCTGCTGTGCAAGCTGCCAAAGGGGAAAGCAATAAATAATCCTACCCAGCTGTGATACCCATGAACCACAAAAACCAGACTGCAGATACTCAATGAGTACAATTGTGGCACTCATATATTGTCAGTAATAAGCAATGCTCTAATTTGGCTTATGGCCCACTCATCACTGAAAAAACAGGTCTGGTATTGGAAACCTATCCAACTCTTGGACTATTGAGGTCATGGATCTTAGAGGAGAACCTACTACTGCTATTTTACTATATCAGCATAATTCTGAAAGGCAATCTCAATACTTATCCTTATACCAATAAGTGTAACTCTTACCCCTCATCAAAGAAGCTTCTTTTTGCCAGCTGCAGTGGTCCATGCCTTTAATCCCAGCACTTGGGAGTCAGAAGTAGGTGGATCTCTGTGAGTTTGAGTCCAGCCTGGCCTACAAAGTGAGTCCAGGACAGTCAAGGCTACATAGAGAAAGCCTGTCTCAAAAAAAATCAAAACAAAACAGAAAATGAAGAAGAAGAAGGAGGAGGAGGAGGAGGAGGAGGAGGAGGAGGAGAAGGAGAAGGAGAAGGAGGAAGAGCAGGTAATAAGAATAAGAAGGAGTTCTATGATGGGCGGATCTGGGCCCAGGGGTTCTGCTTGATCTAAGGCACCAACCAAGGACAATACCTGCAGTCATCATCAAACCCCTACCCAGATCTAACTGAGGGACAGAACATTCTCCACAGTTAAGTGGAGACTGAGGACAGACTTTCACATAAACTCTGGTGCCCCATATTTGGCCACGTCCCCTTGATGGGGAGTCCTGATGGCACTCGGAGGAAGGATAGCAGACTACTAAGAAGAGACTTGATACCCTAGCATCATATTCAGGGGGAGGAGGTCCTCCTCAGTCACAGTCATAAGGAAGGAGAATGGGGTGAAAGCAGGAAGGAGGGAGGAATGGGAGAATGCACGGGATGGGATAGCAAATGAGATGTAGTAGGAATTATTTTATTTTTCAATAAAAAAGAAAGAAGGAGAAGGAGAAGAGGAGAAGGAGAGGAGGAAGAGGAGGAACAGCTTTACAAGAGATGGAGACCATCTCAGAAAACCACAGTCAAAGTAAAAAGATCTTTTTTGACATTATTCCTGGAGAAACATGATAAACATCTACTCACTCTAAATAGGAGATTGACTGATGACATACCAAAGTACAGATACCCATCAACTTGTGGTTAAAGTCCAACTTAATGAACCACTGAGGTTTTCCTGGGGCTTCCTACAGAAGTATAGGTAAGAAGTTACTTACAGGCATAGAAATGACTCAAAGACAGCTGCATCATCCTAAGACCACCCCAGCTGGGTGACAATTCATGGAAGCTAGAAACATGCAGGGCACAACATAGCAGACAGGCATCCCAGGAACTATTGCCTTTCAATAGAAGACAATAGAAGAGGTCAAGTCGCTTTTCTTTAATGGTGTTACACCTGATGCATTGATGGCACTCCAGAGCAAGCCTCCTGACCAGGAAAAGTCAGCTAACACACATTTGACATGAAGGTGGAGGAAACCGGAAAGTGTGATAAGTAAAACGATGGTGGAAGACATGGGGAATGGAAATGAACACTACTCAGACACATTGTAGACGTTCTCAAAAGATTAATAAAAATATTCTAAGATAAAAAGAGAATTCTAATACAAAGAACATCATGAGTGAAGTTAATTGACAGAAACAAAAAAATTCAGGAATGGTCTCCAGATTATTTAACAAATACCTCAAATTTGCAGTGTATGTGAGCAGACACTTATTTCAAAAGGAAACCCAGAGTCCCAAACCTGTATCTTCATTAATATGCAAATTTGTGAAAATTTAAAAGGGTATGCAAATTCTTGTAACCTGATGGGTAGACCTTGTGTATTGTGACTAGTGTGGATAAAGGTATGAAACAAAGAGGCTCCCACCCACCACCTGCTACTAGCCGGAGCCTGAGTGGTTTTTACCTTTTCAGATGGTCATTTGGCATCACTTGGTGAGGTTACAGATGTGCAGATGGTCCTACTCAGCATCCCCACATTGCAGGGAGCTCTGGCACATATGCACAAAGGGCATGGCCAAGGACACTTAGACAAAATAGTTTAAAACAGAAATAGCAGAAGCAAGTATCCACCCATAATGGCATGTAAAATTAAATTATGAGACAGTCACAAATTTAATCTGTGATATTTAAAGTGAAATCTGCATACACCTAACCTGTATACATCTTAACAGTATTTTTCCTGAACATAAAGTGATGACACACTACTTGTAACACACTGTTATTGTAGACTTTTTAAAATAGCATGGGTTACCAAAATTCTGTGTAAACACAAACTGAGGAATCAACTTATAGCATTGTAGAAGGGCACATACCAACTATAGGACGCTAGCTTTTTAGAGGCGGGAAGGAAAAGGTTGGGCAGGAATATGCACATGTTAAAGAATTTTATTAATGTTTAATCAAAACCTTAGATCAAAACAAAAACTACAGTTAAAGTAGTGACCAGAGAGTACAAGAAAAGAAAATAATAGGTGGAAATCCGCCAGCCTAAATGTGCCTAACGGAAAGCCCCACCCTCGCATCAAGCATGACTCTGGTTTAGCATCCTCTCCTTCTTCCTCCCCACTGCTCCCCTCCTCCGCCAACTCTCCCTCTCTTCCCCTCCCTCCTTCTCCTCTTCCTTCCCTCCCTCTCATCTTTCTCTGTTTCTTTCTTCCTTTCACCTTTCATTCTTGTCTAGTCTTGTGACAGAGGAGCTTTCTGCCTTAATGTAGGACCTCTGTGACACGCCAGACCCTACCATGCACCCATAGAGGAATTCACTCATTTGAAGTTCAAACAGTAGGCATTGCTTGGCTTTATTTTAACAACAGAAAAAGCAAGGCTCGGAGACATTAGTGTGTATTAGTCAAGGACAAATAGCTAATCAGGGGCAGGGCTGGTCAGTGTTTGAACCCACATTTGCCTCTTCGTTGCATTCTGTCATCTTTGGCTGCTGTCTGTCCCTTACAAATCACATTGAGGACTAGCCAGAGGCACTCATTATGTAAAGCATTTTCAGTGTGTTTTACAATTGTTTTCATTAGTTACTTCTATTTTATAACTGGCTTTAGTTTATAGCATGTTTTCTGCAATAATAGTTGTAAAGAGAAATAAACATGAGAAACATTGTTGCTTTGCTGCAAAATGGTACTCACATGAGCATCAGCCACATTGGAAGACAGTTGCAGGCAGAGTTCTCTTCCAGAGAAAGAATTTGGAGTAGGGGAGGGAGCCTCGACTTTCCTTTACTGTAGTAGCTGAAGATATTTTTTCACTTTTGATCAAATTTTATGGCCAACAAAATGACCTAGATCATTTCTACCTTGTCTCATAGGGAATTGCTTTTATTATAAAATATTTTAATGATTCTGCTGGTCTTGTCTAGTATGTTGGAAGGTAAAGAAAGGGAATTAGACAGTATAATTAATAGAAGCCCTCCTTTACCCTCCTCTCTCTTTCTCTCATCATCTCCTTGGTTCAGAATTCTAGGCCCATGTCTTTCTTCACAGATATAAAATTAAAGATGACCTGAATTCTCCCCAAACATTTAATCTTTGAATGGATACGTGAAATAAACCATACAGTGATATCGTGGGGGAAGCTGGCATGCCTGGCAGATGGCAGGCCACCGTCCACAGGTACATCTGTGTTCCTGTGAGGAAGGAATCAGAGCCCAAGGTCCAAAGATGAAGAGGACAAGCATGGCATTGCTCAAACTTTTCCAGAGTTGTTAGCATCTGCCCCACCTTCTACATCATGGTGTTCATCTTCCAGTTATTCAAGATGACTGCAGAGTTAAAGAAATTAGATTGCTTTGATGTGAACTGAACTCTCATTTTTAGATATGTTTAGAAAATTCTATTTCCAAAGCTACTATTGTACACATGCAAGTATGTGCACGCATGCACACGCATGTGCGTGCGCACACACAGTATCGATTACTATATCATACTTATTTTGATATAACTAATGCTTTAATCCACTAAAGGGTTAAAAGTGTGAATTAGCCGATTGGGAGGTCACTACAGTTGTGGCCTCAAAGCCTCTATCTTGTCCTGGAGCCCGCCTGTTGCAGCCTTGTTCTTCTTGCTCTGCGTTATGAAATGGCCTGCTCTGCTGTACCATGCCTTCGCAGCCACAGTGGGCTGGGCAGTTATGAAGTGGCCTGTTCTGTGGCACCATGCCTTCGCAGCCACAGTGGGGTGGGCAGTTGAAGCTGTGACCCAACATGTCTAATTCCTTTCTGTATGTTTTTCTAGGGTAATTTGTCACAATAATATAAACATAACAAATACAAAAAGATACACACAGTGGCCATTCTTATTAACTTCAGTGACCATTGGCAAGCAGGACTTATCCCCGCATCCCAGATGGGCAGATGGACGACATCTGGTCCTAGACTATACTGAGAAGTGTTATAAACAAAAGGAGAAATAAATGGAGATCATTGCTAATTATATTACATTACATTTGAAACTTCAAGGGATGGTTATGATATGTATGCTCTACCAGCTAACCTGATAATTCAAGAATTCTGTGATACCTTGGCAGACAATTCAAGGATAATTTTCCCATTTCAGAGCACCAAACTGAAGAGAGCCCAATTATCTACAAAAATTTCTTGGAAGATCTCCTGTCCTTTTCTGAGAATATAGATTAGTGACCTTCCACTGAACTCTAAGATGTTCCACGTACACTGGACACAGGACAGGGCAGAAGGTAGAAGTCACCTGCTATGGGACCTTGTCCTCCTTCCCTAACCAGGGAACACTGAGCTGCAGTCCTCGCTTTCTAGGATGTTGTCTGATTGGCTAGAGCACTAAAATGAGCATGCCACATCCTTGTATTTTGAACATGAGATTGAGTTCCAGAGTTTTGTTATTGGGAAGAAAATGATTGCAGTAGGAAGGGTCCAGAGTAGTCATACTTTCTGCTGCTCTGTCACTTCCCTGTGGACTATGTAAACTTCGATCTGTCAATGGAAACCATTCACTAGATCAAAACCTCAGGATGTAGTGTTCACAGGAAATGTCCTAAGACACATCCAGAGGTGGGCATGCTAACCCCCTGGGATGTCTTAATCCACCTAAGTTAACAGTCATGAAGTGTCACACCCTGGTTTGTGGCCTTTCCCACCAAGCATCTCTCTATTATTTATTATGATGATAACTTAGAAATATAAACCTCTTAGCCATGATTATTTTGAATTTTAACATTCAGATTGACTGGTCTTGATTTCAGATTTGCTACATAATATCCACATGTAACAGAAACTTTATTCCATGTACATGAGCAATAGGTAGACCCTAAAGAAATTCAAAGTTACTAGCACTGTCTAGACTTCTCCACAGAGTGAATCCAAGGACAGCAGAGAAGGGCAGGACTCTGTGCATGTTAGAGTGCACCAGGACAAGTAGGATTCTGTGTGATATGGAGAAGCCTGGGTTTGAACAACTAATTCAACCACATGAGGCTAAAGTACACTGTTTGGTCAGAGCCAGGGTCTTTCTAACGGATTCCCCTGTGTCTCTTATGGCTCTGACAGTAGTTCTTCAGTTTGAATCTCTCGCATTAGTGATGGCTGGGTAAAAAACTCTTTGGGGTCAGGGAATATGATTTATGACTTTGTGGAATCAATGATATTCCTCTTAACAAATTCACTAGTAATAATTACATATAATATTATTATGAAAATTTAATATGATATAACGATAAGATAATATTAGTATAGAAAAGCCTTTTCCATCAATTTTATTTTCTACTATAAAATTTTATTGTAATCCTGTTAGTGAAACTAGCTTATATGATCTATGAGATCAAACTAAAATCTTTACCTTACGCTGTTTAATATGCCTACCTTTTCTGTGATCCTACACTCGCTGCATTCTCTCATAAGAATGTACTTTCTGAAACTCTCAAACTAACAGGATGACGTATGGGATATAATGACAAGACACATGACCTTTTTTTTGGTTTCGTTTTGTTGTTGTTGTTGTTGTTGTTGTTATTTGTTTCTTTTGTTCTATTGCTAAGGATCTGTGTTAATTTTGATACTCACCTTCCCTGAGCCCTCATATTCTGTTTAGCAAATAAATTAAACGTGTGAGAAATAAGAAAAAAGACTAATAAACCTGACAGATGGCTCTTCTTTGGGGGATCATCCTAGACTCCTTTGAGTGTCTTTCTATGGAGATGTGTGCAGCCGTTGAAGAGCTAGATGTTCCTGAATCTCTCTTTGATTGCTGACATCCATGGCAGTGTCAGATGCTAGGCATGTTTTCATGTGTAACCTTCATCTCATTTACCACTCTCAGTCATCATAGCAATTCATTTTGTCAGCATCCGAATTTTCTACCATTGCTTCTATGTCTGAACAAAGGAAAACTGTAGCTAAGGAAAGGTCAGTTACCATACCAAACCCAGGTAGTGTGTTGGGAGGTGCATGCTCATGGCATGCTCCCATGTGCCCCATGGAGAGGTGGCATGTTAGTGGCTAGGACACCCAGCTGAAAACAAGGACATTGTACTAAATTACATATCAAGTCACAGAAAAAGCATGAACACAATGTAAATTACCCTTTTGTCTGTTTTAGCAATTCTAGAAAAAATAGAATGGAAGATAACATTAACACTTGGTTTGTGTCTATACATCTTCAATCACTGAGTCAACATCTGACAGCCAGACTACCCCACCCTTGCTGGATGCTTCAAATAGCATTTTTCAGAAATGTTTTCCCAAAATGATAATACTGATTGATGGGTTTTCATGACTTATACAAGGAACAAAAGGAGGATGGAAGAAATGTAATAAAATGGTCATCGTTACCAGCCTTTTTCTTTTTCTCTTTTCTTTAGAGATTCACTCTGGATTGAGTTTGTGTAATCACACATTTTAGAGCAATTTAAAATCAAAATAGCAATACATTTCCTGCGTAATCCCATTAAACGAGAGGTGAACAGGATCATAAAAGGAATACTGTTACCCTCCAGTGAACCACTGTCTTTGTTTGACTTTTCACTCAACTTTATGTTTCTCTTTGAAAAGTTACTAAAACTTGTGATAACTAAAACACTTCCAGATGTTCGAATTCTTTTCTATGTACATGGTTCTCTACAAGGGGGCAGAAGGATCAGAGCCAGTGGCCAAATGGAGAGCTACTCCAGAGAGTTCCAGTTCCTTTATTCCTATTCTCAAGAATTGTTTCCAAGACCATTTTGTTGCTGTTTCTTCATGGTTTGGTGTTGCTGTTTCTTTCTTTTATTGAGTTATAGAAGATCTCAGTCTGATAGTGTGATTTATTCTAGAAGGTTTTGGTGATATAAGAATTACAATAACTGGAGTCATTCCCATGACCCCTGATACTGAGAGCTCAGCAGTATTAGCTGGTGCCATTGGCTTCTCAGTCATCATCATGTCCTCTCCTTCCTGCCTCACTCACTTGCTTCCTGACAATCTTGCTGGCAATCTTGAAGTTGATACCATCTATAAAACAGGTTTTCAACCAAGGGTTTCCACTATTCTAGATTACAGTGGGAAATTAGTTCTACTTGGATTTAGAAAAAGAAGGGACAATCTGGGATAGAGTCATCTGACAGGGAATATAGTACAACTTTTGTGTGGTTAGAAATTAAAAGGGCTAGAAATTTGGTCCATTTCTACCATCACAGACGGTAGATTGGTTTCTTCATCATTAAGCAGCTTGTGCCTTTGTCTCTGCAGCCCACCTTCCCACCCCATACTGATGGTAGGTAGAAAGGTGAGGAATAGAGATTGGAGGCAGTACTGAATTTCACAGTCCTATTATGGTGAGACCCAGGAAGAAGGGGATGATTTGATGATTGGAGTTCTTAAATGGGACATGGGGGGGGGGCAAATGTCTACCTGAGAACTGCCCTACCTAATGCTGGTGCTGACCTCTCTGCATTAGGACGCACATCTCTGTTGCTTTCTTAGCCACAGGTGGACCCTGGCCAAGTTTCTACACATGTCTAGATTAAGTCATTATGGAAACAGGATCAGAAGCCTGTGAATGTAGCCAATATCTGAAATGTTTATTTGATAATTCCTGATACTGAGAACAAAATCAGATTTGGATTTAAACACTTGCATGTTGAAACCAAGCAGCAAGTCTTCTCTAGGCATTTCAATAACTTGGTACATTACTTGAAAAATGTACATGCCTGAGAGTATTTATTACTCATAGGACCACAAGTGGTATTTGAAAATAGCTAGGTGCTGTAACAGTTATTTAAACTTCAAAAGATATCCTTCTACATAACCCAAAGGGTTTTAAAAAATATTAACATTGAAACTCCTGTAGACTAGCAATGCCTACATAGATCGTCTTGTGGAAGATTGTATTGTTTGTGGACAGAAAAGCATGAGCAACAATACAGACAACTACTGCCCAATGTTATTTACTGCCCAGAATTTCTTTCTTTTCCCAGTGCTTTTCATGGGATAATGGCTTTACAGAAGAATACTCATGAAATAGTAAGCCTTTATTATAATACTATATCTCACAAAAGTTTTTTGTCACTTGCCTTAAAACTCAAACTACACTGACATAGTTAATTTTGCTCCCAGCTTAAGATACACTGCGGTCCACTTGACCATAGCTGCAACAGGAACCCTGTGCCTTTGTGTGGTTGAGTCTGGGAAAACACTTTCCTAGGCTGCCATTTTCTAGCAGAGCATTCTAATGGAACAGTGTTTTGAAGAGCTCTTCCTTCAAATAAAACTTTCCAATGAAAGCTGTGTTTTATATTCTTTAGCCCTCCCTAAGTGGGGATTTGCCCTCAGGCACTATTTTTATTGTCCTAGTGCAAAATGAATGGTTTCTCATTGTTATCACTAACCTATTTAGCACTTAAGGCTTCGTTTCCTTTTATGCCTTGTTTGCAGCTTTAACAAGTTTGACAGATTTCTGCTCTGATTTTACCTTTTACTATAAATCTGGCCAAGAACAGTGAGCAGTGACCGTTCCATAGCTTGACTGTTGTGATATCACAAAATTTCCTCTGCAAACATATTAGTATTTGTCCCCACTTTATTCATCACTTAAATAAACAGGTATCATACAGCTAGCTACTTTGGCAGAATCTAACACAATTGTATTCTAATCCAACTCCCCAAAGAGTCCTTGTTTCCTTGGAAACCTCATCATCTTTACTGGCCATATTCCTATCAGCACACATACTGGAATCCATTAAGCTCTGCTTATAGCCTTCCATGGTTTTCTAGTATATAGGCTCAAAGTTTTCTACATTTATCATACAAAGTTCTTTCAAAAGCCTGTGAACTACATGGTCAGATGATCACAGCAACAATCCAACTACTTGAGTACTGATTTTTTTTTAATTTTTTATTAATTTTTCTTGTTACATCTCAATGGTTATCCCATCCCTTGTATCCTCCCATTCTTCCCTCCCTCCCATTTTCCCCTTATTCCCCTCCCCTATGACTGTTCCTGAGGGGGATTTCCTCCCCCTGTATATGCTCATAGGGTATCAAGTCTCTTCTTGGTAACCTGCTATCCATCCTCTGAGTGTCACCAGGTCTCCTCCTCCAGGGGACATGGTCAAATATGAGGCACCAGAGTTCGTGTGAAAGTCATACTCCACTCTCCACTCAAGTGTGGAGACTGTTCTGACCATTGGCTAGATCTGGGTAGAGATTTAAAGTTTACCACCTGTATTGTCCTTGTCTGGTGCCTTAGTTTGAGTGGGACCCCTGGGCCCAAATCTACCTTTCATAATGTTCTACTTGTAGGTTTCTAGGACCCTCTGGATCCTTCTACTTTGCTATTCTCCCATGCTTCTCTCATCTAGAGCCCCATATACACTATGGAATACTACTCAGCTATTAAAAACAAGGAATTCCCTAAATTTGTGGACAAATGGATTGAGCTAGAAATGATCATAATGAGTGAGCTAACCCAGAAGCAGAAAAACTCAAACGGTATATACTCACTTATATCTGCATACTAGCCCAAGGGGCACGTCCCATGAAAGCCTTCACTTACCAGGAAACTGGGACAGAGGTGAGTACTGATTTATTGTTAGTGACTTCTCATCACCGAGAGAACACATGGCAGAACCAACTTGAACAAGGAAGGACTACTCCATAGCCCATAGTCTGTATCTATTACCTGTCCTGATAGGAAGGCATGAATGTTGGATTGATGGAGTTTATAGTGGTAGGAGCTTGTCACATGATCTATCTGAACTAGAATCAGGGCTAGGCTATAACACAAAAGCTTGATATTTGCTCTGTATACCCTATGCGAAGGTGCTACAACCTGCCAAAACAGCGCTACAAGCTAAAGATCAATTGTTTAAAGACACAAGCCCATTAGGGGACATTTCACACTAACCCATAAAAGCACTATCTCTTTGTTTCAAAGTCTTCTGTCCTAGCAGCATGCAAACTCCAGCAATGTCTCGTCCCCTCTGCTTCCTACTGCTTTTGGTCCATTCCTTATCTGTCACAGTACCTGGCATTGACAACATTCACCCTACCTCTTCTGACCAACTCTCTTCTGAGCTCACAGCATCTTCAGAGCTTTCCTTCTATATAGCTCTGATCACTAGACTGTCAGTGACCAGTATCCTCACTGCAGAAGAAGACTAAAAATAATTAATTTCAAAATATTTTAGAGGATTTTAGTAAGACTTACATAGTCAAAATTTTATAGATATAAACTGTACTACAAAAGACATGGATAATTTGAAAAATAAAGTTTGACCAAAGTTTTTCTTTGTTTGTTTGATTGATCATTTTTTGAGACAGGGTCTCTCTATATGGCCCTGGCTATCCTGGAATTTTCTGTGTAGAACAGAGTGGCCTCAACCTCACAGGGATCCTCTTGCCTATATCTCCTAAGTGCTGGAACTAAAGATAGCTCTGAGTGTAGTCACTGTTTAGTTACTCATGTTAGAAATTGGAGTCTTTGCTATTAGGACACTCAGTAGTTAATTTGGAAGAATTCCTTGAGCACCATGATAAAGCTGGATATATATCATCTTATTCCTGAAATAGTCTCTGAGGACTTAATGCAATTATTTACAGTGCCCTTAGGTAATCTTTCATAGTAATTTATATTGCATACCAAGATATAGCAGTATATGTGATTGAGAATGCTCTAATGATTTGTATGGATTTTTTTTCTTTTTAGGTTTGGTATTCAAAGTAACCATCTTGGTCTGCATTGTTCTCAGGGCTTAGTATCGCTGTATACATCCCATATGGGCATTAGAGAGATTATAGATGGAGAAATTAAGGAAAGACATTCCAACTAATCTCAGGGTACTGAAGTACTGAAGAAATGAATTATAGAGATGTTAAAATATTCATAAGGTTTGGAGAAGAATCAATCCTTGGAAGGGTTCTTCAAATTCTTTGATTCCCACAAAACTTTAAGACACTTGGCCTTTCTTTGAGAATTCTCATCCATTTTACAAAGATTAAAACCATGAGGTCTTTTTTTTTTCATGTATAAATGATAGTCTTGAATTGGGAGATGAGTGGCTATCTTGACTTTGAACATGTTTACTACTGAAAAATAATCATTTCCTGTTTTTGACAAGAGAGTAACATCAAAAAAAAAGTTTTACAAATGGAAATTAAAAGGTTTTTCGGATGGCAATATGCCAGTGGTCTTCTGGAAATAGATTCTACGTGAATCTGAAAACAGAATGACTATCCCTTAAAAGGCACATGGGCTTGATAAGTAATGTGAAATTGTATAATAAATGACAACTTGGTCTAAACACAGCTTGGTGATGAAGGACCGGAATGTAATCTAGTAGCCAGCTCTCTTCATTCTGTTGTCCACTTTCAGAGTCACGTGAAGCATGTAGACAGACACTTTTCCTTTCACAGCCACAGTCTTGACAAAATCCTACAGCCCTTGGGGCAAAGGGCAATCTTATTTAAAAATAAATACTGATCCCTTGAATTTCAGAAGTTTGATGCATCTTGTTATTGTTTTAAAAAATCATTAATTCACAAACACTGGATCTACCACATATTAGATCTGTTTCTGTGGCTTCTTGGGCCACAGAAGTAGATGTCTTTCATTTCATGGAATCAGTGACTTGATGAGGGGATCTATAATATTTTTTTCTACTAATGGATCCATATTACTTAGCTTTCCACCACTATAATAAATATTTGATATAGCAACCTTTTACAAATAAAAATTAATTTAGCCCATGGCTTTGTATTTTTTAGATCATAGTCAACTAGTCCTTTTGCTTTTAGACTTGTGATCATCTGCAGAAGAGTATAGCAGAGCAAAATAGAGAATGCTGGGTTCCCACGGTCTCTGTCAAATATGTGCTGACAGTGACATAAAGGCTTCTCAGTGCTTTACCTCTGGAACATTCTACTCCCTGCCCTGATGACCAAACCTTTAACACATAAACTGTTGGAACACACTTATCCAAATCCCAGCAGTCTAGATAGTAAACAGTTTAGACATTTGAACCATAAGTTCTTTTCAGAGCTAAGTCAGCCCAGGACTGACTATACTACAATAAACCACAAGAGCTGATGTGCTTGCAAAGTGACATGGCTATATTTCAATAAAAATGTATTTACAAAATTCAGCTCCAGGCAGAATTTGGCCTATGAGCTGCAGTTTTTCCATAGTGGACTAGTAATAGAGTTAGTATGGAAATTCTAACCGGAATATAATATTTACAGTCAACATGGTCTGTGAAACCCAAAGAAAGGCCTGGCAGGAAAGTGGACAGTGCATATATGAGTCCTAAAAGGTAAACAAGACTGGACTAGTGACTAAATGACCATTCCTGGTTCTTTGCAACAGAAATTTTTTTCCAAGTCATTTTCACTGCAAAAAGTTTTCTGCAGAAATATTTTATAAAGAATATTTAAAGGGATTAAGACAGTTATTCTAGGGCCATTTTGAATGACTATGTTCCAAGAACACAGATTTAGATTAGTCCAAATTCCATGTTCTAACATGGAGGCAGTTTCATAAAGTTTTTTAAAAATTTGACCACCTCCTCTGGGTAGGGAGGCCTGAAGACACTCAAAGAAAGAATAAGCAGGCCACCAAGATGAGACTTGATAGCCTATGACCATATAGAAGAGGAGCAGGTCCTCCTTGGTCACAGACCTAGGGGAGGGGGATAGGGTGAAAGCGGGAGGGAGGATACAAGTGATGGGATAAAAATTCAGTTGTAATCTGAATAAATTTTTAAAAATTTTAAAAAGATTCATAGCTAATAAAAAATAATTTTATTATTTATTCACTTTACATCCCAACTGTAGCCCCTTCCCTCCTCATGAAGTTTTATGGTTTTGCAGAACAAAGAATGTAATAAATCAAATATAGTTAAAATATGTTGGTTGAGGACATCAGAGAGACGGTTACAGCAAAGCAGTTGAGACACTATTCAATAGGCCTTAGATCCTATCTGATGACATTCTTAGCTGTGGGGTTAGAAGAAGCCAGGGAGTCCACTAAGCTAATAGATTTCAAATGTCTCATCCATTAGTCATATGATGCTAGTTCTGATATGGAGGAATTTATATTTTAACCAGGGTCTTTTCTTATTTGGATATCTATGAACATAAACTTGATGATATACAATGTCCAAACTAATTTTCAAAAATCATGGTATTTTTTGTTTTTGTTTTTGTTTTTTATAAGGTGAGTTTAGGTGAAAATGCTTAGATCTCAAGGATTTTATTTGATTCAAACTAAAAGAGATACCAAAAAGAATAGAAGTTAAGAAATACTCTTCATTTAAGTGAAAAATTTGGCAGGCTTTATTTACATGAAAAACAGTCAGATTTTTCAGTTCAATGTTGTGTTAATTTTCTATTTCTGCACAACAAATTGCACACATTTAAGAACTTAAGCAGCATTCCTTATTTTCTCAGTTTATATAGGTCAGGTCTGGCTCAGGTCTAGCTTGGCCCACAGCCCAAAGAGAGTCTCATGGGGCTATATCCAAAATGTGAACCAAGCTTCCTTTCTTCAGGAAGTTCCAAGAGGGAGGAACTCACATCTATGAGACTGACTTAGGTTTCATTAAATGTATTTCTCTGTAGCTATAGAATAGAGTGCCCTAGGTTTTTGTGGGCTGTAGCAGAAGTTGATTCTTGTCACTTGGACTCATTGTCTGTTGCCTCCCAGCAAGGCTTGCTAACTGAGTTTCTCTATCATGGCCACTTATACCAAGCCCACTTATACCATGGAGGCTCCTAGTACTTGTGTGATAAGACACATTTTGTATAGTAATATGATTTAAATTCACCTCCTAAGACCAATGGTAATTGGGTTAGGTACAGTTCTTGGAAGGGATTAGTGCTAGGCCCGAGGAGTGGGTTAGTTCCCATGAGAATCGGTTGTTATTAAAGATCAAGTCTGATGACCCTGCTTAGCTTTGTGTCTTGCCTTCTGAGTGTGCCATTCCACATGCAGGCACACCATGATCTCATCACACTTATTATAACCCACAAAGAGAACCCTTGCCAGAGACCAAACGTACAAAACTACTTAGTCTAGATTTAGCCTCTGAAACTGTGGACAGTATAGACATCTTTCTTTATAAGGTGTCAAAATTTGGGGATTTGTTATCACAACAGAAAATGGAACTAAACCTAAAGCCACACTTAATGATGAGCATGACCTACCACTCCTGTGCAAACAGGGGCAGTGTCTATCTACATTCAAAGAAAGTGAATTAAACAATGATGAATAACAACAGATGTGAAAACCGAGAGGTTATCTTAAGATGTTTCCTCCAAGAGTTCTTACATCTTATGCATCCTATGTTTCATTTTGCTCAGGAACTTTTTCCTATTAAATCAAGAATTAGGTTATAGAGGCGGCTTGGTGGGGAAAAGTGCTTGCTGTCGAGTCTGGTGACCCTAGTTTGAGTCACAGAGCCTGTACAGTGGACGAGGAGAGCAGACCCTGTCCTCTGCTTCCTTCTGTGCACTGTGGCATGTGTGGCCTCCACATATTAAACACATAAACATTAAAATGAAGGGAAAAATGATTTAAGACAACTGTAGTCTCTAGAAATTAATTATACATGTTTTTTGAAACAAGTGTCTGTAATCTGAATTCAAATTTCAGAAGGAAAACATGATCTGAAATAATGGGAGAACCAAAGGAATGTGATAACTCAAGAATTTATAAGGCTGTTAATTAAAAAAAACCGACAAACTTGACCCATAGGAGAAGCTGTAATATGCAAATGTCTAAATCCATTAGAGAAGGGTGCCTATAGATATAGGCAGTATTTGTTTTCTAAATATGTATATGGAGTCTGTGTCCATCACCACAAGTGCTGAGATGGCTCTCTGTGACACTGGCTTTGGCAATAAAACCTTCAAACTGCATTGGTTGAGAGCTCCAGAACAAGAGTGTGCGGACTGCAGCATTCCCCTTTGCACACCGTTGTCTGTGAACACCTTAGTGAGTAGTGGTGGGCAGGACACAGAACCTTCCAAGAAAGCCACAGCAGAGCCGAAGACAGAATCCACTTCAGTCCTCAGGAAGAAAAGAAATCCTAACAGCTGTTGCAGGGATGAAAATGGAGAAAGGCGGCCTGTTTCATACACTAGCATTTTTGGAAGCCATTCTTTTTAGACACTGTGTTTTAGAGTTTCCAGGCATCTGTCTGTTGCTAGAATACCTACACACTCTGTAGAAGCTTTACTTGAAAATGCTGTGTACCTTGTCTAAGGAGCCAGCTGGGATGCCAGAAATAGTATCGGCTCTATTTATGTCTTTGAAGTAATTACAGTGGAATTTAAAGACTTAGTTTATAGATCCAAGAAGAAGATCTTCTGTGTACACTAAAAGGATGAATCCTTTCCAGACGACTTCTCATTTGGCTAAAGAAGAGCTTGAGGAAGCATTTCATAACGTCAGCCAAAGTCGTTTTTAGCAAGACCTGGGTGGGATTCTTGCTGTTGATATCCAAATTAAAAAAAGACTTGATTTTAATCTATCCAATGTTTCTTTGTTGTAGTGATGAAACCATGAATCAATTTTAAAGCTTTCAGGGATGAAAGGAGGTACTGAGACAAGTGCCTGCTATCTTTTGTTGAATGGGGGGCCGTGGGGGCAACGTTAGCTAATTTCCTGATGACTTTGCCTGGTGGACTTGACTTTTGTTTAGCTAATGTCTTTTTGGAATGCGTCTGTTTTTTCCTCTTCATGCCCTGCCTTTTACCAAAAGTGTGTGTATGCGTTTAAGGAGTAAGACGCAGTGTGTGTGGTCAGCGTGCTTGTCTTCCACTCATTAGAGGCAAGTTGGATTCTACTCAGAGACGGGATGCTGAATGACAAGGAAAGGGTACTGTATCTGGAGGATGCTTACATAACTCTATGCTATTTAGACAAACAATGAAAGAATCGAATCCTTCTTTATATAATATGTTATGCTGTTTTCCAGTCTTTTTAAACTATGAAAATAAAAATATTATTCATTTTAAATGCATCCTGGCAAAGCACACAATAAACACTCATTTTTATCAGCCTCCAAAGAGATCAGAAAGAAGAAACTAATTGTCTGTTTATTCTCTTAGCCTGTTTATTCCCTTAAATTCTTGGGGGGGCATATAAGAGACCCTCAGGTTAGCATAATCAATATGGTAAATTAAATGTTAATTAATTATCCTTTGCCATCCTAAATGCTAGTACTGTATCGATGAGTACATTAGAAATAGTCCTTGTCCACATGGGCTACAATATATGCTTTTCTGATACTGTATTTACTCCTTCAGACTGATATGGCTTTGTGATGCTCTGGAATTATAAACCCTATTATACTGATGAGGAAACTAAATTATAGAGTCGATCGCTTTTCCAAAAACCATGAAATGAAATTTGTATCCAAAGCTATCTGATTTCCTTTCAACCTTCTCTTACTCCAGGACGGATTCCTCTATTATGAAGATATCTCATGGTTGTAGGAACGTTTGAGCTACAGTGCCACCGGTGATCAGTAGGTACTGCTGTTTCAGTCCCCAGTGTACTGGCTCATTTTGCTGTAGACCTAGCCACATGGTTCTCAGAATCTGCTCTGTTCCTTTGTTTTAGATCAGGGCTGTCTGGAGGATGCATTTGTGAGAAAAATTGCGAGCCCCAAGAGCCTGGGAGAAGCAAGAACTTGTCATGGTCAGCTATGGGACAGAGTTCTCAGAAATGTCCGTCCAATTGTTCACCCACCCAAGACAAAGTCTTCTTGATGTAAAGCTGACTCCCACACGCTACGATTGCCAGTCATAAGATTGAAGGCAAACTCGCTAGAGAGTTTTTTTTAACACATGAGGAGGGTCTTTGTAAACTGTGCTAAAATAGAGAAGAAATATTTTCAAATTCTCAGATTTATTGTCAATATCCAAATTGTCTCCCGGTACTTCTAGCCAACCAAAGAGATATGTTCTGACCAGCCAGCAGCCCCTTTCACACCTCCTTTCCCCAGCTATTCTTAGGTTCTTTCAAGTTGGCTTCTTCTGCAGCCTAATGTTTAGGGCAGTTCTCCATTGAGGCTGTCCTGACCATGTAAACTCATTCATTCATCTGCTGGATCATGTGTAGGGTGAGCAAAAGGACACCTGCCCCAGCTGCATAGGAAGACCGTGGTCCTAGTTAGTAAGTCCTGGTGACACTGATCTTTGCCATAAGATATCATATGTATTATCAGCAAAGTGACCATATATTTGTTCTTAATCAGATCAGAATCCCAAAATCCTTATCAAGGACTACATCTCTCGGTTGTTTACTACATTTTAAAATTTTTAAATAATTCTTTGACTATCACATGCAGTGCATTTGGGCATATTCACCCCACCACTATCATGTTTCCTTATCATGCTTTCAACTTTCCCAGCCCTTCTCACCCAACTTGGAGCTTCTAGCCTTGTTTTCCCTCCCCATCCTCCTCTCTCTCCCCATCCTCCTCTCTCTCCCCATCTTCCTCTCTCTCCCCATCCTCCTCTCTTTCCCCATCCTCCTCTCTCTCCCCATCCTCCTCTCCCTCCCCATCCTCCTCTCCCTCCCCATCCTCCTCAGTCTCCTCTTCTTTTCTTTTGGCTTCTCCACCTTCTCCTTCTCTCATGGAGTCCAGTTTGTGTTGCCCACTTAGTCTTGGGATTGGGAACATGCTCTGAATGTGCTCAGCCTATCAGGAGTGGCAATATTAAATTCCCATTAGGGAAATTTTATTCTGAAAAGAGTTCTAATGGGGAGTTTCAATTCATAGATTTGCACTGGCCCAAAGGAAGATTGATATGTTTGAATTTGCAATTAAGGTTTAAAGATTGTGATGTTTCATTTAAACGTATAAATTTCTTTTTTTCCTTATATGTTCTCTGTCACTGAGCCTAGAATCTTAACCTGCACTGATAGGTTTCCTTTGAGTTTCTTTCTTCATCCCCATGGCTTTTAGGTGGTGACTGCCCTAAAAATTCTAAATTTTTTCATGTAAATGTGGCTTGCTTATTTCAGGTCCAGTGGGAAATGTTACCCAGAAGCTCATGTGTCACACAATTGGTCCTCATCTGAAGGTAGTTTGTTAGCCTAGAGGAAGGTATGTCATTGGGGGGATGGCCTTGAGGCATACATGAGATTCCAGCCGTTTCCCCTCTTTTCTTCCCAATGACAATGAAGTGAGCATCTTTGTCCCACCATGTGCTCTCACTGTGAGGTTCTGCCTCACCACATGTCCCAAGGCACACAAGCCAGAAGCATGGACTAAAATCTCTGACACCATGAACAGAAACAAATCTCTCTTCCTTTTCAGACCTTTCCCTTGAGTATTTTGCCACAGTGATGCAAAGCCCACTCACACATCAGTCTACAGAGGTATTCTACAAGAAAGACCTGGGCAGAATCTCCCACTGTTTGTTTCAATGAGACTGATGATATTGACTCCAAGAAAGCAAATGTGGGACAAAATAAGACACTATTTGAGTGCCGTGTCAAAAACATGTCTAGTTTTCTCCAAATTTTATTAGCATGTAACAACATAGTCATGGAGCTCGTCTTCTCATTTTATGAAGGCCTTATGGTACAGGCTGCAGCGCTCATGGCTGCGAGTACAGCCAGGCCCACGCTCTGCCAGTGTGGAGGATTGCACGGCAGGTTGCCCTGTTCACATTCAAGTTTGCATGGTCTGTCTTGGAGGCTTCAGCTCAAGGCTTGGCTGTGGAGCCGGAATGCTTCCTCCCATAAACGTCTGATTTGTGGCTATGTTGACTTTTGTTTAGCTTTCCTGTTTGTCATATCTTGCAATGCTTCCTTTCCGTTAGGAATATTTGGCAACTTTATTGAAACATGCTGGCTGCCTTAAACCAAAAATTTAAAAGTTTAATTTAGGTTGATTATTCTCTAAAGAAAAAAGGGGGATGCTTTTCAGCATAAATTTTCACTTCCTTATCATAGAAGATCTTTTTTATCAGCTTACTTGAATTAATAGCCTTATCTGTGGAGAATATGGGGCCGTCAGATTTGTGTAAAAATGGTTACATATTGATAAAATTTAGAAACAAATAAATATGATCAAGTTGTTATTACATGTATGAATGAATTATAAAAGTGATTATGTATCCCACTTTACTTTGACTTCTATAAAGAATTAAAGCAAATTTAGAACAGAATTATAATTATTTTCTAAGAGTTACATTTTTTCTAGTTAATATCTCTTCTGTCCTCCTTGTTACTTCTCTGTTATCACTAATTCTAGATCTTCTAACATTGTATTGTGTAAACTAAGTTTACATTTTATATTTTAGAATCTATTATGAAATAAGAGTAGAGGGAAGTGGAACAATTCAAACTTTTACCACTTGCAGGTAGGATTAGAGATAGCTGTCTAGTTGATTTATTAAGCCATAATTACTGGGAATTTCTAATTTATGATCCAGAATTGGAGTAAATTTCTTATAATACAGACGTAGTTGCGATATTACCATATTTTTAAAACAATCACCTCTTACAACTTAGGCTCTATACATTCTAGCCTGGCAAAGGCACATTTCCCAGTGTGACTTGGGCCTGCTTCTTTAACTGTAGGGCTCCCTTTTGATGTGCCCTCTAGGGCCAGCTCTGTTCTTTTAAATTACCCAGCAAATGCAGAGCAACCATCAGTAAGAGAAACAAGAGACTTAAGGTATGGCATTGCGGTGCAGTGGTCCTATGCTGGTGCTGTGCCTCAGTTAGCGGTTCTACTGATGTTCCGGTTGCTGGTGTATGCAGCCCTCGGTCCTTGCTTGAGGCTTTGATTCTTCCTTTAGACATCATTTGTGGGTAAGCATGCACAACGGAGACATTTTTCCAAAGAAAAAAGTGAAAGCTTGCAAACTGGGGGAAAAAAGATTAGATTCATTTTGGCTCTGTTCTTGTAAACACCATAAAGCCTACTTAAGCTCTTTGCTAGCCCAGAGAACATCTGTGTGGAAGTGTTTTGTTTCTCATTTTTACAGTAAGGTCAATTTCCAGGTCTTGTGATTTTATTGTCTTTTCCATGAGGCTTATTTTTGCCTCTGGATAACCTTAGATCCCATTAGCTCACCCTCTTTTCACTCATTCCTTCACTTGTTAGCAATCATTCATAAAACATTCATAGTATTTTATATGCCAGACAGTAACAGATACTGAGGGTAAGGGAAGAAGTGGAGAAAAATACTCACTCTTATGGTAAAAAGAGAGTAAAAATCAAAAGTTATTCACAAAGTATGTAAGTTTAAAAGCTCGCTAGAATAGTGTGCAAATGCTACACCATTTCTTTAATGAAGTTGATTATTTCAAATTTGGGTATTCACATGTAGCCCTGGAGACAATTGTCTGTGGATACAGAGGAAAGCTTTGCCTCCTTACAGTGATTTTTAACTCATTAGAGAGGGCTAATATGAGTAACTATTTCCTCAGTTTCTCATTTTTCCTTTCAAAAGATTTATTTCTTAGAGAATATATATATTTCATTATAACACTCCATTATTTCAACACATTCACTATTTATCTTTAACCTCTTTTATGAAATGACACAGTACTGCATATAACCTAACAACCTCTTCTCTCTCATATATTTTAAGCCACTTCTAGTTTCTTAATATACTTAATACAATGTAAGTAGTTACCATACTGTATTATTACACAGAGAATAGTGACATAATGTATATGTTCAATAATGTATCAGTGGCACAGAACTTGACCCAACTTAAGATACATACCCCTAGAGAAATCCCATGCCTGTGAAAGCCTGGAGGCCCAGAATCCAGAGTCTAGATAGCAAGAAACCTACCATAGACCAAACACTATTAGCAAAGGGTAATCAAGTAATTTCTTATAATATTCGGCCCTAGACAGAACCCTAGCATAATCAGTTCCAGTCTGTGGTTGGAGTGAGGGCAAACCCAATGGCTATTGAAGTCCATCTGATTTTGGCTTTTGTTTTAGTTTACACAAATATTCAATCAAAAGACAATTTTCCATCCATTTATTTTTTATAGTTTAGTCTTAAAAGTCCTTATCAATTGAGAAACAAGTTGGTGTATCCTTAGAGAAGTCACTAAACATACCATGTGTCCTACAGAGGCACACAGTCAGGAGACTGGGAGGAAAACAATATGGAGAGAGCAGAGGAGGATGTATACCAACAGTGCTAGCGACCTGAAACTTCAGCAAAGTTGTTTTGTGAGCTATATGCTGGATCCCAAGCTGAAGGGTGTTTAGAGACAAAACAGAAAATGAAAGAATAGCATGAACAGACACAAAAATTTATCAGTAATATGCACATTAGAGTCTGGGCGAAAGGACAAGGTCATAGTGGTCATAAAAAATGAGTAATAGTCGACAAATCACAGTTCAATTCAAGTAGGTAAGAGATTGGGGTACATAGACCTAGGGAAGGTGGGAGGGAGGTATCTGGATGACACTGTGGGCCAGCCTCAGGAGAGCATAGGGTATAATTATGAAAGATAGTGAAAGCCAGCCAGTGAGTTCTATTAGGAAGTCACAGTCTAGAGCAGCAAAACACAGCAGTAGGCCCAGCAAGAAAAGCAATGGTGCGGTATCACTGAATCCTAGAAGGTATTTGGTCACATATCAAAAAGTCATGAGGACTGGAGATGGAGGCATGTTCAGGACACCATGGAGCTAAAGGCTACAATTGACTTGATTGCCAGAGGGATAAGTCTGCCCTGACTTCCTTGAGGAGTTTCATTCTGAAAAAAAAAAAAAAAGGTACTGACAGGAAAGATGACACACGGTGGATGTGAGAGGTTCATGAAGGCTTCCTGCTGTTGTTTTTATAAGCATGAAAAGATTCAAATGTTCATTTAGAATAAGGAAATGAAGGTTAAGACACGAGAGATGGCTAAAGATAACACATTAAATATTATATTTGATTGATTGTGGTATTAAGGGAAGCAGATGGGAGCAAGACTAAACCTGAAGATGTTGGCATTGGGTAAGAGGCAGGCTACCTGACTGCAGAGATAAAAAGAGAAATAGGGACAGATGAAGGTTAATTCTGATTTGCCTAAGACAAGCAGAGACTGAGGTGGTTCACACCTGTGGTGTGAAAGTGGCACACAAGGTAATGAATGTGCTTAGGGCCAGGCTACAAGATCAAACAGTAGCCTTGAGAATAGTGAAGGTTGGGAGAGTCCCCAGAGACAAGCATGATGGGTGCCAGCACACTCTAAGTACCAAGACTGGAAGCAAAGTTGACGATGGGTGGAGAAGGAATGATAAGAGGCAGCGGCCTACTCTTGTGTAGTTTTCTTTAGCAGACGCACTATACTTTAGAAATAAGAAGAAGTCCCCTGGATGGGGAGGCCTGGCGGCACTCAGAGGGAGGATAGTAAGTTACCAAGAAGAGACTCGATATTCTAAGAGGACATATAGGGGGAGGAGGTCTCCCTCAATCACAGACATAGGGGAGGGGAGAAGGGGGGAATGGGAGGGAGATGAAAAGCCAATGATGGGCAGGGAGTTCTGCACTCACATCAAACATGTAGAGAAATTCCAGTTTAAATGTGCAGGATCCAGAAAGGAATCAGAAAGCAGAGTCATACAGTCAATGAGAAATGAGAGAGACACTGATGAGGTTATTTGAAAGATGTAGATCAGGAAAGTGGAAGAAAAAACTATCATATACTTACGGTATCCCTGAGAGTTAAAAAGTGTGCTCCAGTCCCAGTGTTTCATGTGTCCATGAACACTGCTAACTTTGATCTGGGAGCTTAGTCAGTTGGAAACAAAAGATGTTTTCTAAATTAATAAAAGTTGTATTGATTATTTGAGTGTTTCCATTGCCTATTGCCTGTGGTAAGTGCTGAACTTTCAGGTAACCTGCTATGCTAGTTAAATACTTCTAAACTGGCTTTACTAATTTCATTGTCCCCTTAGACACAAAACTAGTTCATATATAACCCAATAGGCTACTCCATGGCCTCATGTGTTTCTAGAAACTGCCCTGCGTGGACAAAAATAAATGGTTCTTAACTTAACTAGGGGAAAATTCATTGTTGGTAGGTAGCAAAAGTCTGAGTATAAAACTTCCACTGACACACAGCATCAGTACAGCAAAGAGTATGCATTCTCACACCTTGAAGAAAATGCCAGCTTGGCCCAGTTGCACTAGTCTCCTGTATCCAAGTTGAAAATGTATTGGTGGTAAACTCCTGATGGTATTCTTTGCAACTTTCTGCACTTGAGATATAATCTTTTCCTGAATGAATACAATGTGCTTATCACATATGGATTACCCAGAACTTAGAAGGCACAATCAGAATCATTGCTATTTGCACAGTTTAAAATGAGCAGAAGCTTGCCTGGTGCAGGCAATGACATATTTATGTATCTTCATGCTATCTCATTATTTTCCATCCAAGTTTCAAGTAGTTTCACAATAAGTACGTGGAGGATGGATCATGCTTATAAGACATTACAAACTCTGTTCAATTTCAAGACGGCGTACTCTGGGTTTACTTCTGTCACCAGCAGTAACTTCCAATTGAGTGTTGGATCTTCAAATAGCTTGAGGATCTAGAAACGCAAGCCGTGTTGCCAGTAAAACTCCTCCAAAGTGGTCTTCCAGAAGTCCAATGTCAATGTGTGTATTTTAGGAGAAGGTTGCCACGCCTTGCTGTGATGAGGTAAGCAAGGCAACTGGATACAGGGCAATTCAGTCATCATACTACAGATGCTCATCTGGGCACAGAAAGCCACAGATGAAATTGGAGTGTCCTATTTTTCACTTTTGTTGTCACTGTACCAAATCTAAAGCATTTTGGCTATTTACTTTTCCTTAAGTTTTAAACCCAAGGGTATTTTAAAGGAAAATGTTATCCATGTGTTTTTTATTCATTTACACTTAAATCATTAATAGCCTGTGTTGTAAGAGCTTTTTGATGTCCAAAACACATCCCTAGTCCTTCTCGTCAGCCATTTAAAGCTGCTCTCCATTGCTCTCATTCCCACTCTGCTTCACACTTGGGAAACAAAACAAAACAGAAAGTTGAATTCCACTGGGAGCAGATGATTTTTTTTTAACCTCAAAGAATGGCTCCCTTAAACCTTTAGCCATTCCTTTTCTAAACTAGGATGTGTGAGCTCTCCTGCCAGCTCAGATACCAGGTACTTAAATGTGATGACTTCCCATTGTCGTAAAAGTTGGTGAAACTGGGAACTCTTTCTGTCAACAGACTTTCTGCTAAAGTAAAGGTTAGTCTTCCAGCTCTGGTTATAGTACCCCCCCTCCTGTGTGCCACACAGTCTATTCACCGTACCCGAAGAGGTCCCAGAGATGTCCTACCTGTCCCTATGAGCACCTCCATCTTCCACAGGCTTTACAGTACCCTTTGTACAATGTTACACTGGGCTATGGTTCCAAATTCACTCTAGTCCATTAATCTAGATCACTGAACTTGAACTCGTTCTGGCAGTAGAGTGACTAGCACCATGCCACTCTCAGGATTACTAGACTCCTTCCTTCCATGTTAAGAAAAGCGTGCCTTGGCAGGATTCATTGTGAGGAGAACATTATTAGTTACGACATTTGACTCTGTATGAAATTCAGTTTTATTCACTGATGACAACTGAGGCTTGCATTTGTATCTTCTCCTGGCAATGTTGGACATCAGATTGTGAGAAACTTAGTTCTTCAGAAGTCTACACACGGAGGCAATCAGAAGCTAATCCACAGGTTCGCCCACACCCCTGCACACATATAGCCAACCAAAACATGTAAGCCAAACATTAATGGAAGCACTAATGGGAAAATGATTTGTGAACTATTTATAAATCAAACATTTGCAAATATATCACCACATAGCTGAAGTCAAGAAAATGTGCCAATTTGGTTTGAAGAAATATATAGAAAGGGAGCAATGATAGGCTGCTACAAAGTTAGCTGCTACAGATTTTTTTCTTTTCTAATGGTGAGATATGGGAAATAATATAGAGAACTCACCCAATGTAACTAACTGGGGAACTGGATCAAGGAAGCAAAGTGTTTCATAAAAAGAAGTACGTTATATTAATTTATTAAATGGCTCCAGGGGAAAATGAAAGGTTAGAGGAAGATTTGCTTTTCAGTATGCTAAGTGTAAACTAAATTTTACAAGAGAATTATCGTATTATACTGAACCCAAATAAATGCTTACTTAGAAGCAAAATTAAAGTATTAAGGATAACTTTACTTTGTATTAAATATGTTTTAAATTTTCCTACAGTACTCCCCATGTACTTTTACAGTATGTTTTATGTTTTAAAATACTTGCAATGTGTTCTAAATGTTAAAAAAAAATACGCTGAATAACAAAAGAGATTTAAGCACTGAATTCTTACTTGTAACATGCATATCTTTTAAAAGAATTTTTATTTTATATGTATGTGTGTTTTTACTGTATGTTTATTTGTACAGCCCTGGGAACTAGAGTTACAGACAGTTGTAAGCAACCATGTAAATGCTAGGAATCAAATCTGGCTTCTCCAGAAGAGGAGGCAGCACTCTTAACTGCTAAGAAATCTCTTTATCTCCATGCAGATGGTTTTGTAAGATAGTCTGCCCTAATGTAAACTCAACAAAAGCTCTATATTATATGATAACATTTAATCTTTTGTGACTTCTGCTAAGGATTATGCATGTGCTAATGTCATTTTCCTGTGCCCCAAGAAACCATGAAGCCATATCCTTAAATGAATACTCTGGTCTTAATCACATACTCATCTCCATCTCTAATGACTTAGACTAATGGTTTACTTGTGAGCAATACTTTCACTATGGGTGAAAACAAACCCTAAGACTTCCCTACTATACAGCAGTCATGGCGTCACATGGGAATGTATGAGCAAGCATTCTTCTCTACAATAGAGTTAAATTTTGTGGAGTTCTGATCATTTTAACCTAATATTTATTTACTTTATTTTAAATAACTCAAGTCAAATAAACATTCCTCTGAGTCTCAGTTATAAAAGCAGTTATTCATAGAAGAAACACTATTATCCTAAATGACCACTTGCACTGCCATTTTGTCTTGCCATCGTTTCATCTCACTTCTCTTCCTTTACCTTGCCACCATGAACCTCTAAATTGCTAGCACTTCTGACCAGAAAAAGATTTTGAACAACTAAGCTTACATTGTGCTTACCTCATTTAATCTTCAAAGTAATGTAAGAGGCAGACTATTACTGGGTAACTCTTCCATGATGTAACACACACACACACATACACACACACACACACACACACACACACATCCTCAAAGACTAGTTTTAAAATAAAATAGTTTATTTTGACTCACATCTGGAGATTCAAAGGCCATAGTTGGGTAACCTCATAGCTTTTTGCTTTTACAAAAGGTATTGGTAGATTATGGCCAAACCATATGTTAGAGTAGGTGTTTGCGTCTTGAGCAAAAAGCAGAGCCATCAAGAAAAGAGACAGGAGTGCTATAGTTCCTTTTGAGAGCATGCTCCCAGTGACATAAGAACTTTTATCAAGTTATATCTATTAAACATTTCATCATTTACCAATAGAAATATCTTAGAATACAATCCTTATCACAAAACCATTTGGAGTTGATTTCCCTACATCCAAGACAAAGCACAGACTTATTACCTTCTTCTTTCACATTAAGAAGTGAAGATCCACGAAAGCCAGGTCATTTGGAACTGAGGACCAGGCAAGAATAACCAGTGGCCTCATCCGTCATGTGCTAGCTGCACACATTGCCCATGTTCTCAGCCTAAAGGCTGAGCTCTTTTCCAAGTAACAGCGCATGTAAACTACTAGAATAAGCCTTGGCCCATGTAAGCATGTTGTTCACTCTATTAAGCCAATGAAATGTGCCTAGTTTAAGAAACAAAAGGGAGAAGGGTGAGAGTCTTCTCTTCTTGCCATTTGCCATGTACGTCTGTGAGTTTCTAAGGTTAAATGCAAGCCAACAATATCAGCTCTCTTTAATTTCCATTTCCTATAAATCTGACATATGACTTTTGGCAATACAATTCTTAGAATAAAATTCAACCACCATTAAAACCATTTGCAGTTCCAATAAGCCATTATAGAGGACTTTAGCCAACAGGAAGGGATAATATCCAAATAACTAGCCCACTGTTGAAAGTGACTTTAACAGGCTTTAAAATGGTTCATTTGTTTTCATATGTAAATCATTTCACAATTTCTACCAAGGATAATTTTGATAACCTTTTAAAACATATTTTCCACTTCATCGCATGAAATATAAGCATGTACTTGTTCAGGAATACTGCATGTCGAGTCAGCATTTGCAACTCATTTGTTTACAGAAATATAGCAAACCAGGGGTAAAGAAAAGAGTGAGAGTATGGTTTGTGATTGCCATGCTTAAATCCCAAGTCAATTGGAATGTCTTGATGACTAAGTGTATCAAGGTGAGCAAATAATCCATAAAACACTATTTTAAAACTTATGTGTGTTTGTTGTTGGAAGCATGTTTTATAATAAAGTTTTTTTTTTTTAATTTAAAGAGGTCATGTGTGGTGGCAGAGTCAGAAAGAACTCCAATTCAAGGCTATATAAAAATACCATGGTTCACAAAAGGAAACATCACCGTCACCACTACAACCACCACCACATGGGGTATGTGTGTGTGTGTGTAATTGTTTTCAGAGTCTAAGATTGGTGTGGTGTGTATGACAAGTTATTATTGTCATAGATAATAACAAGACAAACAAAATTCTTCCTCATCATCTCACAATGAATTTTGGATACACCTGAGAACATTTTTTTATATTCGAATAACACTGGATTCTAAGACATATATTTTCAATTTTTTATATGTAATTCCAAACTGTATAACAGACATATGCAAACAAGCAAATGTCCTATAAATATTCTGAGTGAGTTCATTTAATTTGTCTCACAACATCACATAAATTTAGAGGATGTGAGCATGTTCCTTAAAGCATTGGACTAAATGCATCTGTGAGTGAAAATAGAAAATGGGGCTCTATATCACACCCCTTCCTGCCTGCCAACCAAGGTTCAGTGACGATCAAATGCATGTACTACAAGACACTACTGCTCTAAAACTGGCCATAGATAAACATATTACGCTAGCCCCAAAAGTTCAGTGTTATGACAATCTCTAAAATAAGGGGTGAAATGGAAGATGCTTCTGGAAAATATTATCCAGAACCACAGACTATGCAGCGTCCAAAACAGGACACAAAAAAGATTGAGTTTCCATATGTATAAAGGAGCCACTGCTGAAATTATACCAATGGCTCTACCCATTAAGTGGTGGACTAACAACCCTATGTGGAAAAAGCAATAGTCCTTAACTTAAAAAAAAATCAGTCGCTTGAGCAGCTGGAGGGTCAACATATAGAAGCATATACCAGCCCATGGAATTCCCCTGTACTTGTTATTTAAAAATTGGAAAAATGGAGAATGTTAACATTCGAATGGAAGTCAGCAAATGCTTTGCATGGAGGATGCAGATTTGTTTATATTTCCACAGTTAATGAGAAGCTGTGGATACCATCAAAACTAACAATGCTCAGAGTTGAGCAGGAAAGGTCTTCTGAAAACCTTTGCCATTGGCCAAAATGATGAAAGAAGACAGCCTGGGCAATCACTGCCTTCCCCTGCCAGCCATAAAACTCTGGATAAAGAATACTCAGCACCTACTCACTGACAGGCCTATGAGCAGGTCTTCTACAATACAGAGCCGTCCACAAAGCAGAGCAACAACAGGCCTGTGAGTGGGACTTCAAGACAGACTATGCTGAATACCCCATCCTGCATGACCAAGTCGGCGCTACAAGCCAAAAAACAGAGTTGGGAGTGTAGATTAAGAAACTACAGTGAGGAACTCCAGAACAGAAGATGCTAAAAGATAAGACAGTCCAGGAATATAAAGTTTCAAGAAACAGTAACCAAGGTACAGGAAAGAGAAGCATCACTATTGGGCTTTTATTCCAGTTGTAGATGTGCTCATGAGAGAACAACAGAAAGATCACATCAGATACCTGAGAACCCTGGAAAAGATGTGTCAAAGAATGGAGAAACAAATATCACAACAGTAGAATGGCTGCTGAAGTGCCAGAGCAGCTTCAAAACGGGGTAATTCCTAGCTAAAACAAGGTGGTGGGGGGGGCGTGGTAGAGTGTGAAGTGGAGGTTTCTGGTTTCTTTGAACACTCAGTTGTGTCACGTGAATGTGGGTTTTTTGTTTGTTTGTTTTGGTCCCAAGTCTGGGATGTGGGAGTGTTGTTCTACTGCTGGAGACAGTCGCTTGTCCTTTGTTAGCGGGTAACAGACTGGTGAGAGGGCATGTGTTGGTATGCTGGAAGCTGTCTTGTGAGAGGGCCTGTGATGTTTTGTCCTGTGAGGGGCGTGGGTGTTGCCACTCACAAAACACACCTTTTGTGGACTCTGAGAGAGATAGATAGAAACCCACAGAGAGTGAGATAATGTTTTTGCATCGCTATGCCTTACAACAGTTTAAATGGCTTCACTGTTTTCCATTTTTCAACACTTCACAGAGGGAAACGCTCCTGAGAACTTCTCATAGCACACCAGCTGAGTCCACTGACTCATGCCAATTTGGTTTTACTGTTTCTGCTGGATTGTACCACAGCTATGGATTCATGTCACTGTTTGGTGTTTGATAGGATGGTTGGTATCCTGAGAGCACAGAGTGGAATCACCCTAAGGAGCTATGCCTAAAACGCCCACATCCCCTGCGCTTATTAACTTTCATTCTCTTCTATCTCTGTTGGTGGGTTGGAAGAGAGGTAGAAGCATTTATGAAGCCTAAATAAAGTAGGTTTTTGAAAAATCTAAGCCTACAGTGGTGTAGTGTGATTTATTTTGTGTGACTATTCCTTTAATGGACCCTATGCCCTTCATTTTTCAGTTTGCTCTTGAACTTCTAGAGCAAGAGACTTTTTTTTTAAAGACAACAGAGCCAGAGAGATTATAGTCGAGTCCATCTGGCAGAACAGTCAGAGGGTCAGAGAAGATAATTGGTGAAGGAAAAGAAGAGAGACTAGGGCTAGAGAGGAGAAGAAAAGATATTGAGCAGGGTAGAAATAGGAGACAGTTGAAAGTGAATTTGGGCTAGCAGAGTGAGATGAGACAACAGCTAGTGACAGATGAGGCAAAAGAAACTGAGCTGATGTAGAGAAGATATTATTATGGGATAGGAGAAGAACCTACACAAAGAAGAGGGTAAAGAGAAAAAATAATAAAAACATACAGCCATAGCTCAGCAATTACTGAAGAAAGTGTATAAGAAATATACAGTGGATGACTACAAGGAAGCAATCTCTTCCAACCCCAACAGAGCAGCTGCACACATAAGCTCATGTGCTTGTAACAGCATGGACAAGACCTGTGTAAGCTCCACCAGACCAAATCACAACATAGATGGGGAGGTGGGTTCAAGTCCCACCACTAGCCAAGAAGATATTGGCAATTGACAGCTGCTTGGAGAGGAAGAGATCTTTTCCTTTAATAATATAGCCCCATGCTCCAGTGGAAGGTCACACATCCAAAAATATATGAGTGACAATACAAATTAGTCTCACACATGCACACACACATGCACATGCATGTACACACACACACACACACACACACACACACAATTGGATGGACAGGCAAAAGAAATGTATGTAGAAGTATGGGGTTGGATATGATGAAAGCACAAATAGAAGTTTGTCAAATAACTAATTTTTTTAAATGGAAAAATCAACAAATTTTTTTAAATCCCAAAAAGGTGATTTTTTTTCATTTCACTGGCAACCAAATATAAAACAAAGAGCTACTTTTTATGAAACTTGCAACAACATTGCACATGTTAGATGTTTGCTTATAGGAACAATTATGAATTCCTGTGATAATGGTTCTGTGGTTTTACACTCACCTACCTACTTTCAACTGGCATCAAATCATTCTTTCCAAATGATGGGCTTAGGACCAATGGAACTCAGCCTCCTAAGGGTTAAAGAAGCTAAGTCTCTCAAAAACAGTGGAGGAAAAGTCACAAAGGAATCCTGCTAGGGTCTGGTGAGCATTAACAGACCACAACACTAAAGCCCCACAGTATCCTTCAACATTCTGAAAACGTGTACTAAAAATGTTAACATGGGAACAACCAATGAAATATGCCAATAAAAGAGGACAGCACTCTATACCTCCACAAAACTCCACAAACAAGCATTTTAAAGAGCACCATAAATCAATCAAGTTTTAACCATATCTAGAAAGGTTGAGAGTGGAGGACGGTCTAGTAGGAGAAGAAAAATGAAAATACTCAGCCTGTGATATTTCAAACAATAGCCAGGCACCAAAATAAAACCCATAGTTGGGCTTGGTGCTAAGCATACCAGCCGAATTGTTAAATCAAGTGCAGTTTCTGTTTGGTTATGTAGACTTTGGGTGATTTTTCCCCCTCTCCTAAGATTGCACATTTACACTGACAGCATTTGAAGGAGGCTGCGCACCATTACAGTGCTCTGATTGATCATTTCTCCAGGAAATAAACCAGAGGCTCATGGCTGCTTTCACAGAGCCCAGGGCCCTCGGGAAGTCTGCTGTACCTCAAGGGCACTCTGAGTCCTTCACACATCAGGGAGCAAAGGTGGAGGGACAGCTTCCACCTAAGCACACAGCTGGTGATCTCTATCCCAAAAAAATTCAGTCTTCCCAGGACTCAAAGAGTTTTGTCTACTACAAACCGTGTGCGCCTTAAGTTACGAACTGTACAAGTAGGGAGAAGTTGCTTAGCAAAGAAAGACAAGGAAGAAACTTGGAAGGAATAATTAAGTAAAGGTATGGCTTTAAGGACTTAAGGAAAATCCCCATAAAAAGGCTCACTTAGTACTTCAATATTTCCAGATTGCTGTGTGTGCTTTTAAAGGCTGCTCTTTAATTACCTAAGTGCACCCCTTGAAATACTTCTAAATTACATTTGAGATCAGAGCTCTAGCCATAAGTATCCAGTCCCTGAAGAGCCACATCCCCTTTGAGAACTGGGAAAGGGTTCCTTTGCTCAAACTTCTTAGATACGCAGAGCTTGAGAACATCAAACACTACTTGATAATAGCTGGGAATAACACAAGCAAACTCAATCGTCTTTTCTTCCAAAGGAACATGCTATAATTGCCCACATGGCAGGAGGTCAGTTTATATTAATTTCAGTTTGGGTAAGCATACCCTGTTAGATTCCAGGGATCATGTAAATTCTCAGAGACAGGATTCTGGGCATAAATCATAGACTGTACTCTTGTCACATTAGCTGCAGTCTAATATAAACCCCCTTCTCTCTCTCTCTCTCTCTCTCTCTCTCTCTCTCTCTCTCTCTCTCTGTCTTTCTCTGTCTCTCTCTCTCCCTCTCTCTCTCCCCATCTCCTATCTCTCCCACCCTCCCCCTCATTCTCTCTCTATATATGTGTCTGTCTCTTCTTACTTTTTCTTCCTTTCTTTCTCCTCTCCTTCAATATTTATACGTTAAATTTACAGATAACCCAAAATCATGGTATCTAAAATCAAAACGTTCTTGCTATTTTGTGTTTACCAGAAAGCTTTAGAATACAAAAATATGTCCCAGCTGCCTATTGCACATTGCATGGGATGCTCCATATTTCATCCTTCTGCTATTTACTGTTTCCAGGTTTCCTCTAATCCCCTGGGCAACAGACATCTTCTCAGTCCTCTACACTGAGCGTGGATTCACAAAGAAGACTGTTACACATTTCCTTCTTTCTGTTGAGATGCATTGGATTTAATAAACCTTAAATATTTGTTATAACCTACTATATCCACAACCACAGACTGACGCCGGTGAAGTGATCCTCAGTGATGTTGGTCCTCCACTCTGACGTATCACCAGTATACAAGTTACCTGGAAAGAAAATAAACTGAGGAAGTCTGGTGTTAAATGATATAATAAAGCAAATAAACCCAATAGGTATCTACAGAACACGCCACCTAGAGTTTAGGTCCAAAACACTCACGAGTATACATTCTTTCAGCATCTACTGGAACGTCCTCTAAATCTGAGCACAAATTAGGACACAAAGTAAATTTCAAGAAACATACAAAAACTGAAACAAAGTTGGGCACAGTAGAACTAAATTGGAATCAACAATAGAAACAACAAAAACTAGACCAACTCATGGAAAATTTAGCAACACACTACTAAATGATAATTGGGCTGGGCCAATGGGAGAAATCAATAAGGAAACTGAAAATATTCTAGAATTGAGAGAAAATAAAAACAAAAATACCAAAATCTATATGATATACTACAAGGATTTCTACAAGGAAAATGTATAGCACCCAGTACCCACATAAAAGGAAAAACAATGAGGTATATCTCAAATAACAAATTAAAACCACATGATCATCTAAAAGCCTTAGGGAGGAACAAAAGCCCCCAAAACAGACAGAAAGAGATTTTAACTAGCACCTGAAATTAATGATTAATTTAAAAATGAAATTGTTTGATAAGATTAACAAGATTGACAAAACTTACCCAAATTAGCAGAGAGAGAGAGAGAGAGAGAGAGAGAGAGAGAGAGAGAGAGAGAGA
>OU015746.1:50960604-50974401 GCA_907169655.1 Acomys percivali | reverse complement strand
AGAGAGAGAGAGAGAGAGAGAGAGAGAGAGAGAGAGAGAGAGAGAGAAGAGACAGAGAGACAGACAGAGACAGAGACAGAGAGACAGAGAGAGGAGATATTTCATAAACACATCAAGTTTGTCTGTTATATAATAGAATCCTATTATATAAATGCATTTTGAGAGCTATTTTTTAACTTGTTAGAATACCTTGGCAACTTTTTGTCAGTAGCTAGTGCAAAGTGTTAAATAACATGTCATACTTTATTTCAGAATGAAAAGCTAGCTAATATTTGGGCTCTCCATACAAAGCAGCAAAAGACAGACTCAAACTTGGTAGTACATGTTTAAGAATCCAACAGGGAAGAATTCTGAAAATGTAATTTTTCAGCCAAAATGTTGGCACGTATGAGACTTGGTGATATACTGTCACACTGCTATCTAAACAGCGTACCCCCAAATTGCATTCCCACCATCAAAGCACAAGAAAATGGCTTTCTTCCCAAAGTGGCTACAATCGATAGGCATTACTGGCATTTTCAGCAGGAGAATGAGTTTTAGGTAGCCCAGCTGCTGTGTGTCTGAACTTAAAAGTAAGTACTTCAGAGTGTTAGGTGTGAGCATGCATTTGCAGACTCATTGGTCTATAATTTCTGGGCAAATATAGTCAGTTGTTTCCATTTTGCCTTTTAGTGGCCTTTCAACTCTAGATAGAGCCAGGCTGGCCAAGGTTATCGGTGTTGAGTCTGAGACTCTGTATCACAATGACCATGCCTGTAAATCATCCTTCACAAAAAGCAGAAGGCCCTGGGATCCGGAGGCCACTGAGAATCACTATCATTTGAGGTCACTAGGAAAGCAGGGGCTCTGTGCAGGTCACGGCAGGCCGACAGGGTTGCTGGCTTTCCTATCTTCGGGCATATTTAGTCTAGAGGCTGTGGTATGAACACACAGTGGCCCTTCCATTTCCCCAGGCAAACTCACGTATCAGGACCAGAACTGATTAAGTGTAGAAGGCAAGGCTGTCAGAGGGCCAGGTGGAGTATCAGGTGTCGCCATCCACACAGTGTATGAAGGTCAAGTGTCAACTGTGGGAACTCTCTGCTGTTGCCATCTCAGAAGCGCTGAGGGCCCTTAGTCATGGAGATCTGTGGTTGCACACCCATGTACAAAGATACTCATTCTACAGAATCTGATGATCTGAGTTGATGGTGAGTATACTCTTGGTATACACAGATGCTCACGTTGGAAATAAGCATGATATGAAATCCACATGGGCTCCACAGCCATGCAGCCCGTCATGCTCAGATAAGCAACACCCAAGGAGTCCTTAAACAATGGCGTTTTGGTGTCAAAGAACAACACAATAAGCTACTTCATTTATGATGGTAGTTTCAAGTCTCCTCTTTTAAAAATTAAAAATTTTTAAAAGATGCTTTTCCTTGTGAGATTAAAAAAAGAAATTTTTAGGTATTTGCCTTACTTTTTACCTCTTAATTTAATTTTTATGTGTGTATATGAAGCTTTGCCTGATAGAGCTATCTCTCCAGCTCCAAATTTTTACCTCTTTCTAAGAACAGTGCGTGGGATTTACATGCAAAGCAATGTGATTATGAAGCATTCTTCCCAGATGGGAAGAATGGATTAGTGTCATTTTTCCTGATTAAAAAATGTACGTATTCATTAAGGCATAGGCTATGCTCTTGACCAATAAAGGCACAGGATCTTTAAGAAAGAACATCAAAACATCCTATCCATCATTTCTACACTTGTTTAAACTGTTGGTTACCACATTTTATGAAAGTAGTTTGAGTTTCAGAATGGTGCCCAAGGAACCCCTCAACAGCACATGTTACTAAAATGGGGGCAGGCATGTTCACATTGTTGAAACAATAGAAATTGGGAAATACCTCCTTTACAGTTTTATATTACTTTTTCCTTTGTTGAGATATCATTTATATGCATTCACCAGCACAGGCCTTCTGCTTTCAGCATTGTTCAGTTGCCTAGCCTTCCTCGTGTAGAGTTCGGGCCTCAGGCACTTCTTGCTGTCTACTTTAGCACTTGTATTGTTGCTTCTGTTGGTCTGCTCGTGTTTAGGAGGTCTTGTTGGTAAGACTTTTATAGGTAATGCTCCGGACACCATTAGGAGACATGATCTCAGCAAACACCACAATCCGCTAGCTCTTCATTCTTTTTGCTCTCTTTCCATGATATTGTTTTGAGCCTTAGATGCAGAAGTTATTTTGTAGAGGTGTCCATTGGGATTCAGTTCCAGAACCCCACATTTTGATTGGCTGTGGTTTTCTGTCATCATCTCTACCTGTTTCTAAGAGAAGTTTCCTTGATGAGGGATGAGGGCTTTACTTACCTGTGGCTATAAGGACAAATATTTAGAATGTAGTTAACTATTAGGGGCACACCAATTAGTTATCCAATGTCAAGTGTGCTAAAAATATACAACACACATACAAATAACGTTATGCAGAGTGATCATCATATATTTATGTATTTAAGAATATATATGAATATATGTAATATATACATATTTATATATAACAACAATTAGTGGGAAACTATCATGAATTTGAAAAGGAGAAAGTAGAGTTATACAGAGGTATTTCATAGGGAGAAGAAAAGAGGAAATGACGTAAAATAATTATTTTGAAAGACAGATCTTAAATTCTTGTGTGTGTGTGTGTGTGTGTGTGTGTGTGTGTGTGTGTGTGTGTGTGTCTGGGGTTGGATAATTCTAAGTCCTTAGCTTTTTATCAAAAGAATAAAAAAATTAGGGCTCAAAAATATACAAATGTAGGAAGCTGACTTTATTATGAGAAAAATGGGAGTACATATTATAGATGGACACAATCGCAATATCCACAGAAGTCCACATGAGTGAGGATTCTCAAGGGCTTCAGTTGTCATTTGAGTTTCCTTGTATGGGGTTCTGGAGACTAAGGAGTTTTCTTGCTTAAGGGCATAGTTTCTGTGGTTTCCTATTTTTATTGCTAGGTTAATGTACCTACTTTTTTATTTTACATGCCATAATGCACAGCTATGCAGAGTGATAAGATTCTAAAAAGGAGAATCTCTCTAAAAATTCACTTGAGGGACAGTTTATATTACTGAGCACGCACCTAATTCCAGTTTAGATCAGAGCAGCCCTTCTATATTCTTTTCCTAGGATACACTGGAGGATATATTTCCATAGAAGTTGTGTATATGTGTTACTTGGGATGGGAGAATGCACACTATTGCAGAGATGAATGTACCTTCAGCCAGGTGCACATAGGGAGTTGGGGCTACTGAGCTTGCTAGATGCATTGGGTGCAGGGGAAGGGTTGGCTAGGTGTGAGTCTCCTGGACTTGCTGCCTCAGGACCACACTTCAACTTTCTCTTTCCACTTTCCACTTTGACATATTTCATTTTTCAGAGGGGTTTCATGTTTACAGAAAAATTGAGCCAGTGCAGGTTTCCCATTTTTTACTTCCTTGTCATCAACACCACTTGTATGACTGCTGTGCATAGACAGGAGATCACTCAAAGTCTGTAGTAAGTTCTCTCAAGCACACACATAGGCTCAGTATGTCATATGTGCAGTCGGGTTGCTAGGTTGAACCTAAATTGTGTAACATTTTTTTTCAGTAAGGTAAAGTAGAATCTAGAAATAATAAAAAGAAAAACTAGAATTGATACAGCCCTGAAATAAGGCCTTAGAAATCTTGCCTAGGTTCTCAAATTGAACATGCCTCACTGGTTTAATGTGGTTTTTATTTTTACCTGCTCCAGTGGCATAGCAGAAAGCATTTTGTTTATGAAGACCTACTTATTTTACTGAGAATGTAAGTAGGGATGTTTAACAACGCACTGCTGAGGAGAGCTTTGTGTCACCAGGATTCATTCCAACATCTCAGGTAGAAGGAGTGATCATTCCAAAGTTGGGTGATGGTGACAGAGGGTCCAAGCCAACAGTGCTCCCCTTCAGCTGCCCTTCTGTCATGCTTTCCACGTCAGTCTGCTTGCCATACTGTTCTTGTGTGTGCTCTTCCCCTGTCACTAATGTTATCTTCTTACAAAACAAATTGACCAAGCCATTGGTCTGATTGGCAGTCAGAGAAAATGCGATCTACCCTATTGCCTGTAAAGTAAAATCCACAGTACCTGGTCCATAGGCCGTTCACTTGTTGTCTGTCCCCTGACTGTTTCTTCCATGAAGTGTACTGTTAGGATGGCATCACGGCTCAGGGTTGCCAGGCCAGGCCTCTTCAGGAATAATTCTCCTTTCACATCTTCTACCCACCTAGCAACATCTCTTTTAAAACAACTCTAATTTTCCTTCCTCCTCACTGAGGCGTTCCTTGGTTACCTAGGTAGAGATAGCTTCCCGCCTTCTCTGCAACCTCATCATGGGTGGCCTTCCCCCTCACTGAAACATACCACACACTTTCTCATTTCCTATGCCAGTCTCAAAAAACTACAAGCTTCCAAAGGCAGATGTAGCCTTTCCTCATTTGTTACTGATTATCTAGGCAGCAGTGCACATAGGACCTCAATATATGTACTAAATAAATCACAGTGCACTTTATAGAGTAAGGAGATGCTTTGGCTAGTTAATCAGTAAGCTGTCAATTATTATTGTGTTAACTGTGAAGTGAATTGTATTCTATGAGATGTACCTAGGTGTTAAATTCTCATGTTCTCAGGTCCTTCCCTGGGGTCCTTGGTAGGCTGCATCTCTTGGAGCTCAAGAATATGTATATTTATTGTTTGTCTGGGATGATCCTTATTGGCATACTGTAAAAGCCCCAAGTCAGACTCTACTGTGTCATTAGGGTAGGTAGAGATAGAAGTTGCTCTGGAACCATCTATATAGCATGCTGAATGTGTGCTTACTGTTTCATTTTCTATTAGCATGTATTAATTGTACAAAATCATGAGTTTCATTGTGACATCTATCTATATCTATCTATCTATATCTATATCTATATCTATATCTATATCTATATCTATATCTATACATATATATTATACCTTGATCATATTCACTCCTACCCTTACCCCCTCTTTATCATTTTACAGCAAAGTCCCTACAATAGGGAAGACACCATCCTGGTAATAGAAACTGCCATAATCATCAATAGATTAACTAGTCCAAATCCTATTGCAAGATGCCTCCATTGGGCTGAGTTCAGAACAAAGATCAGCACACTTTCCTTTTATCAACATACTCTTTCTGGTTATATAACATATAAAATGTTTGCATAAGTTAACTTCTGTGGCTGATGATTATGAAGCCTAGTATCATTTTTGAAACTCAGTTCTTCAATATCCAAATCTGGATCTGTTTCATCCACTAAGGAAACAACACCCATGGCAGTTAGACTTCTGTGATCTGATGCTAGATCCATTGTACCACATCCATTCCACCCCATAGGAAGTGATTACCTACCTACGCCCTGGCCTAGTTGCAATATAATCCTTTGACACAGGCTTGGTAAATGGCTTTCAGGTCTTTTCTTGTAAAGAGTTTTTGACTTGGAATGAGTCAATAGGAAAGATGAAAGAGTCATAAGAGTAATGGGTCAACAGAACTGGCTATTAAATGCTATCTAAGAGTAGAAAATGATGACAATTAAACCAACTGCCTTCACCTTTCTGCGTAGTCCAGGTCCAAGTCAGAGGAACAGTACCGAGGTTTGAAACAAGCATTCTTAATCTCTGGATGCCAGCAACTACATTTGTGTTAGAACAGAAATAAATTTTAAAATTGACTTCTATACCATCCATTGAAGAATCAGGGAGACTGATCACTTTTTTTCTGAAGTCCAGTGGGCAAATGAAGGATTTTGTCCAATCAGAGGATGCCTTACAACCATAACCAGAAAACAAGCAAGGACAGCTCCTTGGTCTGGTAGATGGGTTTGAAATAGTCTGTCCTGTCAACATGAGCCCCCCAAAATATGCATGTGCTCAGTGCAGTGTCCCCAAACTCTACTTATAGATTGTGCTTTATCCACTGGCTTTTCAGCTCCACTGCTGTCTTGGGTTTGCTCATTTACTTGGAAGTTATGTATTGAAAGGGAATCTTTCTCAGATTAGATAACCAATGAAAGCCATTCTGATCATTGTCTAGTGAAAATGAAAATAAGTTCTTACAGAATATATATACAAAAACCCCCTCTCACTGCAGGCAGGAGGCAGGAGGCAGGAGGCAGGGGCACTATTCTGAGAAGGACAAGTAGCCCTGGTTAACGGAGGTCACACTGACTAAAAGGAGTGCGTAATGGACCAAAATGGGGTCAACTGCATTGTTGAGTTTGAAGTGGAGCTGATGGCCTGTTGGTGCTCTTGTTTATACTAGGCATCAGGTATAATTTAATGGCAAGAGGAGTCTGGACATTCTATTATTACATGAAAATTATGGTAGAATGCAAATGCCTCTTTAAGAGTTGATCCACAAAGGGACACTTAGGCTGTTTCCATGTTCTGGCTATTATGAATAAGGCAGCTATGAACATGGTTGAGCACATGTCCCTGTTGTGTGGTAGGGCATTTTCTGGGTATATTCCAAGGAGTGGGATTGCTGGGTCTTGAGGAAGCCCTATTCCCATTTTTCTGAGAAAGCACCAGATAGCTTTCCAAAGTGGTTGTACTAGTTTGCATTCCCACCAGCAATGAAGGAGTGTTCCTCTCTCTCCACACCCTCGCCAACATGTGGTGTCATTTGAGTTTTTGATCTTAGCCATTCTGATGGGTGTAAGATGGAATCTCAGTGTCGTTTTGATTTGCATTTCTCTGATGACTAACGAGGACTGACTCTCACACGAACTCTGGTGCCCTTTTTCTGACCATGTCCCCTGGATGGGGAGGCCTGGCAGCACTCAGAGGAAGGATAGGAAGTTACCAAGAAGAGACTCGATATTCTAAGAGCATATATAGGGGGAGGAGGTCTCCCTCAATCACAGACATAGGGGAGGGGAGAAGGGGGGAAGTGGGAGGGAAGGAGGAATGGGAGGAAACAGGAAGGGCTAACAATCGAGGTGTAATATGAATAAATTAATTAAAAAAAAGAGTTGATCCAGTTCCGTAATTCATTTACTTTAGTATAATAGGTTTGTGAATAATTGCTTAATTGATAAAGAAAAGTTCTAAAAGTTTACGTACTAGGCAATCCGAATGCAGGACAAGGCAAGGCATTGAATTGTGTTTAAATCCTAGGTTCTATGGATCAAGCGAAAGATGAAGATAGATGCTCAGGCAGCTAATATTCTGTTCGTATGTTATGGGTTGCAAAGGAAAGTCATGAAAACTAAGAAGAACACAAGCTGGCTTGGACAGTCAAAAATATTATGGTTAATATCTGTTTGTTAACTGAAGGCAGTTTTAGAAAGGATAAAATCTTTTTGGTAGTTATGAAATCATAACAATGACTATTCTATGAAATATACAGGCTTATTATAATTGGAAGTATTTAAACATGAAAGGAGAATTGGCAATTCAAAGAGATATATTTAAAATGGGAAAGCTAGCATTGAACAAAATGACCTTCAATATATTAAAGCTTTTTATTAGTCTTATAGCTCAGATCATAAATGCCTCCCAAAAATATCTGTAATAAAGGTTTGGTCCGCTCTATATGAAGCAGCAGTGAAAATTAAAAGAAAACTAGAGGAAGGTCTCTGAAAAGGAACTTGTGAGTTCCTTGTCACTGTCTCTTCTCTTTTGCTTTCTGGCTATCACTTGAATGTTCTGTTTTGTTTTTTCTCTACCATATATTCTTGCTGTCAAATGTACCCCAACAAGGCCCAAATCAATGCAACCAATGTTGGACTAGAATCTCGAAAACTGTGAGCCAAACGAGACCTTTTCCACTTCCAAATTGATTTTGTCAGATAATTGTCACACTAACAGAAACCCAATACACCTAGAGCTATTCCTTTTTTTTTTAATCTAAGAAGACATTATACGACACCTTAACTTTCATATTAATTTTGTGGCTTCCTATAATTTATCAAGTTTTTTAAAATATAAGTTTTTGTTTTCTGAATCTCTGCATTTAATTTCTCTTGCTGCCTTATAATACTATTCCTTAACCAAGTAATTCACAATCTCTCCCCACCTTTATTTTTTACAAATATTTATACACAATCAAGAAACTGATACCATTTCTATCAATACAATATTATTTATTATGTAATGCAGGTGGATAACAGAAACTGGAGAACTGTTAACATTGCCTTAAGTGGATCTATGAGCAGGGGCTGCGTTAGCACTTCACTCACCCTGAGAATCATTCCCACCCGTCCACCTGACAAAGTCAGCACCCATTTTCTACACTGTTTCTCAAGCTCTGTATGTGTGTTATTTCCAGTCTTCTCATGCTTTCTCCATTACCATGGTCCTTTAAAACATATCTAGACTAAGCCAACCTTTTATTCTGCAAGGTTTTTTCATCTAACAATATGTCCTCATGCCATTCAGATGGATTTCAGTCTATTTAATCTTTTTTAAAAATCTATGCTATTTTCAGTAATTTTTGAGCTATAAACTTATTTTCCACTCAGGGTTGATTAATGTAATGTTTAGGAAAAGAAAATTCTTAATTTTTTCCTATCTCAATTTTAGAACAAGACTTCCTAATACTTTAATTCAGAACCCTTAATTTACAATGACTACAATTGATTTCCTGGGTTACTACTGAAACAGTCTAGAGAACTGTGCTATTGGTTTTATATTAAATTGTCCATCATCTGTTTAAGAAAGCAGTGGATAAAGTTTACATGAAACTGTAGAGTGTTTACTTCAGGTTAGTGTATCAAATATATTTACCATCACACATAGGTACTTTGATAGGGATCACATTGAATCTGTGGGTCTCTTTGTGGAGGATAGATAAGTGATACTGATTTTTCTTACCCACAGACATGGGATGTCTTTTCTTGTTTGTATGTTTTATTTCTTTAATGGACATTTAATGTTTTTGTGTGGAGATCTTTCTCCTTTTTTTTTTCTTTTTAGATATTGCTGCTTTGTAACAGCTATAGATCAGTTGCTGTCTTGATTTCTAACTAGTGCAATTTTTATTGTCACATACCATTTACATTTATAAAATTTTCATTGGTTTTGGATCCTGAAACTGAATAAATATTTTTAAAATAGTATTATTAATAAATAGAGAAATGCAATTCAGAACTATGATGAGAAATTGCTTTACGCTAGTAATGTAGCTATTATCAAAATGTTGGCAATGAAAAAAGAGGTTCCTTGTTAAGTGGTGTAAATTAATTTAGCTACTATGGAAAAACAGCTTGGATGTTGCTCACTAATTAAAAATAGAGTTGCCATACGATCCAGCAATCTTACTCTTAAGTTATACACAAAGGAAATGAAATTAGTACATCAAAGAGACATCTGTACTCCATGTTTATTCAGCAGTATTTTCAATTGCTAAGAAATAAAAAACACTCTTAGGTCTATTAACTGATGAATGGACAAAGAAAATGTACACAGTGAAATATTATTCATCCATAAATGTGAAATGCTCCTATTTGCAATAGTAGGTATAGTCAGAAGATTTCTATGTTAAATGAAATAGTGCAGGAAAGTAATATAAATGTTGCTTGATATTATTCATGTTTGGAATCTTAAAGAGTTGATTCCCTAGAACTTGAGAATATAATGCCTGTTGGCTCTGGCAAGAGGAAAGCTGATGGAAGAAAGAGAATGGCTGGTTAGAAGTTCTGGTGTGTGCTGTAGAGTGATTAGAAACAAGAATAATAGATCATACATTTAATTAATTACAAGAAATTTTATTGAAAACATTACCATAAAGAACTGATAAATGTGGGAGCCCTGCCTGCTATTCACCACCTAGCCGGCCCTGTGAAAGTGGTTTGATCTATATGTCCACATAAGTGTGAAGCCATAAGAAAAAGTTATATCACAGTGTGGTCGTGAACTGAGTACATCCTTGTCATATGTGGTGACATGTTTAGCATAACTAAGATTTACATAACTGTCAGCTCGGGCAGTTTTCTGTAGCATACCACAGGGTAGCTCATTATTATATTCAAGACTGTGTATTTAGATCCATCACACTTCTGATCCCTGTGTGGCATTGCTTCCTGGGGTGCTGTGAGAAGCTCCTCCACAGCAGGTACAGAGATAATAGTCAAGAGCTGGGAAGGCCGTGCTTGTGCAAAACTGATGTTTCCAACTGTCCCAAAGGAGATGTTCTGTTTCTCCACTCAACCAGATTTATATCCAAGAATACATGTCCAGTCACTGCTTTCTATAGATTCATCTTCTATACAATACATACTTTTCTTTATTTGGATCTTGTACATCAACATGAAATTTTAAAAACATATTTTATTAATTCTTTTAGAATTTCATATGTGTGTACAATTTTTTTTATCATAGTCACTGTCTTCCTCCCTCAAGTCCCTCCAGATCTATTTCCCCTCCTCACTGCATCTCAACTTCATTGCTTTATAAATTGCCTAATCTATTTTATGTTGCCCATATATTCATGGAAGAAGGTCATTCTACTCTTAAAGACATTGAAGAGACCAACTGTCCAAAATGGATTCTCAGCTAGGGTTGGGATCATGAATATCTCCCAGTTCCCTACTAAAAATGTTGATAGGCCTAATCTTGTGTGGGTCTTATGTAGGCAAACACAGCTGGCGTGAGTTCCTCGGTACAGAGCCTCTATCATGTCCACAGGACACTGTTTCACTCCACTCCTCCCCAATATCTGGCTCTTACAATCTTTCTGCTTTCTTTTCTGGAACTCTCCTGAACCTTAAGAGGAAATCATTTAAGGCTGACTATGGCACAGCTGCTTGTTATTGCCACTGTGACCAGCTGTGACTTTCTACATTAACTACTGTCTATAGAACAAGGCAAGTTCTCTGATGAGGCCTGACAGTGTCATCAATCTCTAGGTATACTGACATGAATTTAGAGCATAATTTGATACCCTTTCCTTTTAATAATAGTAAATTTGCTGCTGGGCTTTGTGAGCTCCCCAGCTATAGATTCTTGGCCAGATTTAGCACTAGGCATGAATTTCCTCTTATGGAGTGAACCTTGCATACAACCAAAACTTAGTTATTCCCATAATATTCATGCCACTGTCACACCCATGGGTGTATCCTGCCACCTCAGACACTATTGTAGCTTCGGGGTTCACAGCTAAGCATGACTGTAAATACATTTCCTCCACCCCAAGGTGGTCTGTATAACATCCTCTAATACTAGAAAAACTAGCTGTCAGGGAAAAAGTCTCCTGGTCAGAAAACCTTGACTGCTTCATGCCCTGTGACCAAAGTCTATAATATTCTCTGCAACATGACTTTAACATGAAGTTTTGGTAAACAACCTGAGCAACAGCAATAGCTGAGAGGTCTTGGGGGACGCTCCTGACCAACAACTCAAGGGGCTGAGGTATGGCAATCTGGCCTTTAGCTTTATATTTGACAGCCTATAGTTTCAGATAAGAGTCTTGTTTCTGGTGTTAGAGTAAAACCAATTAAACTTTTATGTACAAGTGTATGTTCATGTGAATGTGTAAGAATGATTATAAACACACACACATACACACACACATGTGCACACACACACACCCCACACACATGGACTGCAGAACAGAGTGCTATGAAGAGAAAGGGGAAATAATCATGATGAAGGTTTAAGTGGGCAGAGGGGTTAGAAGGTAGGACAGAGGGGAAACTCAGGGAGGAATAGCTGACACTAAGCATGTTTGAAATAGACAACAGGAAATTGTGAGCTTGACCTTTACTGCATCTAGATCCAGACATAAAGAAAATGTTTACCCTGAAACATGTCTTTTTTATTTGTTTTGTTGGTTGGGTTTTTGCCCTCCCTGTTTCCCTTTTAGCATGTGGAAATACAGAGTGGAAGGACTGACTCTCTGGGGACTGTTTCCGGCGGATCAATACCATTTTTTCCTTAAACTAATTATGGGGAACTTGTCCCGAAAAACATCATTTCTGAGGATCTGTCAGACTGTGGCAACAACTGTCATTAGGTAGTCTTTTTGCAGGCATGTGACACTGACTATGCCCTGTACAACCATAGAGAACAGTTCTTCAAGGCTTGCAGGATGCATGGGAACCAAAAGAAACGAGCATCATCCATGGAGGAAGAAAGGCCAAAGAGGAGTCAATTTCTAGTCAACTGGTAGAACCCATTTCAAATCCTCAGTTAAATCGGAACCAGTTGTTCCTCCCTGAACAAAATACATCCAATTATCTGGTTCTTTCAAAGGGAAAGAGCCAGAACCTTGAGGCAAAGGCCTGATGTTCCTGCCTGGTGGGAGACCCTATGAAAACCATCAGTCAACAAATTTCATGGTTTAAGTGTCTGATTTCATGCCTGCTTACATTTATCCACATGTCTTGTTGAGGCTACAGACTACATGCTATAGCCAGGACATCAAGAGGCTCCCTCACAGCTACTCTTTGGAAGGTTCATGTCCACAGATGGTCCCTTGGAGCTATCCTTTGCACACTTTGTGTCCATGTGATTTTTCACGCTGCTTGACCCACAGCCATGGGAAACTCCTGTCTAAAAATTGTAGAGTGGTTTTCAAATGTATTTCCAAGGTCTATCTATTTTCAAGTTAACCCAGTACTTCTCACTGTGTGACACTGACAGGCACAGGTGGACCAGAAACATACTGCAGCTTTATCTTTTCTAGGTTCTTTCTGGGTGCAAAGGTGATGCTCTTTTTTTCTCCATTTATATATTTATTTATTTATTCATTTTGTATCCGAATCACAACCCCATTTCCTCCCTTCCAGTACTGCCTTTCATCCAGTTCCCCCATACACCCGACCCCTATTGCCATACCAATCTATTCTTGTACATACAGTCTCATCAGAACTAAGTGCCTCACCTTTCACTGAGGCAAGACAAAGCAGCCTTGCCAGGGAAACAGGATCCAGAGGGAGGCAACAGAGTCCAAGTCAGAGACAGCCACCGCTCCTATTGTTAGGGGACCCACTTGAGGACCAAGCAGCCCATCAGTTTCAAATGCCTAGGGGGTCTGGGATGAGTTCATGCATGTTTGTTGGTTGGTGGTTCAGTCGTTATGAGCCCCCATGGGCCCCAAGGTTAGCTGGCTATGTAGATCTTCTTGCGGTGACCTTGACCCCTCCAGCTTCTTCAATCCTTCCCCTAACTTTTCCACAAGACTCCCTGAGTTCCACCTAATGTTTAGCTGTGAGTCTCTGCATCTGTTTCCATTATTTGCTTCATGAAACCTCTCAGATGACAGTTGTGCTAGGTTCCTGTCTGCAAGCACATCAGAGTATCAATGATGTCAGGGATTGAGTCTTTCCTTTGGGGTGGGTCTCAAGTTGGACCAGTCATTGGTTTTGCCATTCCCTCAATCTCTGTTCTGTCTTTTATCCATGCACATCTTATAGGCAGGGAAAATTTTGGGTCTAGGGTTTTGTGGGGGGGTTGGTGTTTCCCTCTCTCCACTGAAAGACTTGCCTGTCTACAGATTGTGGTCACTTCAGTCTCATCATTCCCCACTGCTATGAGTTCTAGCTAGGGTCACCTCCATATCTTCCCAGGAGTTTCCCCTATCGAGATTCCCCAACACCAATTTCCTCTCTCTCCCAGAGCTCTCACCCCCATGCCCGCTTTCCCCATAGCTAATCCCCTTCCACTCTCCTCCTCCTCTCACACCTAGTTCTCTCTGTCTCTGTCTCTGTCTCTGTCTCTGTCTCTGTCCCTGTCTCTCTCTCTCTCTCTCTCTCTCTCTCTCTCTCTCTCTCTCT
>OU015746.1:50937146-50950363 GCA_907169655.1 Acomys percivali | reverse complement strand
TCTGTAAGGCTAGAGACACTGTCAAGAGAACAAAGCGACAGCCTACAGACTGGGAAAAGATCTTCACCAACCCTACATCGGACAAAGGTTTAATATCCAAAATATATAAAGAACTCAAGAAATTAAACACCACCAAACCAAATAACCCAATTGAGAAATGGGGCTTGGAACTAAACAGAGAATTCTCAACAGAAGAATATCAAATGGCTGAGAAACACTTAAAGAAATGCTCAACCTCCTTAGTCATCAGGCAAATGCAAATCAAAACAACTCTGAAATTACATCTTATACCCATCAGAATGGCTAAGATCAAAAACTTAAGTGACACCACATGCTGGCGAGGATGTGGGGAGAGAGGAACACTCCTTCATTGCTGGTGGGAATGCAAACTAGTACAGCCACTTTGGAAATCTATCTGGTGCTATCTCAGAAAACTGGGAATAGGGCTTCCTCAAGACCCAGCTATTCCACTCCTTGGAATATACCCAGAAGATGCACCAGCACACAACAAGAAAATTTGCTCAACCATATTCATAGCAGCCTTATTCATAATAGCCAGATCATGGAAACAGCCTAAATGTCCCTCATTAGAAGAATGGATAATGAAACTGTGGTACATTTACACTATGGAATACTATTCAGCTATTAAAAACAAGGAATTCCCGAAATTTGTGGATAAATGGATTGAGCTAGAAATGATCATAATGAGTGAGTTAACCCAGAAGCAGAAAGACTCAAATGGTATATACTCACTTATATCTGCATACTAGCCCAATGGGCATGTCCCATGAAAGCCTTCCCTTACCAGGAAACTGGGACCGAGGGGAGGACATCATATTGGGACTCTAGATGAGAGAACAATGGGAGAATAGTAATGTAGAAGGATCCAGTGGGTCCTAGAAACCTACAAGTAGAACATTATGATAGGCAGATTTGGGTCATGGGGTCCCGCTCAAACTAAGGCCCTAGCCAAGGACAATACAGGCGGTAAAATTTAAACCCCTACCCTGATCTAGCCCATGGACAGGACAGTCTCCCCACTTGAGTGGGGAGAGGGATTTGACTTTCTCAAGTACTCTGGTACCTCACATTTGACTATGTCCCCTCGCGGGGAAGACCTAGTGGCACTCAGAGGAAGGACAGCAGGTCACTGAGAAGAGACTTGATACCCTATGAGCATATACAGAGGGAGGTAATCCCTCTGAGGAACAGTCATAGGGGAGGGGAATAAGGGGAAAATGGGAGGGAGGGGAGAATGGGAGGATACAAGGGATGGGATAACCATAGAGATGTAACAAGAATAAATTAATTAAAAAAATAAAATTAAATTAAAAAAAAGAAAACAAAACAAAACAAAAAAAGAAAATTAAGGTACAGAACTAAGTTGAGAATTCTCAACAGAAGAATCTCTTATGGCCTAGAAGCACTTAAAGGAATGTTCAATGCCCTTAGTCATCAGGGAAATGCAAATCAAAATGACTGTGAAATTCCATCTTACACCAGTCAGAATGGTTAAGATCAAAGGTGACACTCTTGCTAAAGTACTTCAGCCTTCTCCAACAAAATCCTTTAGCCAGAGATTGTTTTTTCCCTTTTCTATTTGAGTCCTCATCTTCTCTCCTGTAGCCAATAGTAGGAAAACATTCAGGCATTACCCCCCAATATCTTTGTAATTGAAATAGAATTATGTCACTTTCACCCTCTCTATCTCCAGCCCCTCTCAAGTATTCTCTCCTGAACTCCTCACATGCCCCACCTCAAGTTTATAGCCTGTTTTCTTTTTTTATTATTCTTGTTACACACATATATACACTCTATATGCATGTATATGTGTATATATGTATATATTCACAAAATATATATATAAATACAACATGCTGAGTCCCTTTTTTGTTGTTTGTATGTAATATGGTTTCAAAGCTGACCACTCTATTTTGGACAATCAATAAGAGGGCCACCCCTTGGAAAGTCTAATTCTCCTTCTCCCCAGCAGCTTTTTGTCTAGAGTTGGGACCCTGTAAATTCTTCACAGACATTAATACCTACGGATATTACTCCATTCCCACCTTCCATTTCTAGGAGGGATGGAAGCTGAAGGCCCCAACAGTTATATGAGATTCTCCATTTACCTCAATGATGTGTAGACTCTTCCAGTCATTTTCTTCTGCCCACTGGTGTTCTGATGGCTTTGTGAGCCTCTTGGCTGAGGGCCTATTTAATGGGATGCAATGCTGTTTCTCTGAGACCTCTGGCACTCTGGTGATGGGCTACATACATTTCTTCTCTGGTGTCTGCACAGTACCATTTTGTTTTACTATAAACATCACAACTGTGACCTATGGACCACCCTTACCTGTTAGCATGTATTCGAATATTCACACATAAAGGTGTCTTCTCCAATCACCCAGTTTCCATTTCTTACTTTGGGAAGGCTAGGGCAACTAATGGTTTTTTGTATCTGCCTCTGGAACACTTCTGCCAGGTTGGCTTTCCATTCAGGGAAATCAAGAGATGGCTGTTTAGGAAAGAACACATGAGATTCTACCATGAAGGCATCTTGTAGGTCAGGACTGCAGGCTGGCTTCAGGCTTAGTCCAGTCTTCTAGGATTAACTACATTAATTTAAAAAGATCTCAATACTTCAAAAACTTTAACTAGATATCTATTTTCATGACAGCAATCAACACATTGATCACAGTATCATATTTTTAAGTATTTTGCATTTCTTTCAACTTTTAAACTAGCTGGGAAATGCCTCAACTAGCCACCAGTTCTGTTTTCTGTTTGTTGTTGCTGTTTAACTGATTGTTTGTTTTTACTCTTCCTTCACTTGGCATGCCTCATTCTTAACCAGATTTGACAATCTTAATCTTGAAGTATTTCTGACTTTGGTTTAGACTTCCACTTAGAGAACTCAACTCATTCCCATAACAGAAAAAAAAAGCACAGTATTTGCCATTAGAAAGTATTCAGTCTGCATTGATTGATTGATTGACTGAATTCATGAATGAGTTTCATTAACTCAAATACTAGTTCATATCATAAGTTGATGTGTATATGTATAATAAAAATGTCTACATTGAGTCCAAGGCATTCTGGATCCTAGCTGCAGACTCTGAACCACAAATTTAGCAATATTAGATTTAGTGGTGTGGGGCTAACTATAGACAGTGCTAACATGGCAGGACCTGCTTTTTTAATAGTCCTAAAACAAAAAGGGCATTTCAAGAAAATGGACATTGTGCTATGAATCTGAACTTATGTGACAGTTTATTGATCGGATCTGTATGTGGTGATTTACAATGAGCCGTGTGTGCCCTTAGCTGTGGGGATGCTAATCTTCATTGGTCTAGAAGCTCAGTGACTTACAGGGTGAGAGACTAGAGAGCAGCTCTTGTTGGAGGAAACGAACTGGGGTTCGGGTTAGGTTTAGGCTTCACTGAGTCACCCTGGCATCTCTCTAGAAACAGAAGTTACACTCAGTGGATGACTTTCAGGCTGAGCCATGGCATCTCCTTTCTATGCACCACCATTTCCGGCCTCACCATTGCAAGGAAAACAATATGAACCAATAAGAGGCTGCTGTTTTCTTCTCCTTTTCTTTTCCCAACTTCCTAACACCCCTCCACACTAGATATCTCAATTTCTTGGTGGGGGACTGGCAGCCATTGGGTTTCAAAGTCCAGGTGTTTGTATTAGAAGAACGATGAGCTAAGATGCGGGGTTTTGACTGTAGCCTGCACTCCGCGTCTAGTTTGCTGCATGATCTCTGGAAAATAAATCACAAGCTCTGTTTATAGCAGTGTGGCTCCTCCCCTATATAACAAAGAGGTTGGCATAGAGTAATGGTAAGTTTCATAGCGTCAGGCACTCTGTCATTCTACAATATAAAGAAGTCAACTGCTTTCTCAAATGTTTAGAAAACATTTAAAAAACAACTTAAAATGACGGATCCAGCTTCCTCTCCTTGAATTTCAAAAAACAAACACTTCAGTTTTGTTTTCTCACATTTCTTGTTTACAAACATGTCCTTAGTTTTGCACAGGGGTGAGGAAAGCTTCGCACTGACTGGCCGAATTTTACTTTTAAAAATTATTTTATATTATGTGATTTTTGTTTAATCACAATTTAAATGTCACAATACAAATCAGAATGGTCCAAAATAGTGCAAAGACTGTCAAGATTTTTTTTAAAAAATTCACAGTAATTTCCTGTATTTTCACAACTATTTAACGTATGCCAGATGGAGAAATAATGCTTTGCTTCCTGTGGAAATGGGACAGTTAGCAAGGCAGCTTTTCACACAGAGGAATGTTGTCTTTTATCCCTGAACCACCCCTGGATTTGTCAAGTGAAGCTTCATTCTGGCTCAGAGAGGCTTTCGTGGCAGGAAGTTATCATTTCCATCAGAGAAAGCTGACTTAACCTCTGCTATGCGTAAAGGCTCTTGTAAGTGTTGGGATTTGAGGGAGAGAGGCTACCCACCCAGCTTAGCAGGATTAGTCTTCTGGGAAAGCAAAACAATGGCTTTGTGCTTGACTACAGAGATGGGATGTAGAAGATGTGGAGATGTGAGCAGGGTTCAGGTGAGGTCACCAGCCTGGAGCTCTTCAGACCTGCATGAGAAGTCACTGAAACCTTTCCGAAGCTTGGAACAGGCCCTCTTCACTCAGGACCACCTCCTTCTGCGCTGCTGTCTCATCCTTTTGTTACCCTCATCACAGCATAGAGGCTCTACTTTCCTGTTCAACCCTTTCGGGTGGGTATAACCTAAGTTGGACAAGTTCCGACGTAGTGGTCTGAACTCAGGCCATCATGAAAAGTGCACTCCACTCATCCTATCATCTTCCCTTTTGGATAGCTCACATACGTCTTGTGCAAAATCCTCTGTCTTCAAAATATGTAGCATCTGGTCCTGCAGCTCCCTCAATGAAGCCACTGTTTCCTCTATGGCTCTAGCTCCCTACACTGCCACTCGCCTCAGCTGGTTTCCACCTGCCCCCACCTTGTTCATTCTCCAATCATAATTCTCAGGATCCTCCCCTGTATCAGATGTCCCCTGGGCTTAAGAGCTTTTGTTTGTTTGTTTGTTTTAATAAACTATACATTTGACTGATTCCCGGGGTTTTGTGGGGTTGAGTGTGGTACATCTAGGTAAGAGTTCACCTGAGATCTCTCACATAGTTGAGAGCTGAAGGACAGGTTGAAGAGTACAAATAAACTTGCGAATCTGATTGGCTCCTTGCTGCCCTTTCATTGGGCGGCTTTAACTGGGTTCACTTGGGGAAATCCAGACCTCAGTTTCCCTTCAGATGATTTCCAGGGTCTCTTTCTCTCCATGTGGTCTTTCTATACATGTTCTGTGATCCTGATGGTCGGGATCTGGGCCCACAATTTCCAGGTTCTTGGCCTCTTATTCAAGGGATTTAAATAGAAACTTACACAGATTTATAAAGTTAACAAGGAAACTTTATTTATTACAAAATATGAGACATGTCAGGTGTACTTTAAAGAGTGACAGTGAGTGGAAAATACCCAACATCTTGATTACTGCTGGGGACTTCATATTATTGGGTTCATGATTGGAGAACTTTGATAGCCATGAGGCATATGAAGGGTAATATTATAATTGTCAGATTAAGTAATATGAAGTTAATTTTCTGTTACATATGCCCCTTTGCACAATATACTTGATTTTAAATCTATGCAATGCCTAATTATTCATAGACACAGAAACGTAAATAGAGCATTCGCCTAAAAGCTCACGTATAAGACACAATTTGCCTTATTATGCCCAAAATTAGTTCAGGCTGGATTTGCCTTGTTGTCCTCATATCTGGATTTATTGTAAATACATTTGAATAGAATCTGTCTCTGTTTGATGTGGTGATTAAGAATAAGAGAAACTTATGCCATTGCTTGGAGTGTGCATGTAGCTTGATGCTGGTGGGGAGTTATAGGTTGCTAACAGGCTACCGGAAGTGTGGTTCTGAAAGCAGTATGTGACAGTGCATGCAGCACACATGTTGTTGAGCTATTTTCTGCCTATCTTGTCTCCAGTGGCTGAACTTCCAATATGGAGTCTGTGATGGTCATTTTTCATTGTCGACTTTACAACCAGTAATTGTCAGTTTGGGAATCATCTGGGAAGAGAGTCTCAGTAAGGAATTTTCTGGATTGGGTTCATCCATGAGTATGCCTGTGAGACACTCTCTTGGGTACATTGAGGGGAGAAGACTCACCCTGAGTGTGGGTTACACAAGCTCATGGATGGGGCCCTGACAGCTAAGAGAAGAGAAAGCAAGCAGAACAGTTGTAAGCATTCATGCATTCATTCTCTCTGCCTTTGAATGTGGACATAACTAGCTGCCTCAAGTCCTTGCCCTGACTTCCCTACAGAGATGGACTGTAACCTAGGAATGTGAGGATAAGAACCCTTTATCATCTAAGCCATTTTTTCAATAGCAATTGTGTGTGTGTGTATGTATGTGTGTGTGTGTGTGTATGTGTGTGTGTGTGTGTGTGTGTGTATGTAAAGGGAGAAGGCCCATCCATTGTGTGTGACCTATCACCCTGGGATGATGGTATAGGAAAATAGGCTCAGCAAGTCATGAGGAACAAGGCAGTAAGGAGAGCTCCTTCTTGGCCTCTGCAGCTCTTCCTGTCTCTGGGTTCCCACCTTGAATTCCTGTCGTGACTTACCCTCTGTAATGGAGTGTTACCTGAGGATTGTAAGCTGAAATAAACCCTTTCCTCTCCAAGCTGTTTTTGGTTATTGTGCTTTATCCTAGCTATAGAAACCCTAACTAAGATATTCCCTAAGCTATTACTTTAAAAGATACACTAACACTCTAACACACACACATACACACACACACACACACACACACACACACACACACACATATTAAGAACTAATTGAGACAATTCATGAAATCCCTAGAGCCACCCTGCTACATTGTTAACAACCACAGTTATGTGCTCAGACTGTGTTGCAGCTGAGTCCTACAGACATTCTCAACTTTGTAAGGTAAAGTATGCTTTTCTACGTGGCCCCTGTGTAAATTCTTATTCTGCTATGCATAGGTAGAAAGGTGAATGAATAGATAGATAGATAGATAGATAGATAGATAGATAGATAGATAGGTAAGAGAAAGACAGAAAGTCATCATTCACAATGTTGCTGTTTGTCAGCATATGAAAGCTCACAGAAGTCTCTTCCAAATTAGTTGACTCTTTTGTTTTAGTTTTTCCCATTCATAACATAAAATACCCTTTGTGACAAAATACATTTGAGACAACCAGACTCAAACGAAATGATCAGTTCATTTATTGGGACAATTGATAAAAACATCTCCTACAGAGACTTCTGTGGTGTTCAGAAGATGCACACAGCTTTATTAGTTTTTACCTTGAAATATGTTTTTTTCCCTGCAAGAAGACAGCTATTCAGAAATGAGTAGGTTCTACTTAATGTTTTTTCTCTCTTCTATAGATATTTTGTGAAACAACTCTCTTTAAGACACTGGAGAAGACTCTATTGCTGCCCCACAATGCGTGTCCTGTCCACTGCAGCGGGACATGTGACTTTAATTCTGTTTGATCATCAGTAAACACATATTTTTTCAACTCTCCATCTTTTGGTGGACTGATATACCCTGTAATGGATTCTTTTTGTCCTATTGTGCTCTTCTATTACAAAATTAGTTAAAGATCCATTCTTACAAAATTGTGTAATTCTGTTCCTCTCTGGTATTGTCTGCTTAACCATAAATCTGGCGTTTACAGTGGTGGTGTCTTCTTTACCCACACCACCCATTCATGGTCTAATGCTCAGAGACCCACTCCAAACTCTCTAAGTGGCTGCTGCTCCCTCGGCTCCGTGTTGCAAGACTCCTTGCCAGCTTGACAAAGACAAGTCCAAGAGAACGGTGGCGTTGCGTGAAGTTGTTTGTGTTCTGTAGTCTTCTTCAGGTGTCATCTTGTCTACAAATGTGCCTGTTGTGGTCTTTTTTTTTCTGTCTGACAGCTGCTTGCAACATGTAGCGTCTGAGGACAATTGAGCAAGCCTTTGCAACACAGCTGACAGCACAGAAGCCCCAAGCTCCAGTGTTGGAAAGCCTCTCTTTCTATCTAGAACAATGGCTGCAGGACAAGCTGCTTGCATTTCCCAGCCTTCTATTTGCAGCCACGAAAGATGTTTTGTTTTGTTTCTTTAACATCTGCAGGACACTTCGTAGTAGCATTTTAAATGCCTGCTTCGTTCAACAGAATTTGAAAATCACATATCCCCTTTCCTCAGCCCCAGGAACTTACAGGGTAGAAATGTTTCCACATGCTTCAAGTTTCAAGTTGTTCTCATCATTTTTTTCTGAAGGGAAAACAAAAGAGCATCATGGCTACACTTTGGCTTTAGGAGCCGCTGAGCTTCAACAAGCTTGTACCTCATCGTGGCCTCTACTCAGCTCAACACTAACCACATCAGCCTCTTACAAATCTGGTTTCAAGTGAAGGCCTACTAAGCAGGTTTACTATTAAAAACCACCTTAGTAAAAATTCAATTGTAAAGATCCTTGAAAATCATCACTACAGGTGCATGCTAAACAGTTCACCGGTCAGTGGAAAAACGAGCTCCTCTATGCAGGACGCGTCAGGGTGCTCCGCATCCGAGCTGTAGAGGAAAGCTTCTCCCCCCACCTCTACTTGCCATTCTGCAACAAGAATACAACAGTTTCTGGGTTCCAGAATCAATGAGAACATTAGGGGAATAAAAGATGTCCCCCTTCCAGTCCGCGGGCTGCTTTCTCCTCCAAACAAAGGTAAAGACGTGTCCTCACATGTGTATTAAAAGTCATTAAAAATCCTGACTTGGAAGAGTATTTTGAAGCAAACTGCAGAATTAAAGGCCCAATAACAGCTTGGTTTTATAACTTTGGTGCTCAGAATCACAAACTATTGTTGTATATTCATTCACTTATTTACCATTTCAAAAGATTGGCTAAGCATCAAGAGTGTGATAAACCAGAGACACCAGATGAAGCCAAAATCCCTAATATTGAATAAATTATATGTCACATGAAAAAAATAGGAAACAAAAGTGTGCCAGTTCTTACCAAAAACTGGAGCTTTTCTAAAATATAGTGGAGAATTAGGTCTGGGGTGAGTCAAAGTCAAGTCCGTTTCTTCCAGATGTAGCATGAAGATGTTAGAGCAAAGAGCACCAGCAAAATCAGGTGGGACATCATCTCCAAAGAGAAGAGGGCTATGGCCCTAAAGGAGACATTCCAGGCAGGGCCTTAGGGAGGGATAGCACAGCTGTGGGCACTGGTATCTGTTATTAAACCCTCATTATTAACAAGGAGGCCATTAAAAATAACCCAGAAGATGAACATATAAGACTTCAATGTAGAAAAGTGACTTATAGAATTAATATGAAGGGTGAGATATGATAAATAGGACACTGGTGACTGGCTGAGAGGCCGTGGTTTATCAAAACAGAACCTCTCATTGTACAGCAAATTCTTGCCCTGTGATTTTTTTTAATGCCATACATTAACAGTCTACATAACTTCTGCCTCTTCCTCTCCCCTTCTAACACTTTCCTTTCCTCCTTTCCAGCTTCTTTAAGTATTACTGTTATGTGTATGCACAGAGACAAAGAGAAACACACAGTATGAGTGTGCACATGTGAGCATGCCTCTCTCTCTCTCTCTCTCTCTCTCTCTCTCTCTCTCTTTCTGTGTGTGTGTGTGTGTGTGTGTGTGTGTGTGTCTGTATGTATTTGTATACACAAGTACATTTAGTATTGCTGGCATGTGCCTGTGTCCAGGCTGACCAACAGATCTGGACATCTTATTATTCAGGAGTCCATCCCTAGAGAAAATTGATTCTCCCTCTTTCATCAGGAAATGGCTACCTTCAGCTCTTTATCTATGGGTGGAATCATATAGAATTTCCCTTGTCCATGCCAGTTTGTCATTTGATGTCCCTATATATCTCTTACTTACTCAGCCATATTGCTGAGATCGCATTGTGCAGCTTTCCCTGCCTTGTCTAGAAGACACTACTCGATAGCAGGTTTTCTAGTTCCTTTTTTTAAATAAAATTATTTATTTATTCACTTTACATCCTAAATGCATCCCCTCCCTCCTCTCCTTATGCTCCCACCCTCCCTTTCTCCTCAGAAAAGGGAAGCCCTCCTCTACCAAGCCACCACAGCACATCAAGACCCATCAGGACTAAACACATCCTCTTCTACTGAAGCCAGACAAGGCAGCCCAGCTAAGGGAAAGTGATCTAAAAGGAGGCAACAGAATCCATGTCAGAGACAGCTTCTACATCACTTGCTAGAGGACCCATGTGAAGACGAAGCTGGTATTTCAGTCTCTGTAAGCCCCCATGGACCAAGGTTAGTTGACTTTGTTGGTCTTCTTGTGAAGTCCTTGTTTCTTCTGGGTCCTTCTATCTTTCACCCGACTCTTCCACCAGATTCCCTCAGCTCCACCTAAAGTTTCACTATGGATCTCAGCATCTGTTCCAATCCAGTGCTGGGTGGAGTCTCTCAAAAGACAGTTATAATAATAGGCTTCTGTCTGCAAGCAAGCAAAATATCATTAATAATGTCAGGTCTTAGCATTCTCCTATGGAGTGCATCTCAGTTTTGGGCAGTCATTGGTTAGACATTCCCTCAATCTCTGCTCCATCTTTATCCCTGCACATCTTGTAAGCGCAATAAATTTTGGATTGAAGGTTTTGTGGCTGGATTGGTGTCACCCTCCCTCCACTGGAAGTACTACCAGGCTAAGCTACTTTAGTAGCTATGTGTCTCCTGCTAGGAGTTTCAGCTAGATTCACCCCCATATTTTCCCAGGAGTCTACCCGGTTGCAGGTCTTCAGCTTGTTCCAGAGATGCCCTCCATTTCTGTTCTCTTTCCTAGCCCTCATACCTCCCACCTCTGATCTCACATCTGACTCCCCACCCTCGTTCCTCGCCCCACACCTTTTCCCACTCAGCTTCCACACTTCATCCATTTCCAATGTCTATTCTAGTTCCCCTTCTGGGTGAGATTCAAGCCTCCTCCATTGGGCTTTCTTTGTTACTTAGATTTTTTGGGTTCACTTCTAGTAGCCAGAAACTGGAAACAACTCAGATATCCCTCAACAGAAGAATGGTTAAAGAAAATGTGGTACATTCACACAGTGGAATACTACTCAACTATTGAAAACAAGGATACGATAAAATTTTCAGAAAAAAATCATAATGTATGGAACTAGAAACACACACACACTATGTACTCACTTATAAGTGGTAATTAGTCATATAGTACATGATAATTATACTGCAATCTACAGACCCAATGAAGCTAGATTCTTTAGCTCTTAATAGTTTTTCTCACCCTTTTTCTGAAAATTTCCCTGAGCCTCAGTTTTACAGGTTTCATTGCAGATATATCAACTAGGATTCAACATCCAATAGTCTCTCACTCTCTGCATTCTGGCCTTTGTAATCATTTTGATGTTTGTAATAGTCTACATTAATTGTAAAAAAAATACTTCTTTGATTTGGCATGGGAGTTAGTCATCTTTGGGTGTAAGAACATGCATTTAGAATGTAGTTGGAAATTATATTGTTTTAGAAACTGATAGTAGTAGCTTCTCCCAGGTTTATGACCTCTTCAGCCACAAGTCCTTAGCTAAGTTGAGAGTATCAAGCATGAATTCCCTCTTGCTGGGCAGGCCCTCAGTCCACATACTCAGTTGTTAGTTACCCCCAAGATGAAAGTGCCACCATTGATCCATTATGAATAGCTTGCTGGCCTAGTCATTGCTGTGGTCTGTGAGGTCTACAGCAAGGTAAGACTACCAATTGTTCCTGTCCTTTGGCATCTTGCACAGTGCTTTCTGAGGGCCAGTTTTAAGGAGGAATGAGGCTCTGAGGTCAGTTCCAGCTTGATTAATCTAAGTCTTGTGTCCAAAGTTTGTGGTAGCCTCAACAATGAGGTCTTACCTTAAAGCTCTACAAGGTATCAAAAGGCAAGATCCCAAACTTTTGGGGGAGAGTCTTTTATTCCTCTGACCAACAATTCAACAGGAGGTTTCCCATGTCTGGTACTGAGATATTTTTGTTCTATAGTCTAATTTTGGAGAAAAGCACAATCACCCATGTGTTGTTACCCCTTTAAGACATGCACACACATGTACATGTAGGGTACATTTTAGGTAAGCTTATAAAATAATATCTTTCTGTATGGATTCTTCAAAGACCATTATTGCTGTCTCGGACTTCTTCTTTCCTCTGAGTGTCTATTACATTTCCTTCCCATCCCCAGCAATAGCCCTCCCCTTATTAGTCCTATAATCTCTATCGGAGCACCTGTCTGTCACTGGCAAGAGATCTAAATTCTTGTTAAAATGAAGTTGAAAAGAAAAATGGCCAAATATTGCTCAATTACACGTAAGGACCATTTTTCTTCATTTGATTTTCTCTCCTGAGTTATAATATGAATTAAGATAGGCTATGCTTTTGGTCTACAAAATGAGTCCAGAATAGTCAAGGCTACACAGAGAAAACTTGTCTCTGAAAAAAATGAAAGGGGAGATTTAAAAAATATTCCTCCAGAGAAGTTTACCTCTGCATTGCTTACTTTCTTCTTTAAGTTCTTGAAAAAAAACTTCAAATCTCTGAAGAAGGAGATTGACGATGACATCAGAAGATGGAAAGATCTGCCTTGTTCATGGATCAGGAGAATTAACATAGTAAAAATGGTCATCTTATCAAAAGCAATTTACAGATTCAGTGCAATCCCTATCAAAATATCTACACAATTTTTTAAAGACATTGAAATATCAATTCTCAATTTCACATGGAAAAACAAAAAACCCAGAATTGCTAAAAAAAAAAATCCTGCACAATAAAAGATCCTCCAGAGGAATCTCCATACAGGATCTTAAGCTGTACTATAGAGCAACAGTAATTAAAACAGCATGGTACTGGCATAGAAATAGGTTGGTTGACCAACAGAATCTAATTGAAGACCCAGAAATAAATCCACACACATTTGATCACTTGATTATTGACAAAGAAATCAAATATATTCAATGGAAAAAGGATAGTATCTTCAAAAAATAATGCTGGTCAAACTGGATGTCTACATGTAGAAAGACACAAATATATATATATATATATATATATATATATATATATATATATATATATA
>OU015746.1:50900003-50933910 GCA_907169655.1 Acomys percivali | reverse complement strand
CTTCTTCTTCTTCTTCTTCTTCTTCTTCTTCTTCTTCTTCTTCTTCTCCTCCTCCTCCTCCTCCTCCTCCTCCTCCTCCTCCTCCTCCTCCTCCTCATTGCCCTTCCCTTTTATGACTCAGAAATGACCTGAGGGAAATAAAGCAAAATAAAAGCAAAGGCGCATGCTTAAAGAGATGGACCAAAGAGAACAAGACAAGGACTGGCACCCAGAGAAAGAACATCCTAATTCAACCCAGGGTTTCTGAGCTCCCAAAGTTTGCATAATGAGGACACTTGAGGCAGAGTTCTCAGCAGATGTGACATGATTCAGCCACACGCTTTTCATTAATGGCCCTGGGAATCCTGCAGTGGAGACCTTAGCCCTGTGCTGAAAATTCTGTCTATTGTTTTCCACCTTCCAAAGTCATAAACGGATATGTACATGTCATGTTGCCTAATTCCCAGTGCACCTTTATTCTCTATGATCCTCTGCTTGACATGCGCAGCCATATCCAGTTTCCAGATCTTGCTCTCAAGGAAGCAGACATGAGGTAGCACTGGAAGACAGAGGTGTGCACAGAGACTAAAAGCTCTGGCTCTATCAGAAGAGATTGTATTTGCATTGAGTCCAGATGGCCGTGCACAGTTTCCTTACACAGGTCGTGACTGCTCAGAATTGCTTCCTAGTATAATGACCTTGATATGAGAAGATGGAAGCAAAGGACATTCTACTAAACCCATTCAATACAGTGTCACTGTCACAAACAAATGAACACAGCATTGTGAAATAAACAGAATTGCTAGGAGCTGTCCTCTTCCTGACTTGAGGTATGCCAGGAAAGATGAAAGCACCTCCAGTTTCCAGGTCATGGTTCTGCTAAGTGTTTCAGCATCCCCTGACCAGTTTTCATTTCTCTAGCTGTTTTTACAAACAAGCAAGGCAACATATTCTGGACCTTTGAGCTCAGACTAGCCCCATGTTGATGAGGACTAACACCTGAGCCCTCATATAGAACTTGGTTCCATTTTCAGAGTGTTGACTTTGGATTCAAATGGCTAGAGATGACACAGTTAAGGAACCACACCCAAAATCTGACCTATTTCTTGCAAAGGTGTGGAACCACAGTGAGTGGAGAATGTGATGTCCCCTGTCTCCCAGTGTAGAATACCCAAACTAGAACAATCCTTGGCTACCAGGCAAAACATAGAATTCTAAGATCAGTGCTAGATGGAATTGTACAGAACTGGGGAAATATTAGTGCAACCGGTCTCTTGGTTCATACCCCCTGAAATCTCATTTCCAATTACCTGCAAGCATGCATTTTGTTTTCCTTTGAGGCTAAGTCTCATTGTGTAGGCCAGACTTTGTTTAAATTCATGCTCTTACTGTCTAAGACTCCAGAGTGTTATAATTACAGGTATACACCCTCATTCCAGGCAATAAGAAAAAAACACCCTTAATGTCCAAATCTGAACTCATAATCAATGGATACATTTCTCAACTGCAGATATCAAGCTCCTTTGCTGTGGTGCAGTTTTATTTACTTGTTTACATTCTGGATTTTGTTTTAGCCCACTTTCATATTCTTTTCTCTTGGGCTTTATATTTTTAATGAAAATTGTTTAATCCTTATGAGAAGAAATAATACAGAGAGTTGTCATGTAATCTCTTTACTTTTGTCAGAAAGTAGTTTGAATAATTTTAAGAGAAAATTGTTTCTGTCACTCTGAAGTGTAATGCCATTTCTGATGTCCCCCATTGTGTGGGTTCCACAGGACATGGCTTTTATTGTGCTTGCAGAGGGCAGTGTTTACATGTGAAAGACACATACTTTGGAGACTAGGGTACTTAAGCTCCAGTATCTTAACTGAGTTGTTTAGTTGCTGGGAGTTTTGTGGCTTCCTTGGAGACACAATAGTAATATTATCAACTTCTTAAGTAGTTATGAATGACAGTAATGACATAAGAGATGCCGTGAGACCCAGAGAGCTACTACAAGCATGTGCACAGACAAGTGGTTCTCTTAGCCTTGATTGGATGAAGTTCCTTTTGTATGGGCTGTCCACAAAGATTCCTGGCTGCTCCAGTGGTTGAGTATAAGTGACTTATAAGTGACCAGCCCTAAACAAGATTTCTCTTAAGGCTCCAGGAACATTGTGGAAAAGGACACAGGAGGAATATAACAGAGTGCTGTGGTGTGAAGGTTGCTATAACGAATTCACATCAGCTTTACTAGTCTGTACAGGGCCGCTTACTCAAGACAGCCTGTCGTTAGCCAGTCATGGATGGTGGAGTGTTTCACGGAGCTGTGATCTTCACCAGGGAGCTACTGGCTGTTGGTGGTTGCTGAGGAAAGAGCTAGGCAAGCACTCTACCACTCAGCTACCTCATCCCAGACTTGTTCATTTTCAAACTGTGAACAATTGGCCATGGATTAGTTACACCATAGTAAAGCTGTGAAAAATGTGAATAATATAAAGTATGTTATGTTCCTAGAAAACAAATCACATGGAAGGAAGTATGAAGACTTCTCATGTGACAGCTACACACAGCAGAGAGGACTTATGACACCATTCATCACAGTGAAAGAGAAAACCAGGAAGGCGGGCAACCTCACCCCTGTGCTCAGACTATCCTATCAGAATTCTCCAGCTCAGAAAAGAGCATGCAAGACATTCACTGCTCTGTGGAGAGCCACAGTGCAGGGTTTGTTCTTTGGCTGCTCCCTCTGGCTTCTGCCAGTGGTCTTTTTCAGGGATTGCTCTGACACTTTCCCCTACTAGAATTTCTTTCATCACTTTTCAAATTGTGGACTGGCTATCATTAAAATCAGCCCATATCAGGTTGAGCAGCAAACAGCTTTCTCATTGGCTCTCAGGTGCTTGCTGGCCTACCTTATCTTAAAAAGCCTTTTGAACTTCATGTAGACACACAATCCTGAGGCAGGAGAAAAAGGTTTTGGATTAAACAACCCAGCACAGTTTGTAAACATTTGCCTTCTGCAGTCCGCAGTATTAGTCATGGGCTGCAGATTGGACTTCCTCCTATAAAAGGGATACTCAATACTCCTGAGATTTGGAGAGCTTTCAAAGTTCATCAGTTTCTCAGGTGGAATTTTTTTTTTTTTTTTAGTTCACTAATTTTGTTGTTTTGTTTTGTATTATTTTTTTACATTTTGATTTGTGTCTTTGCTGTCTCTGAACTGTTTTCCTACCATCAGATAATTTTTGGTCTCCTCCTCATTTTCCCTTTTAAGAGACATTTTTACATTAAAAGCCTTTCCCTGTACAGGGAAGGAAAAAATGGGGCAATGACTAGTGCCTGAGTATTATGAATGTCATCAAAAGGTGTGAAAAATCTGTTTTTAATTGTTTTCTGTTTCTTTGTTTTGGTATATTTTTATGTATGTGTGGTGTGTGTATGTGTATGTGAGTATGTGTGCATGTAAGTGTGGTGTGTATATATGTATGTGCATGTAAATGTGGTGTATATATATGTGTGTGTGTGCATGTGTGTGTGGTGTGTATTATGTTCATGAATGTGTATTATGTGCATGTATGTGTGGTGTGTGTATGCATGTATACATGTGTGTACATGTATGTATGGTATGTATAAGTGTGTATGTGTGTGCGTGTATGTGAATGTGAGGGTATGTGTGGATGCATGTATGTGTGGTGTGTATGTGTGTTTCTGTTAGAAATAGAGTAATCAACAGGCTCTATGTGTGCACAAGGAGAGGACCACTAGGTTGTAAGGTCCAGATAGGAAGTTAGACTTGGCAGGCTGCTCATGCTGCCCATAACAGCAGTGCCGAGCAAATATTCCTAGAATTGCATTATACGTAGTCGGAAGGACTTACCTCCTTTGGACTTTGGCTCTATCCCAGGATGTGACCTGGCAGCTCAGGAGAGGCATCTGGCCCACAGTGAATCAGACCTTGACCTGGACCTCATTAGGCAGAGAGAGCCTTTGAGCATTTGAGCTCGCCATCCTCAGGCAGATGAAAGGATGATGAGACTGGCTGCAATTCAGTCCTTAAGATTGTAATGTACATTGGAGTGGATCCTGTCCTTGGCAGTAGTGCTTATGAGTCACTTCTGACTGCAATAATTTCTGACTTGTAGGATGTTTGTTGCAGTCTGAAACACAATACTTTCATACACTCAGCCTATCCAAATTGATAGTAATGAAAAGATACAATTAAAATGGATGTTTTTCTTTTTCTATTTTCTAAAACACTGGAGTTCTGGAGAGAATCTGATTAGCCTGCTGGCACATAGCAGCCTTTCTGTGGGCCTAGACGGTCTCAGATTTTCCTATATGCAGCTTTCTGAAAAACTGTGGCTTTACACTGAGACTTTATTGTGAAACAGTAGGATTTGGGCTATGTTCCAGCTTATGCAAGTATTTATTATTAGATCCCATAATCATAATCACTGTAAACATTAATGCATTTTAACAATCTGGCAGCCAGTACCTTAAATCCCCAGGCATCTTAGTTAAATCCCAAGGAAAACTTTTAACAGTTGTTTGGTGGCATTAGGGACAGCATTTACAAGCAGGGAAAGACCAGTTTTTCAATTTTTAAACAGTTCTGATTGATGGCTCAGTATTGAACTAGTCTTTTTGGGTCCCTAGCATTTGAACCATTGCATCATATGACCATTCAAAGAAGATTTAATTGGAACACCTATAATCCAAAAACCTCCTGGCAACAGTGTTTGGTGAATTACCTTATCCTAGATAAGAAGCAAGTGATTGCAGCAGCCATGTCCTGTTTGAGTTCAGTGTAGAGTGGCCAAACTCAAAGGCCATCTGAGTTTCAGGGATTCACAGCACTGGGCCTCGCTTACTTCTTTGCTCTTAGAGATCCTTGTGCTTGGTCCAATAAGCTTCTTATTCACAAAGAGAAAGAAGAAAAGAGATTGAGAAATACTTACCCAGAGAGATTTCAAGAGGGATAGATTTAGAAAACAAAAAGAAGAGAAGAGAAGGAGGAGGGAGAGAAGGAGAGGAAAGAAGCAGGGAGGGAGAGTCTTCTGGGACTTTAACAAATTAGGATATTCTAGGATAAATGACTTAGAAACCTGTGGAGTAAACGTGCTTTGCCAGGTGTGTAGATTCAAAACCTAAAGAGAATGCCTTGAGCCGCCATGCTTACTTTGGCTCACCTGTTTCCATCATACCTTTAAGCACAATGCACGGAAGGAGTGTACTTCAAGTGCAGGCAGGCATGTATACACAACATCCCTTCTCCGCTGCTCCAGTGATACTTCATTACAGCAATGAACTACCTTCTGCACGAGTCTTCTTCACTCTGTGAGCTGCAGGGTTCTCAAAAGCAAGGATTCAGAGTACTTTTGTTATGCTAAGATGTAATAAGCGTTTCATCCCATTCTAGGGATCCAGCAACACTTATGACATGTTAGAACAGCAAAAAGCCTATGTGTGGTTTACTGTGTCATCAGGACTAAGATGAGGAAGAACTTCAGCCCACACCCTCCTCTTCTATCTCTTCTCTTTCTGGTGCTGGGCTTAAACTGTAGTCAGAGCACATTCAAGCTGTAGGTGGTCAGAGTTGCTGCCTCATCAGGAGCCGTACCACAGGCTTTCCAAACTTTCAGCAAACCACACTCAAATTGTGTTCTGACAGTGAGTTCCACTGTGTTATTGGTTGTCAACACACTAAAGCTGTTTTTTCTTCCCCAAAGTTTAGGTTTGGTAAAACGTGGAACATGTTTTCCCAAGAACACCACCCCCCACAGTTTAAATGATGTATATTTTAGGGGAAATTTTATCCATGTGCCCTTCAGTTCATTCAAATAGATTTCTTTTTAGTAGGGGCTATTTTATGTAAGTATTTTTATGTTTTTTTTCATTTAAATATCAACTCTCACTTTGGCATTGGTGTTCAGGACACGCATGCTTTATCTTGATATTAGGAAGCCCTGCATTCCATGTGCTTCCCATGTGAGGAATTGAGGTTCACCAGCCTATGCTGTGATGTGCGGCCCTTCTGTGGTTGTTTCAATGAGAATTGACCCCTTAAGGTCACTTGTTTGTATATTTAGTCCTCGGTTAGCAGAACTGTTTGAAAAAAGATTAGGAGGGGTGGTCTTGCTAAAGATGTGTGCCTGGGAGAGCTTTGAGGTCTCAAGACTGCCTTTCCCAGTTAGCTCCCAGGACCAAGTTACTACTCCAGTGCCACCTCTGCCTGCCTGCTGCCATGTGCAGGGGATGGTCGTGCACACTGGTATTCAGATGCTGATTTATGTACCCAGGGATCAGGTTGCAGTCTAGAGATGGGCATTGTCATTTCTATGAAGAATCTCTTGCCTCTGTGTTTTTAAAAATTATTCTCCTTCATCACTGATTGGTTAATGAAGAGCTGAACAGCCAATAGCTGGGCAGGAGATCTGGACTTCTGATCCCAGTTAGGGGGTCCCAGGTAGGAGGAGAAGGGAAGGAGAAGGTTGAGAAGGAGGCTATGAGGACTTGCCATGAGGAGGTTACCATGGAGACAAAGATAAAGCAGGCCTGTAAAACTGTGCAGACCAGTGGAGATGGGTTAGAATAAATGAGCATCTGCCTGTCTTAGTGCCTTGACACTTACTAATAAATGTAATAGGTCTCAGTGCCGTTATTTGGAAACTGGAATGAGTGATAGAAAAGAAACTATGCTGTATTTTTACAGGATAGTTTTCATAGTGATCATAGACTCACACTCTGAAACTGTAACCACTCCTTTAATAAACTCCCTCTTCTGTATGTTGGCTTGGTCATAGTGTTTTGTCATGGCAATTGAAACGTAGCTAAGACACTTCCCTTCTTGCTAGTGATTAATGTCAGCATAGACACAGGGTCTCCTGCTGGCCAGTGTTCTAGTGGTCACGGTTTCTTACAACATTCTTTGCACTCTAGAACAGGTGTCATTGCGTCTTATCTAGAGGAACAGAGGCCTTGAACCTGCTGAATCACCATGAACTGTGAAAATGAATCATTCCCTTGGAGGCTATGTTTTCCAGTACTGGGAAAATATGAAGACCTTTGTGTGCTATACAAATGCTCATCCACTGAGCTATATCTCTACTCTCTTTTTTCCCCGACTTATTATTTTAAAATAGGTTCTCTCATCAGGGTTCCCAGGCTGGCTTTAAATTCATTCTATACCTCAGGCTAGCCTTGCAATTTTGATTCTCCTGTTTCAGCATCCCTAATAACTGAGATTGCAAGCCTCTGCTACCTAGAGAGCTCAGTTAAAATCTTGAATTTCAGATTTAAAAAAATTCTATTTAATCTTTTGTATATGGGTATTTTGCCTGGACATATATGTCTGTGTATAATGTGGCTCTAGAAGAGGGCATGTGATATTCTGGCAACAAAGTCGTACATGGCTGTGACCCTTCATGTGGTTGCTGGAAATTGAACCCTGGCCCTCTGAAGAGTAGCCAGTGCTCTTAAATGCTGAGCCACCTCTCCAGAATTTTGAACTTCTGATTTATTTTAATGTCTCTGCAAAACAATTAATTGTCTGTAGACATTTTGCCATGTGGAATAAATTATATGCTGTTTATGCCACAATTAAATAAATGTTCAGTTACTGCCAAATACAAGGCAATTAAGTACACCACCTAAAATTTGATTTCAGATCATAGGATTCCTCAATTGGTATAGAAATCTGAAGTATGCACTTGATTTGTATTCTACAATCCACAGTAAAGCTAGAGTTTTTACCTTCTATAGGTAACAGACTATGAAATTGTATTAAGATCTTAAAACGACTTCAGTAAACAGTGGTAAATTGTGTGTACTCAAGTGTTCTTTAATTTTTTTAAAGGAAAATTGTGAAATGGTAAAATGAACACAATCAAAAGTGCAAGAATTCTTGATGTTTCAACTCTGATGTTCCCTGACATTGAATATGGCTGTTATAATTCATGAACAAGCAACTGGTGGAATAATTTGAGCAGTTCAAAGTGTATTAAGTTTCTTGAAGTGACCAAGCAGAGTTGGCTTAATGCGATCTCTCTTGCCTCTTTTGTCTTGCTTTCCCACCATGTTTTGAGATGCTGAGATTGTTTCCAGGATCTGTCTTCTTGCTTTCTGACCCTCAGATGGGGTGGATTCATATAAAACATTGGTAAGGATTTGAGGAATGTAAAACTTAGTATGCATTTATTTTCATCTGTTAAATACCACCATGGTCCCAGGATTTAGATGAAATTGATTAAGACAGTTATAGAGTGACTGGTTTTTAAATAAAAAATACTAGACTGCAAGAAACAGAAAAGCCCATAGTGACCCATTTCACCTCATAACATTGAAAGTGTGCATACATTTGTACTTTAATCCTTACCTGGTCTATTCTTACTGATATAGAGATTTTATTTGTGATCCAAAGTTTGTACAGGATACTCTCTAGAGACTAATATACAAATATACCAATATACACATAGTTAGACAACGTATATGAGATGAAATATGTTGGGATTTTTTGAAAAACTCCGACCACCCTCATTAGGTGGTCAAAGGAGTAGCAGCCATAAAGCTGCATGGATCAACAAGAAAAACAAAAACAAACAACCATATGTGAGTCAAGTGTTATGCACAGAAGCCTGACCATCTGCAAGGACAAGCTGAAGTCCAGAGATAGCAAAGACAGAAAACATCAGCATCTTAGACTGTTTTCTGGTACTGTAACAAAATATTGGAAACTGGGTACCTTAAAAGGAAATGAAGTATGTTTGCCTCATTATTCTGGTGATTGAAATGTGCAAGTCCTGAAAATTCCACTAGCTGTATCGGAACAATAAAGAAATAGAACTATACTTGGGCATAACAATGAGTCCATGTGAGAAAGTTTTAGATAAAAACCTACCATTAAAAGTGTAACAACAATAGAATAGTAGAGCGACTGTAATCCCATCTGGTACACAATTCCCATGATGCAGTTACTTCCTATCAGGCCCCACTTTTTAGAGCTCGCACCACTGGAACTATCAAATCCTAGCATCCCTGTCCTCCGGAGCCAAACAACATCTAAGCTACAGAATCCATGTTTGGCTGGACTGTAAAGTCAGGTTAATGTTCAAGTGTGTGAATAAATATCTGCTTTGAATGGACATTACAGGTATCAAATATAGCACACAGGAAATGCAGATTTCTATTCAGTGTTTCTAGATTGGGACAACAGCTTGCATTTCTAACAATTTACTGCTATGGAAACACTAAAATGCTAAAATTGGATCACTTTAGCAGAATTTAGCCAGGAGTTGGGGATTGATAACAAGGATTGATAAAAAAGGAAGAGAGTGTGGGGCAGGTGGGCCCTGTGACTGGGGAAATGGCCCTGAGCAAGAGTGAGGTAGAGATGTGTCCAATCCATGAAAATCTCATCGTGAGAAATAAGGACTGACCCCTCCCTGTTCTGGACTGTATGCCCCAGTGCATCTAGCCTTGCAACCCTTGAAGTGGTCCCTTAGCCTGGTGGCTAGGTTTCAGGTTAAAATTTCCTATTTCTTTATAAGAGCATGTCCAGCTGCACCAGGAATTCCTCTCCATGCAAATGAAACACTCCCAGGAGCTCAGTCCCAGCCAATGATGCACACTCACCCTGAAAACCCCTACTCACTTCTCCAAGGTTTATATAGCCCTTAAGGCCCCCAATAAAGAAGAGCTGTCCCACTGAAAACCATCTCAGAGAAGGCTTTTCTCCCTGACCCCCATCCTGCTCACCACCAGACTGAGATCCCGCTAAGCCATCTGCCTGCCTAAACCCCATTTCTTCCAGTCCAGCTCCAGTGTACAAAAGTGTCCAGACACCCTGAGGGCAGAAGTAGACCCAGACAGGTAAGAGAGAAGTCAAGAGTACTAGCAAATGGTTACATTCAGTATTTCAAAAGAATACAAGGCAGCAATTGGTTTTCCTAAGTCATAACCTCATCAGGTGATCCTCCAAGAAATTTCTGTTGCTTGATGTGTAGTTGAAGCCACTGAGGCTGGGACTGGTGTCTTGTTTATACCCTATCCAGGGTAGTATTACTCATTTCTATTATTTCCTGACTACAGCCAACAGTGTGATAACCCTGTCACTGTTGTGATGGTTATGTAGGTTTAGGTGAAATGTGACTGACCATAGGGCTGGTGTCTGTTAGCATCATGACAAATATATTTTTATCATTTTGTTTGTTGTTTGTACTCCTACAAATCCTTTCTGGTGTTAGGGATGTAATTCAGTAATAGAATGCTCATGTAGCATGTAGGGGAACCTGGTTTTCAGCTATGATATAGTAAAATTAATAATAATAATAATAATAATAATAATAATAATAATAATAATAATAATAATAATAATAATAATATTGTAGGACTAGTAGTTATATATTCCCAAATAATGAGTATTTCCCATCTTTAAGATAACAGCCTCCCTCATAGAATGCAAATTACCTCTGTTAATCATCCTTGTTAAGCATCAGTTGATGATATTTCCTACTGAATAAAGGGAACTAATTACTTCCTGTGTAGGTTTGATGAGCTGCATATATATATATATATATATATATATATATATATATATATGTATGTATTCAAATCACTTGAAAATGGTGAGAGGTGTGATGTGTAATTCCCACCAGGAAACACAGAAACAGAAGTGGTAATGCTGACTGTGTTATGAAGATGTCTCTGCTTAGAAGAGACATAAATGTGCATTGATGGTCACTTTAAGATATTACTAACCTTTCCCCTTTATTTGAAAACTTTGTTGTCCATACTACCTGTCAGTCTCACAGTGTCCTTCATGGCAGTCCACACTCCAACTGTACATCAAGGTGCTTGCTCAGTGATGTATATCAAGGTGTTTGCTCAGTGATGTACATCAGGGTACTTGCTCAGTGAGTGGTGTACATCAGGGTGCTTTCTCAGTGCATGACGTACATCAGGGTGCTTTCCCAGTGAGTTATGTACATCAGGGTGGTTGCGCAGTGATGTACATTGGGGTGCTTGCTTGGTGAATGAACACAGCCACAGGCATTACTCCTGCAACCACGTCATTTATGTCATGAGTGAGAAAATGGTTGCTTATACTTAAAACACTCAACTCAACCAGTGGGCACTATTGTTTTAGTGTGTTCAAGGTAAGAAACTGAAGGCATCTGGGGGAAGGAGAGAAAGGAAATTACAGCATCTTTTATGTTTGTTTCTGTTGGGTTAGTTCTGTTCAAGTGAGAAAGTGTTTGCAATGGCAGGAGACAGTGGCAATGATGTTAATTGTAACAGAAGTGTCCAGGCTTTGTATCTTTCTCTAACTCTTGGTGGTCATAGAATTCCAGAATAGTTACTTACTGTGCCTCAGTGTCCCCATCTCTAAAATGGGACTGATAATAAAGTCTTTACGTCATAGGGCTGTCCTTCAGTGACACCAGATATAGACAAAGTGCTGGCCTTACCTGTGGTCCACCATGGTCATCACTGCTGAACCTGGATGCTTGTTTGGATAAGCAAAGCACACTTTCCCCACAGAAATTTGGTTCCTGCCAGTGACTCTTGCTCATTTTCTTCTAATATGTGGTTGAGATAGCAAGATAACTACATGATAGGTGGCCATGGAATATTTTTTATACTCCCATAAAGTCAAAATACAACCATAGTTGGCAAACATTTCATTTGGGGACCCTCTGGCAGAAGCCAGACTCAGCCTCATAAAAGGCAAACAGTGTAGCTAAGAAAATGGTGTTAAGGGAAATGTGTTTGGGACAGAATCTAGTTTGGCAGAATCCCACTTACTTGTTTCATTATATTCCTATTGTCAGTCCCACACCAAAGGCTAGATCAGATCTGGAATTTTAGAACAAGTTGTGTTTCCCAAGTCTGCTTTCCATTATCCTAAGCAAAATCTGTTTCAATGTTTAAAACTCAAGGAAACAGTGGTAAGCAAAGCATAAGTTCTTTAGCTAAAGATTCCCAGAGAGGGTGCGCAGAGCCTCCTGGAAAACTGCAGCCCCCGCCACCCTGTTCCTCTTTCTTAGACTTTAAAGTGGTCAAGAATAGCCAGCAGCTGAGTTTGGAGCCAGTTCTGCACTAGGGGAATTTCCACTCAGGAGATCTGCAGAGCTGAGTCCCTCAAAGCTTACCCTTCCCACTCACCAGAGCAGTCATGCTGCAGGAGATGGAAAACGGAAGGAGTTGAGTCGGCAGCTACGAAAGCTGGCAATCAAAAGGCTGCTGCGAGCTCACCACAAGTGCTTTCTGCCTCCTAATCTTCTGCCATCTGGCCTTCAGCGTAGTAACAGAAAAACGCTGTGATATTAGACCAAAAACTGAATAACGGGGAAAAATGCCTCCTCCACCTCAAGAATCACAGGGCACCCTCCAAACCTTTATTTTAAGACACATTGCACTCTGCCTGGATTTCAGGATGATTTTTTCCTGCGTTTGTAAAATGTTTTATTCCTAAATATTTAAAAATTTTTTCATATGTGACTACGTTAGATTATTTCCACCCCTGCCTCTCCTCCCAAATGTCTCCTTCTTAAATGCATGCGTGTCTTCTTCTTAATTATATGTGTACATCAATTGTATCAATTCTTAATTATATATGTATGTGTGTGTGTGTGTATACATATCCTACTGAGTCCCGTTAGTACTATCCATATGTACATGGGGTTAGACATGATCTCTTAGGCTTGGATGACCCATCAGAGTCTCCTCTCTGATGTACACAGGATTTCCCTTCCACGGCAGCCATTGACTAAGTTGTTCCTTTAAGGTAGGGCCACATGAATCTTTCTCCACTTCAGGTCAGCCTGCCCATCCAGTGATGTGGTCTTTCCAGGTCTTGTGAAAGCAACCATATTGTTAAGAGCTCACGGTCCATAGTCTAACACACTATGTATAAGAAATCTTCATGTTCCTCTGTCTCTTACAAACTTCCAATCCCTCTTCCAAGATAAAACCCAAGCCTTGGATGTGCAGAAATTATTTTATAGGTGCCTCATTAGGGGATGAGCACTCCACAGTCACTTACCCTTTGCACTTTGACTAGTTGTGGTTCTTTTTATTATTCTCTATATGCAGAAAAAAAGGAAAAGAAGAAAAAAAACATCTTTGCTGAGGGGTGAAAGTTACATGTATCTATGGATATAAGAATAAACATTTAGAAGGCAGTTAGATGCTAAATTACCTTAGCAAAATGGTAATAGCAGCCTCTCTTCTAGGGACTATGTCCGCTCCAGCAACGGGTCCTTGAATACTTTCATGGGACCAAGAATGAATTCCTTTCTACTGAGTAATCCTTATGTCTGAACAGACAGTTGTTAGTTACCCCCAAGATTAAATATGTCTTATCTGGCCAGTCATTATTGTAGTTCATAGGATTTACAGATGCATCATTACAATTTTATACTGCTTTTATAGATATTTGTTTTATTATTTATTTATATGTGTGTATGTGATGGGTACCCATACATGTAGATGCCCACAGAGGCCAGAAGAGGACTTTGAAAGCCTTGGATCCCTGGGAGGTAGAACTGTAAAGAGTTGTGAGCCACTTGATGTACAGAGCCATTGCTCCAGCTTTGTTTTCCCTAATTGTAAACTGTATGTTTAAATTCTGAATGGCACTGCCTTAAGAGCTTGTAACAATGTGTGAAACTTCTGTCAGTTATCCATTTTCTTCTGAGTCCCTAAGAAACAACCACCCAAGGTTGGGGATGGGTCATATAAGGTTACTCCCATCTGAGTTTCTAGGAGAACTATTCCTGTGGGAATATAACAGTTTAAGGAAAGACATGAGTCAGGAAATTCTGAGGTTTCTCTTAAAAGACAAGGATGTAACACTTAGGGAGTAGTGTTCCCTTGATGAAAGTTCTCTTAACCACTGATTTTTTTCTTCTGGTTGAAGCTAGAAGAGGAATCAATTGGGATTTCTAACATAACCACTTATACTTTTACTGCCCTGGGTAAAATACACACTTTATCTATAGATATTTACAAGAAGGATAAATTAACAGGGTCTCTATTATATGTTTTAGGAATTATGAAAAGAAGTGGTCAAGAAACACACAAAAATATTATTTAATTGTAATAGTGGTCAAAACTTCAAAAAAGCACCCTATAATACAAGAATTTTAAGGAGCAAGCTTCCAAGATGACAGCAACCAGCCCCCATGGCACCTGAGTAGCAGAAAATTAAGTTCAGTCACTGCAAAACAAACATGAGACCTCACTTCTGACTGCAAAATGCCAGCCTCTGTGTTTTGCCTGCAAACACGAGGGCTATCCACCTGGAGAGTGCTCCCCACCCCCAGCTCTACCCATTATCTGGAGGTGGGATCCTGGGCCAAAGAGACACACCATCCCAGCCTCTAGTCCACAGCTCTGTCTTCCCAGTTTCACCCTCCACAGGGACCAAGCTACCCTCTTCCCAAGGAGATCAGCCAGAACCCAAGATTATCCAGGCTAGACCCCCAATCCCCTACCTGTGGGTCCAACTGAGACACAGACAACAGAGGAGAGATGCAGGGTATTCCCTGAGATTCAGCCTCTAGGCCATAGCTCTACCTACCATCCCAAGGAGAGCCGCTGATATCCAGGAACATCCAGCCTCTGGCCCAGGATTCATCATGCCTTTCTGAAAGGTCCACTGGGCACCAAGAACAAGCAGACAATATTAGGGATAACCAGATGGCTAAAGACCAACATAAGAACATAATCAAGAAGTGTCAGGGCAATATGGTACCAGCAGAACCCAGCTATATTACCACAACAAGCCCTGCATATCCTAACACAACTGAAACATAAGAAAATTACCTTAAATCTACTCTTAGGAAGATGATAGAAGCTTTTAAAGAGGAAATTATTAGATTCCTTAAAGAAATACAGGAAAATACAATCAAACAGATACAAGCCTTTAAAGAAGAAATAAAGAAAACTCTTAAAAGAATACAGGAAAATACAACCAAATATGTGAAGGAAATAAATAAAACAGTTAAAGACCTGAAAATGGAAATAGAAACAATAAAGAAACCACAGGCTGAGGGAATCCTGGAGATGGACAATTCAGACAGGAGAACAGGAACTGCAGAGATAAGCATCACTAACAGAATACAAAAGATGGAGGAGAGACTCTCAGGCATAGAAGATACAATTGAGGCAATCAATACATCTATAAAATAAAATGTTAAATCTAAAAATTTATTACACAAAATATCTAAGCAATCAGAGACACTATGAAAAGACAAAAAACTAAGAACAATGGGAATAGAAGAAAGAGAAGATCTTCTGTTCCCAGCTCCAAGGCCCAGAAAGTATTTTCAACAAAATAATAGAAGAAAAATTCCCCAACCTAAAGAAAGATATGCTTATAAACCTACAAGACTTACAAAACATCAAATAGATTAAACCAGAAAAGAAAACCCTCCCACCTATTATAATCAAAATGCTAAATGTACAGAACAACAGCAACAAAAAATTACAACAGTCAATGGGGAAAGGCCAAGTAACATATAAAGGCAGGCCTCTCAGAATTACACTTGACTTCTCATGAGAGACTCTAAAAAATAGAAGGCAGACATCTTATATACCCTAAGAGACCACAGATGTCAACACCCAGCAAAAACTTTTAATCACCATAGATGGGAAAAAAGACATTCCATGACAAAACCAAATTTAAACAATGTCTAGGCACAAATCCAGCCTTACAGAAAATACTAGAAGGAAAATTCTAACCCAAGGAAGTTAAACTCAGCCAGGAAATAAATAACCCAATTGTACCAAAACCAAAATAAGAGAAGTATACTCACATTGTATGCTAACATAGTACACCACCAGTACAAAATATTAGGAACAAACAATCATTGGTCATTAATATCTCTCAATATCAGTGGACTCAATTCCTCAGTAACAAAAAACAGGCCATAAAAATTAATGTGCAAACAGGACCCATCATTCTGCTGCATATAAAATGCACATCTCAGGAACAAAGATAGACAGTATCTCAGAGTAAAGGGATAGAAAAAGGTTTTCCAAGCAAATGGACCTAAGAAACAAGCTGAAACATTCTAATATCTAATAAAATACATTTTCAACCAAAATCATTAGAAAGGGATGGGGAAGGACACTTCATACTCATCAAAGGTAAAGTCCACCAAGAGGATATTTCAACTCAGGACATCTATGCCCCAAATGCAAAGGTGCCCACAATAGTAAAAGAAACATTCCTATAGCTTAAATCACACTTTTAACTCCACAAGATGAACAAGTGTAAAGATGGAATATGGATCGAGGCAATGTTCAACTAGTGACTGGCCCAACTTGAGACACACCCCATAGGAAAGCACCAAGTACTCTGTTGTACTTGCAGACAGGAGCCTAGCATAACTGTCCTCTGAGAGACTCCATCTAGCAGTGGATTGAAACAGATGTTGAGACCCACAGCCAAACACTAAGTGGAAGACAGGGAGGAAAGATTGAAGGACCTGTAGAGGACAAGAACTCCTTAAGAAGACCAATGGAGTCAGCTAACTGTCGGGGCTTACAGAGACTGAAACACTAACCAAAGAGCAGGCATAAATTAGGCCTACGCCCCCTACATATATGTAGCTGATGGGCAGCTTGGTCTTCATGTGGGTCCCTGACAAGTACAATGGGATCTGTCTATGACATGGACTCTGTTGCCGGCTTGTGGATCACTTTCCTCTGGCTGGATTGCCTTGTCAGGCTCCAGTGGAAGAGGATACACTAAGTCCTGATGCTGCTTGATGTGTTGGGGTCAGTTGGTGGGGGGGCTTCTCTTTTCTGAAGAGAAGGGAGGGGGAAGGGAGAAGAGGGTACGAGGATGAGACCAGGAGGAGAGGAAGGAGAGGGTTGTGATCAGGATGTAAAGTGAATAAATAAATTTTAGTTGATATGGCAAATATGGATCATGAAGAAAATGTTCAGTCTTGCCTCCTCTTATACTGCTACAGACATGACTTTTTTTAATTATAAAACCAACACCTACAAAAAAGCTATTCAAGTGTCCTCTTATATTTACACTGTATAGATACTCCCTACTATCTATAACTATTGGTATCTAGGCCACACACAAATTTGTTCAGCAAAAAGGTCATCAGTTCAACAGGTAGTTTTATAAAATAATTCTTATATATTGGGAATTATTCTAGGTGCTACCAATGAAGCAAGCAATGAGGAGTGGGTAAAAGAATAAGGAAGATAAATAGGAAGAAAAGAAAGGGAACAAAGGAAGGATGAAGGGAGAGAGGAAATTTTAGTGGCATACGTATTACAGAAACAGAATATGAACAAGATAAAACAATGACATGTGATGTATGCTAAGAAGTGAAAAAAACAAAAATAAGAACAAAAGAAGACTGGGTGTGAGAGTATGTGAGGGAGGGCAGAAGCTGAAACTTAAGTCTGGAGCTTGTCTGGGTAGGTACCACATAAGTACATTCCTAAACATTGAGATGAAGGAACTGGATTATATCTGAGATGGTAGCAGAAAAAGCATCTATATTTTGGGCAGAGTCCACAACAGTGAATGTCTATTGGGTCTTGCTCAGCATTTGTAATTTCACAGAGAAAGACATAATCAGAAATACATTCTGAAACTGCTATACTAGCTGAGGTGGAGGGAATACATAGGGAAAATTAAAACAAGACAGATTGGATATCAGAATGAAGAAAATACCAGAGACAAGATGCTAGTACACTGGACTGGATCTTTGCATACATCTTCCTCATAAATGTGTATGTCAAATTTCTGAATCCCCATATGATTGTGCTGTTAGGTAGTCATACTGTGGGTGATTAAACGATGAAAGCGGAACCCTTTTGCAATGGTTTTTGGCCAAGAGGGACCCTCCAGAACTTAACCATACAATCTATGCGTTGGGATAATCGCTTCTAGAATTGTTGGGGGAGTGGGGTGAGCCCTGTGTCCCTAACATATAATGTTTGTGTATTGTATCTAGAAGTGACTAAGATAGGAAAAAATTTAGAATAGGGTTGTTACCATGGAGACAAAGAGCAAAAAGACTTTAAGATGCTTTGAAGGGAGAAGTTATAGACCTGATGGTTTGAGGAATAATGAACCAAACATACAAGTTTTCTGTGTTTCATCTAGCCTTGGCTCATGATGCTTGCGCTCACTCTTAGTCTCTTTCTGTGTGAAGTGTTACTCAGAGCTAGCCAAGGTATGTAATATTGCAATTCAGCTAAAAGGCCTTGTAAGTAGTTTTCAGCCAGGTACATGCTCTACAGGGAGACATCAGCTAGGATGGTCTGGACATAATAGACAGGTTTATAAGTTTGCTTTTAGAAATATCAAATGTAAAGGGAGTCTGTGAGGTCTAGAGCATGCACTGATCATGAGGGGCTAACAGCACATGAAGTAGTAAGGATCTATAGTCTCTGGGACAGTTGGACAAATGCACTTGGGAAATAAAGGAAACATTTTCACTTTCCCCTGATTCCACTCAAACTATTAATGTAGAAGTCTCTTCTTGTAGTTTTTAGTAAGACTCCTAAAACCAAAGGGGCAGGATTTAACTTAAGCTCTTTGATTTGAACAGAAACTTTATCATTAAAAGCCCACAAAAGTGCATAACATCCAAGATGTTCTAGGAAGAAAACATGTCAGAAAGGCCATTTTTATTCCAGTAGCGGCACTTTGGATAAAGCTGTAGCTTTTGTTGCTAATCTCTGCTCTATGACCATGGTTTATTTCCCCAGGGGAAAGGTGTGTAAAATTGGGCATCTGACATGAAGCCTATCAACCCATAATATCCACCTGTTATAAGACAGAGCAGCCTGATGAATCAAATAGACTGAGCTGGGAAGGACTGATAGCAGTTTGAAGTACTCAGAACCTTTGCTGTTGGTTTTATTCAGGAGGTTGAAATTGATATCCAATATTACTCATTATATGGTACTTATAACTTAAAATTAACTCAAACAAATAAGAAAAAGAGAATGAGAATGTTATTGTAATCTCATCAGATACTAATAACTATAAAATTATTTTTTATATCTATGGTTGTGAGCCTAGCCCTTAAGGGCTGAGCCATCTCTCCAGCCCTATAAAATTATTTTTAAAACATGATATGAGGAAAAATATTAAGCTAACACCTATTTAATTGGACAGCTAAGATAAAAACACATGCTAGCACCCACTCACTCCAGGTTCATACAGGCATAGTCAAAGTAAAGAGGCAGAATTAGACAGAGATGGAAGTACAGAGATGACTAGAATGTATACTCAAGTAATTCTTAGTTTGAAGAATAGAAATGTTTTTTCTTCTTTTTAACCATCTAGATTGAACTAATGTTGCCTAGTTGTAAAAACCTAAGTACATTCTGGAGTCCCATAAGTACTTCTGCTTCAGAGGCTGTTGCCCTCCCCCCTTATTTCATTTACTGTTCTCGTCACTATGACCAACTATGTAAGAACAACTTAAATAAAAGGACCAATTTGTTTGGGCTCTTGATTTCAGAGGAATCCACCCATCATAACAGGAGGGTGGAGCAGAGTTGAACACCGAATATCATAGGAGGCACAAATTAAAGTAGAGGAAATGGGTTGTAGGAAGGATCCAGAACAAGACAGCCCCTAAGGACACACCTACCCCCTGACCCACTTACTCCAACTAGACTTCATGTCCATCTTCCAATCAACAGTTTATGAATCCACCAGGGATTGATGTATTGATTACATCATAGTCCTCAGGATCTAACTTTTCCAAAGGTGAGCATCACAGACACACCCAGAAATGTGCTTTTCTAGCCCACTAAGCAGGTCCTTTTTAATCTAATCACACTGGCAGTCAATATTAGCCATTGCATTTCACTAGTAACAAGATGCTCAGGAGATTATGAATCCTTCACTAAAAGTGAGCAGTAAAGGTAGAACAGAGTCAAGCTTTGGAAGAACATCCTGACAAGATTTCACTTAAACCTCTAACACTTAAACCCACATTCAGACTATTACTCAAGACACTGAAGATTCAGAGAAAAGGTCATAAACAGCCTAACCAGGCCTCTCCTTTTTAAAGATGCTGAAATGAACATTGCTTAGCTCTAAGGGCCTATTATTATCACTAGCAGCAAGAGTAAGTCAAACAGATTTATGTAAAAGGATGGAGTTTAGTAGCTCTTACTGCCATCATTGTTATAAAGAGAGTGTTCAAGGAAATACAAGACCCAAAGTTACTAACTCTAATCAGAGGAGGATTTTGAGATGGATGATTCTATCAAAATGTATGATATGTACTATAATTATCTGAAGGGGTGTGTGTGTGTGTGTGTGTGTGTGTGTGTGTGTGTGTGTGTGTGTGTGTGTGTGCACGTGCATACTTTGTACTTGTTTTGCCTATACAACCAATAATATCCCAAAGCTGTCTTTTTCTGATCACTTAACTCATAATGATCTGGTGCAGGCCATAATATTACTGATTCCTGACACCTATCTAATTAGAATTGTTGAGTTTTGTTTTTGAGTATCTGCAAGTTGCAATGGCTCTGATGAGGTGCTATGGTTAGGATCTCACTTCCTGTGGTCACATGTTCAACATTTCTTTTCTGATGAAATGATATGAAGAGATGAGGCTGATAGGTGGTGTGCATGCATAGGGGACTTACTGAAGGACTCTCGCTGTTGTTGGGGGAGCAGATTGATTAGGAGTATATCATTGGCCTATCTCATTGCTGTTCTGGGTTCACTTTCACTTCCACTCTGATATGAGGCAGCAAGAAAGCCACCACTGTAGGCTGATGTTATAGTCCTGTCCTCCTGAGTCTGAAAAACCATGAGCTAAGTGGTTTCTGCTTGTATAAGTTACCCAGGTTTTCCTTTTCTATTACAGCAACAGAAAGCATATGAAGGCATGAACACAGAGCTTGGACGCTGCTGAGGTAATCCATGTGTCATTTTTAACTCTTCATTATCCTCATCTGCATTAAAAAAAATCAAATGAAGTTTCCTAACAACATTTGAACACACATAAATACCAGTTCACAACTTCATTACCATTTTTCTGTATGGATGAGCAACTGCTTAATCTTCTAAGCATATGTTTTACTATAGTGTCCAGCTAAGGCTATCATCAGGGCTCATGTGATATTTTATGCACTATCTGGGTAGTAGAAAGAAATTCAACTTAAAAATGTCCATTAACTCTGAAACTTTGGATTTTCCCTCATATACAGGTAAATTCAAAATCTCTGTCCTGCTTGTATTTCTTCTTCCTATTCTTATTGTCAGTGAAACTCAGATCAGTCTTCCTACCAAACAATGAATAGCCTTCCAACTGGAGCATCCATCTCCATTTCTTTTCTGAACAGATTTTATCCTTCGGTTCCCTAGGGATGCACCAATCATATTTGTCATTTTCCCACACAGTTCAGAAGCTCATCCCCAGAAGAGCAGCTGAACATGTTGAGACTACAATCCATTGGTCTGGCTTTCATGAGTGCAACTCAAAATTTCAGCTTTGTGCTTTATTATTTTCCTACTCATACTCACACTGTACATGCTTACCCTGGGAACTAAGAACAACTATCCCCCTTATTTCTCCTGCTCAACTGTAGCCATCATTTCCAATTGTATTTCTTAAAAAGACTCATCAGTAAGGCTGTGCCTGTTGCTTCTGCTATGTCTTCTCATCATGACAGACTTTGATTACTCTGAATAAGTGCTTCTTTTATAATTTGACTTGATCATGGTATTCTGTAACAGCGACAGAAACTAACAGAGCTTGGTTAACTTTTTCCAACATGTCCTAGAATTTCTGAAATGTGGAATAAAACTAGTATCAGAAAGATGTCTAATTCACATAGTCAGTGATGCTCACGTCTCACACTAGGTCCAGCATGTTGTGCAGCTCAGTCTTTACATTGTATAAATCACACTTTTTAAAAAACCAGAGTCAACTATAGCCTCAAATTCAAGCAACTATAGCTTCCACTCAAGGACTAAGGCTTCCTTAAGGCTTTGGACATACAGCTAGAATGGCTGTTTCCTAATAAATAAATCCAGATGTGAATACCTGGGTAGTAGGAACAAATTCTGCCAGACCTGATGGATTCAGAGGTCTCCCAGAAACCTTACTTTATGGAGCATGAGTTGAAAGTCATCACTGTGATCCCTTTTATTTTTCATTCTGGTTATAGTGATTTTAGTATCAGACATGCTTGTAGATGATGGGGCGTTTCTGCAGGTGAACAGAGTAGACATAGGAATAGATATAAATAACTTTCATAGTGCTCTTCTTATGCTGGGCACATAGAAAAGAGGCAGACAGAGTCAATACCATTAGGGAATGTATTAGAAGTTGCTGAAGGAAGCCACAGCATTTTTGTCTATTATCCAGTATTCCATGAGATGAACTTAAGAAAAGTTTATCGTTTTCCAAAAAGTAATCTACATAGGTACAACTATAAGTTATGCCATCTCTTCTATAGAAATGTTTCATTTTAACTGACTACGAGAGAGTATCATCTGCTCTTAAAAATGTTTTAAGCTTAGAAAATAAAGCAAATGCTTCTAGCATTTTGAACATTTGTCCCCAAGAATTTTCAAGGAGAAATTACCCAGAATCCAACTTTGAAGAAGACCTATGTATTCATCAAACATAACAGCAAAATCATTTATCTTAAGTAGAATTATGTCCAAACACATTAAATCCCATTGGTTTAATTTCCAGGCATTGTAACACTCCTAACAATCCCAAATATACTGCCCTTGTATTTATCCTAATTATACAACATAATACTCAATTTATATTATAGATAATCTTATTAACTGTGGGTCAGCAGGCTCTATCTCCATTAAGATACGGTTGATCTTTATTGAACTGAACCTAAGAATGTGCCATGTTAAGAACAGAAACTCTACCTCCTGTATCCACTCAGTTCTCAGACTTGGCCTTTACCACAGCAGAACACTCCATCTCTCTCCTGTGTGTACCAAAGAAGAATGGTGATGCCAATTCCTAGCTCTTGGAGTTGTTACATGATACATGTAAAGTTGGAGCAGCAGCTGGGGAAAGACCTGGAGGACAAAGTGTTAAGTTGGTGAGCATTGGATTGTAATGTACTGGAGACGGTTGTCCCAGGAATAACTCCTAGACCCTTGACAAGTATGCATATTTTATCACATGTTTGGGAAATATTGGCATACTTGTACTATGAGCAAAAGGATTCCTCACCAGTCTGCTCACTACTGTCACTTGTTATTAATGGACATGAACTGACATGAAAGAACATTAGCTCTCTCTACCATACAGTGCTCCAGCATCCACCTTCCAATGTATTTGAGTACTATCAGATTTTTCTCCTCCTTCACAAACTTCAAATCCCTCTTGCATCTTTTTTCTCCTCCTAATGTTTCCTTGGCCTGCAGAGCCCTAGGAGGCGAGTGTGTGTAACTGCTCCCCAGAGCTGTGCTCTTGCACTTTCATACTGTTTCCTCCACTTCCCTCTTCTGTAGACCACTACACTGGATGAGCTTCTCCCTCTATGTGTGCTCTGGAAAGTGTGGGTACCCAAGGAAACCAGAGGTGTTAGATCCTCCTGCCCTTCCTGCCTAGCTTCCTCCTGTCCTTCTGCCATCCCCTGTAATACTTCTTCAGAGTATAGAAATGCTCTGTTGTATAGAAATACTTAAAGAGAATATTATCTTGGACTTACTTCTAATTCAAATTGCCAGTGGATGTCTTGTTCTTTTAAATGGAAACTCATAAAGATGGCTTTCTTTTACTATCTCTAAGTCCATTTCTCTTTCAAATCTGCTCTAATCAGATTGGCCTGCCAGAAACCACTCTGAAGAGCATCTTGTGCTAGTCAGAAATGACTTCCACCTTTTCTCCGTATAGCCCATGCCCTCTGTCATCCTCATCCTAAGTGACTGATGAGCAGCACTCAACAGTTGATTCCCTTTAAACATTCCTGTCTTTGCTTGGATTTTGGAATGAAGCATTTTCCTGGCTTGCAACCCTCTTTGGCCTCTTTGTCATTCTTTACAGATCGCTCCTATGTGCCTGTGTTCATATTGCAGGGCTCTGGCAGGGCTAGGGAGTCTCCTTTTGGTGTGCAAGCACACTTTTGGCAACCTAGCCTATGAGTCAAATATTCCAAAATTTATGTGTTCAACCCAGACATTGCTCCTGACTACCCAATTTATATATCCAACCATCCTTGACCACTTTGGTTACTTCAGCAGATTTCAAACTCATGGCCGTAAATGAACTTTAGATTCTCCTCTAAGACTTATCTTTCATCCTACTTAGTTATCTCAGTAACAGGCAAGTTATTTGTTCAGCTGCTTAGTCACACACAATTCCTCCCTCTCAACTCCCTAACTAGACAGCACTGCTTTGCCCCTCTCATGGCCCAAAAAAATAAAGAAGCAAGCAAGAAAGAAAGAAAAAAAGGAAGGAGGGAGGGATAGAGAGAGGGAGGGGGAAACCTTGCAAACTATTGTTTCTCTAGCTTGCCTTTACTGGCACGACTCTTTCCTTCTCTTGCTTGATTTCTCTATTGTGTATTAATTGCCTTCTTTTTTAAAAAATTTTATTAATTTATTCTTGTTACATCTCAATGGTTATCCCATCCCTTGTATCCTCCTATTCTTCCCTCCCTCCCATTTTTCCCTTATTCCCCTCCCCTATGACTGTTCCTGAGAGGGATTACCTCCCCCTGTATATGCTCATAGGGTATCAAGTCTCTTCGCGGTGACCTGCTGTCATTCCTCTGAGTGCCACCAGGTCTCCCCCTCCAGGGGACACAGTCAAATGTGAGGCACCAGAGTACGTGAGAAAGTCATATCCCACTCTCCACTCAACTACTTTATTTATTAATCTTAATTTGTTTTGCTATCTGCACATAACAGGGTGTTCTTTGTGTTCTTTTTTCCACCTTTAAAAAAAGTTTATTTTAGGGCGTTGTGGCACACGCCTTTAATCCCAGCACTCGGGAGGCAGAGGTGGGCGGATCCCTGTGAGTTCGAGGCCAGCCTGGTCTACAAAGTGAGTCCAGGACAGCCAAGGCTAACACAGAGAGACCCTGTCTCGAAAAACCAAAAAAAAAAAAAGTTTATTTTATTTTTAAGCGTATCTGTCTGTTGTTCTCTCTCTCTCTCTCTCTCTCTCTCTCTCTCTCTCTCTCTCTCTCTCTCTCTCTCTCTCTCTGTCTCTCTCTCTCTCTCTCTCTCTCTCTCTCTCTCTCTCTCTCTCTGTCTCTCTCTCTCTCTCTTTCTCTCCCTCTCGTGTGTGTGTGTGTGTGTGTGTGTGTGTGTGTGTGTGTTTGTGTGTGTGTATGTGCGTGCATGTGCAGGTACTTAGGTAAACCAGGGGTATTAATATCCTCTTACAGGCACTTTTGAGGCATCCATGTGGGTTGTGGGAACTAAACTCAGGTCCTCTGAAGGGTACTATGTGCCCTTAGCTGTGGCAGCATTTCTCTAGACCATTTGTTCTCTTAATCACTGCAGTTGCCTTGCCTCTGTAATGGCACTCTTGTATGCTGTCGAGCTTCACTGTGCACTTCTGAAAGGCTGGCCAGGACCGTGCTCTTTTCCATTCCATTCTATTCCATGCCCTCTGTATGAGTCCACAACTATAATGAACTTGCTCTCTGTCTTTAATATAAAGCTACTTAATGTAGCAAAAAGTTATATTTTATTTATTTATTTATTTATTTATTTATTATTTATTTATTCTCTAGATAGCTATTGTATTTCTTCAGTTTATAGCTGATATGGTTTTCATACACCTTTTTCTGAGTTCAGTTTAGATCTTTTTTTTCTCTAAATTCATTTCTTTCCACTTGCCTACACTGGAGCCTATCTGGCCCTCTCCTTACCACCTACATAGGAATTTAGTGTAGCTTTTTATAGTTTATGCAATGCTTAAGTTCAATGCCATTTTCGGAACTAGACATTCCTCTGTGTGCTTTGTCACCAAGACCTCATACTAAAGATGATAATGCCAACACTGGAGGAGAGCCCAACACTTTATATTGTTATACTCAGACATTTTTCTGTTTCCTTGCTATTTGTTTTCTTAAGAGAGTTCTTTACTTTTGTAAAAAGGTTCTTTTCTCCCCTGAAGTTTCAAATCCATGACTCTTCTCTGTAGTTCAAGTTTAGGCGGTGATGTCCTGTATGTTTTACTGCTTTATCATATATGCCTGCTCTACATGAACTGTACTTTTCAGTGCTGTGGAAGTTGGAGAGAAATCTAGAGAATTACCAGCAGCTTGTAAAGAGGCACCAGTGGGTGGCATTTGAACATGGTGGCACTCTATCGCCATAGGCACTGAACATAGTGACCACCAGAGTGAGACATTTTCAACACAGATATCTGGAATTTGGGCCACATGAAGTCATTTCTCCTTTTCCCAAATGTAGAAAAATAATGATTGAATGAACCATGTTCATTTTCATATTATTTGGTTTCTTGGATTCCTGCATTATCCTATTGGGTGTTCCGGGTACACAACCACACCTTCTCTGAGTAATCATGCATTTGTTTCTGTAATTCTAGTGTTTACCATTCTATTTAGGTTTGTTGTATCAAATGAGATGAGTATGTCTCTTTTACAACTGTGACAGTAGTATTCAGGATACTTCAAGCCTAATTATTACATTGGATGTAAGTGTCTCATATTTAACCTTTATCATAGTAGGTACATTTTTGTACCTATATTTCACAGTTTAAATAATTGATGTTAAATTAATATTCTTTCACTAACAATAATATTCAATAATATAATTAAAGTTATTAATATAAACTCGCTCATTGTATGATATTAATCTGATTTTTAAGCAAATATTCTAATCATTTTTTGGATTGGGGATTTAAAATAAACTAAGAACCTACATCCATAAAATGAAATGACCTACAGTTTCTCTTCTTTTATGTGTAATTATGAAGCTTTTAAAAAAATGTTATTGTATTTTTTTTTGCTATAGAACAGTGAATTGGGGCCTTCTCCTCAGATTATTTTGCTCATAACAAATCAATAAACCATTATAAAATTATCCACTCTTTAAAGAAACTTGCCTGTGGCTCTGTTTACAACAGACTAAGAGTTAGATTTAACAACACAAAGAGAGATTGTTCTTAAAAATGTAGCAATTGTACCTAATGTTATTGTTCTTTTAGGATTTTAATTAATTTTTTCATAAAAGTTCCTCATCACATTTTGTCGGTTTATAAATATCATCAATTATTAATAAATTAAAAATGTAAAATAGTCACAACTATAAAACATACTATGTATGTTAAAGATAAGAGTTTGGACATGATTGTGTGAAAAAGAGCTCTTATATGTAATCCTGTAGAGCTGATCAATTTTACAAAGTCTCTGAAAAGTGTTATTGTAGTTTTAAGTTACTCTAAAGAAAATATTTTTATTAACTGACCAAATAATTCTAAATCCTTAGGCTACAGACCAAGGAAGGTGTTCACAAACAGCAGAAATCAGTGTGTGTTTTTATCGGTGTCTTTAGGCCAACAGTGGTCATAAGTCAAATGCAAAGGACAGAACAGAGAGGCAAGGTGTGATTGCTAAGTGGATTGCTGTGCTGAATTTAAATGTTCATGAGTTTTGGTGACATAAAGAAATATCAATCCATAAATGAAAATTTAAATATTCTAAATATAGTGTGGATAGTCTTATTTTCTCTAAAAGCAACTTTGCTCAAAGTTCCCATAATTTTGAAGCATAAGCATGTAAATCGTACATGTAATAGACCCTTATATATTTCCATTTAAAATGCTTTCTTAACTCTTCCATGTAAAAATGTGTCATACTTGGAAACTGATCCCTTGCTCATATCTTGTCTTCTCCTGAAAAAGTCTGCTGCTGCTGTTTAGTTCAGAGTCTCTTCCCATAATTCTCTGAGACTGGTCAAATTGACTTGGATCTCCAACTTTTATTACCCACGTAATTTAGAAATCTTCTCAAAATAACAATGTTTGTCACCCACCAGGACTCAGGCAAGAACACAGAGTCACAGATGCCACCTAGACAACGTGGCATGACTAGGAACTGAAGAGATTCCTAGGTGAGTGACTGAGATTGTCTATCACTTCTCCCCGGACAATTTCAATGGCTAATGTGCCAATACCAATAGCTGCATATACATAGATACTTTCACATAGATACAGACACTCATGTGTGTGTAGTATGCATGCCATTTCAGGACAGTGAGGCCACAGTAATAAGAGCTTGGGTTCCAGAGCCAGATGACTGGGTTTATAGCTCATCTATGCCACTTCTCAGGAAACTTAACCAAAACCTCTCTTCTTTCATTTACTCCACCATGAGGACAGAAAAGCTCTTTAGCCCAGTTGTAAGAAAGAGTGATTAGATAAGTGATGCCAGCATGGGACACACACTAGATCTGGCTGCACTTGCCACTGGCTCCTCTCATAAATTCTCTGTGCGTTGGGCCAGCTGATGGCCATGCCTTTCTTTTTCCTGAGTGTCTTAGCTATCAATCGTTAACTCTCTACAGATGAAATTCCTACTTAGTTAATCATTACCTTCTTTTCCCAGCAGAGCTTTGGCATCAGAGAACTTCCTGGTGCAACTGTGTATAGCCCAGAGATGGGGCACATTCTTTGTCCCATCAATACCTTTAATAAGAATTGCTAAAACTTGTATCGTGATACCAAGAATAGCAGGTCAGGTGGCACTTTCTGAGTGAGCTTTGAGGTACTTCCTGGGTGAACCTGTATTGCCCAACTGTAACTAAGGGAAAAAGTACTTATAAATAATGTGAATAGACTATGGCTCTGACTGTTGGGCCAGCAATCCCAACAGGTTCATGTCCTCTGTCCCTGGGTAAGTCCAGTGTCCTTGTGAAAAAATGGAGAGAGCATTGATTGAGGACAGTTGCTGGTATCTGGGCTTTAGGCCAGGAGCACACTCTGCCTGCTGGTGGCTATTGGTGACTTTCACTCACCTCTCCATGATAACACCCCATATTTGGCACATAAAAATTTCTCCCTTTATGTCTATGACAAGTGAAAAAAGAAAGGTAGGTTGGTTTTTTGGTTGGTTGGTTATTTTTTGTAAACATGGATTCCATATTTGATTTATTTTTGTATCCCAGCACTGATCTTAAGGCAGGCACATGACAGCAGCGTGCTTAGTTCATGCACATGTGGGAAAGTCCAAGGAGGTGTGTCTCAGTGTGGGGGCCTGAAAACTCTGATTTCCTTGTCTGTTTACTGCTGGTCATTCAGATGGTCCAGCTTTATGCCCATCTCCAGATGTGCAAAAATGTCTTGGACTTGACTTATAAAAAGCATGTTGTCTATATACTTGAAAATGTAGGTCAAAGTTGACAGGAAGATACAAACCCAACTAACTTCCTCTACCTTTTTTACCCAACAACGCCAAGTACTTAAATGGATGGTGCATCTCTAGAGCTAAGACCTTAAAGTAAAAATAGCAAAAACAAGTCTCTTTGCTTGTCATAGTTAAAACAGAACAAATCACTGGGCACAGTTTCAAGGATTCTAGAGCAGAATTCCATGCGGAGGGGGCACGGTGGCAAAGACACTGACATAAAGCTACAGCTTGGGAAAATGCCAGGGTCCACTCAGAACCCAGTGGGCATTTATCTGGCAATGAAGAGTGATGGTGAAGGCCAAGTTTCAGCTTTGACACTCAATTAGTAATGGGCGCATTTTCGTAATAAGTTCCGGTCATTTTGCACTTTCTCTCATAGCTGCTTGTCCACTGAAACTACCGCGCTATGAAAGGCAGAAACTACCAGCAAGGGTGGGAGCATGCACTCCCCTTATCAAGATTTTGACACAAATATTTACACTGCATTTTTTTACTTCCATTATTCTGGAAAAAAAAGATTTTATAGTTTTTTTTTCCTGACATATGCCAAAGCAGGTTTTTACATTTTGCAAGTATGCAAATAGCAAATGGAATAAGAAATTCATGCAGATGCTTTCCCAGATTTTCAAATGCAGAACATCATGTTATGCTGGTTCCAGAAGTTATAATTGCACTTAAAAGTCCTGCCTTGGTGTGGCATTTGGGGACTTTAGGGACTCTGCACACTAATTCATGTCTGACTTTTACAGCTTTGTAATCAGCCCTATTCATAAGAACCAGCTTATAAAAAACACATTTCTTCTCTGGAAGGCAAAGCAGTGATTAATGAGGGCTTCAGGGGCCTCTGGGTGCTCTGGAGCTCGGTAAATAGATGGCACTCTGGCCATACCCTGGAATTTCTGCCACAGTCTTCAACTCCCATCTTGCTTTCTGAGAGCTCTTTCCTGGCGTTCATGTGCAGAAGACTGTGTCTCCTCTGGGGCAGTGCCCATTGTGCACTACCCCCCTCTCCTCTTCTCTCTCTGGGATCTCTTAGTAATCTACCCCAAGTGGCAAACTTTCAGGAATGCCTCCTTTAGAAGTCTCACAAAATCTGTAAGCTTGTATCATTCCTTTCTTCTTAGGAATAAAGGAAAGCTCTTTATAGAACTGGAAACATTTCCTTTCAAACAAAGGCAATGAAGTACTCCCCAGGGCTGGGCCAACACAATTCATTCCTTGGCCTCCTGAGACCCAAATGGTGAAAGACATGAGTGTCTTCCCTTCAAACAGTTCCAAGAGCTTAGCTCTGGAAGGACATTCCATCCAGAATGTCTGCACACACTGGACAGACAGTAGCTCCAGCTCCTGTGTCATTCTGTTTAATCTAGGACATCTGGCCACCCCATGTGGGAGCCTGTCTTCTGTGTGCCCTCCAGTGCAAGCAGGACGTGTCCTGTGTGTGGGAGTGCTGGCTGCCATGGAAATGAAGCCAATTAGAAAAGACAATAGTGGCAGAGTTGGCTCATGGCTGGCCTTGCTCTGGAAAGTAATTATAGGCAGCCAAACTACCTTCTGTCTGTGCAAATAGATATCTTAAGACAGAGAAGCACTCAGCCTAATCTTTTAGATATCATCTTCTGAGTGTTGTTGTTGTTGTTGTTGTTGTTGTTGCTGCTGCTGCTGCTGCTGCTACTCTGGCAGTCTGGGCAATACGCTAAATTACTTAAAATGCACTAAATCAACATTTTTTAGATCTAAGACATATTTCCCTGTTGCCCAGAGCAAGTCCTATACCCCTAGAATCAGTACCAGAAGGTTTTATCCTGGTGACAATGTGAGAAGCCTCAAATCCACCCAACTTGGGGGTGTAGCTGGAGTGGGGGGAGGGGGAGCGTTAAAAGATCACTAACTTGGGAGACAGGAAGAGTGGGCTGTCCTTTCTGCCTACATTGCCTTGTTCTCCAATTTTAAGAAATGCATTTAGCTTCTCACTTCTAGGCTTCTTAGTAGCTGAGGCCTGAGAGAAAATTAACAAGTTACATTTACTGAAATGTAAGCTACAAGAAATAAGACAGGAGAGAGAAAGAGGAGGGGCTAGAACATGAACTGTTTGGCATGTAGAAAAGCTTGGGTTTTACCCTACTAGTAGTAGAAGCCATTAAGCCACTTGTGTTTGTTGACATGGGCTATGCATGTCAGCGTGTTCAAGGGCTCAGCCATGCTGTCTCTGCCAACAAAATGGCTTCAGTTGCCAACCAAGCACTGATGACTCAAATATCTATGTATCTACACTGGCTTCTTCCCCACTCTACAGATGAATCTCTGTTTGATTTTATTCTCTTCCAATCCTGTGTCTATTTGATGTTTTCCTCACATTGGTAAATGACAATGCCACATGTTAAGTTTTCAGCCAATAGTCAGTATATCGCTTTTGGCTATTTTTCATCACTACATTTAAGCTATCATAAGGTCTCAACTGAAATATTTCAGCTCATTTTTGTCCATTACTTTCTTTTTAAGGTCCAAACAGCTTCCTCTTAGCTCAAAGCTCACATTGTTAGGTCTTTCAATGTTTCTTAATCTTTCTCACTAAAGCCCATTCCTGGGATGATTTAGCTTACCTATAAGTATTCACTGTGTATGTGGAAAAAAATATCCTTTTTGTTCAGTTTTAGATTATCAACCCAACTTTTCAGCCAGGGGTAGCAGGATAGCAACAGTTTCACTTTTACCATACACTGGCTGTGCCTGGAAGAAGCTAGAGAGACAGCAGTGGAAGGGTTGTGAGCGTGGGTAGCCTTCCAAAAACTTCAAGTGTCACCAGGAGACAGGGAATAGATACTTGATGTTGAACAACTGGATTAGCAAGTTTCACTAGTGTAGAAAAGTCGGGAACCATAAAATGATGAAGTAGCAGAAGAGTTTTTTTTGAAAATGTATTTGAGTATCACTATTTCTGCATTTCTGCAAGTACTGTCATTTTGTTTCCAAGACTTTAAGTTTAATTCAAATTTATTTTATACACAGTGGGCACCAACATTATGACCAGAGTCTTAGGACATTGAGCTAGAAACTACAATACCTGTGGCTGTGAGTTCCTCCTTGTAGAATCTAGGGCAAATTTTAAGAATCTGAGTATTGGTTGAATTCATACATCATGCTGAAGAATTTATTTTTTATTCAACATAGAACCATGCAAAGATTACATAGCATATAAAAACCACACTCTGTATAGAATGTTAGTTTTCTTTTAAAATAAATTTCTGCAACAGTTTCAAAGAGGTATCCATGGCCCAAGGACAAAATTAAAGACTTAAAAGCATTATCCATATAGAAACTGACATAAATAGTTCAGAAATACTCAAGTCCACTAGTTTTGAAAACCCTTGAGACACATCTGTATAATACCAGTCTTGAACAAGAATGTGCAGCCACATTTCTAAGATGAAATGTTATGGAGAACTTCTTTCTTTATAAGCAAAAATAAAAGAACAATAAATATTCTTTCCCCAAATAACTTTATCTTTTCTCTATAAGCCTGTGCTTTGCTCCCCAAAAAAATATTTCATTTGGAACTAGGAACTTATAACAGTGTCAAACAATTTACAACAATAGTGTGACCCTGCATTTGAACCCCATAACCACATACACAAAGAGAGAGAGAGGAGAGAGAGAGAGAGAGAGAGAGAGAGAGAGAGAGAGAGAGAGAGAGAGAGAAGACATTTGAAGGATAAAAGCCAGAACTATTTTGTTTTGAGATCTCTTCTCAGGTACCTCCACCATGCTAATGAAGTAGCTTCCCCCTTGGCGTACCAGGTGGAATTAGCAGACAAACATAGGCTATCTATTGGAGAGAATACCATTAGGGGAAAACTTATTGCCAGAATCAGCCAGTGTTCTCCATAGAAGCAAGCTGGATCCTCTGTCCCAGACTGAAACACTTGGTGCACTGAGAGAGTCCAGTTTCAGATTCAAGGGCTACTTCTGAGGGGTAGTGGGCATTTGCTTCCCTATGCTCTTCATCTGCTGAAATTTGCACAAAACTGTAACTGTTCCTTTCTTTAAATAATGGGAAGATGGCTATAATTTATGCAGAAAGAGTTAAAACCTGCCACCAAAAGGCACCTAAATGACTAAGGGTATATAAACTAACCCCAAAACAAACAAATTGATAGCTCCCCAACCACAAGGCACTTTGTGCAGAATTCCTTTGACAGCTTTATTGGATTGTCCCACAAAGATCACAATAGTTAGCCTTGCAATTAACTTTTAAAATTAGGGAGGGGAATAAGGGGAAAATGGGAGGGAAGAATGGGAGGATATAATGGATGGGATAACCATTGAGATGTAACAAGAATAAATTAATAAAAATATGCAAAATAAATAAATAAAATTAATTCAGAGCGCTCCACACTTAGAAGCTGGCTTAGTGAGCCATGATTTTCTTCTGTTATCACATCTCGTTTTACCACTGCCTTTGTTTGGATACCTGCTTTCTGTTTCTTTCTGTTTGCTTGTTTTTCTTCTTCTTCTTCTTCTTCTTCTTCTTCTTCTTCTTCTTCTTCTTCTTCTTCTTCTTCTT
>OU015746.1:50870021-50888686 GCA_907169655.1 Acomys percivali | reverse complement strand
TCTCTCTCTCTCTCTCTCTCTCTCTCTCTCTCTCTCTCTCTCTCTCTCTCTCTCCCTCTCCCCCCACCACCCACCCCCCTCTCTCTGTGTGTGTGTGTGTGTGTGTGTGATATGCCACCTCACCATGCTCCTACAAACAATTCCTGATAACCTCTTTTTTTAACAGTGTATTACTTTTTATTTTCTTTTTTTTAATTGAAAGATTTTATATATACATTTATATTATTACACATATATACAATATATTACCTATAGCAAGAAAAACCATGACACATCCAGGAATATATAAATGTTACATTCTTAGTGTTTTGGCTACTTGTATTTGACAACCTTGAAGAAGACATCTTTCCTATCTTGGTGCGTCTAAATTTCTGAATATAAATCAATCTCCATCACATCTTGTCATTATCAATTTAGAACACCTATCTAGACCTAAAAACATCTTAACCCCTAAACAATTAAGCTTCATTGTAAAATTGAGCTACCTGGTCTTCAACTCCATCAGAGACTTGAAAAGGAATAAACTTGATTACCTGAGTATGCCAGGAGTGCAGGTTAGTAGCTTTCCAAATGAAAAGATGACAGAGACAGTTTTCTAACTGAATAGTCACACAAAACTCTCTATAACATTGGAGCATCTTCTTCAGCCTTCTGGCCCAATATATCTGACACATATTTGTGAGGCAGGAGCTATTGAGGACTTGCTTACCCTGTTTTGGCAGAGTTTGGCTGTCGACTCTGTCTGCATCCAAGCTTGCCCTTTTTTTAGGTAAAATTTTGTCTATGGTAGAAATGAGGACCTTTTCCTCAGTGGCTGGTTTGCCACATTTGAAGCCATCTCCATAAGGAGGTTCTTTGATGCTCATCATCTTCTTTGAAGTAGGCTGGGTGTTGCCAGGAGTTAATCTGACTCATTGTCAATGAATCTATAAAGTAATAAAAACATTTTAAATGCCATACTCTGCATGTCTTGAGATTTTTGAAGACCTTACCTTTCTATAGAGTCATATCTATCTGAGGCACCTGAGATGTGTATCTTGTGATAAAAGTAAACTAGCAATTGACATGACCATGATTTAATCAACTAACATTTAATTTGTATAACTTATTTCTCCTAAACAGCTTGCTGTAGCACTCTTTAGTTCACTAAGCTAGACTATGATAAGAATTTTTTCAACTGTGTGCTTCATCTGGGATGAATAGATTATTGTTCACGTGTCCTCAGGAGAAGTAGCAGAAGGTACCACTATAGCCAACAAGTATCAGTAATCATCAAGGAAATGCAAATCAAACTCACACTGTCTTCTAACTTCATAGGCACGATGATAACCATCATTAAAAATAGGAAAAAAAGATGACAAGTGTTGGTAAAAACGAGGAGGAGGAGGAAGCAGACCATTATATCCCATTGAAAGTGAAGAAAACTGAGGCATCCAGTGTGGAAAACAGTATGGAGGGTAGAGGCACTATATGCTCTGCAATCCTATTGTTAGATGTTTACCATATGTTGAACCTTGGATTTCAGAGACATGTCAAGATGCACAAACAATGTCAATATCGTTGATGGAGCACTGGATGAAGGAAAATGGGGTACACAGTGGAGCATATTCATCCTTAAAAAAGGAAATTCTGTCACATGTGACATGGATAAATCTGAAAGACATTACCCTAAATGAAAAAAGCCAGGGATAGAATAACAAAGCTATATGACTGTTGCAGTGGTTCAAATGAAAATGACCTCCATAGGTTCATAGGGAGTGGCACTATTAGGAGGTGTGGCCATTTTGGAAGAAGTGAGTCACTTGTGGCAGGCTTTGAGGTTTTAAATGATCAAGCCAGGCCCAGGGTCAGTCTCTCTTCCTGCTCTACAATCCAGATGAAGATCTTTCTCAGCTCCTTCTCCAACACCAACTCTGCATGCATGCCACCATACTTCCTGTCATGAAGATAATGAACTAAACCTATAATGAAATGTTTTTCTTTATAGGAGTTTCCATGGTCATGGTGTCTCTTCACAGCAACAGAATCCCCAACTAAGATAACTGTTCTCACAGGAAGAATCTGAAACAGGCAAATTGATAGAAGTAGACAGAACACTGGTTGCTGCAGACTTGAAGGAGGGGAACGTGGAGAGTTGCTGTTCAAAGTATAAAGTTTCAGCTTCAGAAGATGAATAGAGCCTGGGAGCTGCTGTTTCATACCATGCCCATGGTAATAAGACCATTAGGACTCCAAGGATGTGATAGCTACTTCATCAATTCACTCTTGACTCTGAAGACAATATAATGAATTTATTAACTTATTCAACAAGTGTGTATCAAGCAGCAGTATGCTCTCTATACTCTATAAGACCAGCAGAACTGGGATTCTGAAAGACAACATGAGCAGAGATGTACTGAGGTAACCAGTGAGGCTACCAATGCACTGAGGGAACCTCACTCCACTTAAAAGGACAAATGCCCATGACAAATCAATCTGTCATGGAGATGCACTGGGGACATGTGTGAAGTCTTAAAGAGAAGTCTGCAGAAATGAATGAGAAAGGCAGAGTACCACAGGGCTGAGGGAGCAGCCAGGCTTAAAGCTGTCATAATAAAGTATAACAATTCTGTACCAAGAGAAAAATGAGATTCTGATGAGGATGGAATCAGGACAAGATGCTATTTATTGTATCTTTTATATAACATATAGCGGCAGCAATCATTTATGAACTCATGATCCATCAAATGCATTGTCATTTATTTGTTCCCTAATTATGAACTGGGCACTTTGTGTGTGCATGGCCACTAGTTAGATAATAAAGATCCCAATCAAATCATTTTTACAGGTCTATTTTTTTAATCTATCAGATGAACTCCCCTTTGTGGTTTCTTCTAGCTATCATATATTTGTCAGGGAGAAAGCTGACATCTGCTCTGGTCATCTGTACCCAAGATCTATTTGTTCGGGCATTGTCTTACCAATAAAAATAGAAAGCAGCTTCTTGTTCACTAGTATAGACACCATCAAATGCACCATATACTTTGTGTTTTGTGACAGAAAATGAGCTTGACTGACTGTGAACAATCAATTGTGATAACTCACTACCTTTGTGGATAAATGGATTGAGCTAGAAATGATCATAATGAGTGAGTTAACCCAGAAGCAGAAAAACTCAAATGGTATATACTCACTTATAACTGCATACTAGCCAAAGGAGCATGTCCCACGAAAGCCTTCACTTACCAGGAAACTGGAACAGAGGGGAGGACATCCTATTTGGACTCTAGATGAGAGAAGCATGGAAGAATAGTAAAGTAGAAGGATCCAGAGGGTCCTAGAAACCTACAAGTAGAACATTATTATAGGCAGATTTGGGCCCAGGGGTCCCGCTCAAACTAAGGCACCAGCCAAGGACAATACAGGCTGTAAACTTTAAACCCCTACCGAGATCTAGCCAATGGTCACAACATTCTCCACAGTTGAGTGGAGAGTGGGATATGACTTTCTCATGTACTCTGGTGCCTCACATTTGACCATGTCCCCTGGATGGGGAGACCTGGTGGCACTCAGAGGAAGGACAGCAGGTTACCAAGAAGAGACTTGATACCCTATGAGCATATACAGGGGGAGGTAATCCCCCTCAGGAACAGTCATAGGGGAGGGGAGTAAGGGGAAAATGAGAGGGAGGGAAGAATAGGAAGATACAAGGGATGGGATAACCATTGAGATGTAACAAGAATAAATTAATAAAATAAAATAAAATAAAAAGAAAATGAGTTTGACACACTTGGGAAGAGGGAAGCTCAAGTGAGGAGTTTCTTTATCAAATTGGCCTGTGGGCCAGGTTGAAGAATTTTCTTGATTTTTAATTGAAACAGAAGAACAGAGGCCATTGTGGGAAATGGCATTCCCTGACAGGTGAGCCCAGCCTATCTAAGAAAGGCGTCTGTGCAAGCCAGAAGAAGTAAGCCAGTAATATGTGTCAATACATGGAATCTTCTTCAGTTCCTACTCCCCAACTTTTTGCCTCTATCACATGCTCTGGCTTCCCTCAGTGATACCCTGTAACCTGAAAACCCAAGTTGTTTTTGATCATGATGTTTATCACAGCAATCCAAAAGAGCAAACCATGGCACTTATGAAGACTATAGTATAAGCATGAATACATTTAATATTGTAGCAGAATTCTGAGGCTTGGGAAGATGAGAATAGTATGTCTTTAAGGACAATGAGGCTTGGAAAATATCCAATGAAGATAAATATTTGAAGTTCAAGGGAGCCTCAGTTGATTTGGGGAGTGTACATACACTAAATTAACAGGCTGTAAACCACTCTGCCTGTATGGCTGAGTATAGACAATTTGCTTGCCCCCAAGCTTACTTCAATAGTACTATCCTGTTCTCAAAGATATTTTGAAAGAAAGGAGATACAGGAGAAGAAGGAAGAGAACGCTCCAAGCGAGTACCTACTAGATTACAGAAATGGTAGCTAGTATTCAACTCTTGGTAGCCTCACTACCATGTGACTTAAAAACACTCCTTTATCTGTCTAGGTTCTCAATTCCTCTGTGCAATGAAGCAATAACAAGGTGATTTTCCTATAAATTGCTATGCTTAGGATCTGCTGCACTCTCTATATATTTTATGTAACTCTCTCTAATGACAATATATGAAGTGTCAACATACTGATTTACAATGGAAATGTCCCAACAAGTGCTTCCACAGTCAAAGTCCTAAGGTAAGCATATACCCTGACCATTGTCTTGAATTCCCCAGGGAAGATAGAAAGTATCAAAAAGAGAAACAAAGAAAACTAAATTAAATAGAATATTTGGAAGCATCAAGCTATCTTTATCATCACAGGGTTGGACTTGCCAGAAAACACAGCATTTCTCCAATGCTTGCAAAACTCGACACCTACCTTTTGTGTGGGTATGTTATGGTTTATACTACCGTGATGAAATAACATGACCAAAGCAACCTGGGAAGGAATGGTTTATTTTGCTCATTTCCATGTAACAGTTTATCATCAAAAGCAGTGAGGTCAAGAACTCTAAAACAAGGCAGGGACCTGGAGGCAGGAGTTAATGCAAAGGCCATGGAGGAGAGCTGCTTACTGGATGGCCGCCCATGACTTGTTCAGTCCGCTTTCTTATAGAACCCAGGACTAGCAGCCCAAAGGTGGCCCCACCCTCAGTGGGCTAGGCCTTCCCACATTAATCACTAATTAAGAAAATGTCCCACAGGCCAGTCTACAGCCTAATCTTATAGAGACATTTTCCCAACTGGGGCCCCTTCCTTCCTGCTGACTCTGGTGTATCAGGTTGATGGAAAACTAGAGAGTCCAGGTAGTCTTACCACTGGGACCATTCATTCAGTGACCTTTGATAACCATTTACCCTTTATTCATTTCTCTAGAGAGCACTAACTAGGATCCTCAATGATTCATCTTGTTTTCTTTGTTGATTGGTCTTTCTCACAATGCTCTATTAACTTATCCACTCCCCTCTTTTGTACAGCAGTATAATTTACACAAAATTGCTCATATTCAGGGTGCACATATACTGACTGAAATGAACCTAACTAAGCAATATTTATGACTTCACCTTGTATCTGAGGTTGTATAGTAAAAATATTTAAGATCTCCTGTTGCTTGACAATTGTTACAGTTTTCTTCCTGTGCTTCCTCTATCTCTAGCATGATGTTATGTTGTGAATGGCTTGGTCAACATCTCCCATTCCCATCCTCAGTTCTAGTAACTGCCCTTCTACAGTTTAAGATGACTTTGACCATTTTGAGCGTCCACCTATAAGTGACCCCAGTGATGTTGGTTTTCATGAGTGTTGTAAAGAGTTCATGAAGATGAGGTAACATTATTCTCTGATACATAATTGCTGAGCCATTCAGAGTTCCTTTTTCACTTAGCAGCCTTGTTCTGACTAGTTCTGGATTGCTGAAAGAACATCCATAGACATGGGCATCTTCAAGCACTGAAAATAAAAAGGTATCTAGAGTCTTTGCTATAGTTTCTTCTTCATTCTATTTTTAATGCCTGTTTTACATTCTCCTTGTAATTTTTTCTCACTAAATATCTTATGGCAATGGGCTCCAAATTTCTGCAAGCCATTTTTGGGTGACTGGCTTGTCCTTTTTCTTAAGCCTCCTCTCACCCACATAGCAGCAATAGTTCTCAGTAACGTCTCATAAGAAAAGAATCTGATAAGGGCCGCTCAACCAGCAAAAGTCGCTGCGAGTTTCATTTGAAATGAGCATGTTCATCAGGGCTGAGATTCGTTCATGCCTTGTGCAATCAAACTTTGCACTTTATTGAGTTACTAAACGAATTAATCACAACAGAACAGTTGAGACAACAAAGATATGTGTACATGCCAGTAAGGGTTCTGCTGATCCCAGAGAAAATGAGGTCCATGTCACAGGACATACAAAGCCATCACAAAGAAAATTCACAATTGTGTTTCCAGTTTAATTGCTCGCGGTTAAAAGGATAACAATAGAAACAAAGTTTTGTTTACACAGAGCATGGAACTTTGTCCTGGGAACTTTTGTTCTCCTAATAATTCCCAGCAATGTGAACACTGAGTGCTGACTGCCTGTGTGGAATTTTAAGAGAAAGAACAAAGAAAGCCAGTGCAGAAGTTAAGAAATGTTCCCAATGTCAGAGATTGGTAAAGATTTCCTCTTTGTAACATCAAATGGAGAAAAGCTGTAAGTGCACATGTGAGGAAACTCAGTAACTGCTACCTTTGCCAACATTCTTTACCTGAAGCTCATATATATTCACCCCTCCTGGTGGACCAGGAAAATATCCTCTTTTTCCCATTTGGGAAGAGGTTATTACAGATGGGCTGAGTTTGACTTCTGTCCACACAGCTATGTCAACGGCATCATCCAGACACACTGCTCTTACCACACAAGTGCAAAGTTTGAGCTGTTCTTCAGAAGAGAAAAGTCAGCAGGTGACTAGCCAGAGATGTCCTATGGAAAAGCCATGGCTGCCTCTTCTCATTTTCATCTTCCAGGCTTTGACCCCTTTTCTTTCTAGCACATGGTTTGGAGAGAGGATGTGAAACTTTATCCTCTCCGAAATGCTGTTGGCTTCTGAGCATATGGTATGTCTTCTCATTCTCTTATGGTTTCTCATGAAGTCAGGATTAGTCTTCCCATGCCCAGCAGTCTTCACTTGTCATTTAACTCTTTGTGTGTTTGGTTCTTCCACCAGCAACTGCACACATTTCTGCCCTCCCAGTGACTCAAAACAACATTCACTAGCCACTGTGACACAGAGTGTGTCCTTGCTGCTGTTGACAGAGAATCGCATCTCCCTGTGTCCTGTGCACTCCACATCCCCTTCCATTTTTCAGCAAAGGATTTCAAGGCAAAGCTAGGGACAGGAGATTCAGAAAAAGAAGTGCAAAAGAATATTAGGATCAGCCAGAAATAAGCTCATTTTTTTTATTAAAACAAGAGAAATACAAAAAAAAAACAAAAAAAAACAAAACAAAAAACAAAAACAAAGAAACAACCAAATACTAACAACAACAGCAACAACAAAAACAAGGAGCCTGGCAACAGTGACCTCAGATGTTTGTAGAGCGTAAAACACTGTATATGATAACTTGCCTTGTCTAGCGCAAGCCTGGCGCACAGCAAGCAGTTAGAAAGTTTGCTCCCCTCCTCCTACTTAATGCCAATCCCTGAATTTGACAGAAAGAATGTCGTTTGCTGTTGTTTCTTACAGCAGTTCCCCTTCCTCTACCTCCTGTATGTCCTCATGCCACACACCCACATCCTGGTTTTCTCTTCCTATATTCTGTGTGCTACAGTGGCTCCCAGCAGCTCTCTAGCACCCACTTCCTCTCTGCCCTGCCTATATCTTCTATGTACAAAATGAACAATGACCCAAAGCGAGTGGTTCTTATATGGCAGAAAGCAGAAAGCACTGCCAGGCCTGGGCTGGGCCAGTAATACTTCCAATACATCTTCCTTTATGTGCAGGGATCAGATGCTCCCAGAAAAACAACTTTAAGCAATGCTGCTCACCACTCAGATCCCTGACTTATGTGAGGCCCACTTCTACTGCTTTAAAGATGCACACCAGGTATGACCCTATGGTCATGAGAGGCGTGTTCTCCTTATCCACAACTAGGGTAGGAAAAGAAACTGAGGCAAGTAGACAAAGGTGTTCATATACAAATGGTGGGGCTAGAGCTCGAGCAGTCTGTCTTGAGCACATCCAATGAACATCAACAAGAATAAATTAATAATAAAAAAAAAAGAGGGTAGCAGTAGCTTAATTGTAATGAGATCCTGGGGAATCTGGAGAAAACTTCTACTCTGGGCAAAAGAAGGTGGTGCCAGCAGTGGGCAGCCACAGGCCTCAGAGGGGTGGAGAAGCACCACTGCACTTGACATTTGGGTATTTGGTATTTGCCTTGAGGCTGATCCAGGATTTTGCTTCTCCAGATCCTCACAGTGCAAAGCAGGGGCTGGGAAGGAGACACTTAAAAGGACATGAATATGTGGCTGTATGAGTGACAGAGTCGTAAGTGTCCTGTGTGTAGAGTGGTGTGTACTCGTGTGTGTGTGTGTGTGTGTGTGTGTGTGTGTGTGTGTGAGAGAGAGAGAGAGAGAGAGAGAGAGAGAGAGAGAGAGAGAGAGAGGGAGAGAGAGAGAGAGGGAGAGAGAGACTGTTGTGTGCATATACCTTAATTTAATTATAGAAGTATAAAATCACTCCTATGAGCCCACCCTCTCTGGACATGATTTACACAAGTAAGAATTTAAGGATTATGCTTATTTCTCTGATATAAGGAGGAAGTAATACTTAGGACAGTAAGAATTTCTGTTGTATCTATGAGATTTAGACTGTACAAGATAATTGATCATGAACTTTATGTAACTCAATTTTAGAAGAAAACATGAAGTTAGCGAGCAAGAATAGTTTCCACCCTTCAGCGCTGACTAGGAGGAATATAAGGGTTGGGCTATTGTCTCTTCTGCCTGAATGGAAAATGCTGCAGATATCTCCTCCTTTCCCCCACACCTTTATTTGATATCAGAGAAGATGGGTGCCTTATAAATAAAGTGTCCATACAAAACAAAACATCATAGTACAAACTAAAAATTCCATTGAGATCCATATGGGCCAGTATTAGTAATCACAGCAGGATACCACATCATCAGGGACAGTCTCAAGGAAGTACATCACTGTTACCAGACTTATGGAAAACGCTTCAGAAAGACCATGGGGCCTTACATCCAAAGATTCTTCAAAGCTCCCTAGAGACAACTGGCATTGGAAATGAAGACCAGAGAGGGAACAAGCCTACTGGCTTCCTTAAGAGCTGAGCAGTGGCAGCGAACTGGGAGAGTTCAGATCAGGCCTCTTCTGTGTTTCAGAGTTCCTTACAATATAATAACTCATGTTCTTGCACGCCTCACATCTGGTTACACTTACCCTCTCTGTGACTCATATGACACATGGGGTTGGAGGAGAAAGATATTGAGAAAACAAGATTATCTACTCAGGACAGCGAGTTCTAGTAATCCTCCTCACTCAGTTAAAGCTAGTGGAGCCTACACAAGTCCTCCAGGACCTGACACCACAGATTCTCACAGCTGGAGGACCCAGCACAGCGATAGCCTAGGACACATCTCCGGAACAGGAAGTACAGCAATGCGTCACCAACAGAGGTGTTGCTTCCTAGGTATTCTCTTCTCTAGCACCTTCACATTTCTGCATTCTGCAAATGCTGCAAGCCAGTGTCCTTCACCAAAAAGAGTTGTGAATACACTGCTCCTTGCAGAAAGCTTGTGGTCAGGTGGGGGAGTCGGAGAAGAGGGTAGACAGCAGGCTAAGGGAGATGCAGAAGGGAGAACACTCAGCAATGTGGCTCCCGACATGTGGAGGTAAGATGTGAAACAGCCACAAGGACGTATTCCATTCTATATGTGCCAACAGTTAGCAAAGAGAAACAGAGCCAATAAAGGAGAATGCAATTTTAAAATATATCACATAGATTCTTTGCATAGTTCAGTAGAGGTGTATAGAATGCACAAAGCTCTAAAATTCAAACAGTTACAGTTTAAAAAATAACACAAAGCATAGTCTGAACAATTACAAGTAATAAAGAAGCCACTTCCCCAGTCAACATCCCTGGCAGCATACTAAGGATTTGTAAAACTGAAGAGCTACGGTGCTGAGAAAATGCCTCAGTACCCAGCACCCACATAAAGAACTAAGTACGGCAGCAAGTGCTTGTAGTCTCAGAGCTACAAAGACAGAGACAGGGGGGCCTGGGGCATCACTGGCCAAGAAGTCTAGTCAACTGATAAGCCCCAGGCTTAGCAAGAGACCCTGCCTCAAAAAATAAGATGGAGAGTGGCTAAGGATAGACACATGCTGTTGACCCCTGGTCTTCACATTCACAGACGCACATGCAAGTGCATTTGCAAATGGCTATGTATATACATGAACACAGGAGTAGCTGATTTTGGAGAAGGGATGTCTCTCAGAGCCACATGGGACATAGGAATATCTTATTTATTTTGTATTCATTACTCTTTTATGTTATGTTTTTAAGATATGCATGTTTATTATATAAATAGATATCCTGGTCTATTTATGTGTTTCTATAAAATTTAGAAACAGATTTTTTCATAGAATGAATGCACTCTTGATAGTATTAGGCATATCCATTTGTGTTTCTAGACTTTTTGGATACTCTGTAAAGTCAATATAACTTTTAATATTTCATTCTAATTTTCTGTATGTATTTATTAGACTCAGGTCTTTCACTGTGTGCCTCAGTGAGGAATAGTGGTATTTGTCTGAAAGGAAATCCCTTCTGGATAGCTAAGGACCTCTACCAATATTTTTAAAATAAACTATACTTTTAATGCTAAATCCTTACTTGATCCAGATTTTCCTGATATATGCATGGCATGTGTGGAGCGGCCGTTCTGTTACTTTGGATTCACAGTTCCATCTCTGTTGTCTGTGGTCATTGCCCTGATCTGTCTGTCTTTGCCTCTGCAGATCTACAAACGTCCACTAATGTGGGTGCTGGGACTTCAACTGTTGTACACGCCTTCCCGTACTGAAAAATGTGGTAGGAGCGTTACACAAATGGACCTTAGTTTTCTAAGAACACTGACATATCATTTCTAGTTGAGCAAACCAAAATTTGGGACCTTTACCTCTTCACTCAGCCAGTGAGTTTTCCTTCTCTGTGCTGACTCACCCAGTCACGGAATCCTCCTAGTCCTTCTCCTGGTAACTTAGCTGTTTCCTCCCGTTCATTCTGTGATGGCCGCTCTGCTCCTGTTGGAAGCACCATAGCCTTATAAACAAGGGCAGGGCTTGCTAACTAACTAGGCTTCTTGCTTTCTCCTTAAACCTTCTCCCCACACAGCCACAGGCACATTTCAGGGACATAATTGTAACAATTACGAATGTATTTAGGATCTTGTGGCTACTGTTGCATCAAACATAGCCACCCTGTAAAGTGGCATGTAACATCCTTCCTGACTGGGCTCTGCTTGGCCCCCATGTCACCCTGTCTTCTCATTCTCTAGCCCGAAGCTAGCCTCTGTATTAAGGGGTAGTCATAACGTATAATTCCTTTTCTCCTGATATTGAATGCATAGCTCCCACTCAGATACACTTCGTCATCACTTTACTATCCCTACTGTGAAGCACTCTGAAGGTGCAGCGCTGCTCCCCTCCTTCCTGATGCTGCCTAGCCTCGCAAGAAGATTGGTGGTAACAGGTAAGAAGTTGCCAACTGTGTTAGTTATATCACCCCCTATATGGGGACAAAGTTGACTCAGAAATGGTATGTGTCCTAAGATATCCTAGCAGTTTCTAAAGCAAAAAAATATGTAACTATATGGGCTAACTTCCTGTCCTAACAGAGGAAAGGCGCAAGACAGTAGCAATGGCAGCCAGTCTGAGAGATGTTGGTTCTCAGTGCCTGCATTCTCCCTGGTACAGTTTCCTGCCTCTCCCTGGACATTATAGTGGACTGTCAGAACAAAGCAGTGGAAACACTCTGGCCAGCTCTCTCTCAGACCGCTTGCTTTGGAAGAAGCCAGTTGTTAACTTTTGGAAATCCTCATGCTGTGATCTAGAGAGGTTGCATGCCAAGGAGCTGAGCTTCATTGCACGTGGGCAGGTCACCTTACCATGTGTGTCCTCAGGTCCCGGGCAGGCCTATAGTTAACCGTGACTCTGGCTCATATGCTGAGTGTAGCCTGTGGACAACTAATCCCAGGTCACACCTAAGCCTATGGACAACTGATCCCAGGTCCCACATAAGCCTATGGACAACTGATCCCAGGTCCTACATAAGCCTATAGACGACTGATCCCAGGCCCTACTTAAGCCTATGGATGACTTATCCCAGGTCCCAGCTAAGCCTATGGAGGACTGATTCCAGTTCCCACCTATGCCTATGGACAACTGATCCCAGGTCCTAGCTAAGCCTATGGACAACTGATCCTAGGTCCCACTTAAGCCTATGGATGACTAATCCCAGGTCCCAGCTAAGCCTATGGACAACTGATCCCAGGTGCCGGCTAATTTTCAAGTACTGAAAGCTTATGATTGATTCAGGTCACTACGACAGTGTAATTATTGAGGAGGTTTTGCTCCTGAGGACTGCACCTCAAATCTAATCAGGAAAACTTTCTATGTCAGGGAGGGATGCATTTTAGGAAAGGGCCTGGGGCCTGGGTCACTTAATTATGTAGATAGCTTCTGCTTCCCACTCAAATCACTCCATGGTATTCTAATATAAATATGGCCTTGGGTACTATTTCAGAGGAGAAAATGTAAAAGGAGAAAACAGTATATTATCTGCCAGAGGCTGAATGGTGCAGGTCAAGATCTCTGACTATGGCTGTGTAGGCTCAAGTCTCAGTACATATTCATAGTGTCACTCTGAGTGAGGTCTGATCTCCTGTTTGTGAGCCCTGGAGGCTGGTGATGTTTCTGTCATTTCATAGCTTAGGAGTCTGGGTCATTGAAAGGCCATGGAGTCCAAAGGCAACCCATGGAGTTCAAACTCATGCTCAACAGCCCCACACAGGGACAGTTTTCTGCTCCACACTGGAAATCACCACATCGTGCTATCCTCAGCACCGGGCAAGCTCACACTTCTCAATACTTAACCTCTGCCAGGGTCATGGTGAGCATATACTTACGGCAGTGTTCTACCAGCATGTCCTACTAAAGTTCATCTCTATTCCTGATAGGGATCTCTGAGAGTTGGCTAAAGGCTTGCTGTTATACATGGTTCCAAAAGACAAGGCCAAATACAAGGAGGGCATGAGTAGAGACAAGGCTTCACCGTCTTCTACATATAGCCTTTCTGCTCCAGCAGTTCATGTTTCTGTCTTTGCAAGTGAGAATATTTTCCACAAAAGCATGTCCCTTTTGTGACCCCAATCCATAACAGGAGTGCACTCTGTATTGGCTCTGAGAAAAGGAAGATAAAATAGAGATGAAAGAATCTACTTTATGCCAATCAACACTAGAAAGCAAAATACAGAGTCCCCTACATTAGACAGAGACAGTAAAGAAGAGTGACTTTCAAGATGTACAGCAGTGTTGATAACCAACCAAGCAAAAAAAAAAAAAAATGTTTCACCATATCTTCAGAAACTTTTTCAATATTTTTACCCCAACATTTGTTTTCTACTGATTTTATTCCTCCTGATTTATTGGCGTGTTATGGTGAGAAGTTCTAGATTTGACACGGTGAAAACTAGATGTGCATTCTAAATGTTCGCATTATGTTGCTTGTTATAGACGGTGTCATGAATCACCTTCTGCTTCTGCTGGGGTGCCTCAGGCACAGGCAGAAGGATGCGAGCTGAGTGCCTGTATCAACAGGGAAGATTCCAGGACCAGCAGAGCCACACAGAGTCCAGGAGTCCCTCCTTGGCCTCCTTTGCTTGGGGCACTTCATCATTTGCCTACGATATTGGGGCACTGTTAATTGCAAGTTACCAAGGCAAAATGGGAGCTAAACAGATACCACAGATGATTTAGAGCATTAGAAACAGTCATGAAGAATGGCAGAAATCTCCCCTCTGAGGTTTTAGACTTGTCACATGGTGTAATCCGGGAATGAGTGGCAGTTACAAAAAGTTATATGGCTTAACTGTCATTTTACCCACAACAGTTTCTTAGCAAATGACCTCAATCATCACCCCACACAAAAGATGGCTCTGGAATTTCCAGCCTTAGACTGCCTGTGAAAATTGTTTACTTTTCTTTCCCTTTCTTTGTATGTCAAAACTCACAAATTCCATAGTTACTCAGGACAGAATACTTGAACTGCATAAATAATTTTACACAACTGAGACTTTGGAATAAATAGAAAAAAACAAGAAGATCCTCTCTCCTGCTACTGTATGCACAGTCTCTGCTAAACTGTTTCATGTAATTCTAGGGGTCCAATTAGTTTAAATCCTGTCCACACTGGAGATACTACAGGGTACTAAATGATTACATCATAAAATGAAGAAATGCTTAGTTTTAAAATTCTAAAATATGCTGAGAGACCCTACCCCCACCGACCAACCCTAACTCATCAATTCATATCAGGACTGAGCAAGTCTCTTCTCCTGTGGCCTGTACTCAAGATTATGTTTCAGCCATCCCAGTGCTGCCATTTACTCTGCATCTTAGAAGAATGAGACAGAATAAGACAAAAGATGGCAGAAGTATCCACTTTTAATGTAATTATTGGGATCAAGCTAAAGGTTCCAAAGTGCCTTAAGGAGACTTTCCCTTTAGAATCATCAAACACTGAATGGCAAGGCTTGAGAACCCCAGAGCAACCACACAATAGGATGCCTTAATATATTACATTTTACTTCTTCATAAGACAGGACTTGACCAAGAATCTCTCATCTAAATAACCTAGAGATCCTAAAGAATGGTGGTTTCCAAAATGTTCTTTCTCATAAGCAGGCTACCAAGATGAAACTCGACAGCCTATGACCATATAGTGGGGGAGGAGGTCCCCCTCGGTCTTAGACCTAGGGGAGGGATATAAGGTGAAAGTGGGAGAGAGGGAGGAATGGGAGGATACAAGTGATGGGATAACAATTGAGTTGTAATCTGAATAAGTTAATAAAATTTTAAAAAATGAAAAAATGTTCTTTCTCAACAGGAGGCTTCTAGATCAGTTTTATTATACAGATTATTATATAGCAAAACAAACAAACAACATTTAAATCACTCATCTATGCAACTTCCAAAATTGGAGTTCAGTTATTATGTTTCCTATTATTTTGTATTTTATGACTTATTCTGATATCATTTCCTAAATTTACTTACAAATTTATTTTTATTTTGACTTTCTATTTATGTGAGATTAAAACAAACTCTTTAAGCTAAACTAACATTCAGGGAATTGCCGAATTAAATTCTAAGCCCCCAATCTAAAATTTACTGTAGATCACAACACAAATCTTAGGAACACTCTAGGGTGATGACAAAAACAGAATGGGCTACTCTTTGTACTTTTAAAAAGTTATGTAAAGTCATAATTTCAATTATTTCTGATTCTAGAAAAAATGAACTTGGAGAAGAAAAAGATGAAGATAAAGTTGTCTCAAGAAAGTGAACTGAGATGTAGAAAACATAGCTCATAAATTTAACAGAAGTGGGAAGACCTCAAAGCAAGAGTTTGGGATTCTGGGTGTGAGATGGGACAATGCACAGATGTCAACCCTGTAACCTTAGGTGATCAACACTGCAGTAGCATCTGGAAGTACAATTTTTTTCATACTTAGAGACTGGGATTTAGCTCTTGCTTAGAAAAATTTATCTTCAGGGAAAATTCTCTCTTTGGAGGTCAAATCTAAATAGAATGTACATTTTCACATTTTTTTGTACAAGAATACATCTTATTTCTGAGAGTTCTGTTTTTCTGGTATTTCATTTCTGACAATATCCCTTTAACCACAGCAGTGTCAGTAAAACAATGAAGATGAACTTGAGAGCTGTTGAAAGGGCCACATAAAAGCATAGAAAGAATTATTGTCTCTATATGGGGATGTTAGAGCAAACTGCAGATGTGTTGTCTATGACCTTTTCTTTTCAATATCAGGAAAACGTAAAGGAAATACTGTACAAAGAGCAAATTGACATCTACAGATTTTGATGCCTTAAAAGGAGATAACTGACCATTTCTTTCCCATTCCTAAAACAATTAATTACTTATCTAATGAGGAAAAAATAAAATCATCACTGCCATTGATTACCAGCAAACTAGGATTAGTGTCATCAGTTAGGAAAGTCGCCTTACAAATGATGGGAAATTCTAAGGCTTTCAAACAGCTGTGTTACAGATGGCCTCAAGCAGGGGACAGACGTAAAGACCTGAATCTCAGGAATCCAGGACTGCTAGAATGAGGTTTCCTGAGGAAACAGCAGAAGAGATGGTCCTGCTGGGTGTACCCAGCATCACATGCCGACAGTGAGCAGAAAGACACACACAGTACATGTGGTCAGAGTGATCATAGTAGCTGAAAATGTTTTCTTGATTCCGAGGTTTGGTCACAACCTCGGAGATTCTCTAAGTGCCCAGGCTCAGAGCTATTTTAGGATAGGAAAGTATCCTCTATACTCTTGGTCTCTCTGTCTCTGTCTCTGTCTCTGTCTCTGTCTCTGTCTCTTTGTCTCTCTCTCTCTCCCTCCCCCACTCCCTTCCTGTCTCCCTCCTCCAGTTTCTGTCATTTCATTATGTTCTTTTCCCTGTGGAATGTCTATTGCTTATCCCATTATGTAGCTTATTTATTTTCTCTGAATATTGCTTGTTTCTTTGGCATTCTATTTCTCAAACTGGACCTCTATCCCATAAAAGTAATGACTTGTAATTTTGCAATTTTATGAACTTTCCAAGCAGATTCCACATTCAGCTCTGAGGCCTCAAGGCTCATGGAGGAATTGCTTCTAGGACCAACCTGGATCTGCTCCAAGATACATCCCTCACTTTGCTAAGGAAAGTCCTGGCTTCCTTTAACCACTCCCAAATTAGTCTTTGCGAAAATTTTTCTTTCTACACAGTAGATGGTGCTTTAGTTGTGGCATTGTCACTAAATGCTGCTGATAAGATGAATTGTGTTATCTATATGTTTTCTGTCTTTGGTGAGAATGCTTGCATGGAGCATCTATTTGATCTGCACATACGTCATACTCAGAACTTGGCTTGTAAGATATCCTTCTCCACTAAAAAAGCTCCTTAAAGCAGTGGCTGACTTGGGACTGAAACCTGGAACATACAAAGACCATCTATGTTGTCAAATGTGTGGGTAAGTTAAAAGATGATTCTAATAGGTTACCAAACAATGAAGACAGCAAGGCATTTTGACTCCATAGAACTACTAAAAATAGTAAATGAAAAAAACGAATGAATATCACTCAAATAGAAATGAAAGTAGGGTGGCTCTGTAGCAAAGAAGGCAGCAAGACACCATTTCTATCAAATAAACAAAACAAAAATAACCAGCAGTGAGAGAAATCAAAACTGAGAATCACCTATAGGAGACAATGAATTATTATGGTCTTGAAGCTAATGCATTTAGAAAACTAGAGACTTTATGGAAAACAGTAAGAAACAAATTAAATATATAATGTATATTCTCAGTCATGGAATTAAATGTAAGTTGGTTGATATTTTTATTAAAATGTATATAATCAAGAAAAAGGGAGAGAGGGAGATGAGGAGGGAGGGCGAGAGAGCAGGAAGGACGGAAGGAGAGAGAGAGGGAAGGAGACTGATTTTATGCTATATTGAGGAATGTTTCCTAAAGCTTGTGTGTTGAAGGCCTGGGTTGATGAGTGACTAAAAAGTAATGGAAATTTAGAGGGTAAAACCCAATTGATAAGAATAGGTTCTGTAGGTCATGCCCTTAGGGCTGTGTATATTGCAGTCCCCTACCACCCATCCTGCCTCCTGCCTGCCAAGCAGTGAGTGCTTGTGCCCCACATGTGCTCTCCTCGTGATGGTCTACATTGCCCTGAATGGGCCCAGGGGACTATGCACTGAAATCTCTGAAATTATAAACCAAAATAAACATTTCTTTCTACAAACAAAGGGAAAACATGATAAATAAACCTACAAAAAAAAGGAAAGGAAGGAAGACAAAAGAAAGAAAGAAAGAAAGAAAGAAAGAAAGAAAGAAAGAAAGAAAGGAAGGAAGGAAGGAAGAACTTCAAAAGTCTGATACAACAACCTGGTTAATGAAAACAGAGAAAGCAGGAACCAGTTTCCAAACAGTATCATTACTTAGACTAAATTTTAACTAGTGAAAACTCACAAGGAAATTGAAGACAAAGGTGTTAAGGCCTCATTTCCCACATACCTTTGTATACATGAACATCCAGTTCACAGCGCTTCACCTAGGGAGTCTCTAGGAAGAGGCGAAATGCCACCACTGTGTTTTGCGATCAGACTGCACTGATGCTTGTGAAACTGGGGACTCTGCATTAACTTTCTCACATTGCAAAACTGGCCTCTTTTCACAAGCTAAGAAAAAAGACACATACAGAAAGAGATTGATAGAGACAGAAACACAAAGATAATCTCCCAGTATCACCCACTAACCCATCAGAAGCTAAAAGGTGGGACTTATATTGCCTT
>OU015746.1:50818513-50865021 GCA_907169655.1 Acomys percivali | reverse complement strand
CCCCCTCCCCACTTCTTTAATCCTCAGAAAGGGGAACCCTCCTCCCTTATCATCTGACCCCAACCTATCAAGTCTCATCTGGACTGCCTGCCTCCTCATCCTCTGTGGCCTGGTAAGGATGCCCCACCAGGTGAAAGTGAAAAAGTGGGCACCAGAATCCATATCAAAGGTATGAATACCTGGTTAAATAGACTTTAATGAATTTATGGAACTTTAATTCATTAGTGATAGGGCAGCAGTGTGTATGATGATTTCTAAATATAGCCCCAATATAATAACTAAAGAACACCATCAGACTGCAGAATAGTCCAGTCTTCCCTCAGCACCCATGAGGAATCATTCTCAGAACCCTGTGATTACCAAAATCCAGATACACTCAAGACTTGGTTGTGAAATGTTGTTGTAGTATCTGAGCACTTGTAGGACCTAATACAGTGTACATGCTGACCATTTCAAGCCAACAATCTAGTTGACTCTGAGGGGATAAATTATGCTAGCTAAGCAGTCTTGATCCCGGGTATCAGCAAGAAGAAGGTCAGACCCTAGCAGTTACATTTAACCATCCTTCCTTAACATTAGGATACACTGTATCAGTTCCATTCTAAGTATATTGGATTGTAAGGAGTTCAAAATGTGGCGGATAAGCATTTCTATTTCATCCATTGACAAGCTTACTATTCATGTAAAAAGTTCTCATTTCTTTAGAGCTCTATATTTACTGATGACTTTTTATTTAATATTTGCTTTTTTCTGTCTTTAATTTCTGTCTTTTCTAAATTTTAAAATAGACCAATCATATATATCAAAAAGTAAATAATTATGTGTCTATTTCCCAGGTAGACAGATATCCACCTCCCTTTGCTTAGTCCTGGATTTGGCGATGTGACTAGTCAACATGAAAGTGATTAAATCTGTAAATAGTTTGTGCTAGGATTTCATTATTTATCTCAAATGATAAAAGTGGTCTAATTGAAAAGCTATGTAAGTCAGGTTAAACTTAGCATTTGTATGTTTTAACTGATAGGATCTATTTCAAGCTTGTGTCTCCTGTGATAAGATCCAAATTTACTTATTAACCAATTAGAAGTTGTAAAATCTACTATCTATAGCAAATAGGAGGATTATTGAAAATGCTGATGGATGTGTGACAACTTCATGAATAGCTATACTTTATTCCAATATACCCTTGCTGGAAGTATCCTGGGGAACATCAGAGGTACAAGTCTCAGATTCACCACTGTCTCGGTCCCTGATAGTATGCTAATGTCCCATTGTATGCCATTCCCAGACAGCAAGACTGTCTATAGACGTCTTGAACTTGGATGTTTGGCTTTTGAGGGGCTTTGTGTGTTTTGCTTATAGAGTTTTCTTGTGTAAGTCTTGGGCTAGCTAATTTTCAAACCACAAAGAAAGAATGAGGAATTTTTAGTAATAATGCATTATAATTATTACTTATGTTCTCTATTTCAATACGGTAGGAACAAGGCATGGTCAGGCAAGCCTTGTCCTTGGATCCCTCAAATATCTTGAACTGCTGCTAAAATGTGTTGGGTTTGGCACAACCTGTAAGACTCTGGGCCAGGCACTGTTTCGTCTTTGATTTGTAAGCCCCTGTATATTTCAAGGGAAACTTAATCCATATGTTTCTGATTCATTTACACTTAACTCATCAAAATGTTGTCTTGAAGGAGTTATTTGATATCCAACAAATCTTTGGACCCTTTTCTAGAGGACTTTGGAATTCTTTATTTTGATCCCTGTAGAAAAGAAACCTACTCTTTTAGTGTGTGAGAATGTGTATGTGTGTGTGTTTTAATAAGCCCATTCAGCCACTCTAAGGTATGAGTTCAATCTAAAACTAACAAATAGGATGTCAGCCCAGCTTGTTAACTTGATCTAATGTCCTACGTACTAATTAGAGCCTCTTGTGGTGGGGGGAGCAAAGGATTCTCACTCTGATCTAAACTAGTCTCAAGCCCACGAAAATGCTCACCATCTGTTAGCAATATAGGACCTAGCTGCGCCTGACAGTCATAGCCCTAAGCCTTTGGTTCCAATCCACACTGAACTATTTAGGATTATTTTGTTGTTACTCAGTTTCATTTTGTAACCTTTGACGCTTTGGGTTAGAATTTTACATCCTAATCTTAAGGCCAGAGAACTGTTAAGTGCCAGGTTCTGGGGGTTGTTTTGTCGATACCCTGGATCAAGGCTGCTTAACTAGTTTAATTTATACCCTCAGAATCGACCAGATTGCTGGCTTTAAATTCTCTTTCACTAAACTCTTTCACTGCTCATGGAATTGGTTCATTTTTCCTTCCTCCAAAAATACACAGTATGACAAGTTGAGAGGGTATTTTCTGCCATTCAAATCAGCAAAAGGGAAGCTGATGTCAGAAAGGAAAAAGCACTTATGTTACTGCGTATCTCCTAAGTGACAAGCACTTTATATATTTATTCATTCACTCTTTAGCAAGATTTTATTAAGGGCCCACTATACCCAAATCCTAGTAGGTCAGGGACTTGTGGACAGGAAGAAAGAGATGGTAGGGCTGAAAGGTCTCTCTGTGTTATAGCTTTGTGGGGGAAGGAGATCAAAGTGATGGAAAGGGAAAGGTGATGGGAAGGGTGAAGTCCCTGCTAATAATGATTACCATGCATAGGCTAGTGTGTCAAGTATTCAGTCTAGAAGAATCATCATAATGCATCCTTTATATATGTGTGTGTGTGTGTGTGTGTGTGTGTGTGTGTGTGCGCACACACACACACCTTCCCTCTTTTAAAGATAATTACACTGGTAAAGATGCTTTAGGGGAGAGGCTTTGTATTAAGAAGTGGGGTCAAGGTCATGAACCCAGTGGTACCACCAAGGTTGGACTCTAGTCACTACAGTATGGTAACCTATATCCTGTTTTCAAGTCACCTTCAAATATATTTAATGTTAATTTTTACAGATATGAGTGCAAGGCATCATAGGATGGGAAATATACCCCACTTCTCAATTCATAAGACAAAGGATGAGCTACTGTAAATATTCCTGTGGTGAGAATTTTGGTTTCTTTAAAACCTCAGTTATATTATGTGAATGTTTTTGTTTTAATCCAAAGTGTGTGTAGGGTGCTGTTTTAGTTTGTCCACAACTATTAACTATGACTATCGCCTGCTCAGGGAGGGGAGTGATTTCTGCCAGCTGAGATAGTTTAATTCTGGGGATTCCAGAGAGTGTATAAATGGGTGAGACCTAAGAGGGCCTGTGGTAGCTGCTGCTCCCACTGCTGCTGTTGGTTCCTGCTGCTCTGTTTGCTATTGCTAGATTGCTGGATATTCTTATAATGAAGATTGGACTTGCCCCCTAGGAACCTGATGCCCCTAATGAGAAGGAAGTAATTTAAAGAGGTCTGTACCCCATTTCTCTATAACCTCCTTTCTCTCCTACCTAGTACTGAGGAGATTGGAAGGGCTTAGGATGGAATAAGGATTGGAAAGGTGGTAGATATAAAACCTCAGAGAAGCAGCTCCACAAGGTACACCTACATATTCCCGTCTCCTACTCACTCATGTGTGAGGCATCTTTATAGAGTTTCTTGAAAATGCACAATGGTGAGTCTTGGGAACTTACAGTGGTGGTGTTTAATAGCACAGAATGAATTCTATAGCCTCAGTGTTGGGTGTGTAAAAGAAAGTCTGTGGATAGAGAATGAGAATCCTAGATACCTGCACAAGGGCAATGCCAGGCTCTGGGGAAGAGCCAAACATTTCCTCCCTTCCATTCTTGAGTGCATTGAGCACTGACTTATTCCTGGCATGACTCAGGGGTTTCCTCCCATATTAACATGGTTATGTGTAAATATATGCATGTATCAACCAAGTGTAGTAACCATGGTATTCCACCTAATGGAGAAAGTTGCCTATTACCAACCAGCAGCTGATTCCATTTGAAGTGTATGAAAATCAATTTGTTTCATGAATTCTTCCTGGAATCAGAGGTTTTAGAAATGACAGCTGTTCCTCTAGTTAGAAGCAAGGCACTTTTGGAAGCTTTATTAACCATTATTTCAGGGCCCAGAAATGAATGAAAAAATTAGCTAGACATAGGTGGTCTAGTGGGGGTTACTATTGAATCCACATAAGACACCCCATTATTATTCACCCTTTCGCTCTGGGCCCCAGAGTCAGTAAAATGGAGACTATTCTGTATAAGACATGTCCTCCTATCACACTGAATCTGGTGAAAACCAGTTTCATTCTCCCACAGATAGACTCAGACCTTCGAGCTTGGGCCTAGGAGCAAAAAGGACCTGCTCTCAATAGGCATTACCAGCAATGATTGTTACCCCGTGTGACCCGAAGCCTTTCCACAAAGTTGTAGAGAACCAAATGAAGTAGGCTCCTGTCTAAGCTCTCTTGCAGCTCCTACAGAGCCCTTATACAGTTTCTTGCTTTTCCACGCACTGTTCCTTCAAGATGGAATGACAAATGATGGGATGAGAAAATAAGGGAAAGAGCTCTCTCTTCCATGTTAGTGGTGAGGATAAGTAAATATGGCATGCAAATCACTGCGCGGCATATGCTTTGTTTACACTAACAAAGTTAAAGTTAAATATTAGTATCCTGATTCCTTTAAGGAAAATAAATGCACAGAGATGTTTAGCAAGTTGACATCACACAATTAGTAAGTTGGGAAGCCCCTTTGGATGGACCCCTTTAGATGGACCCCCAAGCCCAGAACTTTGAAAGAGAAATTATCTTAATAATAATTCTACTCTGAGGAATTACAACAATATTGTACAACATTGGCTGGCACATGTTGCTTTGTTTTGCTTTGTTTTGTAAAAGAGATCTCTCTATGTGGCCCTGGCTATTCTGTAAGTCTCTATGTAGGCCAGGCTGGCCTTGAGTTCAGAGCGTTCAATGTTTCAGTGGAGGGAAGCAACCAATAGTCCTACACAGAAGCTGTGACACTGTGAACTACAATAAGTGACCACTGAGATATAATACCCCTAAGGGTTGCATTAGTGTCACTCTCATCTTGGTGGTAGCCAACAGCTGTCTGTTTGGTCTTATAGTCCATTTACCAGGAAGAAAGCCATGCTTGTACTGGAAACCCAGCCATCTGCTGAGGGCTACTGTGACAATGCACCTTAGAGAGCTGCTATCTCCACTTCACTGGGTTAGCATAATTCTTAACTGCATTCTAAATCTTTATCCCCGTACTCACAGTATAAGTCTCACCCAAAGAAGTTTCTCTTTGCAAGAGACAAAGATCATTACAGAAACCCACAACCAGTCAAAATGCAGAGAACAAGTGATCATGGGATGTCCAGCAGCAGTTGATTCATCTTCTACACCCAAGGCTCACTTAGGAGGGGATGGAAAGACAGTGAGAGCCAGAACCAAGAGATCTGCTATGAGATTCTCCCTCCTAGAAAAGATAAGGAAGCTTCACCCATGGCACCACAGCCAAATGACTGCCTACAGGAGGAATGGACAACTTACAATTCCAATACATGCTAATATAGAAGAGCAGAAATCTCAAGAGGCTTCACCCATAGACAAAAAAACAAATCAAACAAAAACAAAAACAAAAGCAAGCAAACAAACAAACTATAGGCAACTAAAAAATGTTGAGAAAGGGAGATTTAGTCTTCCCCAAGAAAAAGCCTAACTGGTAATCTAATACTGAGTGGTCAGTTCAGAAATCATGTGTGTGTGTGTGAGTGTCTGTGTCTGTGTCTGTGCATCTGTGTGTATGCGCATGCATAGCAGTAAATGGGTTGAGCAGGTTATATTTACATTTTTAATCACACAAACACACATATTTTCATAACAAAAGAAGATGCCACAAATACAAGGGGAAGTTGAGAGGGAGTGGCTGGAAAGAGAAAAAGGGAAGGGAGAAATTATGTAGTTACATTTTAATTTAAACAGAACATCAATTTGAAGGCACATCTCCTTAAACCACAGCACCAGCTCAAAGGATACTAGTCTTCACATTCTGGACAATTAAGCATCCTTTTACTTTTCATGGTACCCTTCATGCCAGAGTCTGATTGCTTTCTTCTAGTTTTCATTATTCTTTCTTTTAAGTATGTCCCTCAGGTCCTTAGAGGACTCATTTTCTCCACAAATATATGCTCGGTGCTTCTTCTGTACCAAGCATTAGGAAAACATTGCTGAGGAAACAACTTTATCTCTGTCTATCGACATCCTCATAACGCGATACTCAGGAAAAGACTCAAAGTTGAACAGCTGATGAGTAAACCACCTAGATACTCTATGTACATCACTTGTGTACTGCCAAGATGCCAGATGTGATACCTACTCTTGTGATCTACACTATTTATTTACATTTAGAAGTATTTTGGTTTGAATCTGAAAGTCCCCATAGGCTTAGGCTTTGAGTATCTGACTGGCAGCTTGTAATACTACTTTGGGAGCCCACCTGGTAGAAGATTGTTAGGGCAGGCCTTTGCAGACCCACACCTGCCTCTGGGTCCATTTCAGTGACGTACTTCCTTGTCCAGCAGCAATGTGAAGTATTCTACCTCACATTCACACTAACCAGAGCAGCCACCACCGGGCCTCACTCTGATGGAGTAAAATTCTCATGAAACCACAAGCTGAGGAAAACCTCTCCTTTCTTACATTGCCTCTGTCAGTATTTTGTGACACCAACAAAAAAGCAGCTAATAACAGCTAATAACACAGGCAAGTCCTGCGTTTCATTTGTTATTATTTAGACTGCCTTGTGTTCACCTGTTTTTCCAAACCTGCATCCAAACCTGTATCCTCTGCAGCTAGTGGGTAAATGTATTAATATGCCTTTTTAGTGAGCATGACCTTTTGGCTTTTTCTGAAAATCAAAGCATATGCCGTTGTGCTGAGAAAATAAAATAATGATATAAACATGCCCATTTTCAACTGTGTTTTGATATCGTGGCAAACTGCGTTTGTAAATGATCTCATGTTCTTCCTGCTCTCACCAGGGCATATCATCCACCAGCCTCCTGTTTCACATCTAATTGGACCAAAGTGAGAATATTTTATCAATGGAAAAGAAGAAGAGGTGATATAAACTACCCCCAAGCCTATGCTGGACATTTCACATCTGGGCCCCCACAACATTCACTGCGCAGTGCAGAGGCTCCAGTGAAGTGACTGGAAAACTCTGTCATCACGGCGCAAGCAGTGGGACCCCCCTGAGGAAGCCTGTGGGAGGATACTCTTTGGGCACAAAGTGTGAGCAAAATCCAATATTGTTATTGGGTCAGGCATTGCGATCTGAAGCCATTAGCTCATAACAGCTGTGGTGGTTTGAATAGGAATGGCCCCTATAGGCTCATATATTTGAGTATTTGGTCATTAGTGAGTGGTACTGTTTGAGACAGATTAAGAGGTGCGACCTGGTTGGAGTAGGTGTGGCACTGCTGGAGGAAGTATGTCACTACAGGTGGCCTTTGGTGGTTTCAAAAGCCCAAGCAAGTCCCAGTCTCTCTCTCTCTCTCTCTCTCTCTCTCTCTCTCTCTCTCTCTCTCTCTCTCTCTCTCTCTCTCTCTCTCTCTCATGGCTTTTATGCAGTTCTAGATGTAGTACTCTTGGCTACTCCCCAGCACTATGTCTGTATGCATGCTCCCTGTCATGAAGGTAATGGACTAAGTCTCTAAAACTATAAGCAAGCCCTGATTAAATTATTTCTTTTATGAGAATTGCAGTGGTCATGGTGTCTCGTCTCAGCAATACAACACTGACTAAGACAATAGCATAACTGGCGTATAAGGAGCCCTATGAGGAAGTTCTAGTCTGAGTGGCATATTCTTGGATAGAAATCTTGCATAAAAACCAGACACATTTGAAAGTCTGCAATGATTTTGAATGAGCTAGAATAACAGGTTCACCTAGCTCCTGTGGCTGTAACGCTGACCTCATGACCTTCAACAAAATGTCTGTATAATTTATCACTCGCAGTCATTTTCCAGGGACATGTGTTGAGTGATAGGCATGAGATAGACAATAAGCTAGTCACAGGGCTGGTATGGAGATTATGTTTTGGTCATTCATTTGTTGGAAGTTATCATAAGCCATCTACTATACAGTGTCCTGCCAGCCCAAACCTGTGGGACACAAAACATTGGCAAGACCAATTTGACTAAGGAGGTGCTGTTTGCTCCACACTACAAGAAGTCAGTAATCTAGGAGTCTGGGGGCAAGGACATAACTCTATGATCCACTGTTTTACTCATTTTTCTGTGTTTTCATTCTTTTTCAATTTTAATTGATTATAATTTATTCAGGTTACATTCAATTGTTATCCTCCCACTTATATCTTCCTGTTCCCTCCCATGCTCCCTCTTCTGCCCTGTTCCCCTCCCCTAGAGCTCTGATAGAAAGGCACCTCCTCCCCGACCATATGACCACATCTTATCAGGTCTCATCTGGATAGCCTGCTTCCCCTTCTTCTATGTGCCAGCTAGGACTCCCCACTAAGGGGAAGTGATCAAATTGGGGGCACCAGAGTTCATGCCAGAGGAAGTCCCTGCTCTGCCCACAACTGGAGAATGAGCTGCCCATTGGCTAGATCTGAACAGGGGGATTTAGGTTTATTGTATGCATTGTCCTTGGTTGGTGCAACAGTTTGTGCAGGGCCACCTTGGTCCAGATCTAGCAGCCTTGATGGTCTCCTTGTGGTGCTCTTGAACCCTCTGCGTCCTTCCATCCCCCCCCAATTCGTCCATACCACTCTCAGCACTATTCCAAGAGTTCAGCAGCAAGACACAGTATCTGTCCTGATCCCCTGCTGGGTAGTCTTTCAGAGGATATCTATGTTGGGCTAATATCCACTTATAAGTGAGATATAGCATGTGTGTCTTTCTGGTTCTGGGTTACTTCACTCAGGATGATCATTTCTAGTTCCATCCATTTACCTGCAAATTTCAAGGTTTCCTGGTTCTTAATAGCTGAGTAGTATTCCATTGTGTAAATGTACCACAGTTTCTTTATCCATTCTAGATTCTGGCTATTAGGAATAAAGCTGCTTACTGTGCATTTTTATTCTAATGCTTCTCCCTCACTTTGTATGATAATTGCTTGGTACTCAGCTTGGTATTCAAATCTGCACATCAGATAGAGTAAAGAAAAGATAACACAGCAGGAATAGGTGACCTTAACAAGAAAACAGTAAAGTTCTTAGGTCCGTATCAGACATTTTCATATGTCACATAAGCCAAAAGTGTATTATGTATGACTTCTAACCACAATGACCTCTGAGAACTCATGTTCTATCTGGGCACATTGCCTGCCCAAAGATTGCTTTACCTAAAGCAATCATATTTAATGAGTAGACAACTAAGAAGTCTATTTCATTCACTTTAAGGAAATACACTCTCCAGAAGAAAAACCAAATACTTTAATTAATTTTAAAAAGAGGGAACATATTATTTCTCTGGGATATTCACTTCAGCATGAGTCTAAATTAATTGAAAAATCATTGACAGACTTGAACAAAAATACAGAAATTGAATGAAAACAAAACAAACGCTTTAGCTACATTACTGGAATTTTAGCTACATTATTGGATTTTCAAAACAGAAACAATACAGAAAAATGAGAAGCTGTCAAAGAAATACTGTGAAAAGAAATGCTAGAACCTAAACATGCTTTTCTGATTTTAAAGAATCAGAAAACAGTCAACAAAGTGAAGGAAAATAGGTCATATTAAAACCTGGAAAAATTAAAAACACAAGAAATTTAGCAAGTATGTGGACACTGGTAAATACAGGGAAGAGGAAGGATGACAAGAAAGGAAGAAGTGTAACATCCAGTCCCGCAAAAAGTGTACATAATAAAACAAAACCAGACTTGTTAGCAATCGCAGAGCAGGATGCTTGGAATCCGTACCACAGAGGTGCTAAAGGAATAGCTGCTGTGTGCAGTGTCACTTGACATTTTAAATGAACTTCCATGTTAGAAGATATGATTTAAAATAAATAACTTGAAACATTTATATTGCATTACACTAAAGAATTATCCTGAAATTTGTTGGAATTAAAAACATGGATTCTACAGATGTCCTTAGCAAGAACTGTATCACTAATATTTCAGTTAATGTCATATTAGAATAAACTTAGGAGCAAGTGGGAGGTGACAACATACAGTCCACAATTATAGCTAAAGGAAGACAAATTAATGGAGCAATTAGGATGGAAGAATTCTGAGTATAGTCACTATAAAATAATTCCTTTGAAAAGACCAGCTGAGGACATAGATGGAGCAAAGGCTATTGATAATAACTGAAGAGTAAATGACTCAATATAAGACAAGGCATGTTCCCACCCAACACAGAAAAAATAATTGGAGATGAGAGAGTACCTGGGTTAGCTTGAGTATAAACATTTTGAAATGCCCTTTAAGGAAGTGGTGTTTATTGCTCTTTCAGGGAAGAACTGAGCATTTGGATTTAGAGGGCACATGTGTGTCACCCAGTAGATTTTTCTTTGCTCTTGAACTTAGCCCATTGCCTTAAAGATGTTTTTCTCTTTCACTGATATTTTGTAAACCATAGCCATAGCTTGTGTTTCTATATCTTGAGCAACTCATATTTGTTAAAATTTGTTTCTACTCTATAAACTCAAGCTGAATTCCAAAGATTGGTGGCAGAGTTAATAAAGTCTGTTTTTTTTCTTTCTTTTGAGAGAGAAGATATGTCTGGTTATTGAGCCATCATATTGAGAGAAAGAAAGAACTGAAAACAGACATTTCACCATGTAGACTACAAAGTGAGAGCCTTTGTTTGCTAAAGTCCTATCAGACACATTGCACATGTAGCTCAATGTCTTGAAGACATGACTGCTTCTGTTTAGTCCACTCCACTTGGCTTCCAGTTAAACAGGGGGACAATATTTATTCCAATGACTAATGATTTAGCAAGCAACCTCAACTTGGTTTCCTTTCGGTAACAGAAAAGATAAGTGATACAAATATTTAAATTGAAAATTTGTTTTTTAAAAGATCACTCCTGTGTAGAACCCATTAGTGTTTGTTCTGTTTATTTGCTTCCATACTAAAAATAGTCTGTATTTATTCATCCTCTGAACATCTAGTGGTGTCAAGAAGAAGCCACACTGAAGTAGAGACACCTCTTAGAACATATTTCGAAGGCTTACAAGCTCACCATTCCAACAGTTCTGAAGAGTCAGTTCAGGTTTTCTCTCACAATCCAACTTTCTATGACAAACCGTGTCAAACATCTTAATTGAAATATGTCAGAGTTCCAGTTCCTTGGTCCTACAAAGAAATGACTAAAGTTAAGAAAATGAAATGTGGAAGAGTGGTAGGCAGAAAAGAAAATGCTCATATCTACTCCAAGTTTTAACACAGAAAAATGCCTGGTGAGGATGTCAGAAGACAAGTGAAAAATGAGAGCAGAGATGTACTCCACCAAGGCTCATTGCATGGGTGAGGGTACCAGAGTGACTGTAATGCCTAAGGCTACTTGTTGCTCCTGATGTCTCCATGAGAATGTACTGACAGAGTGGGAGGGTCTGAAGTTCTGATTCCAATGGCTGGCATCAGAGCACGCCTAGTGTTGGGGATAGATAATTCAAGTGGGCAAAGCTGAAAAGGATGGACCAGCCTGTGGGAACATGGTTGCCTAATTACTGACTCTAAGGATGACTCCATGGGATACAAGAGGGGTGCCACAATCAAACCAAACTAAAGTGACACTAAGACATGAAAAGGAAGGGAAGCACTGAGAAGCCTGGGACCAACATTGTCACATCAAAACTCTGGCCGCAGTTATTCTCAGAGAATCATGTCTACAGGAACAACACAGTTTCCCTTGGCCACATGTCTGTCCTCCCCAGGAGTGCTAACACTGAGGCTTCCAACACAGATCTTCTCCAGGGCTTTGGAACATTGATGGGTTTTGGTCTATTTCTTGCCAGCGTAGGAGTGAAGATGTGTTGAAGATGACTATGTTGCTATGGAAAAGTGACTCTGAGAAGAGGAATCCAACATTTTCAGCCAAAGCAAGAAGGCCATTAATTCATACCATAAAACAGAGGGCCAACGAACGCAAGAAGTGGCACTGTTCTGCTCAGAGGCTCCTTGCAAGTGTAAACAGCAACCTTAGCTGTTGCTGGTGACTGGCTGTTTGTTAGACCAAGTTTCAGAATGGAAACAATCAAGCAGTGAAGTCACTGTCCCTGTGGGGAATGGACATCTTCACTGACCTAATTTCTGCTCATCCATCTATAGGATGGAGTATTGCTGTATTTTTGAGAAAACGACTGAGACAGATTTTAAAACTATTTGAACAGTTAATTAACAAAGAATGGGGAAAATATTTGGGGTGAATGTGTGTCTCAACTCTACAGTGCAGAGGAGGCCCTCGTTTAGGTGGAGACTTTTTAGAAATAATTCTGACTTTGTGTCCCATGGCCTCCCAAAGGTTCTCCAGAGCTGCCAATATACTCATAAAGCTTAAAAGCCATAAACATGTGGTTTCCTTGCTAGATTTCTGTGCCCTGTACTTATTATCAATGACAATGGGAGCCTGTGTTATAGAAGCCTAAGGTTGCACTAATGCTCGTATGTCATTAAAAAGGAAATGGAAAAAATATTCCCTGACCTTTAAACAGAAAGTAAAACACACACACGCAAAAAGATGGCGATGATGGAAATATTCTTTATTTGTGTCCTAGAAACTAATGGTCATATTAAGAGCCACAAGAAGGCCAAGCCCCTGTAATTGAACTACTCAATGTTCAAAGACAGCTAGGGCCTGATTTATTTATTCATTGATTGTCATATGAAGATGGTGTTGTTGACAATGTTGTCATACGTAAACATGTGCAGCCAGCTGATCAGAGAATACTCTAAGCCAATGAGCACAAGAACACATGAATACTTTGACCAAGCACCTCAGTTTACATAGTCACCCATAGCTCTGTCAAGCTGGAGCCCCTTTCATTTTGAGATATACTACAATTAAGGTAGAAAAATAATGTGCTAGTCTTCACTAGTGACTTTTTCATCTGACATTCTCTAAGATATGGAAGTCACCCTATTCTGTCAGGGGTCTCACAGGGGAAGACATCATGAGTCAAGAGTGGTAACTGTCCCAGGATACCTGACACTGTTTTGTTGGAGAGGCTATAAAAGACAGATTTCAGTTCATCAACAGAAATAAAACTTAATCCATAGAAAGTGGACTAAAGGGAAATAGGCATGCTAGTATGTAATGAATATCTGTCTTATCCCTGAAATCATTCACGTAATAGTCCATCTCTTGCAGTCCTCCTGGGGATCTCAGCACATCAAATAATTGGCAACCAAAATACTTCAAGAAGCATAAACTGTCCTCATTTTCAAATATTTGCTTTTCAGAGCTCATCTTGAACCCTAAAGTATACATTTTGTATTAATAGTTGAAAAAAATGAAATAAAATGTGGGTAACATGAAAAAATATAAAGAAGGTAAAAATTACCCAAAATCTCACCAATGGCCAGAATTCAATGGCCACCCTTTCATACATCATAACACAATCATTTCACAACTTGGAATGGATTGGCTGTCTTGTTCAACCATGTGTACTCCCGGGATAAACTCAGGTTGTCAGGCTTGGTGGCAAATTTGTCATCTTTTCATGGTTAATGGCTTTTGGGTTTGCTGTTTGTAGAGAACTGAATCAGAGTTTTTCCCACCTTTGAACTATTTCTATGACTTCTCTGTATAGAAACAAACCCTTTATTAAGGGGAGGGTGTTCCTGCAGGGCAACTGCCATTTTTCCAAGAAGATGAGTTCTAAAGAGAAACTATCTGCCTTGCTCAGACAGATAGCATAGAGGCTATTTGTTTCTGAATCCATAGTTCATATTTGAATTTTGCTTAATGTTTCTTTGGCATCACTTAAGTATTGATTTATATATAAAACTGTGTTTATAGTTTCTCTCATGGATCATGACTAGCTTTTTCAATTAAGTCATATCACTAAGTTGTAGTCTCACTAAACAGAATATCTCAAGATTCTCTATTCTATGATGTAACTATAAAACACAACAAATGTCCTGTTCTTCACAAAGGAATCCTTTGGCATGATATGTACTGCTGTATTGTAAAGTAGGTAACAGGAGAGTCAAACAAGAAGACACATAATCTGAAAATATGGAGAAATGTACCTTTAAAACTGTTAGTGGAACTTGTAAGAACCCAGTTATTTGCCTTCTTCTCAGACTTATGAAAGAGTTACCCTCAAGAGGAAAAGAAGGCTACCACAGCCACATTCTTGAGGGACACTTACAATGACGAACCTCTTTATCCCAGCATCATCTTCTGTCTTGCTAAATCCACAATTGGTCACCAGTGACGTTCTTTTGGGATCAACAGCCAATGCCCCGGATAAAGGGTGTTTACCTCAAAAGAGAAGTCTGATGTGAGTAAAAACAAGCAAATTAAATCCGAGCTCTAGGCATTCTTTTTTCCTTAAAGACGCTTAGGAGGTAATACTTGCCAGATTTTCATCTCTGGTGAAAAACATGCAGGGCTTAATTGATTCCTGCAGAATTTCTTCAGCTGATGAAAGGGCTATGTCTCTGAGAGACTTACTTGTTGGCTGCCTTACATGCATGTGCACGCACACACAGAGAGAAACAATGCTGCCCCAAGAACTCAGAGCCTGACCAGACTACAGAATTTGCCAACTTACCAAACCAAGTGTGAGTCATCAGTTTGCCAGACCCCTGTCCTTCAGGATAATTAAGACACCACTTGGCCACTTCCTTAATCATCTGTCTAAGCCACCCTTAAAGTGATCTGTTTACTTAACAAGTGCAATGAAATTGAAAAGTAAGTCTTGTCTGCTCAAGTTATTTGCAGAACTGTCATTTCCCTTTTATGAAAAAGAGAAGGAGGAGGAGGAGATGGCGGTGACTTGATTAGGAGGACTACTCTAGACATAGACATGGATCTCGTGCTGGAATGTCTGCGTCTAGTGCATGCATTTTACCCAGTGTGGTCTCTGTTTATCTAAATATATGTGCCATACAAACTGCCAGTCTACGTCTATGTTCATAATGCATGTTTTAATGCCTGTCCCAGGTGGAAATAGATATTCTCTCTCCAGATGGACCAAAGAATCCAAATTCCTCCCTTCCCTGTTCTCATAAGAATTAGCTAAGTGTTGTCCTGGAAATTCAAAATTCCATGCAGATTGGTACTACTCCAGGTCCATAGCCCCAGCCTCAGCTGGATGTGCAATCCTCAGCAGTACTCTTCCATTTAATCCTAACATTCATTGCTCTTTCCAAAGGTCCCGCATTGTTCTTAGAATCCAGGCTGCTGTCAGACCCATAACTCCAACACCATGAGATATTCATTTTGTTTGTCTTTATTTTATTAAAATGTATTATGCATTATTTATATAATATGTTTCTTGCTGCCTCAAATCAAGAAGGGCTCTCTTCCCTATCTCTATGGTCAAATCTCTTCCCTATCGCTTTGGTCAAATCTCTTCCCTATCTCTATTGTCAATGCTTCCTATCTTTTACACAGGCACAACTTACTCATTACATTAAGACACAGACTGAGTATGTCTTCCATCAGCCCTTTCCCATCATCTGAAAAATATGGGCTGGTCTCTCATAAGGGCAAAGCATGCTAGCATATTATTTCCTTTACCCAAAAGAACAAATTTCTCTGTTCTTCCACTTCTCCTTATTAGAGCTCCCCTACTTTATTTCTATCTCTGGCAGAGTTGGTGTTTACTAAGAACTCATGCATATCTGAGGGGGACTTTCCTCATACTCAGCCTCCCATGGATACTGTCTCTTTTGGTCTTTTCATCCATAAGGTGGTTGCCTAGTTTGTACCTAGGACATCTTTTCCTCTCTCAAGCTTTCCCATCTACACACTTCATCGCCTTTTAGGGTTCTGTATAGGGTTTCATTTCCTTAATATTCTTAAAGTAGAGCACCACATATATTTGTGTCTTAGAACTTAAATCTTAATTCAATTACAAGATTTCAAGTACTTTCTATGTTTGCTTTCTAAATGTGTGATATTTGAAATGTATAATAATTAAAAAGATCCAGTCTATTAAGAAATTCATCTTTCCCCATCTAATTTAGTTCTCTGCATGTGATTGATTGTATAGTAACAGTCATTCCAGGAGCATCCAGGATGACAAGTACTCTCCCAGCCACTGACTTACCACCATTCTTATTTTCTCATCTAATTTCCACATGGTCAATGAACTCAAATTTGTCCCTCTGCAACTATCTCTGTTGTGGTTGAGTATATGCTTCTCTTTCTTCAAAATACCTTCTATGGTTAATTTCATCTAATTTCCCTCAGTCTGTTTGGTGAAAGGATTGACCTAGACTAGAAATATGCCCATAAGACTTTGCTGTTTGAACCCCCTCATGATGTTTCGTCTCTCCAGGATCTTCCTTGGAGGTCTATACTTTAGGTAAGGCTACCGCAATCCACCATAATGGCGTATACTCAATGGTTCAATATCTTTCCTTTACTGGACTGGATTGTAATATTTTAAAGCCAATAATATCCTCTAATTTTTAGAGAGACTGAATAAATGTACACATATGCATGGAAACATGTATTTGTTCCTTTCTTTTTCCTTTAAAGACTTTTCTGTGACCATTTTAATAAAAAAAAGACATGAATCTGTACCTTCTGAAGTATCTTTAAGCTCATAGTTAGCTGATGGTGTTACAGAAGGAGGTTCACTAAAAAACTTGTAAGGAGTAGCCCTGAAGATGAGTTACAGTGAATCATGCATTTATTTTAAAGAACACTGATAATAAAGAAACTTGAATTTTCCCTGCTACAGTCACCTTTAGAATGCTTGCTTTGGTTTCCATCTTCTACTTTCCTTTTTTCTCCCTCTCCAAACTTCCTTCTATGACTGTATTGTAAGATGCACTAGCTTTATAAGTAAATGTAGTTGTCCTCCCTTTTCTAACTAAAGTTTATAAGTCTTGTTGCTGATCAAATATTTGACCTTCAAAAATAAACTTTGTTCATTTGCACAATATCTCCATTATTAGCAAATTCCTATGTGCCTCCCTGGTCTCTGGAATTTGCCATGTGCCTTTATCCACTCATCTGCTTCTATCATACCTACTCAACCAAATTGTGAAAGGTTCAAAGCCCTGGGTGAGAGGCTCAGTTTCTTGTAAGGCTCTCATGTCTTCCGTGCATTCAGGGCTTTGGCGAATATGCTAACAGCAACATGGGAGGCGGTTAGTCCATTTCAGTTCTCCCTGACAGCAGGCCTGAGGAACAGTCTGCAGGATCAAGAATGGACAGGTTCAAACAAGACATCAGAAGACTAAGAAAGCTTTGGCCGCTTAAAAACGAGAATGAAAGTCCTACAAGAAAATCCAAGCCATCTTTGTAACCCACAATCCCTTAGAAACAATGTCAGAATAGCTAAACTTCTGTGCTGCTGAAAATGTGGTACCTGAGTTTATAGGAAGCTGGAGACTTCTAAAATCCCTCAACTTCAGTCTCATCTGTAATGTCAAAGCTAAACTCTCATGACCAACTTCCCTATTCCAAGTGCCACATGTGTCCTCTTCACACAGCTTAGCCTCTGTGCATCCCTCTCCCTCAATCCAGAATATCCTGCCAGTTCTTATTCACTCTAGAAGACAAAGTGGCAGCACTTTATTTTGAAATGACAACTGATTCTTGGATTCTCGTTTTCTTTCTCTTTGTACTTCACTCCGTTCATAACCGCATTACATCAGTGGCCATACTGTACAGGATGTATTTGACTTCCTTGCAATCTTTCTGGCCAAACCACATGCTCATTAAGTGCAGGAATGTGTCTCTTTACCTAGTAGGCAACTTTCCAATAAATATTTATTGCAAGAATGAACAAACAAGTGAATAAACAGATGGTCCTTGAGGGCAGAGGGGAGTCATCCTCCTTTTTTATACACAGTCTCCTCCTGTATCTGTGGTATGCTGTGCTCCATTGTGGCTCATTCCTAAGTGAATCTGGGCCATCACAACCACACTGGTGACAGGACTGCTGTCTGCACATAAAGAAGTGGCAACTTACTCCCTTTCAAAAGATAAAAACTAGATAGAGTGGAGGTTTGTGCTGTTACAGGCTATGTAGACATATCCCAAAGTCACAAATTCAACTGTGTTCCTCCTGTTGGAGAGAATTGTATCCCATAAACTCCAAATAAAGAACAAGAACATATCCTGTGTTTTTAAACACGACAACTCAGGGCTTCATACAGAAAATAGCACTGGACATTTTAAGAGACAGCTTTAGTGAAAGGATATTATAAACCATCCAGTAATGCTGAAAAGGCAGGAGAATTAATAATAAAAACTAAACACTAAGGAAGCTGGACACAGCAACTAGAGGCAGAGTCGGGTCACTCCAGCAGAGCAATGTCTCCTGGTGTTGTTTCCTGAAACCATGGAAAGAGACAGCCAACACCATCTCTGTTCCAGATCGCCAACCCTAGAAATTGCATATGGCTTCTGACAACACCATAATTTATGCATTTTCCTTCCTTACTGTGCCAGAGTTCTTAGGACCATGATATCATGAGAGCTGTCTAGAGTGAGAGAGGGAAACGCTACCTTCATGCCTTCTAAAGTAAGAGAGTGCCTGCTTCATGAAACCAGGGCTCTCTCAAAGAACTTGGGAAGCCAACATGATGACAAATGCCATTATTCATCCAGTCTTGCCTTTGTATGTTGATGGCTTCAACAAAAAGCTAGAGCCACATCCAACTTATATTTTCGAATGTCTCTTCACATCATAAAAATAAGAGAACTGCAACTCTGCCACTGGATGTGGGGTTGCACGCCTTTAATCCCAGCACTCAGGAGGCAGAGGCAGGTGGATCAATGTGAGTTCAAGACCAGCCTGGTCTACTAAGTGAGTCTAGGACATCCAGTGTCTTGAAAAAAAACCAACCAAACAAACAAAAAAGGAGAGAGAGAGAGAGAGAGAGAGAGAGAGAGAGAGAGAGAGAGAGAGAGAGAGAGAGAGAGAGAGAGAGAGAGAACTGGGCAGGTAAAATTAAGAAATTGGAGTGGAGTATGTGATAGGTTAGATCTATTCTTACTTATTATTAAGATTTATGATGTAAAATGGAAATTAAGTGTTTGTGTGAATAGGAATGAAGCTGTACATGGCTATTGGAATACTGAGCTCAGATCAGCAGGTTAGCTTCCTGGACTCAAGAGGGAGGCTCGGGGTCAACAGCATGAGAAGAGGTGTCAGCTCTGGAGCTGTATTTTTAGTTTGGCTTAGCTCTTATTCTAAATAATCTTCCTTATTTTTAACTTCAAGATTTTTGCTACTGTGCAAACTATTTTTGCTATATTGTTCTACCCATCTGAATTCTAATACATTATATTTCATTCTCAGAAATAAGTTTGAATATACCTATGTACATGCTAAATACAATGAAATACTTATGTGTGATATAAGTGGTTTTAATTGTCCACAGAGCCAATGATTTATTGCTATAATTTAGATTTTTTTGCACTGTATTAATCTTCACTATCTTATTAATAGAACTTTGGGTGCTTACTCATAAATCTCTGTGTTAACCTGATTCAAGCCCTTGTTCTCCATGGATCATATGCTGTCATTTTACTTTCTTAGTCATGTACTACGTCTTTACTTTCTTCTTCATATCGTCTCTGAGGAACTTTCCTGATATGCACAAGGCTGCTCTTGCTGACCTTGGATCAGTTCATACATCAAAATCCAGTCTCTGGTAGACACTGCATATCATTTCCAAGTCAAGTTTTTTCTAAATATTCATTGAAGAAGCTTGTTCTTCTGTTCAGGGAAACCTACTGACCTGCTTAGTCAGACTAGATTTCTTTACCATGTTTCAGAGCATGTCTAACTTGTGGAGATACTGGGAGAGCTTCTTAGCTGTGAGACAACAGAGCTCCTCCAGTCTGTAAGTCTCTGTGCACTCCCACTGACCTCACTATGCTGCTCCTACCAATTTCCCTTTTGAACTGAAAGTATTTGAAGAAGAACCATTTAGCCATGAAACACTGCTCCTCACAGAGGCTGTCTTCACTTTACGTGGAACAGCTTCCCTACTCCGGGTACTTGGAAGGACACCCTTCTCTCCAAACCTTGCGTCAGCTGCTCACTACTGCAACCTGCTTCTTTAGATGTATGTGTGTGTGTCACTGACAATTTACACCATGCAATTTAACACTTAAATAAAATATGTTCCTATTTTATAGATCTGGCTCATATGCATTTGGCTCCTTAGCTATAGTTTATGCTTCAAAAATTAAAAAGTGTATCTTGCATTTGGAAATTTTTTTCAGATGCCCAATTTAGTACTGACAGGAAATGTTACGGAAAATCAATACATCTTGATTGACTGGCTCCTTGATTGGTTCTCAGTTCTCTGTGGAAGCAATTTTTTTTCTTCATGGGAGTCTTAGCACTAGAATTTCATGTTAACTCACCTTTTTGGTGACCTTGGTGTGTCTGCAGGATCAGCCATTATCTTTCTTACATATTCTTTTCTCTTGTATTCACCTCTGCAGACCAGAAAAGAGAAGTGTCTCTGACTTTAGCAACCTCAACAGTACCGAGGAGATTCCTGCCTGTCCAACAATTCTATCAACTTGGCAGTTACTCAAATGTCTTTAGTCATGAACTCATTCCTGCTGGTCATGTCACAGAATGTTTGAAGTATCCAGATGCCCCTAGCATTCTGAATATCTGTTCAGGAATGTTATTTGGAGGCTGTGCTTCGTAATTCCTCTGGCTCTTTCTCTAAAGTAGACCTGTCAACAAATATGGACTCTGTTCAGCCAGCCAGATTTCATACCGCTTGTGTCACATTCAATTTGGTCCTTTTCTCTTGGAAGATAACTGCCTTTGGGGGAGGTGGGGAGAATGCACATCTCTCCTTGGCTGCGGTTTCTGTATCTCGTAGAAATGAGTTGATTTGCCTGGTCATTGTTAGTCTGCTGGTCTCTGACTTCTAGGAATCTGGAAGCCACAGACCAAAATGTTGTGAACTGCAATCACCTCTTCCTCTGAAAGAGTATAGAGCAGGTGTGACAACAGCAAACAGTAAAATGAATATCCAATCACTGGCATTTATAGGGCACCCTTTCTTTGTCAAACTGAATTCCATGTTTCTTCAGAGAATTACTACATCATGTCAAATATCAAAATCACATTTTATGTATTTGAATCTACTGTTATTTTAATATGACTTTGACTATTAGATCTAAATCCATACTTTTGTTTTCTGTTAGTATTGGGTTTTTAAAATAACTTTTTAACATTTCTTAGAAATTACAGCATAATTACATCATTTCCTCATTTTTTTTCTTGCTTCAAACCCTCTCTTTACCATCTTGGTCTCTCTCATGCTTGTAGCTACTTTTTCTGTAATCATTGTTATGTACACACACATATATACATATATATGTATGCATTATTTTAGAGTGATTTCTAGGTCTAGTTTTATGGACACAGAGAGGCAAATTGAATTATTTGATGATAGCTATTTTAGATGTGTGGATAGTATCAAAGATACTCTTAGAATTACTTGAGTGTTACTGAGAGAGAAAATTATGACTTTCTATTTCACTAGCTGAAATATCTGAGTCATAAGAAAAAGCCAGAATTCCACTGGACTCAGCATCCATTTGTATTTGTAATTTGTAATTCTAATCCATAAATTCAAGACATAGTCACAGTATAGAAGGTAAAGGAAGAAGCATGGTAGAGACTTTAAACACTTGGGTGAAGCAAAAGAAAGGATCATTTGAGGGAGGAGATGAAAAAACAGTCCAGTATAATGTTCTGCCAAAAATGACATTAAATCTTATATAGGAAGAGACCTTTGACATTCTCCATGCTGGTCCAATTGGTGGAATTAGGGACAAAGAAAGAAGTTATAAGACAATAGGAAACTCCTGACAGCAATATGGAGAAGATGGCTAAAATGGAAATTTAGAGCTAGCCAGTTTTTGGAATGGATTTTATTAGCCACAGCTCACTATAACTAGTGACATCACAAAAAAGATGGGTTTTCATACTGAGTATGGACACCAGTTTGTCACCAAACAAATTTTTCAGAAAGAGAGGATCTTACTAAGTTGTAAATAGCTGACAAAGCTTCCTTCATCCGCAGTTCAATTTTACCAAATCTTTAAATAAGTGTTAATATCAATGATTGTCAAATTATTCCTTAAAATGAAAAGAAAATAAATACTATCAGCCTTGCTTTTTTGAAGTCAGTATTACCCCGACAGATAAGGATATAAAACAAGTAAGAAAACTATAGATTGGTCAGTCTCCTTGATGAACATGGATGAAAATTTTTCAACAAACCAGTTTTTTAAAAAACACATTAAGATATCATTCAGGATGATTATATTGGATTCATCTCACAGAAGCAGGTACATTTCAACAAATACAAATCAATACTTAAAACTTACAAATAACTAGACTTGAGTACAGAAATCACATAATCATAACAATATGAAAAGACATTTTGCAAAGTCCAGTATAAAATATCTTGTGCCTGCAGGTACATCACTGGGTAAAGGTGCTTGTTATGCTAATTCAGCACATTGAATTTGGTCCTCAGAAACAGAGGTAGATGGAAAGAACTGGCCCCACAAACTGGATACTAAATATGTTTTGCTATATGGAGTACTGAATTAAATGCTGGTGGCTTATAGTCCTTTTTGATTTTTTGAGGTAGAGACACAATATGAATACTTTTCAGTACAATACTGTTTTTAAATTTTTGTGCTTAATTAAAATATGATGACATAAATTTCTCTCTCTCTTCCCTTCAACCCCTCCTATGTCTTCCCTGCTGCCTCCAAATTTATAGTCTTTTATTCTTTAATTATTATTGCTACATACAAACATCCCCATTCACAAAATCTACTGAGTCCATTTAATGTTTCACACGTGTGTATGTTTTTAAGAATGACTGCTTGGTATGGGACAACCACTTAGGAGTATCATCTCAGGGGAAGAGTAGTTCTCATTTTCTCAACAGTCATGAACATCCTGTAGCAGTTAATATGGAGGCCCATTTATCCACCCACCCTCTATCCATGTAGGGATGTTAATTTGTGGTATCATTATTCAGATCTTGTTTACACAGCTATATTATTGTGATTGCACGGGTGCAGCGGACCTATCAGATATACATACTGTAAGTCTTCCTGATCATCTGCTTTAACAATCTTCCCACCCTATCTTATACAATGTTCACTGAACCTTATGTTTAGGGGTTGTATTATAGATGGGTACGCTGGTGTCAGATATCCCACAGTCAGTTGTTCTCTGCATTTTGACCAGTTGAATATTTCTGTGATGGTCTCTATTTGCTACAAGAAGCTTCTTTGATGTAGTTTGTCACTTATCTGTTGATACAAGGAAGGACATTTGTTCAACTATGTTCATAGCAGCCTTATTCTTAATAGCCAGAATCTGGAAACAGCCTAGATGTCCTTCAACCAAAGAATAGATAAAGAAACTGTGGTACATTTAAACAATGATTCCATTGTTTACTACTCAGCTATTAAACAAAAAGAAAATCTTGAACTTTGCCGGCAAATAGATGGAACTAGAAATGATCAACCTGAGTGAGGTAATCCAGACCCAGAAAGACACATATGGTTTATAATTATTTATAAGTGGATATTAGCCCAACATGGATGTCCTCTGAGAGACTCCACCCAGAGGATGCGGGAGGATGGGGATAGATGCTAGAATTCACTGTTGGACTCTGGGTGAGAGTGGTATGGGAGAATAGGGGAACAGAAGGACCCAAAATATTCAGGAGTCCCAGAAGGGGACCATCAAGGCTGGCAGATCTGGACAGAGGGTGCCCTGCACAAACTGTTGCACTAACCAAGGACAATGAATGCGGTAAACCTAGATTCCCTGTTCAGATCTAGACAATGGACAGCTCAATCTCCACAGTTGTAGGGAGCGTGGGGACTGCCTCTGATATGAACTCTGCTACCCCAATTTGATCACTTCTCCTTGGTGGGGAGGCCAGGCACAGAGAGGAAGGAGAAGCATGTTATCCAGATGTGACCTAATAGGCTGTGGTCATATGGTGAAGGAGGATGTTCCCTTATGTCAAAAGTCTAGAGGAGGGAATAGAGCAGAAGAGGGAAGAAGGGTGGGAATGGGAAGATACAAGTGAGGGGATAACAACCAGATGTAATCTGAATAAATTAAAATAAATTAAAAAATTTTTAAAGATAAATATTTAGAACACAACTTAGAATTACAGTCATGTAGGGATGTGTCAGAGACAGGTTCTCCTCTGAGATCCATGACCTCATTAGACCTGGGTAGTTACTGTCTAGGTTTACAGAACCAGGCATGATTTCCCTCCTGCTGACCAGCCCTCGCATTCAATTGGACAGCTGTTGAAACTAGATTCCTACCTCTTGTGCTTCACAAACTTTAACTCCAAATGGATCAAAGACCTCAGTGTGAAACTTGAAAGCTGGAGTCCTTCCCCATTTTATTTTTTTTAATTAATTTATTTATTTTTAAAATTAATTTATTCATATTACATCTCAGTTGTTAGCCCATCCCTTGTATCCTCCCATTCTTCCCTCCCTCCCGCTTCTGCCCTACTCCCCTCCCCTATGTCTGTGACTGAGGGGGACCTCCTCCTCCTGTATATGCTCATAGGGTATCAAGTCTCTTCTTGGTGACCTATTATCCTTCCTCTGAGTGCCACCAAGCATCCCCATCCAAGGAACATGGTCAAATATGGGGCACCAGAGTTTGTGTGAAAGTCAGATCTCCTTCTCCACTTAACGGTGGAGAATGTCCTGTCCATCAGCTAGTCTGGGTAGGAGTTCAAAGTTTACTGCCTATATTTTCCTTGGCTGGTGCCATAGTTTGAGGAGGACCCCAGGGCCCAGACCCGCCTGTAGTTTTCCAGGACCCTCTGAATCCTTCTATTTCCTCATTCTCCCAGGTTTCTCACTGAGAAACACTTAAAGAAATGCTTGACCTCCTTAGTTATCAGAGAAATGCAAATCAAAACGACACTGAGATTCCATCTTACACCCATCAGAATGGCTAAGATCAATAACTCAATTGACACCACATGCTGGCGAGGATGTGGAGAAAGAGGAACACTCCTTCATTGCTGGTGGGAATGCAAACTAGTACAACCACTTTGGATATCTATCTGGCACTTTCTCAGAAAAATGGGAATAGGGCTTCCTCAAGACCCAGCTATTCCACTCCTTGGAATATACCCAGAAGATGCACTACCACACAACAGGGACATATGCTCAACCATGTTAGTAGCTGCCTTATTCATAATAGCCAGAACATGGAAACAGCCTACGTGCCCCTCAGTAGAAGAATGGATAAAGAAACTGTGGTACATTTACACTATGGAATACTACTCAGCTATTAAAAACAAGGAATTTCCGAAATTTGTGGACAAATGGATTGAACTAGAAATGATCATAATGAGTGAGTTCACCCAGAAGCAAAAAGAGTTAAATGGTATATACTCACTTATATCGAGACACTAGTCCAAGGGGTACGTCCCCATGAAAAACTTTTCCTAGCAGGAAAGTGGGTCAGAGGGGAGGACATCCTATTGAGACTTTAGGTGTGAGAAGCCTTTCCCATTTTCTAAGCAAGATTTCATTCACCAAAGAAGTAAGGCCAACAATTGATAATTTCTCACACAACTGAAAAGGTTCCACACAGGTACAATCACCTGGTAAAGAGGAGGGTGACAGAAAGCCTACTCTCCAAGAACTAGCTGTCACAGTATTTGAGGTGATGTGCAAGCCACTAAAGGGGAGAAGCACATAATGGTCTTACTCAGCTGTGAGACCTATGGCCCACAGCAATGACCACCATGGCACAAAAGGCACATATTTGGAACTAATGAATGCAATTCTTTTAATGCATTTTGTCTAATGTCATACTTCACTCCCTCATTTAATTTATACTCACAAATCATTCATAAATATTTTAACCAGTGTGAAGTGATCTTCACTACAGCTTGACACTTTCAAGGCTCACTGTTTTCTTCCTTAGCTATTCTCAACGTGTTGATGCTTTGGACAGCACATGTGGTCACTAACAGGAAGTACTTATAATTCACCCTCTGTCTTGCTCATCTCTGTAATCAACTGATGAACAAAACTACTTTCCAAACTCTATCTTGACCTCATTGCCTATTTACAAACTAGGATTTCAATTCCTCTCTGCTACATCTCTTCTCAAGAGGTCTTGCTCCCAAATACATAGATTTTCTACTCTTATTTTCTGATCTGATTGAATTACCCCCAGTTCACTGGCTAAGCTCTAAATCTTTAGCCATGCTCATAATCCTCTCTCATCTCACCCCTCCTGCCGCTCTTCACCTGCCTGGCCGTGTACCAAGCTATAGGTATGGCTTATATTTCATAAGCATCACTCTTACATGCTGCCTCTTCCACCTGCAGTTCTTCTCCTGTCTTGTCTCTTGTCTTGTTTATCCATGAACAGCCTTTGCCCTTCCCAGAAAAATCCAGCCTATGCTTTCTTCCTTCATTTCAGTCTTTTTTTAATTGAAAATATATTTTTCATGCAATACACTCAAATCATCATTTCTACTCCCTCAAACTCCTCCCAGATCCCCTTTACCCCTCCACTCACCCAAATCTACTCACTTTCTTTCTCCCTCTCATTAAAAAACAAAGAGGCAACTAGAAGAAAAATAAAGGCTAGGAAAAATCAAATGATAAAAAACATAAGAGTCAAAGAAAAAGCACCAGAAATACAGACAGACACAGAGTCACACACTCACACACCGAAATGCCATGAAATTATAAAATTACAAACCATAATATATAAGCAAAAACATGAAGATAAAAATCATGCTAAGACAAAGCATTATGAAAGAAACAAACAAAGATTCTCAAAACAAAATAATACAAAACATAACCAAACACCACTGAGTTTTTTTGGGTTGGCCATCTGCTGTTGGGATGAACCTTTTCTTAAGTGTGGTTTGTATATCAAGTGAGACTTCATTAGAGAAAATTATCTTTTTATTTGTTAGTAGTTGTATAGAATAGGGCTGGATCTTGTGTTCACTCTCCCTCAGTGCTAGGACCACATGTTGCGTGGACCTGTGAATTTTGACCCAGTTTCTGTGAGTTCATATGTGCATCGGCAATGTTGTATCCAGAAGGCTTTGTTTCATTGGTGTGTCCATCCTTACTGGATCTTACAACCTTTCTGCTTCCTCTACCACAAAGTTCTCTGAAGTCTGAGGGGAGGTATTTGATAGAGACACCCCAATTATAAGTGATTATTCCAAAGTCTTTCACTATCTGCATACTGCCCAGTTGTAGTTTTTGTATTTATTCCCATTTATTGCAGGAAGACATTTCTCTGATAATGGCCTAGCAAGGCACTGGTCTATAGGCACAGCAGAATGTTGCTGTGAGTCATTTTACAACAGTAGCATTTTGTTTTCCCCTGGGTCCCTGGCCTACCTAGTCTCAGCTTCTTGGCCACCTGAGCAGTTTCAAGCATGGCTTCCATCTCATTGAGTAGGCCTTAAAATCAAATAGGTAGTGATTGGGAAAGTTACATAGGTCTTGCCTTCAGCAATCTGACTTTAATATTAGTTTGTTGAATGCAGCCAATAGCCTTGGCAATAATAGCTTGTGTTGTTCGGGAGTTTCCATTAGCCCTTTTGGTTCAACCATTCAATGAGGTGAAACCCATTCCTGTCACTGGATATTTTATTTGGTGTTAGGAGATGTCTAATTGGAGCTTTTATGCCCTGTTATTCAGTGAGTTCCTTTAGATTTCTTTCATATACATCTGTATCTGAGAGGAAGTTTCTACTGCATTAGGTTTCTATAAAATTTCTCCAAGGGCCCTTGACTTTAGCTATCGCTCCCTGCATTCCCTTCCTTACCACCATCAACATTTAGTTCTCCCATTCCAATCTCCCCCTATTCAATCATACCTATATTTCTATATAAGAAAGTCTCAAAAGCAAAGGTTGTGTTTTAAAATCTTGCACCTGGCCACCCTATGTAACACTGCAGCTTAAAGCCTGCTGTCCATGTTTTACCTTCTTACATAATATTTAGCACCTTTTAATATCTTATGTATTCTTATTATATTGCGTCTTTTACCATTACATATTATATTAATTATATCACATTACATATATTGCATGTTTAGTACCTTAACTAAAGAACAGATGGCTGTCTATTTTATTCTCTGATATATCCTAGGTGCCCAGACTACTATTAGAGAAGTGGTACCTGGTAAACATCACTCATAAATAAATGAGCATATTTTTGTACTTTTGGAACCTGGAATAGTTTCCAAAAATATTAAGCATCCAAATACATATTTTATACCACCTAGTCATACAGCTTCATCATCATCATCATCATCATAATAATAGGTATTCAATGAGCATTCGCCATGTGCTAAACAACTCACATACATCATCTCACTAAAGCCTTCCCACAACCTGATGACATAGATTACCATCTTCAGCTACAAGGAATTTGAGACTTTAAGAAAATCAGCAACTTTCTCAAGGTCAATAAGCAGTGGGGCTGAGACTCAAACGTCAATGCTCATGATCTTATAAAGTCTGTTCTACCTCAAAAATCAATGAAGACCACATGTTTACTTTTCTTGATATTATATACTTTTCATGTTATGTATTTTAACCTACATAGCATCTACATTCTGGGCAAAAAAGATACCAATATGACAGCTGATATTAAAATTGTGTGTTACACATATTTTGCAGTTAAGTATTTTCGAATGAAGAAAAAACAATGCTGTATGTAGTTAGCAGGCTGATTGCTCAAGAAAAAGCATAGCTATGAGGCACTATGGCTTGTCACAAGCCTGGTGCCTTTTTTAAAAGGAGAAATTAGTAGCAGCAGCAGCAGCAGTAGTAGTAGTAGTGGTAGCAGCAGCAACAGCTGTTGTTTTCATTTGGAGGCCACATATTCAGTGTCAGGTGCCTCCATGGGTTTGTTCTCTAGAGAGGATCTCATGAGGAGAGGAGACAGGTAGAGCGATCAGACAATCACAAAGCAGGATGGATTTGTAGACAGACTTCTGTTTTCAATAACCTCATTATCTCAAGGGCTGTATTCATGTCTTCTGATTAGAGCACTCCCCAGTGATCTTCACACCTTGCACCAGCTTTGACTAGGCAAATGTGGTGTGTGTGTGTGTGTGTGTGTGTGTGTGTGTGTGTGTGTGAAGTGCATGTATTAATTTATTTATTGGGTCCTAACTTTTTAAAGAGAATTTATACCTCATCCCTTTGTCTCACTTTCTAACGCCCTCAGAAGTCTCTCTCTTGAAACCTCCTGTACCACATTGGCCAGAGAACCAGAGAACCACCACCACCACCACCAGCAATGACAACAACAACAACAACACACACACACACACACACACACACATACACACAAACACACACACACTGTTCTATACCAGTCACACCATGAAATGTTACATCAACAACAAGGAAACCAGCAGGACAGGTTACATATGAACTCACAGAGACCATGGCAGCATGGACTGGCCTGCCCAGGTCTGTGCCAAATGGGGTCCCAGAAGCAGACACAAGGCCCTAACCCCTAACCCAGAAGCTGTCTCCAATGGCTACTCACTTAATGTTCTCCAAAGGAATCTTACTAGGAATGCAAACCACTAAGGCCAGGGCCCATTACAGCAGTAGGTGCCCAACACAAAACAAATTCAGTGGTATTTTTGGAGGTTGTTTGTTTGTTTGTTTGTTGTTTTTATCCCATAATGCTTTTTTTCTGGGCATTTTTTTCTTTTTTATCTAACTCTACAAGACAATTGCTTATACATTATGCTTTCCAATTTTGTGTTTTGGGGATTTCTGTGAGTGTCCGTGCATATATCTGTGAGTCTATCTATATTTCTTGTGCTTTTTTTTTATCTTTGTCTATGTATTTGTTTGTTTTGTCCTAGTTAAGTTTTTTTTGTTTGTTTGATTTTATTATTTTTTTAGATGCCTGTTTGTTTTCTGAGTGAGAGCAAGAGGGATGTGATTTGAGTGGGTGGAGAGTTGGGGCAGGGTTGGGGGAGGGCCAAATATAATATTTTATATGAAAAAATATTTTCAACAATAAATAAAATTGAAAAACAAATTATATGCATGAATATTTTGTCTGCATGTGTCTTTGTAGACCATACTGGTACCCAGGGAGGCCAGATGATTGCTGGGGATGGCCAGAGGAATGTGAGAGATTAGCTGCCCTGTGGATGCTGAGGGTTGAACTCATGTCTTCTGGAAGCATTGTAGGCTGGTGTTCTTAACCCAGAGGCATCTCTTCAATTGTGTTGGTGTATTCATGAAATGATGTCTCTCCATTGTGGGACAACTGTTTGGTCCTTCAAGAAACATGGTAAGGAAAACCCAAAGAGAAGATATTCCTTTCTTTCATTGCTCTTGCCTAATCACCAAACATGGCTCCCTGTGCCTCAGCACTTCAGTTCACTCTAACATTTGACAGAATCACCAAGAATGCTAGAGAAAGCATTGTGCTTTACCAGGAGTCCAAGTGATACCAGATTTCACCCCCATAAAACTTTCGGAGACCAAAATCCATTGCAGCATTATTTAGTATCATTGCAATCTCTTAGTTTATGACTGGCATTCTGCCTGGATTGCTGAATCAAAATTAACAGAGCTAATACGTTTTTAAATTTCAGCCAAGTCTTATGACACAAGAGTTTCTTCAAATACATTAGGACTATAGAGTTTTAATTGAAAATTAAACACATTATCTAATGCTACATTACCGGTTGTGTTTCCTATTAACACAGTATGAGCTTCTTATCTATACTAATCAATGTCCCTTGATAATCCCTTCTCTAATGTGATCTCTCTCCATCATCTCAGGGACATTGTGTTCTTTCTCTTACCATATACTGGACTATAATTGCACATAGATTTTGACTACATTATTTCTTAGAAGGCATTTCTAAACAGGGAATTACTAGGTCTAAGAACAATATTTTTAATGCTTATGCTCTATATTGCACAAATATTTTCTCTAAAACTTGCATGAATCTAAATTCCCACCAACCAGGAGTGCATGTTGCAAAATTTTCTTCCTAACACAGTGCAGTAACATTTTGACAGTTTGACACAGGGATGTGAATGTTTCTCAATGGTAGAATGCTTGTCTAGCCAGTAGCATGAATGAATGAATGAATGGTGAATGAATCAATTAACAAACAAATAACATATTAAATAGCTACATGAAACAATCTTATTGAATTTTTATCTTCTTCTTATAGTTGCTAATAAGCCAGTACCCATTTGTAAAACTTTTGTTGAAGATTCTTTTTTCAAGTACTCAATAGAGTTTTAACAGGATATACAGAAATAACCACTAACTTATAATGAGCTTTCAGGTATTAAAATCATATTTTATCATATTTTCTGTCAATATTTTTCTCAGTTTATAATTAATTTTTACTTATATTTACAGATAACTTAATGAAAATGTTTTACTTTAATGCAGGTGAACATATTGATATTTTACTTTTTTGTATATTTAAAACTATGTGCATTTTTCTGCTTTTGAAAGATTGGTATTTAGATATTCAAAGCTACTGAGAAATTGTGCAAGCTGGTGAATTTGGTAAATAATCCCAATCCCAAGGCTTTTCCAAGTTATTTATCTTATGTCCTGGCTAGTGTTTTGTCAACTTGACATAAGCTACAGTCATTTGGGAAGAATGATTATCAATTAAGAAAATGACTCCATGAGTTGACATGTAGGTAGCCTGTTAGTTACGCTCTTGATTAGTCACTGATGTGGGAAGGCCCAGCTCACTGGTGGTGGTACCCCGGCTAGATGGGCCAGAGTTAAATAAGAAGGCAGGCTGACCAAGCCATGAGGAACAGTCTAGTAAGCAGTATTTCTACATGATCTCAGCTTCAGTTCCTCTCTCCAAATTCTTTCCTTGAATGCCTGCCCTGACTTCCTCCAGTGATGAACTGTAACTTGGAAGTATAAAATGAAACACACTGTTTCTTCATGGGTTGCCTTTGGTGATGGTCTTTTTTTTTTTAAATCACAGCAATATGAACCCTATAAAGGAATTTTATTCTAGCAACATGGCTGTTCTGGCAGGGGATCACATGCAAAGACCAGGAGACAGAGGTAAGTAAATCTCTGAGTTCAAGGCCAACCTGGTATAGATCAATTTCAGATAAAGAAAACCTTAGGTCCAGGAATGATGGTATATGCCTCTAATCCCAGCACTCAGGAGGCAGAGGCATGCAGGTCTCTGAGTTTGTTGAGTCAGTCAATTGAGAGGCAGTGCAGAGGAGTTGAGTTTGTGGCAGTTAAGTTCATAGAGAGGAAGCATTTTTAACGAGGTTGGTTTCTACAGACAGATGGCAGAGAGAAAGGACTAGACACAGGTGAAGAGAAGAGAAGCTAGGAGCTTATAACACATATCCAAAGTTACTATAAGGCCAATCAGAACAAGCCAGTCAGAAGCTAAGAGAAACTGGTTTGACTCAGTCAGCTTGGAGAGGAGCTCAAGCCAGAACAGCTGAGCTGAACCAGCCATCCAGATTTCAGAAAGAACTAGAAAAGGTGAGCTTGTTCAGCAGTAAGTCTCAGAGGTTGAAAACATTCTAGGCCTAGATAATATTGTATGGAGTGTAGAAACTTCCAGGATTAGGCCTAGGTTAGCACAAGGGGCCCGTAAGCCTCGGAGACTACAATATATCAGGTAAATAAAAGTTACCTTTACAAACCCCTAACTAAGGCATCACGTAAATGTGAGGTTCATAGTTTTCTATTATTCGACTTTGGCTTTATGTTTTGTAGCATTAGAAACATATAACAGTAGCACCAGAAGCAGAAGCAAGGACACAGTGACAGTGGAGGGTCAGCCTCTCGGCCTGTAAGGACACTCTCAAGCTTATGAGTACCCTGCCATGCCTGCTAGTCACCCTATGAAAACCTTTCACATTTAAAGACGCTGCGTGTGACATGCCATCAGGATCTGGTTTCCATCCCCTGCAGGCTGCTTAAACCCCTGCTCATAGCATAGTCCCCATGTCACAGGCTCCTGAGGTCTGAACTCTATTTGGCTGACTTTGTCACTCTTAGTGCTGTCAGGAAAAAAAAAAAAAAACAATGATCTAGTTAGATGACAGGGTTGTTGAGGGACTCCTTATCAATTGTCAAATTCTGCACGGGGTATGTCAGAGCTTCAAAACCAGAGCTGACTTGAAACATGTGGCTCCCTGAAGGCTAAGCAGTCCCTACAAAAGAATCAGCCCCATTGTCTGGGGTTAGCTAATCTGCAGCCAGTGACAGTGGGCTTTGCAGAAGTGGGAAAGCCTTGTACAGAGTTTGCTGTGTGATTGCAGATACATGCGCACACACAGGCCAGGAAGGAGCAGAGGGTTACTAGAGAGGTTACACATGGAAAGGAAGAGGTTAAAAAAACACAACAATGGACAGGACATTCTCCACAGTTGAGTGGAAAGTGGGGACCGCCTTTCACGCGAACTCTGGTGCCCCATATTTGACCACGTCCCCTGGATGGGGAGGCCTGGTGGCACTCAGAGGAAGGATAGCAGGCTACCAAAAAGAGACTTGATATGCTATGAACATATACAGGGGGAGGAGGTCCCCCTCAGTCACAGTCATAGGGGGGGGGGAGTAAGGGGAAAATGGGAGGGAGGGAGGAATGGGAGGATACATGGGATGGGATAACATTTTAGATGTAATATGAATAAATTAATAAAAGATATTTTTTAAAACGCACAAAATCCTGCTCTTTATTTTAAACATCTTCATCCCACACCTCTTTCAAGTAGGGAGCAGCCTTCCTAAAGAGACGTGAGTTCGACCAGGCAAACACACAATTTTGTAAAGCTGTGGCATCGAGGTGGCAGGTCTTTGCTCTCACTGCCTCAGACAATAAGAGACACAGAGCAGAAAAGACACATGTTCAAATCTCAGCCCCCATCCCTTCCCATTGTGCTATCCTGAGCAAATCTTTCATCCTTTGTGCCAGAAACTTCTTCTGATATACAAAATGTGAGGAAATCCACATATGAATCTTTTGGAGCTGAATTTGGGTAAATTAAAACAAAAACAAAAACAGGTTATTTGGCTTATTAAGTGGATGTATAGGTACCTAACAAATAGTTTTGCCTAATGTTATTATCCTTTTTTAAAGACCTGATTATCTGATGTTATCTTCTGAGAGTCTCTGAGGAGTGGATAGTTTGAGAGATGTTACAATACCTCAAACCTAGGGGAGTTTCTATACTCCATGGCGGCACCGGGCTGACTTCACTTTCTGACAAATGTGAGTGTTGAATGTTGGTAATTTTTGTAACGGAGGTCTGGAGCCTTCTCCCAGTAACCTCTTTACAATCTCTTCAATAGCCGGCTTTAAAAACCTTCCAGCCTTCCCTTGAGAGCTACAGAGAGTGGTGAGTGTTTCTTCCAAGCTTAACAGTAAAATGTTGTCAGATATCTGAAGCATACTTCCTTTTAGAGCTCTTCCCAAAGAGGACCCCTAACTTCATAAAGAAGCAGTCCAGGGAATTAGAAGTCTCAGCTGGGCCACACTCCCAAGGTCTTCAAAGACCTCCAGGCCATAAGCACTGTGGAGGACAGGGCCACTGTGCCTGCTGAGTGACCTGCAGGAGATCAGGACTGAAGGCAAGAGTCTAGGCAAGGAAGGGGAAGGAGCAAGGGGCTAAAGGGGAAGAGGAAAGAGAAGAAAAGAACAATTCAAAAGAGAAAAGGAAGAGAGCCAGAAGGGCAGAGGAGAGCAGGCCGGGAGAGAGGGAGGGAGGAAGGGAGGGAGGGAGGGAGGGAGGGAGGGAGGGAGGGAGGGAGGGAAGGCATTTGGAAAGCAGGGAGAGGGGGAGGGCCAAGGAGTGGTGTCCTTTCTAAAAAGTGAATCATTTCAAGGAAGGACTTCCAGCACAATGAAGCGAGAGTAGCAACAAAATGTACTAAATTCTATAATAAATTCCCTCAAAATCCCCATAAAGACAAAATTCTCCCCAGGGCCTGAGTTTGTTTCAAATGAAAGTTACTCAAAAACCACCCCAGGGTTTTAGTTACAGCTTGGTATTAGAAAGAAAGGTTTCTTTCAAGCAACCTGAACTCAGCAAGTTTAAAACCAGATTCTTTCCCCCAAGAAGACCTGTAACTTAAGTTTTCCTTCACAGAAAATGATGGTTTTAGTAAAACCATCACCCTCTTCTGATGTCTTTCTTTAGTGTGTTTGTACTCTCTTAATGCCTTAACTGGGTTCTTTATAAATATTTCATCCTCTCAAGTGCTAGTGGGGGGTGGGGCAAAGGCACAGAAGTCAAAGTAGCTAGAACATGTCAGCAGGTGGGAGCAGTCCATGGAATTATCTAGGCTAATATTAGTCACAATCAGTAAATAGGTATGATGCCCCTTTGAGGGCATGCTGCCCACCCTCCTTGTGACTAAATGCCTCCTCTACAGGGCAGCAGCAGGCTTGTGGTAAATATTCAGTCTGCTTTTCACCTTTGCAATCCAGTGAGTTCACTGTCTGTGGGACTGTCTCCCCCGTCAACCCCATCTTTACTTAAATGATTGTGCAGGCATGCTAGTGGCAATGTCTCCTGGGGCTGACCTTAAGCACTGCGTGAAGGCAGATACACGGGCATTCTGCTAGTTATCACCTGCCCTCTTAGTCACAGATCCACACCAGTGACCTTCCCACCCTACCACCCCCACCCCCCCACCCCACTCCCACCCCAGCCCACCCCACCCCCACCCCAGCCCACCCCACCCCCACCTCCACCCCCACCCCTGGATGTCATCGCTCAACTGGATGCTACTCTTCGTAATTCCCCTTACCTCTCTACAGCAGGGATGACATTACAGTGGCTTTCGGAGCTCTCTTCATATTAACTGTTGAGTCCCTGAAAATGTCTCAACAGTGTTCTCAAGCTTGGTTTGAACAGTTCATGCCCTGAAAATGAAATCTTAACATGACTCCACTATCCTACACCATGGCTTACACCCCAGAAATACAACCCCTGATTATCTGCCTTCCTGTCCACGTGTGTCTTCTGACCACAAAGGTGTCCTCGTTAACAAACCCAAGCTGTTTGCTATGAAGAGTTTCGGGGAAATAGATCTTTTTTCATAGCTTTGTTTTAGTTATTGTCAAAACTGAACAGGAATAAGTGGGCCACCCTGTTTTCTCTGTTGTATAGTTTTCACAATGATGTTTTCTCTCTCTCTCCCTATTTTTTAAAAAGAAGAATAATTTAAGAAAATCATTCATATACCTACTCTTAGGCCTATGAGACAGTAATGTAAACATGACTTTATTTACATACACAAATACATGCTATTTATGTTGTGTATGTTATTTACATACAGAAATAACAAAGTGGAGAGAACAAAGGGATGTACAGAAGAGCCAGGACACTATACAAATTCAAAACAATTTGTATGCAGGAGACATGACACAAATATTATTTTTGTTCCACCAGACAACCCTCCTCCTACTTTACAGTGGCAGAAAAATAGTTAAGATTTTTCTAAGTTTGTTTTCTACTACATCTCACTTTTTCATGTTTTCTGACACTGTCATTTAGCCCAGGCTTGGATATCTCCAGTGCGAAGCCAGGCAGAGTGCTTAGCTTGACCCCTCACACTCCAGGCTCCAGTCTGGATAGAACATCCAGAAAACAAAACCATGACCTGCAATGCGATGCTGCACCATACTGGGTTTTCTACACTTCTCACTGGGTAAAACCACAGCTCCAGAGAACAAAGATCTAAGCGCAGACTCCGAACCTTGCCACTGGTCTGTCTCTGTGCCCACCGCTGAAGGCTGTTCTTCAGCCACACTTGCCTGAGGTCGGAGAATGCAAGGGGCAAAGAATCAGCCTTAGGGCGGATGTCACTGGCTTCTGGGTCCTCAGAGAAGCATCCCATTTAAAACATGTGCCTTTACTGGAACCGATGTTCTAGTTGCCACTTGTTCTAAAGAAATGAATGGACTCGAGAAAAAAGACAGTGGGAAAGAGCAACGGTAGACAAGGTCAGATGGCGCTGGGAAACATGGCTCTTATTTCTGATGGAAGAACTGAACGTGACAAGCACAATTAGCAAGCCGCGATCAGTAAAAATGTTTGTAAAAGCTCCAGCAAAAGTATATGTGAAAGAAGGCAACTTAACACTCCTGGGCTAAACATGCCCGTGTGAACTATAATTCAGCAATAACCTGAGCCGCACAGCATACTATTATGCTTAGTTTATAAGACACAGCCTCCACACACAGTAACGCAAATTACCATGATTTCTATTCTAATAGGCCCTTGGGTGGGTAAGTTATGAGCAAAGCTTAGTATGTAGCAACTCTAAGGAAAGCACTGAGGCCGGCTGGTGCAGCTTTGCTTGGGCCTCCTAGGTTTGGGATAATTCTGTCCTTGGGAGAAAATGAGTGAGTGAGTTCTGGTTCCCTTGCCTGGAGCTGGAAGAGAGCAGGGATTTTTTAGCAACCTCTGCACAGTCCTTTCGCACTCGCTTCTGCCGTCAGTCCAAAACCACAAGCTTTTAATTTTCCCTAAAGATTAAACCAATATTTACCAGTAAGCCTGCATTTATCCTAGGAACCCTTTACTGTAAACTATTGGTTTCAAGTAAACGTTAGATCTTGTTTAAGTCGCCCCTCCTTCTTGAAGCAGGGACAGGGAAAGAATGCTGCATGGAAAGCCGGAGAACGGAGGCGGAAACCTTCCACCGCGCCTGCCTGCCTGCCAGGGCAGCCTTTCACAGTCTGTTCCTCATTTGTTTCCCAGGGTGTCTAATTAGTGATTCAGTGTAGTCATTCCTGAATCCCAGCAATGAATTACTTCCTGAGGTGGCTGTTACCAGAGGGAGATGTAAAGATGCAAGGAGTTCAATAAAACAGTGAAAAATCTAGTCTGATATAAAATAGGCCAATGAACAAGAGATTTAATAGGAAGCAGTCACAACATCAGAAAGCGTCTTGTTTCCAAAACGGTCTGCGGTAAACTCTGCATTTGCCCTATCCTAACTCTTCATTGGAAAAGACAGTGATTTTTTTTGTTGTTGTTGTTGTTGTTTTTGTTTTTAAACTGTGTTTAAGGCCAGGGTGTTTCAACTTCCATTAACAGAAATACTGCAGAATACTCTCGAAACTCGAACCAGCTCAAACCAGCTTTTGTGTCATAAGTGGCTTAATGTTTTGATGCTCTAAATGGAATCCTCAGCTAACAGAGTCTACATCATTTCTGTACCACTCTGGACCTGAGGATAAAGGCTGCAAACCAAAGAGTCCCCTGAGGCCTTTCAAAAACCATCCAAAGGAGCACCCGGTGATCATGTTCAAGGTCTATAGTGTCTCAGAGATGATGGGACATCTCTGGAAAATGCTACATGAACACCTTTCATGTGGCCTTCCTAAACTAGTCCCTTCACTGTGGAAGAGAAGCCCTGGTTTCGTTCATCTGTCACAGGCCGTTGCTGGCCTCTCTGAATCATCGCAACGTGTAACTATGAAGGGAGCTGCAAACCGTGCTATGGAGCAAGTGAGCTTGGAGAAGGCTCTGATTTGCATTCTGATGCCGTTTTGGAGAAGCTAGCTGTTATTGAGGGTGAGGTATGTGACATCCTGAGTACTCCTTTTGGAAGTCTACTTTATCAACAAAGCAGTCTACCCCTGCATGTGAACCTGCTTGGCTGGAAGCCATGAAGAAGAGGTGTGGAGGGTCCGCCTCATGGAATTCACTGTGTTCTAGGGAAGGTGTAACTCCACCCTGACACAGAGCCTTCTGACTGTAGCAGCATCTCTGACGCCCTTCCTCAGCATGGCTTGTTCTTCCTCTTTGCTTGGTTTGGGGGAGATGAACTACAGCATCATTGTTTAAGACCTCCCTCTGCGAGTGTGAGTACCCATTTCCTGAAGGCACAAAAAGGAAAAAAGACAGGGAGTCAGGGGCTGTGTCCTTATCATGCCTCTGCTAAAAAAAAAAAAAAAAAAAATTATAGATTGGACATGTGATTTTTCTCACAATGTGTCATTGTGTCTCATCCTGTTCTTAGGAATTGAACCTTTTTCTTGAAATTTTTTGAAAATCCAGTGACAGAAAATAGTTAAAAGCTATATGGCTTGGGATGAAATTGGGAGAATACCTTGAGTCCCATCCACAGTGTCCACTCAGAGTCAGCATATCATCAGATAGCCTTCGGGATCTATCAAGCTTTCTAGCTTTGATACCCTGTGAAAGTCTATGCTATGTATGTGTATTGTTCCACGGTTTATCATGGCAGGAAAGATATGGAAGCAGGTGAGGATGGTAGTCACAGGTCACATTGTAGCTGTACTCAGGATGCAGTGTCTTGGAAGCAGAGCTGCGCTATAAAACAGCCCCAAGACCTGCCCACAGTGACCCACTTCCTCCAGCAAGCCTCTACCTTATAAGGAAGGCCTCCAAAGCCTTCCCTAACAGTGCCACCAGCTGGGACCCCAGTGATAAAAAAATGTGAGCCTACAGTGGACCCTTCCCACTCAAGCCACAGCAAAATGGAATTAGCAGATTGAGTATTATTCTTTGAATGTTGAGGTCAAATGAAAAGAGAAACCAAGGATGATAACAAAGTTTCTAACTTGAATAAAGGCCGAAAATACTGCAATCTGCCATAGGAAATTTAAAAGATTGCTATGCTCTACTTCGTCTAAAGACAAGATGACCTTTCTTACTTCATAAGGAATAAATGACCTCATTAACTCCAAAACAGCCCAACATTGGAGTGTGGTCGAACTCTCTGGAACTCTTTCTGTGTTCTTGTAGCTGTCATAGCCTTCTCATTCTCTTATGTACCATCTTTTGTGAGTTTGTGTAAAATTTTGTTTCTCATTTGTTTGTTTGTTTTAAAATTTTGAGGATTTTTCTAAGCCCATAAAGCAATATAATTCTGCATGTGACATACCTCCAATGTTTACACTCTGAGGTACACTCAACTCTTCCTTTCTAATCAAGCTCCATCCAGTTGCTTCCCTTGCTTAGAAAAGGTTTATTTTTACCTTAAATATGAGATTTGACACAGGAAGCTAGAGGAACTATTTTTATCATAATTTCCAAACAATGTTAGGCTGAACGTCACTTTGAATGTTTTTTTTTTCTCCAGGAATGTGCTTGTGAAATAGCTTCTGTGTCATGTGCGTCTTCTCATAGCTGTTTTTTTGGCTACACCTGTTGGACTTCCTCTCCTCAAGCCCTTTTCAGGATCACTTCTATGGTCATTTGTTGGTGAAACCTCCTTTGGTAGTTTGTGGCTTATGCCATTTCAGAGAACATGAGCAGAGATGGCTAGCCTTCGTTCACAGCTAAAACATGAGCAGAGATGGCTAGCCTTCGCTCACAGCAGAACATGAGCAGAGATGGCTAGCCTTCACTCACAGCAGAACATGAGCAGAGATGGCTAGCCTTCGCTCACAGCTAAAACATGAGCAGAGATGGCTAGCCTTCGCTCACAGCAGAACATGAGCCGAGATGGCTAGCCTTCACTCACAGCAGAACATGAGCAGAGATGGCTAGCCTTCACTTACAGCAGAACATGAGCAGAGATGGCTAGCCTTCGCTCACAGTAGAACACAGGACAGCAGCTTTAATAAAACTGTGGGGCTCTGAGGCATCTAAGCCTGAGTTTCAGCTGATTCTTATTCAATGAAAACTATCTCATTTATTTCTGGTTGACCCATTCTTACTATTTCTAATTATTATTTCATTCTTAAGTGACAAAATCTCTAAAACTTGTTGTCACTCTTGCATTGTTTTCTCAGGAGCCTGCAGTGGTACTTAAAATTCCACAATTTTTAATAGCAAACCATGTGTTTATCCTCTAAAGCTGAGTCATCAGAATATTCTATTTCCATACCCTAGTGCTGTTAGGATGCAGATAATGCTAGGAGAGGTACCAGACCAATTTAAAGATACATATTCATTTTATCTTTGTAAAACATTTTAATTACTTAGCTAATTTTTGTCACTGTGGGGATGCTGTCTTACTTCTTGTTTTAAGAAGCAATATTGAGAATGTGGGAGGTAATAACTTGGTCCAGAACACAGAAAGTTATAATTGTAAACTCATGAAGCCCTCCTTCTACGAAACATATCTTCTGTTTGCATTCATATCTAAATGGCCTGCAAGCCATTCCTCATGCAGTGTTCTGTCTGGTTGTTGCTTGGTTTGGTTTGGTTTTGGTTGTTGCTGTTGTTGTTGTTGTTGGTGGTGGTGGTGGTAGTTTGTCTTGGGATTTTTGTTTGTTTGGTTTTTGGTATTCAGTATATAAGGTAAACAAGGATAAGATGACCTGGGATAGTTTTTAAACCAAGTTCTTTGGATTGCCAAATCATTACCAGTAACACAAAAGATTTGAAATTACATGGGCTCCTGGACAACCAGGGAGCAAGAGTGCTGCCTGCATTTGCCTTGTACAGTCAGAGAGCATTATTATCACACAAGCCAGACCTTGGGCTGTGTCATGCCGAGGTCTCCTCAGTTCCAGTAAGCCAGAGCAGTGAGAAAGAGTAGAGCAAATCAGTTGCAAGCATATGTTTTGAAATAAGCCACTTAGGCTAACATTATTTCCTCCTACACAAAATAAAACAAAAGTTCTTGAGAAGAGAATGAAGCAGAGTCTTCTCTGTTTTGTTTACTTCAGAAAACTGAGTTTGGCTAAGCCACAAATGGCAAAGGGATAAATACTGTCACTGAAATAGTAACACTGACTGTTGTGGAGGTTTTAAGTAATGATATTCTCTTACCTAACACCAATCATATCAGAGCCTCACAAATTACCTATGCACCAAATAAAAGTTAAAGGTTTTATACTCCCTTCAGGTTTCCACAGAACAATGGCCACGCTGACTCAGTTGCACCAATTTCTCCATTTTCAGTCTGCATTTCCTTTGATTCTGTGAATTCCCAGCTAAGACATTCCATCAGATGACCTTTGAACTTATCTTTGCATTCTTCTCTTTTCTGCCATGATACTGTCAGTGGTGTACAAAGTCCAAGGAATAGCACAACCAAGATACCTTCCTGCCTACGAGAAGCTTATCAAGTGATCAAATGAATCTTACACAAATGAATTACACACACCACACACACACATACACACATTGGTGTGTGTGTGTATGTCTGTGTGTGTGTGTGTGTGTGTGTGTGTGTGTGTGTGTGTGTGTGCACGTGCCTGTCCCAGTGTTCCTAAAAGACAATGGTTTCCTACTGGAAGCTTCTGGAAAATCTCGAAATAAATGGAGCTGTATAAACAACTATTATGAAAGAGAAATGTGAGATTTATGCCTAAGAAACCAAGCAAAGGAATAGGTAATTGCATAGAGAGTTTGGTTCATAACTAAAGTCATGCATAGGGGCTATATAATACTAAGGTATTGAGACTATCACCTAAAACTGTGAAGATGCTTGCCCTGAGGTCATTCACCGAGAGAAATGTTTTGAAATCAAGTAGTGCAGTGTCCAGAGGGGTACTTTGGTAGCCATGTCAGGCAGTCATGTGAGAAAGACTGAACACTGGAAGCAAATATATAGACATCACATTTGGACAGGAGAGCTGGGATCCACAGCTCTTGACAATGCTTGAGCATGAAAATATGGAAAGTTATTTACATTTACGATTCTGGAACTGAGAAAAAGGAAATTTACCTTGGATTTTTGAGCATCTGACACTGAGTAGACCTTCCTGCTTTCAGAAGAAGGAAGGATAGCAAAGGCAGAAGCTGGCTTGGACTGCCACGATTGACTTAGACACTAATTTTAAAGCGCATGATAGTCTCAGGCAGGTATGATCAAGAAGCAATTCTAAATGCAGGGAAGAGCAGTTGAGCAGATATCAAGAATATAGAATAAGCATAGGATACATTTGACAATTGTTATGACTATGGTCATGAGACTGGAGAATGAGGAGGAAGCACCTCCTCCTCACTGAGGACACCTACATGTATGAAAAGTCATGAAGGGAAGCTGGGGAAGGAGCACACAGAGACTAAAATTTCAGCCACATGGAAAACTGAAAGGGGAGGGTCTGGGCATGCTAGTTTTATGTCTACGTGAATCAAGCCATGGTCATCTGGGAAGAAGGATCCACACTGGAGAGAGTGTCCCTGGATTGGCTTAAGGAGAAGCCTGTGATGCATCTTCTTGATTAATGATTGCTGTGGGAGGGTGCACCTCACTGTACGCAGTGCCATCCTCAGGCAGGTGGCCCTGGATGTGTGAGAAAGCAGGATGAGCAAGTCATGGAAAACAAACCAGTAAGTGACATGGCCTCTGCATCAGCTCCTGCCTCCAACTTCCAGCCCTGAATAAGTTCCTGTCCTAATTTCCAAATATGATTGAGTATGCTACAGAATTGCGAATAAAATAGACCCTTTCTTTTTCAAGTTGCTTCTGGTCATGGTGCTTATTATAGCCATAGAAACCCTGGATAACAAAGGGCCCCCCATTATGAAATGCAGAGGAGGAGTGCTCCCTGCCTCTTCAGAGCCCTCCCTGCAAACAAGCTCTCCGTAGCAGGGGCGAGCAGAACTCTGAATCTCCTATGACTGCCCTCCCAATCTCCACCCCATAACAAATACCATTGCTTAGTTTATTTCCTAAAGCAGTTTTCATCTTGTCATCTCCTGGCTGAGAATTCTACAGTAGCTCTTTTTGCCTGTAGAAATTCAAATGCTGAGTCTGGTATTCAGCCTCAATTATTCAGGCCCCATTAATTAACACCATCTTATCTACTTGGCTTTCTTCTTCATTCATCTCCAATACGTTTTGGTGGTGCCAGGCTAGGGACTCTTGTCACAACACAAGCCATGCACATTTTGACTAACGTGCATATATTTTTTCCAGTTTCAATTCTATTTCCCTTCTTCCTGCCAAAACAGAAACTAAGCCAACCTAGAAATTGAAATAAAACCTCTCCCCTTCAGTCTTTTCTGTTGTAGCTTGGGAACTATTCTATCCCTGATGTCTATTCTTGTGCTATTGCATTTAATTATGTTGCATTTTTTAAATTACAAGATTTTTATTTTTAAAAATTTCAGACAATATATTTTGATCATGTTCTCCCCTCCTCCTCCAGCTCCTCCCACATCCTGCCAACTTCTCTACCCACCCATCTTTATGTTACTTCATTCTCTCTCAAAAGGAACCCACAAAAACACAAGAATAAAAATAGAAATAAACAAGCAAAAAACCAATATGACAAGAGAAATGGCCAAGCAGGACAAGCATGTCTACAAAGAAGCCACGAAGTTCATTTAGTTTTTGTTGTTGTTGCTGTTAGCGAACTACTCCAGGGCATTGGGCTTGCCCCAGATTGTGGTTGATATACCCAGTGACACCCCACTGAAGAAAACTGTTTTTTCCTTTTGGCAGTGGGTATCAATTACAGATAGGTCCTTGTTTAGAGGTAGTACCCCACATCAACTTCCCACTCTGGGAATTGGAACCCCATTTGTTTTGAATCTGTGTAGGTCTCATGTGCCACAGTCTCTGTAGGTTAATATGTGTATCAGTCCTCTTGTGCCTTGAAGACATGTTTTCTTGGAATCATCATCACCTCTGGCTCTTACAGTTTTTCTGCTTCCTCTTCCACATAGGTCCCTTAGCCTTGAGGGAAGGCATTTGATGAAAATACTCAATTTAGGACTGAGTGTCCCAATGTCTCTCTGTCACTCTGTCTCTCTCTGTCACTGTGTCTCTCTCTGTCTCTCTCTGTCTCTCTGTCTCTGTCTGTCTCTCTGTCTCTCTGTCTGTCTCTCTGTCTCTGTCTCTCTGTCTCTCTCTCTGTCTCTCTCTGTCTCTCTCTGTCTCTCTGTCTTTCTCTGTCTCTCTGTCTCTCTGTCTCTCTCTCTCTCTCTCTCTCTCTCTCTCTCTGTCTCTCTCTGTCTCTCTCTCTGTCTCTCTCTTGTCCAGTTGTGAGTCTCTGTGTTAACTTTTACCTGCTGCAAGAAGAGGTGTGTTCATTTTTGTCTTCCATTCTTCATCATCAGCATCATCCTAAGGGGCAATTTATTCTCAATTTTTCTTTGCAAGAGGTTTCCACATGTAAGCCACAGTCAGGACAGGGTTACCATCACATAGGAACACTGGTTCAGTTAAACATCAGTGAGACCTTTTCAGAATTCATTGCAATTTAAATAAGAAACTAACTAACTAATAACCCCAAGTCTGACTGACTAGAAAGGGTCCTTTTCAGAGACCAGTCATGATGGGGATTTAATCTTTAAACCACGTGTTGAGTAGCTTTCTCATCTAATTCTTCCTTCTGTGATGCTTTTGATGGAGGCTATGGAAAAGACATAAAGCTGAGAAGGTTTTCTTGTTTTATTTTTTTTTCTTGGAAGGATGATTCCCACTTAACACCAAGATTAATGAGATGAGGAACTAAGTTGCAAGACTCATTTGCAACAGCTGGGAACTATGCAAGTAGGTCCAAGGCTCAGTTCAACACTTACCGAGGAATTTGAAACTGGAGAAAAGGGAAAGAAAGAAAGTGCAGAGCTCTTGTAAAGAGCAGTCAGACTCAGTGTGTCCTCCTGAGGAACATCAAATACAAAAGAGACACGGTTCAGAACAGACTGTTGAAGTGGTCCTGGACACGTTTCAGAACCCCCAACAGACTCATTTTTCTCAGAAACCTCTCACTTATTAATTAATAATAAACAGAAAAACCCTCGTCAAACACAGAACTTCAGTGGCAGGAAGAAAAGCGGTGGCTGCAAGGCGGCTCTCTCCAGCCACATGTCCAGAGTATTCTTTTAATAGGTTTGAAAGTGGCAGTCAACTTCTTGAGCCAGTGTTTCTCAGAGCAGTGGCCTGGATGGACAGCATCAGCATCACCTGTGTACTTGTTACGGAGGCAAGGCAGGTTCTGTGTCCCCTCACAGACCCACTAAAGTGGCAGCAACTCCAAGTAATACCATCAAACTATGCTATGACAAGCCCTCTGGGTCACAGTGATATAGGCACAGCTATAGCTATGGGACCTCTGACACCCATAAATTAGGACTCCTAATTTTGACTTTCCTCCTCCCCTTTTATGTTCCCTTTATCCTTTATCCACCCCCTGTATATCATAATGACTCATATAGTTTAAATGGAAGAAAGGAAGAGATTCTTAGAATCTATCACAAAGCACTAATTAATAGCTGATAAAAGAGAAAGTGGTGAAGAGCACCCCTTCCATTTTAATCAATAGGTTATAGCTGTGTGTGAGTGTGTGTGTGTGTGTGTGTGTATGTGTGTGTGTGTGTGTGTGTGAGAGAGAGAGAGAGAGAGAGAGAGAGAGAGAGAGAGAGAGAGAGAGAGAGAGAGAGAGAGAGAGAGA
>OU015746.1:50793905-50818503 GCA_907169655.1 Acomys percivali | reverse complement strand
AGAGAGAGAGAGAGAGAGAGAGAGAGAGAGAGAGAGAGAGAGAGAGACAGGGACAGGGACAGGGACAGAGACAGAGACAGAGACAGAGACAGAGAATGCTGGCCTTAGGGCCAGAAGGCCCATGCTTTCTTACCTTGCTGCTCTGCAACCTCCTATTTGTATCATATGGAACAAAGCCTTTTACCTCCTGGAAACTATTTCCTCAAGAACGAAGGAGACAAGCCTAGCACCCAACAGGGATGTTACAAGGATTAAGTGTTTACGGAGCTGTGAAGTATTAGAAGTGTGCCTGATGCCGTAAATGTGAATGCCAGCATTTACTGTCAGGCAACACCGTGAGTTTACCATGACTTTGTCCAGTCACCACTTATCTATTTAGGACTATGGATAGCCACACTGGATAACGACACTGCTTTGTATCAATAATCTTTCTTACAAACGAAAACCTTTCCCTTGTGTTTTTAAGTTACCTCCAGACAGCAAATGTATAAGTCCCTGAGAAAGACACAAGGAGCAGAATTGCACGACAGCCACTGTATGTGTCACTATGAAGTCTACTGCAGGCTCTCGTTGGTTTCTGAATTAATTTTTAAAAGAGATAGAAAAGAAGGCAGAAGGAAGAACTAGGAGGATATGCCCCAAGACACGCCTATTTGTAGATGCTACACACTGCTAGCTTTTAGCCTGAGCACAGACAAGGTAACAAACTGGGAAGCAAAATCAAGGACACAGGCCTAGCAATGCACCTGTTTTCTCCCTTGGATTCCAGCAGAGGAATCCTATGGAGGTGGAAGGAGAATAGATATAGGTATTAGGTATCATTGGTACCTAAGCAACTGTGCTGAAAAATATGAACACCTGATTATGACGCTGAATTGGTTCCATACTCTGTGAGGGGGACCTCCCTGCTAGACCCCCACTTCTTTTTTTCCCCTCTGGTCTGCCATATACCTAGCACGGGAACAAACACTCTAGCTACCTTCTCTATGAAAATTCACAATGTATTTTACTTTTCTCTTTTCTGGACTTCATATTACATGTTCATGTTCTATGAACAAGCTGTGGAGACGGCCCAGGCCATGCACTCCAGCAACCTCATGTTAACAGAGGATTTGGCATGAGCCTAGTAGACCCTCCAGCTGCCAAGTGCTTTATTGTACTTTCATTCAAGATTTTCCTTCATCAGGTTTTCTTATTAGGTATATTCTATGGAACATCCTTTCAGCTACAGAGCCATTAGATAAATAGAAAGGAAGCTAGTTCCCCTGCCTCCACTCCCCTACAAAATATACATTTTTACAGCCTGTCTAACTTTATTAATTGTTGTTATGGTTCTGGAAGAAATATTAGTGTCTGGAAAAATAAATTATTTAAAAACCAGTCGAACACCAAGAGAACACACCATCAAAAGCACCTATAAATTTGTCACTATATTGCAAGTTTAAACCATTTGCTTCAATTTTATAAGCCAAACAAGCTCCTTTCCCCACCACTTAAATACACTGGTGGGTAGGTAGTAGGTGGATTACAGTATATGACCTCATTTGTGAAAATTGATGCCTCCGGAAGTCTGGACCTAAGGACATGCTTCTAAGGCAGCACTGGCTCAGTGTCACAGGTCCTCACAAAGATTTGAATGTTTCAGACATCTGTGGCCCTCCATGTGAATTATGCCTAAGCCAAAGCTGCCCTTTCCACTGACTCTTACCTGCACCATCCCCACATGTACTCAACTCATAAGGCAGATGGATCCGGCTGCCTGGCTTTCTGTAATCCATGTCCTTGCGTTATTTCTGACCTAGCAAACCACCACTTCCTCTTTTAAAAATCATGTTCTCCCTACAATTTCTGTTCCATGCTCACATTTTAGCCCATGATACTGGTGGAAAGGGAACTTGACCAGGAGCTCCTCCTCCTCCTCTTTAGTGCCTCCAGTCCTCAGGATCAGTGTCAGGATATATTTCTCCATTTGGTCCTATGGGCCTGTTTCATCTCTTCCTACTTCTTGCTTCATGTTTTCTAAACCAATCCCTTATTCTGTTACAGACACTCATGCACTTTATACGTTATGCCTTCCCTTCTCCTGACCAGCATTTACTGACCTTCAGCCCCAGTGCTGTCTCACAAAGAAGGCCCTTAATATGGTTCCAGTCCTCGGCTATGGCCAGCGCCCTTAGCCTATGCCCCATCATATTTTTATTCTGCTGGGGGTTTTCTGGCTGAGCTAAACTGTCTCCACCTGAACCATGAAATCTAAGGGGAAACCACATTTGTCTCACCACTGAGTCCTTACCCATGATTCTATGTGATCATCGTATAGAACCTTCGGCAAGTTCAAAAAGCTACTCAAGCACAAAGCACTTCAGTACGGTGTACCAAGCTTTCTCGAAGGTTTGAAAGTTAAACAGAGTCACTTTCTGGCTCCTCTCTAGCCTCCCTTCACCATGTCCTCCCAGTGCTCCAGCAGCTAGGACAAGCACACGTCTCCACTTTCCCATGACATATCCAGTTTGTGTCAGCTGGAATTTTTACTAGTTTTCTTTATAATTATACAAGGAGTCTATATCAGATGGCAAATATTAAGGCTCACTCCAAGTCCAGGTCCATATCTTGAACAGTTGGTCCAGATTCAACCTTCCCATGTAGTGGTAAAGCAGAAGATGATCAACAAATTGGGTTACTTCATTTCCTTATGTGTCAGACCAGGCTTCAGAAAGATACTCAGACTTGTATCTGATGTAGGGTGTGTATCACATAGTATCATATTTATGCCCTTGTCAAAACAAAGCAAAATAAACAAATGGGCAGAATCACAATGGACTGAGCACATCTCTATATATATGTCAGGGACCCTAGGTTTTTTTTTTTTTTAACACTCAAGGTCCCAATTTCACTTTGATGTAGATTCAGGAAACACATGCTATTTTGGTGTGTGTGTGTGTGTGTGTGTGTGTGTGTGTGTGTGTGTGTGTGTGTGTGATCACCATTGCTGATGACTCTGGGCTCTGCTGTTTTTTTTTTTGGTTTGTCTGTTCCAGCTGCCCTTATTCCATCACCTTAGTGCCACATTGTCCACTCAGCCTCTATCCCACTCCCCTACAGTACACTCAGGGAAAATATTTTAAAGTAATTATCCAGATTGCCTGACTGCTGCGATCCAGATTCACTAGACAATAGCTAACTCTAGGTTTAGCTGACTCAGGACACAATGCTTGACTTTCTCACTCATCCACTAGCCACAAGTGACTTGAAAATAATATCATAGTTGTTTCAGAATAAATTCAGGGTGTCCTTTACATTTCGCCTAGTTCTGGAGCTTGGGGATGGAGGCAGCATCTTGAAAAAATGCTTTTAGATAAAAATTCACTGGTAGTGATTACCCCCAGGAAGGTTCACAGAGAAAACTTAGTAAAGCAAGAATGCTGTAATGATGAATTCTCACAACCCATAGTAGACAGTGCCCTACAGACTCTAAATATAGAACCAGAACAAATAAATACATTCACATTTTACATTACACGTTACACAAACAGTCTTTTGAAGTGAAGTTAATTTAAAAAAAAAAGAAGATTTTCATTAGCTCACAATACATCTCCTTATAGATTATTTAGAAACTGAGATTTTCACTCTTACCAGAATTAGAAAGCCAGAGGGCACTGGGTTGGGTCAGGGACAGGTGTGTGTTTTGGGGTTTTCTTCAGTGATTTTTCTGTGTAACCAAATTTTTCATTTCACAAAACCTGTCAGAAACCATGACTAACAAGGACCTGCATGCTGTTAATGGACAAATACACAGAATTTAACTAGATATCTACTGCTAGGTGTTTGGGTTCTTAAGATTTTTCTAGACCCCAAGGTGTAAACATTTTCAACGCTTCTGATTTACTGTACCCCAAAATGTGGCAGCCAGCTCAATAGTATGTGAAAAGGCCCATCCTGTTAAAGTCTTCCCATTACTGAAAAAAACTGTAACTCATTGGGTGAGAGACATTTTCCTTTATAATTTCTAGCAGGTTTTGTACATTTCTTCACTTATCTACCCATTGCTGGTTCTCATCCACTCACCCCACTAACCACTCCTTCTGCCGCTCCATACAATCTGTCTTCAGGAAGGATATTAGCACTGAATTATCCTTATCTTTCTATGATATTTGTCTGTGTTTTACCTTTTACTTTTATTTGTTTGTTTGTATTAAGCATGGGTTAAGAATAATGGGCTATATGTGCACTGTTCTTTCTATTTTTCCTTATGAATAACTTTCTCTTTTGTAAACTAATCTAGTTCTCATTTTGGCTATAATTCTACTACAGGTTAAATCTATTCTGTGTTGTCTGGAATATATGATCTGATGTGGTCTGATAAGATGTTACCTATTTATTTCTAAATCCTTTATTGAGTCGTCAGCACCCCTTGTATAAATATTTTGTTATTTAGCTCCTCTATTTTGAAGTACCGAGGCTACCACAGCAATTCATCTTCACATGGAAGGGTCTATCTCACTGTTTTCTTTCCACTGGCTATCTTCAGGCACTAATAAACACTTTTTTATACTGGCAGCTATATACTACATTTAAACATAAAAATGAAGTTCTTTTATCATTTGGTTTCTCATTTACTAATTTGTACATATATTTTGATGCCAAGTTTAGATGGAATTAAATAAATTTATAAGAGATTAGATGAGAAGTCAACACTTTAATAGCTATTCTTCTTAAGGAAGAAAATACATTTTTGATTACTTAAATGAGGATTTATATTACTAGGTAGAATTTTTAGTATTTATAATATGGGTACTAAATAAGCCTATTTGTATTAGGTTTACTTTTTGGTTTGCATCATTTAATTTAATTTCTTCATTGTAATTTTGAATTCAAAGAAAAATATTTTGTAGTTTATTTTGTAATTTAACACTTGTCTAAATTATAACTAATTTTAACATGTCCATCTGTTTACTTTCATTTTCAAGGTTGAAAAGCATATTATATACAAATAATAATTTCTTATTCCTCACAAATTTCACTGTTGTTTTTGCCAGGATTTTTAATAAAACTCATAAATGACAACGGGGACAGGAGTCTTTTCTGAACTTTAATGAGAATGTCCTTGGTATTTTGCTGTAACTATGAAATTTTATTTGGGTTTGTAACAGCTATAGTACATTAAAAATAAAGTTAAGAATATCTTCCTTATCACCCTAAGGACCCCTGGGATTGTATTACATTTATTTCTTTTCAAAGAAACATGTTTGAGCATCCGTTAAGCCTGGAGTAAAAGATAACATATACACATATATCACATCCGCCACACAAGCACATCACATTTTGTCCTAATGTCAGTTCTGTTGCTGTGATAAAAAATAGTGATAAAAAACAACTCAGAGCATTTAGCTCACAATTCCAGGTTACACTCCATTATAGTGAAGACATCTAGGTGGCAGAAACTTAAATCAGCTAGTTACGTAGCATCAATACTAAAAAGCAGTGGAGATAACCCTTGTTTATGCTTGGGTCAGTAGTGTCTTATACAGTCCAGGGCTCTCCCTAGGGAAGGTGTGGCCTACAATGCACTGGTTCTTTCCACTTTTGTTAAGCTAATTGAGCCAATCTCCCATAAACCAATCCAATATAGAGACTGCCTCCTTGAGATGCTTCCCAAGGGCTTCTTGTATAATGCTAGCAATTAGCGCCAACTATCATACTATACCCCTTGTAAGCTTGACACACAAACCCAACACTTTTAAGCTGTTATCTTGCCCTTCTTGTCCCCCCTTAGATGTCATTATTTTTTTCATAATGGAAACCAGAATTCAACTTTCAAAGTCCAAAGTGTCTTGACTATGAGCTCCTTGACAATTAAATACAAATTTTATACTTCCAACATACAGTGGCATAGAGAAACACTCTTATTCCAAAAGACGAGAATTAGAATACCACAAGGAACAGTTAGAACCTGAGATCTTAAGGTAGTTTTGACTCTAAAAATCTTGGTTGGACCCCAGCCCCGCCAGCTTTGCCATTTGCAGCACACATAACTTTGTGTCTCTTGTTGATAGAAATCCCACCATCCTGACATCTTCAATATGCTGGAATCCCCACTGCTACTGAGGCTTCACCCTCATAGCTCCATGCGGGGGTCTCTCATGGTCTCTGCACAGTGGTTCCAATCCTGCCTTGCTGCTCTCGGTGATCCCCTTGTCTTAGTTAGGATTGGCCAATAGCAACTGTGGAGGAAATTGTTTATTTCACCTCATCAACTACAGCCATCACTGAGGGAAGTCATGGCAGAAATTTGGAGCCTGGAACTGAAGCAGAAGCCACAGAGAAACTCTGCTCACTGGCTCGCTCCAAGGGGCTTACTCAGCTTACTTCGCTGTACCACCAAGGATCCTGTGACAAGAGGTGGCACGACCAGCATGAGCTCTGCCCACAAACACCAATCCTTGTCTAGGAAAATGCACTGCAGACTTGCCTATAGGAAAATGTTAAGAAGGCATTTTTTCAATTGAGACTCCCCTTCCCAACTAACCCTAACTTGGTTCAAGTTGACAACAAACTAGCCAGGATATCTCTCACTCTGGTAAAAACCCATGCCTTCCAAAGCAGTGCAACATGGAAAATATTTACATTGCTAAGTTCTTCTGCCATTTCAAGGTGAAGTCTGGTCCTTTTGAACACAGCTATATCCATGTCTCCATGCTGACCCTGTGAAAACACTTTGTTCTTGTCTCACAAGAGAGGGGTCACTCCAGTGGTTCCTGTCTCTGACTATCACAGCTGTTCCCTCCACTCCAGAGGATCAGTTAGACGGACAGACTTCTAATAAAATAGCACAAAATAACAGAAAATAGCCCCTGTTCTGCTAAAGTCTTTGTCCCTTTCTAAGGCCCCACTAGATGTTCTCAGCTGTCATTCTTATCTTCCATGCTCCCACGGGAGAAGGCCGCTAAGCTTTGCTCACAGAATTCCACTGCTTTTCCAGACCAATGTACCAAATCCTTCCATAGTCCTTCCTCCCACAAAATCCAAATAGTCAAGTCTATTACAGTAAGGTCCTTACTCTCTGTGTCTGCATCACGTAGTTCCACTTCTGGAGCTGTCATAAAATATTTTGATAAAAAGAAACTCATGGGGAAAACTCATTTTAGCTCACAGTTACAGGTCACCCACCATTATTGTGAGGAACTCAAAGTGGCAGAAACTTAAATAGTCACATCATGTCAATTGTAAAGATCAGAGAAACAAATTCATTATGGCTCACTTTTTGCTTGATTATGTGTGATCAGGTTAATTTGTCTCTCCTTCCATGGTTAAGGATCTCCTGCCTGGGGAATGGTCCCTCTCATAGTGGGCTGGCTCTTCCCCTCACAATTAACCCAATTAAGACAGTCTCCCACAGACTTGCCCACAAATCAACCCAGCGTAAACAATATCACCTTGAGAATCTATCCAGATGATTCTACTTTCTTACTACTTTTTTCTAGGTTCTATCAAGTTGACAATTAAAATCAACCATCAGCTATTTAAAGCCTGAAAGGAGGAATTAAGTTACAGAAAGCAGAAGAGATACACAACCAGGCCAATTGATTACAGCTTCTGTCTGTCTTATTGAAGTTGGCCATTTTGATTGGCTTAGACCCAGCTGTTCATAAGAAGAAGAAAGATGATAGTTATAGCTTGCTACACATTGAAAATCTCCAAGCAAAACCTAAAATATGCTAGAGGCAGCTTTGGGCCAAAATTTATAAGCATAAACAGTTTCCATATGTCTCTCTTCCACTCTTTTTCAGCATTAGCATTTTACTGTTGAGAGCAGTGTCCTGCTCTGAGTTATTCCATATTATATATGATGGTGGTTTTCAGGCTATGCCTTGCTCTAAGAGACTCCATGATACACATAGCATTTAAGCCTACCTTGCATGCTAATGAAGCAGTACAATGACTTGGCACTTTGTTGCACATGTATACAGTAATGTTGGGGCTTAAAGTAAACTGTCCTCTACTGGCTAGGATATTTTAATACCTAGTCCAAAGTATTTAGGGAGGTCTAGGATGTATGGCTCTGCTGCAGGAGGTATGTCGCCAGGGGTTGGTTTGGGGATTAAAAGCATGTTTCCACTTCTATTTCCTGTTCAAGATGTAATCTCTCAATGTACTGCTCCTGCTACAGTGCCTGCCACCTGTTGCCATAATGTCCCTACCATTGTGGGCTTTAGCCTTCTGGGACTTTAAGCAAAAATAAACTCGGTCTTTTATTAGTTGCCTTGGCCATGATGTTTTATTACACCAACAGAAAAGTAGCTAATACAAACAGCATCTGTCCAATGGTACCCAGGTGGTACAGAATGAGAGATAATTTATCCCTAAAATTGAAAAGGGTGCCACTTAGGAATTGATCAAAGTCAGGATTGCATATGGTGGCATTAAAATACTGGGAACACCAGGCCTAAGGACTTATCAATCATAAAAAACTAGGGAAAGCATGCAAAAAGGGCTGTTTGACCCTGGGGTCATATAGAGAGAGACTTCCTGTAGAAAACACTTAATTTTCTTGGCAACTCCTGCTCTGCTCCATCCCCACTGTTGGCTTATTCAAATTGCTCTGTTTGGACACCTGTTTCTCTACCTGGATTCAGTCCTGTTCATTGTTCTCCTGGTCACCATGGTCATCACTTCCATGTCTCTACCCAGTTCTGAGTGTCAGCTAAAATCTAACCCTGCAGCTTGATTCTAGCCACAGTATCTCAAGCCAACTTCCAACAACCAAAGACTCAAGGCCTATGAGCTTCAAGCCTTGGCCCTTCAGAGGGGCTAACATCGCACTCCATTAAGTTTTCTTCCTCCTCTTTAGACCTTTGTTCTCGCTGTAACGTACACACACAGACATAGACACACAGACGCACACACACGTACATGCACACAAACCAGGACAACAGAAGAACAGCAACAAAAATAAATAAAAATACTAGAGGATCACCATCCTAGATGTCAAGTCATGTTACAAAACAATAGTAATAAAAGCAGCATGGTACTGGCATAAAAGTGTTTTGTGGGTCTCCTAACTGTGGGAGCCATGTGCCTCCGACTCTTGCCAGATATTGGGACATTTTTCTTCCTACTGGATTGCCTTGTTCAACCTCAATATGATGGAGTTTTTGCCTTGTCCTATTGTATCTTGTTTTGTCATTTTTGGTTGTTGTCTTTTGGAGGCCTGCTCTTTAATGAAGGAAAATGGAAGAGGAGTGGATGTGGAGAGAGGAAAATTTGAGAGAAGCTGGGAGGAGTTGAGGGAGAAGAAACTGTGGTCAAGGTATATTGTATGAGAGAAGAATATATGTTCAATTAAAAAGAAAAGAAAAAGTAATATTTATTGATCAATGAAATGGAATCAAGAGGCCAAAAAACAAAGCCACACTCTTATTGCTACTTGGCTTTTGACAAAGAAGCTGTGATGGTTTGCATGTGAATGTCACCCATAGGCTCATGTATTTGAACACAATGTCCCAAGGTGGCAGGGAAAATTTAGGAGGTGTGGCCTTGTTAGAGGAAGTATGTCATGTCACCAGAGGAGGGATTTGAGGCCATTCCCACTGCTTGTGCTTCTGAGCTTTCTCTGTCTCTGAGTCTCTGTCTGTGTTTCTCTCTCTCTCTCTCTCTCTCTCTCTCTCTCTCTCTCTCTCTCTCTTTCATGCTTGAGGTTTCAAGAGGTGTCAATCAGCTTGCTACTTACTGCAGCCAACAGCCAAATGCTTCCATCCTTTCCCCATTATATTTAACCCTCTGGAACCTTACACTAAAAATAAACTCTCATCTATAAGTTGCCTGGATCATAATGTTTTACCACAGCAGTAGAAAAGTAAATAATATAGAGGCCAATAAGACACCTTAGAGAAAAGATGGAGGTTTCAACAAATGGTGCTTGTCAAACTGCATACCTACTTGTAGAAAAAAGAAACTAGATCCTTATCTTTCACCTCACAAAACTCAACTCCAAATGAATAAAGTACCTCAACAAGAGCCAAGGTTCCCTCACTATGATAAAGGAGAAAGTATGGAATATGCTCAAACTCATTGTCACACAAAGAGACTTTCTGAACAGGTCACCCATGGCACAGGCATTAAGACCAATAATTTATAAATAGGAACTCAGAACTATAATGTTTCTGCACAGCAATAATTAGCAGTTAGAATAAAAAAGTAACTTTAAATACTAAAAAAAAAAATATTTTCATATCTTGAACTGTTTTATTCAACTGTGCTTCCATGATATTTGTTCAGACATTTATTCATATCCTTTGTGTGTTTATAATTATTATTTGAAGTGATTGTCTTGTGCATAAGCTAAACTGCTCTTATCAGGGAACATCGTAATGGAGGTGTTAATTTCCGGAGAAGACAATATGCCTTGGTTATTCATGCTGTGTTTCTGTGATAGGACCTAGACATCTGGAGTTTGCTTGTTGGTAGGAGTTCTTGATATAAATATCTGGTCTTGTCTCTGCTGAGTGGGTGTCTGGAACTTTGGTGTTACCCTAACTTGTCAGGTTGTGGGTCAGCTGAATGTTGCTTTTAGTTCTGTCTTGGGGAAATAACAGCTCAGCTAGGGATAGTGTTCAACTACTGAACCCAGAAGCAGAATCCCTGTAGGCTTAGCAGACTCTTGGTGATGATGTCCAGATGTCTGTGGAGGGCTTGCAGTTCCTAAAGTTAATGCTTGTGTCATGAGTGCTGTGGTTCACAGATGGAGTGGGCCGTGCTTGGTGTGAGAAGAGCCCATGACACTACATCATCCTAATACAGAGGTGGGGAACACTCTCGGAATCCTTATTTGGGATTCCATGTGCTAGATGCCACATGGTCCTCTAGCATTCTGGTGGGTAGCATGGCAAGCTGCCTGTGGGGTACCTGCATGGTGCCCCAGGTCCTTACATGGGGTCTGCTTTTCAGGAGCAAGAGAGTGGGTGGGCTAGATGAAGGACAGGCAAGTGAACTCGGTATGCAAATCCCTACTTGGATGTGTGTGGAATCACTGGCCAGTGAGCAGACTGATTCTGTGCTCCAGTATTCAGGACTCCTCAGAGTCCCTGGCTGATCCAATGAGTGATGCGGATGGCAGGCAAGCAGATGGACTGGCTCTGAAGGTCTATAACTGGAATTCCAGGTTACAGGACTCATAAAATTCAAGGATAACATAGTCTGCATTATGTGTAGAAAAAATCATTCTATTAATATTTGGTTGTCACTTAAAATATTGCTGAGAAATCCTGTGGTCATTTTTCTTGAATTTATGAGTATATCTAACTTGCCAGAATTCTTTCTAACTTTACAACTGGAATCATTAGTGGGGTTGACCTATGGAATTAGGGATCATTTTTGTAATTGTGATGATTTTTAGCTACTCAATGCTTCATTCTAAGTGATTCAAATACTAGGAAAGACAGTATTACTACTGGATGCATGTATGAAAATTCTCCAAGGGCTTCACAGGCATGACTCCTCTTTATTGAAATCAATAGCTACATTCTTAATGTTTCTGTGTCTTCCCTAAATTGATATTCCTGAGAACAGACCCAGGATCAAGTCCAGCCATCAGGCCAACTCCTTTCCCGTCACTTCTCACAATTGCCTTCTGTTCTGAATAAGAAAGACAGAATGTTCACCCATCTCAATTTAATTAGTTGCACCCAAGATTTAAATCTCCAATCTCTAAGGAAGATTCAAAATATACTTCTAGGTGTTGAGAAAAGAAATTATGTTGATGATTACATAATAGCTTCCCAAGCTTGTTACCTGCTTTCCAAATCTTCAATTTCTACAAATTGACAAAGGACTTAGGGTTGGATCACCAATGTTTAGCCTAGTAGAACTCAAAAGATTGTAATATTTACACAAAACAAAACAAAACTTGACACATTTCCCACTTCCACTTACAAAGGTACTCAAGATTACAACCACTACAAGAGAAAATTAAAAATAGCAGTTTTAATGATGGTGGCTTATGTTAGCAATCCAAAACTTAGGAAGCTCTGGCAGGACAATTGCCATTAGTTTGAGTCCACTGAGAGCTTCATAGTGAGTTTCAGTTCAATCTGTGGAATATAGAGTGAGAGCTTCTCTCAAAAAACAAAACAAAACAAAACAAAACAAAAACAAAAACAAAAAACAAAAAACAAAAAACAAAAAAAGAAAGAAAAGAAACATATCTGAGACGCTAAGTCTCCATAGACGTATATATTTAAAGATACATCTGACTTCTTAAAAGGTATTGTTTAAAAAATACTTTACTTCATGTTTAATAATCCTTCTGATGTATATTATTTACCTTTTATATAATTTGGCTTATAAATAATAACCATTATTATTACTATGATCTACTTACCACATAGACTACTGAACGTAGGTTCTTACAGATTTGGGGATAAGAAAGCCATATCTTGAAATCATATATAAAGAGTTGGAAATTGGGAAAATCAAACAACAAACTTTCTAAGTTTTTGCCACATAATTAGTTTAATTTAAATGAACTGATTATGACTTTTATGCTTTTGATTAAGTTAAAATAATTTATCCAAATTTTATTCTGTAAGAGAAAATTTGGCTCTGCTCCAGGAAGCTTCTTCTTTTTTTGTCCTGTTGAACATTTTGTGCTAGAATTTATTAGTATTATTGTTGTTGTTGGACTAATATATTAATATATTGTCGAAAACTAAAGGCCCAAAAGATTGGAAATGTGCCTGAGACTCAAATACTTAAAAACAGGCTCCTCCTGTCTGAATTGCTGTGTAATTCATGGCTTATGTCATAAGGTCCGATCTTGGGCAAGGTGGTGGCCGAGGAGCCTATCCTCAGCCCTTGTGGGATGACTGACAGCTGCACTGTAACTCCTCCATGGAACTGCATTTGTGGTTTCTAAACCAAAAACTAACCCTAAGATCATAACCAAAAGGTCAAGAGTCAGGGCAATTGATAGAGAGTATTTCTGTTTCACATCTACACATCAATCACAATGGTTGCTTTTCAAGTTTAAAAAAAATGTAATCATTTTCCCCCAAGACTTGGTTGAAAGGAATCCCATCAAGGACCCTCTTTGTGGTAGTTCACTGAAATTAGGCTCCACCAACAATGAAGATCAGACTTACTCAGGAATGAAAACTTACTGCTTCCTCCCTCCTCTGTAGCCTTTACACTTTGCCTCAGCATTTTTATCTCAGTTCAAATGACCTTTCAAGCTCAAAGTAGTTATGGAGTCTTTTTCCTCTTAAATGACCTCAGAATACTCCCTTTGTAATAGGGATCTTTTCTAATCTGATCGTCTTTCACTCTCCTCTAAAAGACAAAATCTTTTAGGCAGAAATTTCCTTACTCTGCTTCTTTCGCAAGCTTTTTCAACACTCAGCCTAAATGAAAGAGCAATATTTTGAGCACAATAACAAATAAAAAGTAAAATGAAGATTTACAACTCACACAGCTAATTATCTTCTTCAAGAAAGATCTCAGATACCAGCACCAATTTTTGACAGGGAACGGCTTTATTTTGACACAGAGTTTATGTTCTGATATGTGAGCAAAGCCTGAGGACAGGAGTGTAAGGCATCTGGTCGTGTTACTTCCACACTCAGGAAGCACAGAAAGATGGTGGCTGTTCTCCTTTGGTAGCGTGCATGGTACCTTATAGTTGTGAGAGTTCATCCTCTGGGAGAAGGCATCCAGATCAGTTACAACTAAATTGTCCCAAGTCCTGTGTCTGAAATGTTGGCTGTCTCCAGCAAATACATTTATATTCATTCACATGCTAGGAGGCAACTGAGGACAATGCCAGTAGCCTATACTGTTTTGAGATCTTTTGATTCTTCGGAGCAACACTTAGGAAAGAGGTTTCTCTGGTACTTGGGTTTCTATTAGGTTATGGTTCTTGTAGGGAACACTATGACCCTAAGTGGCATAATGTAATTTAAACTATATCAATAGGTGTGCATGTGCATGCATACATACACACACACACGTACATATATACACACGCACGTCTGCATACACACACATGGGGAGTGTAGGTAAAGAGAGAATATTATTGCTCCCTCTGGCTCTTTCATAGTGTTATTTATACCTCCCCCCTCCTTCTCTATATTTCCCTCATTCCTCCTCTTCCATTTTCCCATTTCTCACATCATGTCCCCTGTATCTTGATATGCTCCCCTCTAGAGATTCTTGGCTCATGATCCCTTTTAGTTAGTTAGTTAGTTAGTTAGTTAGTTAGTTAATTTCTGTGGTTGTTCACATCTAATGACTCAGAGCTAGGAACCAAAAATAACAGAAAATATGTGGCAGTTCTCTTTCTGGATCTCACTGACCTCACATACATACATATATACATACTTACATACATACATACATACATACATACATACACACACATATACATATATACATACATACAAATATACACACACATATATATATTGAAAAGCATATGTGACTGAAAATATGTTTTCAATCCATTTACAATTTCATGAGCTACCTAAAATTTTCATTTTTCCAAATAAATAGAATTTCATCAGAATATATTTACCACATTTTTACTATGCATTTATCACTGGAAGGATATCATGTTGAGAATTTTTAAAAATTTCTCTACCATATGACCTAGTTCTGCCATTCATTGGCATATCACCATAAAATTTAATATCCTAGTCCACAGATATGTGCGCAGCTCCACTCCTTGCTGCTCTATTTGCAACAGCTTAGGAAACGAAGTGCCAGTGTTATCTGAACAAATTTCCTCTTTAACTGTAGCAATGAAGTGACCATTTACCCCATGTATGTTGTTGGTAGAGCACCTATTCTCCTCTGCTGTGTTTTAAGTAGGAAATGTCACCACACGCTCACATGTTTAAAGTCTAGATCTCCAATAGGTGGCACTAGTTTGGAAGGTACTGGAAACATCAGGCACGGTGGGAAGAAGTGGGTTATTTTCTCTGGTCTTTATCCTGCTGTGTCCTTCCTGTGGCATGCACTGTGCCTCCTGGCTGCCTTGCTTTGTGATGTCCTTCCTTCCATGGTGTTTGGCTTCACTTCTGGTTCAAAATAATGGAGCCAACAGACCATGGGTTGAAACATTTGAAGCCATGGACCAAAACAAATCCTTCTAACTTAAACTGCTTCTTGGAGGCATTTGGTTACAGTGATAACAACAAGTTAACTAACACAGTTCCTACACAAATGTTGTGGCTTACTAATACTGTTCCTCTGAATGGAGGCCTGACCCTGACCCTACAGACTATAGGGTTGGCTTCATTTTCTGGGAATTTCATTTTCTGGGACTATTTAGAATTCTTAAAATATTTTTTTTCTTTTACTACAAGTAACTAGGGGCTTCTGAGAGGGAAAAAATAGAGTTCCCCAGGACGGACGAGCTTCCTAATTCAGTACCAATATAAGTGGTCAGCCCTAAAATCATATTCATACAAGTAACACTAAACTGACTGAGTAAGTGGGGGCATGAGAGTTACTAGGGGGAGTAAAGGGAAAGGAGGAAATTAAAACATATATTTAAAATTTAAAAATAAAGCTAAAAACTTAAACAAGTAAAATTAAAGAATATTTTCCTTTAACTGTATTCCCCAATTCTGTGACAGTCCATTTTTAACTTTTATTGCTGCTCTTGATATAGCCTTAGCCCGTCGGGCTTTTCCTGGCCCCGACAGAGTACTGATATTTTTATGGCAACAATGGATAGTCACCGTGTCAGAGAACATGAAGGAGAGTCTCAGGCAGCCATCGTCTGTAGAAGAGCTGCCTGCCAGGGGCCTTTTTTACTTTGCTGACTCAGAATTGCCTCTTCCCTCCCAGAAACCACTGCTCCCTCAGCTCTCTGGAGGAGGACAGAGGAGAGTTTCTGGGAGAGAGGATGCTCACTCCTTGAATGTCCCTTGGTCTTATTTCAATAAAGGAGCTAGGCCGGTGGCTCATGGAATGTGCTGCAGAGAGGTCTCTGGTTCTTGGCTATCATAACAGGTTTTGGAATGGAAGGTTTCCTCTTGTCTAAAACTTTTAGCTAAAGGTTGGGGCTTACTCCATGCTGTTTTGCATACAGTTACACTCCAGAGGGATGCACTAGATTAGCTCATCCTCACAGGGCTTGCTAAGCAGTATCTACACATCCTGAATCAGCCCAAAGGGTCTATAAAAAGAGAACAGTGAGATTTCAGTAGAGAGGAAAAGAAGCCATTTTTCTGAAGTGAGTCCAAAAGAATGCAGAACACTGTGACAGTTCCCTGCTCCCCCTGTCTCCTTCACTCTGTAATCCAGGCAGTGGGCTGCTGGAGGTACAGGCTCAGATATGGAGGTGGTCTGTGCGAGGCAAGAGGATTTGTAGCTCCTGCCAGCTGGACAGGTCCCCATCTGGAGTGCAGTGAACAATGACTCACACTCCAAGGACTGGAGCCTGTGTGTAGATAAACACTGGACTCTCTCACTCAACTACAGATGGCCAGGACTCAGAGGTGGGCTGAACAATTGACAGGAGGAGGAGGAGCAATAGGTCCTTCCTGCACTTCAGAGTATTGTAGAGTGAGGACACCTGTGATACCTGGGTGAACAGTTGTGGCTCACTCCATCTCCAAAAATGTTTAAGTTAATGGTCTGCCATAACAAGTGGAACTTAAAATGGGGAGTAGAAGAAGGCCCTGGCAACTTCAAATGTGTGAGAAGAGTACAGTCAACTATCAAGACCCTACCACCAGATGATGGTGCCTTCAATGCAGTGAGTGCTCTAGCACCACCAGATGATGGTGCCTTCAATGCAGTGAGTGCTCTAGCACCACCAGATGATGGTGCCTTCAATGCAGTGAGTGCTCTAGAACCACCAGATGATGGTGCCTTCAATGCAGTGAGTGCTCTAATGCCCTAAGCAGAACTTCAGCCAGGGCCAGCTAAGAAGCAAATCCCCTTTCTCCACACAGTACCTTCCCATCTCATCTGTGTCACAGGGAACAGAGGAGGTGTTGGGTTGTAAATGAGCTGAAGAACTCCAAAGGGCAAAGCCTCTTCTGCTGTTGGCAAAGAGACTCTCAAGTAATACAAGACGTCCTGGGGCAGGAGGAGTGCTATGAAATTGAATGCAAGTTTACTATAAAAATAACAAAACTGTCTGAAAGTGGAAAGCAGTCTCCTTACCGTGCTGTGGAAGGGATATGGAATGGGCAGTGACAACAAGAATTTGCAGGAAGCTGTTAGAAAGCAAAGCTATTAACAGACTTCATATCACTGTCAGTGCCCTGCACAAGTGAGTGGAGTCCTACAAGCAGTTTAGACTAATCATATCAGGGAATATGGCTCAGAGGGAAGAAGGCTCACATAGTAGGCCATTGAGAATCCTCTCCCTCTCATCTGGAACTATCCTAGGTCACATGAAAACACATTCTACTTAGACACATCATAAAATATTAAGTGAGATCGCTAAAGCATGCTACACCATGCAGACATAAGAGCAGAAAACCACTCCTGCATTCTGCCCCTCCCCCACCCCATGATTTCAGTATAATTTGCTCTTAAAAGACTTGAGACACATTTTTCTGGCTTTCAGCTCTGCAAGTGAGTTGAATAAAAGTGAAAATGTAAAGCTGAGGATGTAAAACAACTCCATTTCACCATGTCCTGTAACCAAAGTGTGTGGTACCTTCAGCAATAGGATCTTACCATTAAGTTCTAGTGGGCAACCAAACTAATGTCCTGTAACATTTGGTGAGTCCCCAGCACAGGCCTGACCAACAACTCAAGAGGAACCATCCCATACTTTGCTAGATTTCATACCATGAGAAGTTTCTATGCTGCTGACAGAGTCTTACCCAGCTGTGAGCCCTACAAGCTACACACAGCCTGGAAAGATATATCCATGGAAGCAATAGTCAAACAATGTTTTGGAACTAAGAACATATTTTGAGATTAATTTTGAAAGCCTGTTCTATAGGTGGAAATGCATGCCTGGTATGGTAAATCTGGCCAAGAAATGATGGTTGGGGAGCTCATAGGACCCCCCCAAATAAGCCTACTACTATTATTTTGCTAAATTATCATCTCTACACTCCTAGATTAGTGCAGATCTCAAATCATATCAGAGAAGTTTCTTTGTGCTGTTGGAAACAGATAATGTAGAAACTCACAACTGGCCAAAGTGTAGAGAATTAGTTTTGACATAAATTGGGCATCTGTATCTCTTCCTCTTTCCCAAAGTTCAAGGACCAACTGAGAAAACATGGCGGAAAGGTTGCAAGAGCAGAAGTCATGGGGAACATGGATGAAACAAAACCATCTGGATAGGACAGGCCACTGTACTCATGAGCCCACAGGGGCTGCCGCTGCCCTCACTAGACCTGAGCAAATTCAAGGCAATAGACATTCCAACATGGAGCCAGGGGGCTCAGAGAAAGCTGCTAGAAGAGGGGGAGTCAGTTTTCCTTAAAGCATGGTCCCTGGTAGGTCAATTAGGCTCCAGTAGATCGCTTCACACGAAGGAGTATATGAACAGCATGAATCAGACTCAGTGGGTTATTTTAAATAATGATAAAGAAAGATCATTGAGTTGGGAGAAAGAGTGTATCTAGAAGAAATTAGGGGGAAGTGGAGGTGTATGATCAAAATACATTGTATGCTTTGTGTGAATTTTTCAAAAAATTAACACAAATGTTATACATTTCAAGGATTCAAATGTTATACATTATGTGGTGTAAGGGCTGAAAAAAAAGACCAAGTCCTATGGCTTTTACTATGTAATGTAGTGCTTCTCAACCTATGGCTCATGACTCCTTTCATGGTCACATATCATATATCCTGAATATTAGATATCATATTACATTATGATTTATAACAGTAGAAAACTTACAATTATGAGGTAGCAACAAAAATAGTTTTACTGTTGGGGATCACCACAACAAGGAACTGTATTAAAGGGGTACCACCTTAGGAAAGCTGAGAGTCACTGATCTAATAAAAATAAAAGCCTGTGACCTATCCACCTGCCAGTTCTTTTCGTATTTTGCTCCTAGTAAAGAGGTCCTATGGCAAAATAACTTTTTTTTTTTTAATCTAGGGTACAAGATGCAATCCTTATTGTACTTTGAAAAACAGATCTCAATTATCTGTCAGTCTGTAAAATTGTTCACCCAGGCCACCTACAGGAAGCAGAGGCTACCTGATCCTCTTGCCATGTCAAGCCTCAGCCTCCATTAGGTTCCACTGGTTCTTCACTCTAGTCTCAGGACTGATTTCTGTGGCCATGGGTGACACAGTGTCCTTCTCCACTGAACTGAGTTTCTATGCACAGTCCATTGCTTCCACCTATGTATCCACTGTTCTTACCCAGTGCGGAGTGGCACAAATTGGACCATCTCTATTACTCCAGAGTTGGACATCTTTGTATCATCTGCAAGAAGAATTAAAGTGAGTAAAACTATCCATGGGTGGTATGGCTGGATCCTGTGGTTGACCCATTTCCAATTTTTTGAGGAACCTTCCACACTAATTCCCATAGTGGCTGTACCAATTCTCAGTCCCACGAGCAATGAATAAGTGTCCATCCATCGGCCCCCACCCCAGTCTTCCTCAGCATTTGCTGCCACTTGTTTTTTGTTTGTTTGTGTTTGCTTTTGTTTTCTTTGTTTTTATTTTAGTCTTGACTATCCTGACAAGGGTAAGATAAAATCTCAAAGTAATTTTAATTTGTATTTCTCTGGTGGCAAGGATGTTGAACTGTTTTTTAAAAGTGTTTTTTGACCATTTGAGTATCATCTTTTAAAAACTCTGTTTTTCTCTGTGCTCTATTTTTATTTGGGTTATTTTTTCTTGTTGTTTAGTTTCTTGAATTTGATGCAATTAACAATGAGAATCACAACTAGTCAAAGTGCAAAGGACAAGAGCCTTGGGAGTTCTCAGCCCTAAATTGTATGTTTTAGCTAGAACAATTAAGAAAGAGAAAGAAATAAAATGCAAGCCAATGGGAGCAGAGGAACTGACAGCATTTATTAGTAGACAATGCCATTCTAGATATAGAAAACCTATATACTGACTGTTAGAATTCTCAAATAAATTCACAGAATTTGTAAATATAAACTTCTGAATAAATATTACTAACATTTTATGTATTAATTACAACTTTCCTATGAGCAAAACCAGGACAGTGACCTCATTAATAAGAAAACCAATAATACACATAGAAACAAATTTATACTGAAAATCATAAAATGATGATGATGAAACTGAAGACACATATGTATAGTGACTGAAGGGTAGCTGTGCTCCTGGATTGGAAGGAACACTGGTCTTAGGGGATCGCCGTTCCCCAATCTGTGAATTAATCCATCATATTAGGTCACCAGTTGATACTCTCTTTTGGACACTAAGCACGGATATTGTCAACTGAAGAGCCATGCTCTTCCTCAATAGTGAATTGCGATAAATGCTAAGAAGTGAAAATTGTTGAATGGAGCATCCTAGTGAAGTTGGTTGAAGGTGAAGGACACAGATTCCAGTAGAGTCTGCCAGTTAGAGAGCATAGAAGAGGCAGTGGTGCACCACTGTGTATAAAACAGTGGAAATGAAGGAAGAGGATGAGAAAATAGTGTCTGGTGGCACTGGGTAGCAAGAAGATTTTGGCAATGTTAGTGAAGAACAAGGTGAGAGAACCAGAGAGTTGTGACAAAAGGGGAACACAGGGTAGGGACAGATGTGTTTCTGGTAGGCAGCTTTAGGAAAGAAGCCATTGGAATGGGTGAACACTGCAGGGTTTGTGGAAACTTCAAACAGTGAAATATTAAAACAGGAGGTGGGGCCCAAGAGAGGTTGGAAGAAGTATCCAGAGTGAGCAAGTGATGTAAAATAATTTATGAAATTATTAAAAGTAAATGCCCAAAAACTTGGGTTCCGGAAGAACATACACAATAAAAGTAGCCATGGGTACAGAGTGAAGAATCACCATCAGACAAAGTCAGGCATATCTCTGTCAGTTCGAAGCCAGTCTGGCCTACATATTGAGTTCCAGAACATCTAAAACTATGTAGAGAAAGCCTCTCTAAAACAACAAGACACAAAAATTACCAGCAGCAGAAGAGGAAGAGCCTGGTCTCTAAGTATGCAGCCCCTGATATGTGGGCCACACCTCGCTGCAGGCCACACACCCAAGAATATTAGAGCAACATAAACTCAGGGCAAGTTGGATGGAAAGAGAAAGGGCAGGGATCTAGCAAGAGTCAGGGGAGAGGGTGACTATGATGAAAAGATATTCTACAACGTTCTCAAAGAACTAAATTTTAAATATGCATAGGGATGGACAGATAGTTCAGCAATTAAGAGCACTAGCTGCCCTCCAAAGAACCCACATTAGATTTCTGGCACATGGCAGTTCATGGCTCCAGTTCCAGAGGATCTAAAACCCTATTCGGACCTCAGTGGTAACAAACATACATTCCAATGAAACACTCATGCGAGGAAAATAAATAATAAAAAATAATAAAAATTTAAAGCAATCGGGCACATGAGCACATGCGTGTGTGAGTGTGTGTGAGTGAGTGTGTGTGTGTGTGTGTGTGTGTGTGTGTGTGTGTGTGTGTGTGTGTGTGTAGGCATGATGGATGCAAAAAGAGCAACCTTGAGTGTTGTTCCCCAGGTAACAGTAACCTTTTGGTGAAACAGGGTCTCTCAGTAGCCTGAAACTCACTGAGCAGGCTGGGCTAGCTGTTGGTGATCCCCCCAAATCTTCCTGTTTCCACCTTCCTACACTGAGATTCCAAGTGCAAACCGCCACACGTGGTGTGTCTGTGGTGGTTCTGTGAACTGGATTCCCGTCCTCATACTTGCACATCAAGCACTTTTCTGACTGAGGTATCTTTCCAGGCCGAACATCTTTCTCTTTTTTTAAGTGAAAAAAAAATCTATATAATATATTCTGATCAGGATAAATGCTAAGAACTTTCACAATTCCTTCACTATATTGCTATATAGCTTTTAAACATTCATTTGTTTTGTATTTCAAATCATGACACTATGAAATGAAAATTATTTCTGTTCAAGTGAAACTGTATTTCAACAATAAAAAACTTCAAAACATTACAAATATAAAACTTTTGAATTTCAACAGACCTGCAAATTTGTTACATTAAACACATTTTGCTCATTAAATTCAGACTAATTTTTGGAAATTAGACTCTGTGACTCTAAAATCATGGACTGAGACTTTCAGCTCAAGGACAGGATGATGACATATTTGGTCAATTCGATATGGTGACTTGGAGTCATGAAGGAATTGATTCATGTTTTAGAACACAAAGTACAATTTGAGTGTATCTTGGCTGCACTGTTTCCTAACTTAAACAAAAACCAGCCAAACAAGCAACTGTATTTACCACATACCATATTTCTCTCACCACTTTTACCATCTCAAAAATCTAAAGGAACTAACAGATCACCTGGTAGATCATTTCTTCACTCAAATACCCATTGAGTGCTAGGCAATGAAGTAAGATGTACTATTACTCTCCTTCCCTCTGGACTGTTGTGTGTTTAGTTAAGAATGAAAGTGGAGTATACAGGGGCTGGCCCTGCCATGGACTCTGTTGCCTGCTTTTTGACCACTTCCCCCTGGTTGGGTCCCCTCCTAGGCCACAGAGGAAGAGGATGCATGCAGTCCTGATGAGACTTTGTAAGCTGGGGTCAGTTGATAGGGAAGAAAGGCCCACCCCTTTCTGAGAACTAAGGGAGGGGCATAGAGGGGGAAGAGGGAGGGAAGGCTGGATAGGGTGGGTGGGTACTGGGGAAAGGGAGGAGGTTATGATTGGAATGTAAAGTGAATAAATTTGAAAAATAAATTTAAGTTAAAAACAATACCAAATAAAAAAGAAAGTAATTCATGCACTATTAGGAACCTAAGAAAATGGATAATTACTGCTACATTGGAGAGCCTACAAAGTTCATACTTAGTATAAAGATTTCAATCAAATGCCAGGAAAATACCCCACCAAAGGAAAAAAAAAAACACACGTTCTAAGCAGAGAAATATATGTGACCTCTCCTGAGTGGCTGGTCAACAAAGTGCTTCTGAGGAAGAGGAAGGCAAGAGCAATGGGGGAAAGGGTGGATGGCTGATTGCAATAGACTTCCTACCCTGGGGTGTTAACCAAAGCAACAAGGAGACATGTGAAGAAAAGGATGTAATCTCAACACAGCAGATAAAAAATAATCAGTGCTGCTCAGAAAAGGCTTAGGCAAGGGGTGGAGAGGAAAGAAAGCCTGTGATGGTATCTGGTTATCTTAGTGTTCTATTGCTGTAAAAAGAAACCATGACTGTGGAAACTCTTATAAAGGAAAGCATTTAATTGGGGCTGGCTTGCTGTTTCAGAGGCTTAGTCCCTTATTATTATGGCAGGAAGCATGGTAGCATGTAGACAGACATGGTGCTGGAGAAATAGCAGCGAGTTCTACATCCAGGCTTGGGCTTCTACATCCAGGCTTGGCTTGAACGTTTGAAATCTCAAATCCCACCCTAGTGACACAGTTTCTGCAAAAAGTCCACACCTAGTCCGAAAAGGCCACACCTACTCCAAGGCCACACCTACTCTAACAAAGCCACACCTACTCCAACAAGGCCACACCTACTCCAACAAGGTTTTATCTCCTAATCCTTGTCAAGTAGCACCCTTCTCTCATGACCAGGCATTCATATATATGGCCTGGGAGCCATTCCTGTTCAAAGAAGCACACTCTTGTAGACTTACATGACTTGAGCTTTTTTGGAGACCAAAAGTAGCTGTTGAACATGGAACTGATATTATTATGGAACTGGTTATTATTATGCCAACTGTGAAGAAACTAATGCCAGACACCAAAGCGGTAGCTGCCTTGAACTTAGATTTCTTAGTCTATAAAAAAATAAATTTGTGTTATTTATAAACTACCCGGATTATAATACTTTGTCATAACAAACCAACTACACTAAGAAATACCAGGGAAAGCTGATATAATTAACACGGTCACTCATTAGTGCTATGATTAATTTCAAAATATGGTCCATCTGTGCTTTAATCATTAATTTGAGTATTGGATTGTATTAACATTCATCATATTGGTACTATTGATTTTTGATGCTTTTCTTAATAAAATTGACATCATTGATGTCAGTAAAATCTTACCATAATGCATTCAATAAAGATAATAAAATAAAATTTTATTTTCTATGTTAATCCTATTAACATCTGTAAAATTCCAAACTCTTTGTTTTTTCTGAATCCATAAAATTGGGCAAAATGAGAGTATATGGAGAGATATGGATATAGATATGGTTATAGGGGTAACTCAAGTATAGTAAACATATAGAAGCATATGTAAACACACATGTAATATACATATATAATTTTGTATTCATTTTCATCAAAAGTTGCCACTCTTAAGAATTCAGTTTCTTTTTATTAACTACTCTTTCTTATAGAATTTTTGAAAATAGATTTTTGTACAATATATTCTGATCACAGTTTTCACTCCTCCAAGATCCTCCCCACCTCCCCAATTCCCCACCTCCCCAGCCCACCAGCCCCAAATCTATATCTTCTCTCTCTCTCTC
>OU015746.1:50780426-50793805 GCA_907169655.1 Acomys percivali | reverse complement strand
TCTCTCTCTCTCTCTCTCTCTCTCTCTCTCTCTCTCTCTCAGGACTAATTTGTATCTTTACTTATTGTGGGCTTTATTTAGTTCCATTAGGTAACTTATAGTTTATATCTGCCACAGCATACCTAGTTTTGTTTAGAAACTTGAGCACTTGGGCTCTGCAGCAGCATCGTTCTGTCAGATTATACCTAGGAGGATTCTAGAAGAGCTCTCAAATGCTTCTGACGATGAAGGTAGATGCCTTTGTCCACATCACCCTTCGACAGGACTTAGGCAAAACTAGCCTTAACCTAGGTTTTCTTAGCCACCTGCCCAGCAAGTTCTGTGAAATATGCCCTTTGGTGTGGTCTTAGTACTGTGAGCCTGAAAAAAAAAAAAAAAAAAAAAAAAAAAAAAAAAAAAAAAAAAAAAAAAGACCTGGTATTATTTTACTCCTCTCTTTGTTCTACAATCCAGTACACGTTCAGTCAATTATACCCTCACAGTCTGGGCAGATGATGTATATACGAGCCGTCACATAAAATCCCTGTGCATTTACACTGTGTATTTGGATAACATATACACACAATAAAGCTTTCCGTAGATACTTTTTCATCCTGTGTTCTCACTTCTAAGTGAAATGAAAATCAACGCAAGAGATCACTGCATGCTTCACCCAGATGACATTACTGTCATGTGTACCATACCATAATTCATATATTAATATGTAAAAATGACATTTTTTAATAAAAAGTGTCACTTTAATTTAGAGCTGAAAGAGAAGACATAGGAAAATATTTTCCAATTCATTAGGCCACAGGCCCAAAGAAATAAATCCTTCTGATGAATCCTGTCATCGCACTGTAATTCCAACACTTCAATATTCTGAAATTAACCAGACCCATGCCGCCTTCTAGTTCACGATTTCAGCCTAAAATGCTTCCAGAAAGTTCCCCAAGCACTGGCTGTGAAATTACATTGTGCGCTAATGGGAGTCACTAGGCAGGGGGTAAAGAGGGTTTTTGCAACGTGTAACTGGTGTCAGATAATCAGTGAGCTCCTGAGTCAGGAAAGCGGCTTGTTTCTTTTCCATGGTCTACACACTGAAACAAACAAGGTAATTTTACAAGCAGGGATGCTGCTGCTGCTGCTGCCGACGCCGCTGCAGCTGCTGCTGCTGAAATGCTGTCTGTAAACAAGTCTGCTGCTTTGATCCCGAGGGCTGTTTTGGTGTCACTTATCCGTCATCTTTGGATGGCTCTTCTCCCTCATGCTACTCATGTACCTGGGGTCTTTACAGAAGCTGCTGATTCGATCTGCAAGGCCAGGAGAAAATGAACTGGTAAATTGGACGCCATTGCTCTTCTCTTTTGATTCCTCAGCGCTTCAGATCACAACCACCTCTGGCAAAAATGCCACGAGAGACTGATAATATTTTCCTTCCAGGCATTGGTCTTTCAAAACCTACCCCCTACTTTCAAAACACAGTCATCCCCTTAGCCCAATGGGGCTCCCAGTGCTACGAGACCCCAGACAGTGCTCACCACTGCCCTTGAGGGGGTTCCTCTGAACATCTACCCAGAATGGGGCTTAGTAAACACTACGCACATTTGTAGAGCAAGGGCTTCTAAAGAAAATAAAAGCACATAATTTTCCAAGTTCTCTCGATAGATTCTTTTAGAAGAGACATAGCCACACTTACTGAATTGGATTGTATGCTTGTACTTGGAATATACCTGTGAACAAAATAAATAGTCCTGTATTTGAAGAATTCAATGATGGGATAATGTTTAAGAAAAACCTTTAGAAATATCACTACCATTCCCCAATTCTAAGACAGAGGAAGTATTCTGCTTTTTCACTTTTTCCATTTATTTATCACAGAGTCTTTTAATACTTCATGTCAATAACATCTTCCATATTTTCAATTTTTTCTTTCTGCATATTCTCTGGTTACTGTAAGTTAAAGCCTCTATTTAGAGGCTGGGATGGTATGATCTATATTAGTCAGGAGTGCTAATTTGTTATGAGCACTCTTAGAATTTTAAGTGTTACCAAACTAATATTTTAATAATTTAATAATACCAATAATTTAAGCTGTCCTTTATGTATCTGATGCTTTAGCAGTGCACAAAACAATCAAGTTACCTTGGGGCTGTCTGTCCTAAGTACCTTTTGTGTTTGTTCATTTTGGAATAGAACAAGTGTGGAAGTAACTGTTATATCTTTAAAAAAAAAATATATATATATATATATGCACACACATATGTGACATAACATATGGTGTTATGTAACATAAGGTTAAGCAAGCCCAAAGCAGAGTCTCTAAACCCAGGAACCTGGTTCTCACTTTGTGGAAAAGTTAAAGGTTCACATATTCTCTGTTTTTCTGAATTACTAGAAAGGACCCTTTCCCCCACTCTGCTTCTCAAAGCAGGTACATAAGTCTCCCTTTCTTTGTAGGGATCATTGTCCAAGACTCCAGTGGACACCTGGAACTGTAGCTAGACCTGAACAGAAGTGTACAGCATCTATGATACAGTATAAGTTGTAAATTAGGAGAAGTAAGATTCTAATAGCAATGACTAATAATAAAATAGAATTATTACAATAAAGTTATGATGAAAATTATTTAAAACACATGATTCTTTTTTGTTTGTTTGTTTCTTGAGACAGGGTTTCTCTGTGTAGTCTTAGCTGTCCAGAACTCGTTTTGTAGACCAGGCTGGCCTCGAACTCACAGATATCTGTCTGCTTCTACTTCCCTGAGTACTGGGAATATAAGTATATGGCACCATGCGCAGCACACACAACTCTTATTACTACAACTTTTCACTTAATGTTTTCATAGCATGGCTGATCTTGGCTAGCAAACTCTAGAAAGTAAAAGGGGCACTATGAGTTGTTCTTTTTATACAGTAGTTGTCTTATAGAAGGGAACTTATCACATTTGTTTTACTAATATTCATCTGTTTGGTACATAACATAAAGTTCCCATGATTCCTTCTAATCATTGTCTTATTTAGTACATGTGAGCCTCACACAGGTCATGCGGCTCTGAATTTTCTCTCTTCCCTTAGCTTACTGTATCTAAAGGAACAGAAATTGAAAATAGCAAGGACCACAAGAGAGAGAGAGAGAGGAGAGAGAATAGCTTTGGTTAACTTGCATGGATATATTTTTTTTTAATTTCAGGCAGCAAACTGTCTCTATCATTTCTCCATTTTGGAAGCTGCTAACCTGCACTCCTGGCACACACAAGTAACTAATTTTGTTCCTTCTCAAGTCTCTCATGGGGTTGAAGACCAGACAGTTTAGTTTTACAATTAAGCTTAGTTGTTTAGGGGTTGGGATATTTTTAGGTATCAATAGATGTTTTAAGTTAATAGAAATGAGGTATGGTAGCATGATAGATATTGATTTACATTCAGAATTTTAGATTCTCCAAGACAGGAAAGATGCTCTCTTCAAGGCTGCCAAATACAAATACCCAAAGCACTATAAATTCATATATATATATATATATATATTTCCTGATTGTTCATGGTTCTTCTGGCTGCAGGTAATTTATTATATGTGTGTAATAATATAAATGTATATGTAAAAATATTTATTAAAATTGTAATAAAATATCCACAGTGAATAAAAGAGGAATGAGTACAGAAGAGGGATCTATGGGGTACATGAAAATTTTAAAAAGCAATGTTTCCCTTATATTTCCAAAACTTATGGAAAGAAAACTAAAATACCTTATCTGGAATAAGAAATGGAATTAGTGTAAAAATAAATCCTTTTGTACCATGTATCCAATACGTTAAGATGTGTGTGATAGACTAGATATCTGAATATAAAGGTGTTGATGGCATATACACACAACTATAGGGACGATAAAAATTCACAGTGACAGTAACTACAGTACAGTAATGAAATAGCTAGGCATAACTGGTCTTCACATTGATTTCATATCAGCATCATTCAAACACAAAAGCTTGTTGAACTTTGTCTACCTCAGAGTTTCAATTTAGAAGCATTTTTATCTATCTCTGGTCCCTTCCTGCTTTGTTCAAATATCTACAAAACACCTTCTTTTGTCTATGAAAAATATAATCATTAAGGTTTCACAATATACTAGGCAAGTGGCTAATGGGTGTGAACTATACCAACCTGAGGAGAAGAACAATCCACATAGCGTGTGGTGTGCTAGTAGGAAGCAATAAGAAACTAGGTGCACCGTACAAGATGGGCACAAATGACCATAGTGTTTGCATGATTCGAGGAGAATACAGAGAGCATTGGACAGCCCAGGAGGCAGTGAGTGCAGTGCTGGATGAAGACCAATTCTGCCAGTGTTGGGCAGAACCTGCTGCAACTAAATGGTTCAGTTTCTAGGGTCTTTTGTAGCTAAGCTGATGAGGGCCTGCCTTCCAATGCTAAAGGATTGAGGAAGTCAAGGACACCACAAGAACACCTACAGAGTAAACTAACCTGGGCCCATGGGGGCTACAGAAACTGAACCACCAAGCAAAGAGCCTGCATGTGCTGGACCTCGACCCCCTAAACATATGTAGCAGATGTGCAGCTTGTTCTTCATGTGAGTCTCCTAACAATTAGAGCAAGGGCTGTCTTTGACTCTGTTGCTTGCCTTTTGGTACCTTTCACATAGCTGGACAGCTCTGTCTGGACTAAGTGGGAAAGGATGCGCATAGTGCTGCTGCCGCTTGATGTACCAGGGTGGGTTGGTAACCATAAAGGGCCTCACTTTCTCTGAGAATGAAGAGGTTTGGGAATGGAGGAAGAGTGGGAGAGTGGGCTCTGATCAGGCTGTAAAGTGAATAAAAAATAATAAAAGTTTTAAAAAAGATGTAGAGAAGAGGACTAAATCAAATGCAGGACATGCTCCAGTAATCAAAATAATCTGCCAGTCAAACAAACCAAGACTAGAAATGGTGTGAGTATTCTAAGTTTAGGGCCTGATGAGTAAGATCCAGTAACCAACACAGACGTTCTGGCAGAAGCCACTTTGGAAAGCGATGCTGAATTCTGTTTAACTGTGTGGCAAGAGAGCATGTCAAGCAGTTGCATAGCCAAGTTCAGAGTCTGAGCCCCTGAGGGGATAAAATGAAGCCACCCACTTTACACTGTCAGGTAGGCAAGGCTGAACACAAGAGTCATGAAACAAGGCTGCAGTGATTTTCTTATACAGTCTGAAAACATGTCCTTCAACCCAAGCTTCATGGGACCTCCTGTCCCCTTGGTGTTTGGCATAAGTGGACTTTTGCATAGACTTGCTTCCTATTTCTACTACTGTGGTTTTATATTATTATTATTATTATTATTATTATTATTATTATTATTATATGAGTAATTTATCAAGTGATCATGGGGGAAGGGTACCCTAGAGAGAGAGAGAGAGAGAAAGAGAGAGAGAGAGAGAGAGAGAGAGAGAGAGAGAGAGAGAGAGACAAAAAGACAGAGAGGGAGAGAGAGGAAGAGAGAAGAGAGGTAAGACCTACTACTCTGTTTTTTAAATCTCTCTGTTCCTTCAGCTGCCAGTCCTGTGACTTGCACCCATAGCTAGCCACATACTACCTTTCACTCAGCACCTCCCTCACATCAGAAATTAAAACCTACAAGTAGATGCCAAATGTGACACTGGTGCCTTGTTTCAGGCAACTTTTGCCATTTTTGATGAAAATACAGAGCAGGCTACTTATAAAGTAGAGAGATTTATTCAGCTCATATTTCCAGGAGCGGAAGTTAGGTGGAACAGCACAGGACATGGCGTGGGGGTTACATCAAACTCCCCATGTCCACCCTCTCCCAATAACAGCAGTGTGGGATGAACGTCCACTCACAGTGGATCCTTGGGGAACATGTAGACCATACCCCAACTACGTACAGAGCACCGCTCAAACTGAGGCACCAGCCAAGGACAATATAGGCGGTAAACTTTAAACCCCTACCCAGATCTAGCCAATGGTCAGAACAGTCTCCACACTTGAGTGGAGAGTGGGATATGACTTTTTCACATACACTGGTGCCTCACATTTGACCATGTCCCCTGGAGGGGGAGACCTGGTGGCACTTAGAGGAAGGACAGCAGGTCACCGAGAAGAGACTTGATACCCTATGAGCGTATACAGGGGAAGGTAATCCCCCTCAGGAATAGTCATAGGGGAGGGGAATAAGGGGAAAATGGGAGGGAGGGGAGAATGGGAGGATACAAGGGATGGGATAACCACTGAGATGTAACAAGAATAAATTAATTTAAAAAAAACTCTCACATATTTCATATGTTTCCTATGATTCCCTACCTCCCTCATAGTGAAGTTAGAACCACATGACCAGTTGTGGTGGGTACACTAGAAGAAGAAATAAGTATCACATTCAGCTCAAGGCCAACTAGGTCTCCTCTGGCCGTGTGCTCAAGACAGTGTTACCCCAGGATGGATGCTACCCCACACAGCACACAGTGGATAGTATGTAAACAAGGATTAAATCTTGGTTTGGCTAAGCCACTGAAATTTAGGGAGCGGTATGTTGTGGCCAGTGGTATTACCGACAACAACTCACATGGCAACCTAAAGAATCTCGCTGTCTGAAAATGAATAAGCTGTTTCCAAGTGAAGCTAAAGAAGAGTCAATGGACAGAATGCAGCCTCCTGGAAGGGAGATCTAAATGGCCTGTGTTCCACACTGCACCTTCAAAAATGCCATGTCATTTGTCCTCCAACCATGGTCATTAAACTTACAATAAAACAGAGAAGAATTAATACATTCTCTCACCTATTAGAGCATCACGTGAGACGAAGCACTAGGCTGTGAAGACCACCCCAGCTTGCAAAGCTACTTCCTAGGTTTTGGTACATGGTTGCTTTCATTAGAAATCAGTCAGCTATTTATTGTTACTGTGACTAAATTGTCTACAAACAACACATAGCAACACTGAAGAAAATTACCCAGGAGCATTCTTTTTAAGGCCTTCAATGTTGAACTAAAATATATACACATACTATAATTTGACCATAATTATGCTCTTCCACTGCACCATGGATGGACATTGAATACTTCTGATATAAAATTCAGTTTCATAATTATGTGGTAGGCTACTCTTATTTTAAACATGACATAATCTTAGGTTGGAACCTAGTGATGGTGAGTTTTCTGTGAGTTTCTGCACTCTCTACAGAGCCATTCTTTTTCAAGAGAAGTGAATGGCAAAAAGACAGGACTCACTGGGAGGTTGAAGCCAAAACTTTTACTTAGGGTTAACCATATTCTCCTTCCCAACCCCAGTAAGCATATGAGGTTACATGACTGACATGTGGTGTGATTATGGTTTACTGAGCACAAGACATAAGATGGTTATAAAGTTTGGGCATGAAACCCATGGTATGCCAACACTACACATTTTCCCACACCCATCTGGGGCAAAGTGCATCTGTTTCTTCACTTTGTTTGTGGATGGACTTCTTACATGTCATTGGAATCCCTACTTTGTTACAAACCAAAATATGAAGCTATGGCACTCAAAAAGTTCAAACATTTTCATATTTAAGATCATCTCATGTCGATAGTCACATTGTTACAGTGGTTGAGTTAGCTTTTCAATTCTCAAATTATGTAATACAGTCATCTTTTATATTTACAGGACTGAGAACAGTCTCCAAAGCAAATTTGTAAGAAACATATTTGCAGAATTGCCAAGTTAGCAAGATATAATAATTGGATCAGATTGAGGGTAGAAAGCAGATCACCAGGAAAACAGCATCAAGACAGTGTTCTAAATGAAGAGTATATGTTTAAGGGAGGCGAGTTCTTGGGAGATAAATTTTAAATCTGGCACAAAATGGCAGCATGGTTTCATTTAGCTAGAAAACTAAAGTTCAAACATCCTTAGGAGTTTGGCACAGTAGTAGTAAGGAGTGTATTGATACAGCAGAACCTCTGAATGTACCAAATAAGATATGCAGGACTAATGAGTCTATGCTTCTCATTCCTGATCCCTAAAGAAGACATTAATAAAGATTCCCGGCTTTGTTGATGATGCTCTGAGATTCTGGAAAAGACACTTCCATGTTAAGTTGAGATGATGCAATATGAACATAGTCCACCAACACCAAACTCTGCACTTGCTCACCATCTTGCTCACCTGGCACATAAGCAATCAAATACCAAATTGATACACACACACACACACACACACACACACACACAGAGAGAGAGAGAGAGAGAGAGAGAGGGGGAGAGAGAGAGAGAGAGAGAGAGAGAGAGAGAGAGAGAGAGAGAGAGAGAGAGAAACACTCATGCATGCACACACACCTCATGCACGCACGCACACATGCACGCACACACTCACACACACAGTCTGAAATCTTGAAGAGCCTAGACAGAAGCAAATCTGTGGGTATTGCTCTGTGTCTTTCTGAGTATTTTCAATGGAATTACAGTATTTTATATCCACTTGGAAAATGGTTTAACTCATGTGGCCTCCCCTTTCTGTGACACTGCCAGAAACCCCAGGAAGTAAGTGGAGCCCAACTATGGTCCCTGTTGCCCCTTCTTCACCAACAATAATTCACTTTCTATTGTTACACAAAATACCAGAGGCTGAATTGTCCAAAATAAAGGAAGTTTATTTAATTAGCTGTTTTAGAGGCTGAAAGTCAAATTAGTTTTAGTTTAATTTAGACCCTGGAATGGATCCCGTGGCCTTATAATATTGTGGATGGCATCGTGGTATGTATAAAAGAATGAGACCGATGATGATACAGGGAGCAGGAGGACATAAAGATGCTAGTTGTGAATGTGAAACGCTTACTCTGACTGGAACTACAGAATTCCTCCTGAGATCATTGTTGCTCAACAATACAAGCACCTCTTTCATATCCCACTACCTCAGAACAGTCATGTTGATAAAGAAGTTTCCACCATTCAAGGCCCAATCTCAGCACACCTCAAGCGCCAGGAAGAGCTTTGCATTATGGGAAAACATTATGACCACACTGGTGACCTTCACCTGCCTTTAGAATTGTTCTCTTGGCTGAAATTTCCTTCTTTCTAAGCACCAGCTGCCACACTGGAGTCGAAGATACTGACAAGGACCAGAACTCTTCATGAATTTTAATATGAGCCCTTGTTGGGAGCAGTCATTGAGACCACTGGCTACTCTTGCAGAGGACCTGTGTTTGGTTCCCAGCACCCATGTGGTGTCTTAGAATCATCTGTAACTTCAGTTCCAGGGGAATTGGCACTCACTTCTGCCCTCTATGGGCAACAGATCCAAGCACATACACACACATGTGGGCAAATAGTGATAAAATTAAAGCATGAAATCTATTTTTTTAAGGATTCAAAACCATTCAAGTTACCCTCACTAGATGTGGATTATTCTCTCTGACTCTATTCATGGCTCCAGCAGGTAGGACCATGGCTCCTATAATGTCAATTATCATGGCTCTGCCTCACCACACAGGTACACCTGGAAGTACCATAAATTATTACCCAAAAGTGAGGCAGGAAGCTTTGTTGTTGTTGTTGTTTTCATGGATCAGAAACAAAATAGAGAAAAATTTAAGCCCAACCCCCAATTAGTATTTCTTCTATTTAGGCCACTGAGAAATGTATGGAAGTGAGATACTTTTTATTGAATTAACTACTAGGTATTATTTTATAAATTAACTCAGCAAACATCCCTCCTGAGTGTCTCCACCTAATGAGAGGGGTATTTGTGGGTTATTATAGAAGTTGGTTTCCCTTTTCCTTTTGCTTGAGTTTGGACATGTGCTTTTTGAACAGGCACTGCACCAGTTTGAGGGTTTTTCATCTTGGAGTCTGAGACATAGTGAAAGAAACATAGTAATAATGGGATGAGAAAGAGAGGAGGAGAGGAAACAGGGGAAGAGAGAGAGGAAGGGGGAAGAGAGAGAATGCTCCATCTCTACCTCATAGATAGTCACCCCAGGGATGATGGCACACATATAAATGTATACAGTGAATCTTTGGCTTTCTTCCCTCAGCTGAGCACCTAATTGAGTTCACGGGAACCAGCAAGTGACTCCAGCACTCACAGCAGAAGTGCACATCGTGTCATGATGAGACTTGTTAACTCCTCCTCACTATAAGTCATCAAACGCTGGTGCATTTTGGATGTAGAAATGTAAAATGGAAACCAGAGCATGTCCTGTGCTCTCCATCCTGCAAATACTTAAGATGCATCACTTGCTATAAGCGCCACCCATTGCTTGTTGTGAGAACTTAAAATTAAACCCCCTGCAGGAAGATCTCTTGGATCCTCTAAATAGCATCCCTTACCCCTATGCTGGGAGTGATTTCAGGGAACTTGCTGAGATGGAATGCAGAGGGTCAGGACTAACCCTGAGCTGCTGCTGCTGCTGCTGCTACTGCTGCTGCTGCTGCTTTTTTTTTTAATATAGAAGTGACTACTGGGAATAAGTAGAAATTATTTTCAATCTAGCTTCTGACAGAAAGCTGTTCTTTTAAGAGCAAACTCTAGAGTAAAATAACTTCCGCGTTTTTTATCTAACACCTAAGTCATCTTCTGTCCCCTGTGGCAATGCATGCAAGCCAACTACTTCCCATAAGCAGTTGTTTGCCTCCAATATTTACAGAAATTCTACAGAAGCCTGGGCAGGACTTGGGCTTGGCAATGACTTACACTAATGTTGAACATACCTTCCTGGAAGCACTATGTGTCCAGCTAGAGATTTCAAGGAAAAGGACAAATATTTCCCTAAACAGCTGTTAAAATAGAAGGTTCCAAATTACATTCTTATATTTGCTTTCATGAAGAGTGAGGGACCCATGAAGTATAGCTCACCTGCTAAAGGCATGTGCTACTGAACCTGGCAGCCTGAGTTTGAGACCCAAGATCCACATGATAGAAGGAGAAAAATGACCCCTGCTAGTTGTTCTCTGACCTCCATATGCATGTAGCAAATGCATGAATGTGCAGCTCGCATGTGGGCACTCACATTTATGTATACACACTAAAATAAACCAATGTCAGAGAAAGAAAGAGAAAGAAAGAAAGAAAGAAAAAAGAAGAAAGAAAGATCAAACCAACAGCCATGTTTTATATGCCTTTTGTTTGTAGAAGACCTATTTACTCTATTTTGAATGAGCAACAGCCCCTCCATGGATACAACACGAAGGCCTTTGAATAGCTCCTCCGGCACCAGAAAACTCTTGGATAACTGCTATGTCACTACTCTGCATACCAGGGTTTGATGGCCCAGATATCATTTGAGTCCCTACAGGTAGACAGCTGTTACCCTCCCTAGCTCCTCTGGCTCCTGGAAACAAAGTGAAATGAAGCTGTTTGCAGCTGCAGGAATCAGCACTGCCATCTGCTTGGCTCCCCAGAAGCTCCCAGCCAAGGACTTTGCATCCAACTGCTGCACAGCGGAGCAGGCAGTTTTCTGTAGGGAATTGCTTTGAAGGTCACCTCTTGTCATCTCCAGAAGGCCATTTGCAGGAAGAAGCACATGGCAGCTCTGACCCTTGGCAATCTATCTCTGCTACTGTTCAGAAACTGCCCAAGAAAATAAATATTCAGGGAGGCTTTCTTCCTGTGGGTTTCTTTCAAGCTCTTTGGCAATGTAGCCATTTATCCCTACACAAAACTCTGCCTGGAAGTTTGCCCACTCCGTGTCCTTCTTTTTGGCCAACCATTCGTCTAAGCAACACACCATTCTCCAGCCCTCAGATATAGTAACCACACAAGCCCAAGTCTTCCACTCTTGATTTTTTTTCTGAATCGTCATTGTCCATCTCATCTCAGAACTCCCCCAATGAGATTAACCAATAACTCAGTCCCATGTCCTTATCCAACAGCATGAATCCACTTGGACTTCCCTCCTTTCCCAAAACAGCACCTACAAAAAGATGCAAGCATATTTCTACCCAGATGATGAGTTAACTCTTATCTTCCTCACCTAATCACCTGAGGTTTCCAACAATGACCAATAGTCTGGAACCTATTGAACTATTCACAACTCAAACCAAGTATTACAATCATGGAGTATGGACTTTACCAGTAAATTCCCAACACTTCCCAAAAGTCCTCTAGTTCTTGGCTTTACATCTATCCTTTTGACTTACAAAGGAACCTAGATATTTCTTCTGGAGAAATTTCTCCAATGCAATTTTCCTTCTTTATCCCTCTGTTCAAAAACCTTCAATTGTCCCTTATGTTGAACATAAATATCCTCATACTCATGTCCAAGGCTTGTGCAATATATACCTTCCTAGCCTACATATCTGGCCTCACATCCATCCCACATCTAGTGTTTATAGATATATAGACTACAATTTGGATCTGGAATGTTCTTCAAGGACCACTATGTAAAATGTGCACCCTCAACTATTGGAAAGTGGTAGACATTTTAGCCTCTGATCCCTTTTGTTTACTTCCCAGTCATGAAGTGAGAGCAGCTTGCTCTGAAGTGTATCACTGCCATGATTGCTGCTTCACCGTAGGCATAAAAGCTAGGGGGCAATCATGACCCCGAAACTGTGTAAAAGTAAACGCTTGTGTATAAGGTCATTCCAACCCCTGCTTTTGCATAGTGATGGAGAGCTAACTACCATGCAGGCCATCCTGTTAAATAAGTCCTCCAGGGCAGTGTTTACATGAACCACATTTTGAGTACTACTCCATAGTTCAGAACTTAGAGCATGCCACTCGTACTGTGTCTCAGCCTCTTCCTGCTTCTGACCTACTCGGGCCTTACCTACTCTTTAAACTCGTTAACTTTCATTTTCCTTCTGTCTTCTTACACTTGGAACCAGTGTCCTTTCCCCAAGAAAGACTTCCAAGATGGCTCAATATTTATTCTACAGTCACAGGTGAATTATTACTTAAATCATTATGTTGGCGTTTGTCCTTCACCAGGACCTTAGATAAGTTTGGTTATTTTTATGTATATTGTCTATTTATAATATTTGAATACTATTTACTAAAAATGCCTCTGAAGTTATCTGTAGCTGAACTGTTTAATGAAAAATATTTTATTTAATTTTTTAATAATTCATACATGAGAGTATTTACATCATTTCCACCTCTCCCACTCCTCTGTCCAGCTCTTCAGTGACCCATGCCATTCCCTGTAAAACTCATAACCTTTTCTATAGTTATAATTGATTCATAGAGTTAAAATAGATATACACATTATATATATATACATATATATGTACACACACACATCATTACCTTCTCAGGAAAGTCAAAAGGAACAATAAACGTGCCATAATTGACATGATATATTTGTAAAAAATACTAGAAAATACAGAGATATATGGAGCATTGAGTATGTGTGTGTGTATATATATATATATATATATAGTGTAGGAGCACTGAGTATATCATATATTTGTATGTT
>OU015746.1:50706914-50780416 GCA_907169655.1 Acomys percivali | reverse complement strand
CTGAGTATATGATGATATATTTGTATATTAGCACATACTCAGTATATTTCAAAATACATTCTCATTTAGATGGATAGATAGATAGATAAATAGATAATGAAAATTTACCATATAGACTCATATATTTGAGCATTTTGTTCCCAGTTGATGGTATTATTTGAGGATGTGTGGACTTGGAGCAGTTGTGTCACTGAAGGTGGGCTTTGAGAGTTATAAGTCTGTGCCATTTCCAGTTTGTTCTTTCTCCCTAATGTTCCAGGAAACATTGTTACTGCTTACTGCTATGCTTTGCTAGCAAGATGAACACTTATCCTTCTGTAACCAAAAGTCTAAATAAAACCATTCTTCTATCACTTGCCTTGGTCATGTGGTTTTAGTACAGCAATATAAAATAATATGCAAATATGTAGCTTACTGAGTATGTTTAATGTAGCTTGTATATAAACATATTTAGGGATGACTATGGATTGAGTAAGATAACCATTTTAAAAATTCATTGTTTTGGTTTTTTGAATGTTTGTTTTTTGTTTCTGTTGCTACAAACAACTAATAGGTCTATGAAATATGGGCTGGAGAACATATTGTTGTTTTCAGGTAGTGTTTGAGCAAAAACATCTGACAAAAACAAATGACTAACTGTATTTCCCTTAACCAAAAGCCAAAATAGTAAAGCTTTTCCTTACTATTTATATATGGCATTATATCCTAACAAATTAGTTCACATCAGTCATGATGCCACTGCTAATATTAACCAGGTGGTTTAGAGGCGACATTTATCTTGTGGAAAATACTACTTCTAGCATATGGCATTGCTGGCCAACTTGAGTTAATTTCTGCCCTCCCTTGACATCTCACCACATCTTCCTGATTTCCCTTATGCCCTTTTCTCTTCTATTTTGCTTGATGACCTTATTTCCCTACACTTTACCCCTAGACCTTTCTCTTGGGCCCTCTTCTTCTCTCACTCCACTTTCTCTGGAAGAATGACTTCTGTGTCTCTCCAGTACAACTTAAGTGACAAATACACCACCACCCATAATTCTGTTCCATGTATCCCACTTTCATTCATGGCTACACTAGATTTTCTACCTTTCCCAAGCTAACATCTTCAAATCAAAAGCAGTCCTATTTCCACCTACATGATGATTGGCTACTGACTCTGAATACTGCTGATAATGAGTACTGCATTTGCATCATTTCTTCTTCCCCCACTCTCCTTTTCAACTCTCTCCTCATGTGGCCTACTCCACTCCCTATCAAATGTATAAACTCTTCTTCAGTTATTATTGATGTGTCTAGATAGACGATAGGTATAGATAGAATACACACACACATATGAGAGAGAGAAAAACAGGTAGACAGACAAATGGATGGATCTATGTAGAGTCACCTCTACTTCTAATTGAGATCACCATAAATTCACATAAGTCATGGTGTCCTTGTAAATATCAGGTAGGGAGTTCAGGGATGATATTTATCTTGCAGATAATAAGCATTCTGCTTCAGTCTCCGTTGCTGCTGCTTGGTATCAAGTTTCCTTCACATGAACCCCTCCTGCACTTGATGTTCTTCAGGCACTACAAACTGAATACCTTCTCCTTTCTCCCTCTCCTTTTCATCCATCCTGGGAAACTCCATAGCCATGGTCATTTTCTCTAGCTAATAGCCCAGAGTCATCATTTATCTTTTTCATTACCACTCTCAACAGCAGCCTTCATCTTTTGCAGTTCTGTCTCTAATAGTTCTTCTGCTTTCAAAATACAGATTCATCAGTGTAATTAACACTGGCTGTTTTGATTGTCAAGCCTGGAAATTTTAATGGCTTATGGTAAACGGTGCTTGATATGCATTTAACCAAATCTGATTCAGGCTGTGTGATCTCCTTCAACTGGTAAGTCAGGGTCTATCCTTGCTGCTGCATAGTCTTGTCACATCCTCTGTGCTTGCTGATGGAAGGGAGGAAAGTAAGCTGTTTAGCTCTTGGCTATCTCAGTCAGAAGCAACAACGGAAGTGACATATCTTACGTGATTTATTTAGCCACAAGAAAGACCAAAATAAAGAGATATGTGGCCTATGTGATGAGCACTTCATGTATACGGAGAACAGTTCAACTACATTAATCCACTTATAACGACATTCTTATTTCCATTGTAGTTCCATTCTCCCCACATGCTTCCACTAGAAACATTTATTTATTATTTCTTCTTTGAAAAATAACAACAAAAAAGATCACAATATGCTGCAACCTACACAGCTTGGGGATTGACCTGACTGGGCAACAGGGAATGAAGAGTCGACAGACAAACATAAAAGAGGTGTATTCAGTGGGGCCATAGGCTTTGATGAGGATGCACCAACAGCCAGTAATTTCTCAGAAGCCTGGAAACTCAGCTACTTTTTATACACAGCTGAAGGAAGAGACCTGTTAGCTCATCTCAGTAAGGGGTGTTCAAGCAGTATGAGGCCGAAGTCATCTGAGAGAAGGAAGCTGTGGTTGACACTTTATGCACACATTGTCAACATCCATATCAGTCAGACCAGGAAATAGCTTTGCCATTCTCACATCTCTGACCCTCGGAAGTGCAAGCCTTTCCCATAGGTCTGAGGCACTGGGATCCTTGATGTGGCCATGCTCATGTCAACAATATATACGTACTCAGGACTTCATGTGCTCGCTACTATCTCAGTCCCTCCTCCACCTGTCAGTGGGTCTCCACTATTAACAGAACGAAATGTGTATGACTACAAACTATTTTTCTAACATCATCGCCATACCTACAAACTCTCTGTCAGAAATACACCTGAGGAACATTCCATTCATTCTCTTTCCTGAGTTACACACAGCAGTGCCTTCCTGGACTACATAGAAATGTAATTTAAATGTTCTGACTTTACTTTGAATTGTTATGTTAATGTGAATGTTGAATTTGGAACCATAAAAATATATAAGTAAACAAACCATTCTTAGAATTCCCTTATCTTAAGAAAACAGGCCTAGGGCTTAGTTTTCTTCTTTGCTCCTTAAATTAAGAATGTGACCACAGTTGGCCATCATCCCCATCCTATGTACACTGTAATTCTTTCAAAAAGCCAGTAGTGAATGCTGTTGCCTTTTTGAAGACAGGTTCCAGATCCCTAATGAGACTATTAGGGGGAAATTGGACATACTTAACAGCTGATGAATTTCATAGAAGATTTAGAGTATTTCCCTTCTGGTCCAGGCCATGACCACACTAGCCAGGATTCTGTGCCAGGAATTGCCCCTGGGATCTGTCTTGTATGTAAGGGAAGATGAGGTCTTTGTTGCTGACAGCCTAAGCCACTAGAAGCTAAGAGTATTCAAACACAGAATAAAGAAAGTTCCTTTGGGAAGCTAGGCTGCTTTAGCGATGGAGGGAGGAATGAGTGGGAAGGCAGTGTAGCCACCTTGAAGCAGCCAGGGGTCTGAAGACAGATGAAGAACAAGTGTTCTAAGAAGTCTGGTGAGCTTCTGAGGTGAGGCAACTCTTCGAAGCTGAAGGGATCTCATTTACATATTTCCTCGGATGATAAGTGATTGCATAAACAGTGTATCGCAGACTAATTTTGTGAGACGTTAATTTGGTTTTGTTCTCTGCAGCTCCTCCAGGACATCCATTCGCACTCCCAAAGTCTGGATTCACTTCAGTCAAGGGCTTTGCGCAGCATGGAGGAAAACCTGCTACCTTGTTTGAGGCATACTTCTTGTCCTTGTTTGTTGTCAAGTTCTCAGAGGAGACTTCAAAAACCCTAGAGGAAAGTGACAAGGATATTACAAGCGGAGCAAACTGGAAGCTGGAAGGAGAAAAACAATCTACAGTTTTCTGTGTGTGACCTCCAAAGGTGCCTTAAAGAAGGTGACACCAAAGAGCTCCCCAAGCACCCCAGCCCTAGGTATGTTGACTGAGAGCTCAGCTCTAGGCTATGTAGAGGTCTCAGAAGCAATCAGTATGTCCTGACAACTGAGAACCTGCCATTTACCCTAGAAGATAACTGTGGTGTGCTTTTTGTAGTTGTTGTTTTGTTTTGTTGTTGTTGTTTGTTTTGTTTTTTACTAACTTGACACAAAGCCAGACATATCCAAGAAGAGAGGAGCTCAATTGAGGAACTGCTGACATAACACAGACTTTTAGTCAAGTCTATAAGGAATTTTCTAATTAATGACTAGCCTTTATATGAGCCCTGAACAAGTAGCCCTGGGCTGTATAAGAAAACAGGCTGAATAAGCAAGCCATGAGAAACAGACCATTCCTCCATGCTCCTTGTTTCAGTTCCTGCCTCCAGGTTCCTGCCTGTGTTCCTGTCTTCCATCCCCCTAACAGTAGGCTGTAATCTGTAAATCAAATAGACCCTTTCCTCCCCAAGTTTTGATGTTTTATCATAGTGACAGAAAGCAAACTAAAACAGATATTGGCACCAGAAATGGCCTGCTGCTGCTGTGACAAACCTGATAATATTTTGGGAAGGATTATAAAATAAATTTGAAACTTTGGGCTAGAAAAACCTTAATGAGCCATTGTGGAAACATGAAAGAAAATTCTAAGAGCAACAGTACAGACATTGAATGATTGACATGTGTAGTTTCAGAGGCCTTTAAAGACCATTAGAGCCATCCATGTGATACATTTTAATTAAGAATCTGTGGTTTTAGGTCAGATGAAGAATTGGCTGTGGTTAAAAAGAGAACAACACTACTAACATGAAACTTTGTTTTACTGGGACAATCTATCCTGTTGGCTGGGCTTAATAGATCAGCTGTGATTAAGAAGAGACTAAAATCTGGGAAGCATTCCCTCAAGGTCAACACACGGAAGCTTGTGATCCAGAGGGGACCAAGCTTGCATCTCATATAGACATCTGAACTTGATAATGTGTAATAGTCTTTCTCATCATTCCGGTTTTGAACACATGAACAAGCACCGTGAAATGCTGGGAGAGGCTGTTGGCGAAGGTGCAACCTCGGGTACATTGCAAAGCCCAGGACTGAAGGGGGAATGGAGAAAAGTTGAGGCTTGATCCAAAACAAAGCCTAGGAAAATCTATTGATGAAGGTGCATGTGAGATTTAGTACAGACTCCAGAAGACTGTAATGTCAGAATGGTAGAACAGCCATGAAGAAGAGCAGCAGCTGAGGCCATGTGCTTTGGAGCCCAAAGAATCATGAATGGGTCCAAGATGTCCAGTCCTACACATCTACACTCTTAAATTTTGCTTTTGATTTGATTTGATGATGGTTGTGCTATGGTTCTTTCTTCTTGAAATAAGAAGTATAAAACTTTTTTTTTTTTTAATAGGTGCTCACAGTTAAGAAAGAAGATTTTTGGATTTGGGGTATTTTAAATAAACAACTTTTAGAGTGTTTGGAATTTTTAAAAGATTGGTGTTTTAAAATTATACTATGTTTTACATTATTTTATTAATATTAACATGATGTGTTGGCTACAAACAATAAAAGAAAGTTTAATAGCTATGTGTTTGTATACCAACTTAAACAGGGGATCAATTTTAGCTGGTTGCTTTATTTTTGTTTTTTCTCGAGTTGTATTTGTGATATCCGGTGTCCAAGGCATTTCTCATAGAAAGTATTGCTCTAAAACGTCATTGTTTAGATGCAATGGCTAAATCACACTCTCAGTCATAAAGGACTACATGCTTTACAACCAGTCTCCCTACAGGGGAAATGGTAGCAATCTTCTGAGTCTAGGATATTAAGTAGACAGCATGGGGCCAACAACTAAATGTTGGGACCTAAATTATAGCTACTTGGCTCTACCTCTATATCTGCCAAGAAAGCCAAGGTCTGGTTACTTCATATTTTCTGAATGAGAGTCATTTAGAAGACTGATTCTGACTGGATATTCATACTATCTGCTGGTGAGTGAGAGGCACTGCCCATCTCCTTTGATGAGCCATTATGGAAAAACTGAATGCCAGCAGACTTTTCCTTTCTTGAAAAGAAACCCTGTCAAAATTAGTCACTGCAGAGGAACCCCAGTCAGAGCTGAGTTGCAGAGTTCTGGGCAATGTACAGAAGAGACAGCTCCAATTCCAGAATATATTTCCACCAGAAGCCATTTTTAGAAGAAGAAAGATGGGCCTCCCCAGTTTTAATTTTTGGTTGGTTGGTGATCAAATTGGAGGAATTTGCTAGATACTCAGAATGAATAGAAAGAAAATACAGGCTGATACAGAAAGAATACCTGGATGGAAGCAAGACTTAGAAACCAAATCTCTATAAGGAGGTGAAGGATATCCCTAGAATACAATAGATGGTGGAAAACTACAAAATAAAATTGTGCTTAAAAAGTGCTAAAATAATGTTAAAACCAAGCGCTGAGCTTTCCTTTCTGAGTGAGTAAGAGGGAAAGGCACAGGGTAACTGATTTTTCCCAAATCCATTCAGTGCTTGCTATTTGTGTGACTGTCACCACCAGCCTTAAGACCAAAAATATACTTGAAGTCAATGAACTTGAAAACCATTGTGGTTCAAATTTGAAATACATGAGTACTCTATACATCTGTATGCATCAGTGCTATTGGACAGAATTGGGAAGAAAATGGTGACTAATAGCATGCATCTTTTGGTCACACAAAAAGCAGCACTAAAGCTGCTCCAGGAAGACTCTTTGCTGATGTGCCAGTCTGCTGCCAAAGTCTTGTAAACACAGAATCCTTCTTCATACTGTGGCACCATGAGGATGTGGTGCCCATCTCAGAATCCTCCAGGTGGCAGCCAGAGGCATACTCCGGCAATAATTCTCCACAGTTGAGTGGAGAGTGGGGTCTGACTTTCACACGTACTCTGGTGCCTCATATTTGACCACTTCCCTTGAATGGGGAGGCCTGGTGGCACTCAGAGGAAGGATAGCAGGCTACTAAGAAGAGACTTGATACCCTATGAGCATATACAGGGGGAGGAAATCCCCCTCAGGAACAGTCATAGGGGAGGGGAGTAAGGGGAAATGGGAGGGAGGGAGGAATGGAAGGATACAAGGGAGGGGATAACAATTGAGATGTAATATGAATAAATTAATAAAATAAAAGATTAGGAATGGGAGAAAGGCAAATCATTGCCCTTGAGGCTTCTAGTTCAACGTGTAACATTTCCATCCCAAACATGAGCAACCGCCGTGTTTTGTTGGAAGATGGCAGGCTTCATGAGAGGAAGCTGCCCTCTTTCCAACAGACTTGGTGTATAACCAGCATGGTTCTGTTATGGAAAGGATGAAGTAGTTAAAGCCCCAGGCCTTCCCTGACCATCTCACCTAAACAAGGCTCATGTGCTCCCTAAATTTCAACACCAATTGGTTATATTATGTGACTTTGGTAATCTCTGCTTCAATCCCACTTGGTCTAATGGAACACTTAAATTTTAGACTGTTTGGCTTAAGGCAGTATTAAACTTTCATATATTATCTATACTTGTATTGTTATAAAAACAAGACCAAATATTTAAAGCTTTGCCATTCAAATCCCATTTATGTGAGAACCAGGACTAGAACTCACAAGGAAGACCACCCACTACTGGAAATGTTTCCCCCACTTTTTAAGTTTTTACCACCTATTTGCTTCGTTTATTGCCTTAGAGGAGTCTTGCTCACTTGCAAATTATAACTGGACATGTTTCAACTAAAGAGGATGCCAATCCTGATATATACTGATCTCCAAGATAACTGTCATGAATGTAGAATTTGAATCTCTAAGGCCACAAATAAGCCAAATACAGAAAACCTAATCATTCTGTAAGGGGGCAGAAAGAGGAAAACTGTGGAAAACCCTTGTCATCCAATGAGATACTATGAAATCATTTCCCGTCAAGTTTCAAGCTGAATTTAAGAACTTTAATGAGTCAAGATGCTGGCTTAACTACTGAAAAGGGGCCATTACAGCCCTTGCTGTGTGCTTTGAATGATTTCCTCATTCAACCTTCCTTCAGCCACAGCTCACTGGCATAGATGTCTGAGTGTTCTTGTCTGCTCCACTATTGATTCAGATCAGAACTGTCTATCTAAAAATTATATTTCTATTAGGGAGATATCAGACAATACCTTAGTTAAAAAACAAAAAAAACATCATTTGTATCCAAGCCATCTTTGATTAAGTTTACTTCTTCTATAATGAAAACCTAATTTAAAACCTATAATTTATTATCTTATATCCTGACAGGTGTGCAACATGTTATTTTTAATCATTTTATGTTTAGTATAAGACACTCTGTGTCCATGAAGTGCCCAGAATCCTGTGTTGTGGAGGAGTCACCTAAATCCACTTTAGCTCAAGGACATGCAGAAGGAGCTTGTGCTCTGCCATCTAGTCTAAAGGGGGAGGTTTCCCTCACCTGTCAAACAAGTAGATAGGCCTGACAGCTTTTCACAAGTTCCCAGTACTTATGCCTTGCCACAACGGCACTTCAACCCAGGCAAAGAATCACTGTAAGGAATGAAGGCAGCCCCTTGCAATCTGCCATAACCTGTTTTGCAAAAACACTTTTTGTTGTTGTTGGAAGATATTAAAGACTAAAGGAAGTGGGAAAACATCACTCAGTTATGATTGAGAGACAGTCCTGCTCAGATAGCAATTCCCCAAAGATGATCTCTAGCTTTAACATACTCCTGGTATACTTATTTGTAGACATTCAGAAGCTGATTCTACAATTCACATGGAATTTCTAGAGATCCAGAATACCTGAAGTCATCCAAGAAAAGGAAAAGAACTTAGGAGAGCTCTCTCTGAACTTTAAAAAGCAGTGACAGCAGTCACACTGACTTCAACACAGTGGTAGTCAAGACAACACAGTACTGACATAAGTGGCTAGGAAAGGCTGGGAGACACAACTGAAGTCGCCCTCAAGAATCCACAGGCCCGTGGTTAACTTACCTTCAGAAAGGATGTTGACATCATCCAAGAGAAAAAGAGTAGAGGTTTTCAAAATATGATACAGATACAGATATGCAGTAAAAGCAGAAACAAAAACAAGACCCGTATCTTCGCATCATTCACAGCACACACAGAAATAGTCTTAATATAAAAGATCAAAGACCTAATTGCAAGAATTAAAACACTTAAAAAGAAAAAGAGAGGAGAAAATATGTATGGCCTTGAATTTAGCAATGTTAAATATGGCACAAAGCATGAGCATCAAAAGGATCGATGCATCAGAACTTGGTCTTTTCAGGAGTGGACAGGTGGTGGAAACGTCATTTCATCAAGGCAGCACAACAAATTCAGAGCACATCTAAGGCAAATGTTGGTGTATCAACTCCATGAGAGCAAATATATAATGGAATGCCTCCAGCCCTGACCGTGAGGCTCCAAAGAGGAGATTGGGGAACCCAAAGGTTGTGGGTTTCCACATATGCATCAAATCTGGATAATAGGATGCAAGTCTCAAAGACCTGAAGGTCTAATGGAAGATGTCCTACAATTCTTTATGTAATTCATATGATGATAAAGAAGCTGGAGAGATGGATGATCACATATGGTACTGACTATTCTTCCAGATGACCTGGGTTTGATTTCCAACACCCCTATGGCAGCTCACAACTATCTACGAATCTAGTCCCAGGGAATTTGACATATTGTTATGGCCTACTCAGGTACACACACAAACACACACACACACACACACACACACACACACACACACACACACAAACATACAGTACATAGATATTCATGTAGAAAAACCCATACACATAAATAAAATTAATAATAAGAAATTAAAATCCTAATAAAATCATTCTTTCTTCTACTTTGTGTTTATTCACTCAAATTTTTGTGATTTTCAATTGTATATATCATCGGAAAAATTTAAAAGGTGTCAACAAATATTTTAAACATTTCTTTTCAAATGAAGCCATGTTTTAATTGTCAATTGAATTATTAAATTGCTTTTAATTAATAAATTATAAAGTGTGGTGACATGTGAATTCTAAGAGCAGGTCACAAAGGCCCTGTGGCCTCCCCTTTGCTCTCTGTCTTTTAAGCCTGTAGAGCTGTGCCTTGTAACATTGTGAAGAAGCTATGGTTTGTTTCTTGTTTCTTGGTATAAGCACAGAAAGTCTTGCCATATATATACCCACAATAAAAGTGTATCCACAATATACTTCCATTCCTGGTACAAGTAAGGTACTCCATTACCCTAAGGGAAGCTAAATAACAAGAAACAGGAATGGGCCACAGGAATGAGAGATTGGAAATGAATCCTGCAGTTGCAGTAAAAGCTTTGGGTGCCATAGGGCTCTCCCCAACACCTTTCCAACAGTTGATCTAGGACCACCAACCCCAAACACTGAACTCCTGACTCATGAGAGAGAGAAAGTAAAATGTGTTTCCTGTCCAAAGCCATTAAGTCAGGATATAAGTCATTACCCCCAGGAGTTCATTATCTTTTAATGATAATGGGTGCAAATAACTTAAAATATGAGTTTATCTCTAAGTTTCATTTAATCTGAACCCAACAATTTTGATGTTTTTTAAAATTATTGTTGAGAATCAAGTAACTTAAATCTCATTTAGATACATGTTTGCTCCAAGATATTTAACAAGCACTTTAAAATTATATATGTGGCTGCTCAACTTTTTAAACTTTGGTTACTATTTGACTTAACTATCTTAAAGCTTTGGTCTTGTGAGCATATTGGTTTTTTATGTAAGTCTTAAGATTATATATTTGGGCTAGCTTAATATGGAAAGTTGCTTGCCACTAAGTTAGGCAACTTGAGTTCAATATTCAGGGACCACGTGGTAGGAGAGAACCAACTCCTGCACGTTGTCATCTGACCTTCACAAGTATGTCATGACATGTGCTCACACACACATGCACACACACATACACACACACACACACACACACACACACACACACACACAGGCAAATGTAATGTAAAAATGTTAAAGTGTATTTCACCACTGGGTGATACTTTTCTTCATGCTTCCTATGTTAACCCATCTCTTCTTTGGAGTTATATGCACTTAGTCTGCTCTTCTACAGCTTCCTATGTAACAATGTATATTTGTGTGTTAACTCAAAATAGTGTACAAGTTATCAACTTATTTTCCTTCCCAGTTGTTCTTAGTAACCCCCGTGCTGTTGTGACTGAAATCCCCAAGACACAACGCAAAGGAAGAAGGATTTATTTGACTCACAGCTTATACGATTGTAGGCCATCAGAGGGAGTGTGATAGTCCCTCTTTGTTAAATGGACTTGGAATCACCTAGGAAACACACACACCTTTGAGGCCATTTCCAGACACATTCATGTGCAAAGGATGACCAACTTTCAATATGCGTGGCACCAGCCATGGATGGGAGTCCTAAGCTGAGTCAATGGGGAATTGCAAAAGCCAGGTGACCATTCACTCTCCTTTCTCTGCCCTTAACCTCCACAGACAGTGATAAAGCTGTGTGAGCACAATCCATCACTATATAATGGAGTCATGCTCACCTGGCTTTCCTTACAATCCACTGATAGTCTTGAAACTGACATAGTTGATATGCATATATTTTAATTAATTGCATACTTAGACACTCACCTCTCATTTTACTACTTAATGTACAACACTTTGACAATACATCATTTCTATTTTATTGCCTTTTTCTATATTTAAAAAAAAAAAAAAAGCATCTCCTGCCAGGACTTTGGAGAGGTCATTCAACCAGCTTCTGGCTTCTTTCATATTATTATAGATTAATTTTATTTATTCTTTGGCCTTGAGGTTGAAGAAAGTATTTGATATTAAAAGTAATGTGTGCCTCTCCTCCTCAGCTATAATTAATTCCTAAGATATTTAGTTTTCTTTGATTTCAGTGAATTTTATAATACTATGTGTGCAATGCTTTATTTCTAAGTCTGTTCTTCTGTTTTTATTATATTCTGTGCTTTGAACCCTATTGAAATCTGCAATTGATACTATCCATCAACCCTGAACACTTCCTTTCACTATTATTTAAAAATGGAAGCCCCCATCACTGGGAATGCACTGTGCCTGCATGGCTACTATGCCCCATGTTTCTCTGGTGGTTTGGGTTTCTTTTCTTTTTTTCTTTTTTTCTTTCTTTCTTTTCTTTCTTTCTTTCTTTCTTTCTTTTTTTTTTTGATTTTATTTATTTATTTATTCACTTTACATCCCCGTCATAGCCCTTCCCTTCCTCTCCTTCCAGTCCTACCATCCCTCCCCCATCTTTCTTACCCTATTCCTCGGTAAAGGGGAGCCCCCCTACCCATGCAACCCACCACCACCACCTTCTGCTCTCCCCAGATCTGATCTGCACCATTTTTTCTCTCTGTACTCACTCTCCTATCTGGTTCCTTCTCATCAACCACTCCTTCTGCTTATTCTGTTTCCCCTCCTGAGTGAGATTTAAGCATCCTCACTTGGGCGCTCCTTGGTAATTATCTTCTTTGGGTCTATGCACTGTAGTATGTCTATCCTATATTATCTTGCTAAAATCTGCTTACAAGCGAGTACATACCATCTGTGTCTTTCTGAGTCTGGATTACCCACTCAGGATAATTGTTTCTAGTTCCATTAATTGGCCTGTAAATTTCATGATTTCTTTATTTTTAATGGCTGAGTAGTATTCCATTGTGTAAATGTACCACAGTTTCTTTATCCATTCTTTGGTTGAGGGTCATGTAGGTTGTTTCCAGATTCAGGCTATTACAAATTAAGCTCCTATGAACACAGGTGAGCAAATGACCTCGGATTTCTTCTGTTTGACCTTGTATTTTTACTTTCCTTTGCTTACCTGCACCTGAGTTCTTCAGTCTGCCTATTTTCCACTGAGCTATGTATTAATACTTTAATTCTCTATTTTGCTAATATTGTTTTGCTATTGGTTGGTTCACTGAGTTCTGACATGAATTTGTCTTTAGCGTTAGTTATTCACTAACTTTGCCACCTGCTTTAGAACATGTAATAGTTATTATTGAAAAGTCTTAATCAACCAGACATGGTGGCATACTCCTTTAATCCCAGCACTTGAGAGGCAGAGGCAGGTGAAGCGATGTGAGTTCAAGGCCAGCCTGGTCTACAAAATGAGTCTACAACAGACAAGGATACACATAGAAACCCTGTCTAGAAAAACAAAACATAAAAGAAAAAAAAAGAGAGTAGTCTTTATCTATTAGTCCAGCTTCTTAGTTCATCTTGGGCTTAATATTCTTGCTTATATTTTCTTTAAATTTTTACATTCATTTTTACAACTAAAATATTTATTAACATTCATTTTAATTCAAGTTAAAGGTTACAGATAAAGTAATTAGTTACATTATGGCATTTTCATTAGGCACTGGCTAGACCATCTTTTCACAGTCACCCAGTGATTTCTATATTTAATACATTATATTATCATACAGTCATTGATCATAACAGCTTATCAGGGTAATATAAGGTTCCATTTTTTCTTTTTTTAATAGAAAATAATTTTTTCATATGATATATTCTGATCAATTTCCCCTCCATCTGTTTCCAAATCCTCCCCACTTTCTCTCCTATTCAGCTTCATGCATTCTTTCCCGTTTTCTTAAGAAACCAAACAGATTTTCAAAAAAACAAAATAAAACAAAGAAACAGCACAAGAAACACACATCATAAAAGATAACAAAATTGGAAACCATAATATATAAGAAAATATAAGTAAGGTAAAACTATAACAATAATAATGCCCAAAGAAATATGAGAACAAGAATTTCTGAAAATACCACTGGGTTCGTTTTGTATAGGCCCCTACCAATGATCATAGGGTCTTCCTTAAGTGTGATTTATATAATGAGTGAGATTCCATTGGAGAAAACTGATTTTTCCTCTACAATCAGCTGAGAGTTGGAGATGACTTCTTGGGTAGAGATGGGAGTTTCCTTTCCTTTCCTTCTCCCAATTCTTGGACCTGGCAAGCCTGTATAACCTGCCACAGTCTAGGTGAGTTCATAATTGTGTCAATTCTGTTGTATCTGGGAGACAGTTTCTTGGGGTTATCTGTCCCCTCCAGTTCTTGCAACCTTTCTGTCTACTCTTCCACATACTCCTCTGAGCTCTGAAGGCAGGGATTTGATAAAGACGCCCTTCTTAGGACTGAGTCTTCCAAAGTCTCTGACATGTTGAACACTGTCCAGTTGTGATTCTCAACGTTAGTTCATATCTACTGCAGGGAAAAAAATTCTATGATGATAGGTGAACAAGAAATTTATCAATGGATAGAACAGAATGTCATTAGGATTCATTTTATTGCTATGTTCCTTTAGCAGAACAATACTATTTGGTTTTCTCCTAGACACATTGGCTTTATAATCTCAGATTTTGGCCACCAAAGCAGTGTCAGGCATAGGTTTCATCTTGTGGAGAGGGCCATAAGTCCAGTCAGATATGCTTAGTTACTCCTACAACATTTGTGCCACTATTGCACCAGCATATCATGTAGGAAGGTCACCATTGTAGACTGCAAGGTTTGTGGGTTGATGGTTACCTTTCTCTTCTAATAGCATGCAGAGTACCCTTCAGTACCATGAAGAGCAGTCAGTAGGGATGAAGGCTTTAGTAGGACATAAGTTCAATTTCTTCATAGTCTAAGTACTGTCTTAAGCAACGGAGTCTCATAAGTTAGTAGAGACTAATGAATAGCCTTGGGAATATCCTGAGTTGTTTGGATATTTTCCATGGGACCTCTTTTGCCAAATTAGATGTAAATAATTCCTGGTACTGGTGGTCTCACTTGGTGGCAAAAGATGTCTAGTAGTTGGATTTTTTTCTTTCTCCATAATTTGATGAATTATTCTGTCTCATGAACTGTATGGCAACTGCTTTTGTTATGGAAAGTCAACTATTTTAATACAGAGATAAAGCTTTTGAAAGTATAACTTCCCTCCAGAGATGATATTCTTATAATTGTAGGTGTCATGTGGTCTGGTGTCAAACTAATTTGGAATGTTTTATTCGTTATGAAAGATTAAGCTTAATCTACTTATTCTAAAGTCTAGCATCTGAATTTCTTACTTTCAAGCTTGAGATGTTCATTGGTAATCTCAACTCAATGGTGAGCTCCTAAGATTATTGAAAGATCTACTCAAATTCTAGCCTCAGAATCACTGCTTCTTACTCCAACCTTTTAGAGCTTATAGTTTTCATGGATGTTTTAATTTCAGTTCCTATTCAATGAGTAGGAGTTTATGATGGCAAATTCTCAAGAAAGACTTGAGCCTTTCTTTTCTGATTCAATTCAGAGGGAAGGTCCCTACTAATATGTGGCTTTGCCTCTGTGTATGTATTTATGCCTGTGAATGTATGTGAGTGTGCATGCCCCTGTTTATGTATATATGTGTATGTATATGCCTGTGTTTGTGTGTATGGGTGTGTAGAAGGGGTGTATTATTCTCAGAATCATATTTTTATTTTTACCTCAATGTAGAACTATTTATCTGTACCGTTTATACACAACCTAAACCTTTGTATCTTGTCCATAACTTACATAGGCCAGTAATACCTACAGAAGCTTTAGGTCACTGGGCATTGGCAGATATCCTCAGAGGTAATGTTTCCCTTATTGAGCTTATTTTTGCAAATCAATGATTGCTGTCCTCTGGAGGAATCTCTTCATTATTTCTAATTATTTCAAGAGGCCATTTAAATAATTTCAACATTTATATCAGTGTATTAGGTGTGTTGCACCAGGAGGTGTATTTTTGAACATCTGGTATGTCATGTTGCTTTAAGTTAGTATCTAATCATGCTGTTCTTTAATCACACTAAAACCTCATTTCACATTTTCCCACTCTCAGTGACTGAATCTACGAATTATTTCTGAGTTAAAAGTGCTGCGTCAGGGTTAGGAATGTGGTCTTTGCAGTGAGAGAACCTGAATTAAATTCTTTGCTTTATTGCCCTTTAAATGCATGACTTTGCATTACTTACTTTTAAGGCCTCCATTTCCTCTTTTATAAATGCGGTATTAATAGAGCATTTCTTGTTGAGTTTAGTAAGACCATGGTGAAGTACAGAGAACAATATTCAACATATTGAATAAGTAATCTGGAGCCAAACATAATAAAGCATAAATCAACATGAGTTATTATTATAATTATATATTATATTCTTCTGTTATGTAATTATTTGTTGGGTTCTTCTCTTCTACTTAAGGATCAACACATATTTCCACCACTTTCAAAAAAATGTATTCTGATTTCTCTATTCAGAAATGATTAGTTACATTATAATCCTACAGCATGTCTAATTCATTTAAAACTCATCTTAATCGTTTATCTAGTTCCCCCAAGCCTAGAGTACACACTTGAGTGTCTTTGTCTCAAGTCTATGAGCTTCTTCACTATAAAGACAACTCACAAATAGCATAATAAACTTGGACATAGCAAGCTCTAAGAGATGCATGCTGGAGTTGATTCTCGTTTTGTTTCTTCTGTGATCTAAAGGGTCTGAAGTGCGGTAGATAATATGCACATATATTTGAGTATAAAGAACAAGTTTAAAATGTGGGTTTATTCTGAAATTCTGCATTGCATATATTATTTCAAGTGATCTTAACCTGAGTGAAGCTTTCATAAAGTTTTTCATTTCATTTTCATGGTAGATATATGAATCGATGGGGCTTTTTTCCTTCAAAATGTGCTAAAGTTCAGTTTTTCTGATATTAAGCCAAGTGAAAACAGAGAGTTCAATCACTTGGTTACAGGAAGGTGGAGAAAGCATGGCATGTTTTAAATCAGAGAAAGGTACATTTGCCACAGTAGAAATAGTTGAGGTGAATTGAGGTAAATGAGATAACAAATTGAAAAAATGTATAACCATGCATTAGTCAAGGTCCTTCAGAGAGATGAAACAAACGGACAAATATGGTGCCCATGTCAATATAAACATGTTGGAAATGTTTTCTGCAAAATTGATCAGAAATCAGCTCATTTATCTATGGGGACAGGCAAGGTAAGACCTTGTGAAGTACTGAAACCAATACACTGCATAGGCAATCTGGAGCCAAACATACTAGGGCATAAATCATCAGTATATTCTTCCATTGGGTAGTTATTTACTGGGTTCCTGTCTTCCATTTAAGGATCAACACATTTGATGCAGTAGGACACATAGCCAGGCAAAGGTCTTTTGTTGTTGTTGTTGTTTATATTTTATTTATTCTTTTATCTTTTATTATTAAATATTTTTACATATACATTTATATTAGTACAGATACATACAATAAACTACCTACAGTAAGAAGAACCATGACACAATAAGGGGTTATGTAAATGTTTCATTCTTAGTGTTTTGGCTATTTGTATTTGGCAGCCTTGAAGAAAACATCTTTCCTATCTTGGTGCATCTAACATTCTGAATGTAAATCAGTATCTATCATATCTTGTCATTATCAACTTTAAACTCTGTCATCTTCTCATTTGGGAAGCTGCTAACCTGCAGCCCCTTTATACTTAAGTAATTAATTTTAATCCTTCTCAAGTCTTTGATGGGATTAAAGACCAGATAATTTAGTTTTACAATTAAACTTAGTTGTTTAGGGGTTAAGATATTTTTAGGTCTAGATAGATGTTTTAAGTTGATAATGACAAGATATGATAGATATAGGCAAAGGGTTTAAGGCCTACAAGACCATTCTTATCCATTTAATGTGTTTACTCAGAGCTAAATGAGTTAAAATTTATATCAAAAATATGCCAATACCATCACCTCTAGAAAAGTATTTGACTAAAAACTAGGTCCCACATAAATATAACTAACAATCACAGTGAAAAGAAGAGAAGTACTCATGAATAAGTCATCTTCAAATTACACTATTTTGTGTCCCTATCAGCTGTTCATGCTCTTCTACACTTCATATGCTCTCTAAGCTCAGTTCTGTTAACTGGATTTCAAAAAATTTCTCAAGCTTTCTCAGGTAGTAAAACTAACCTTTCCAAATGACCTTGAATCAAAAATTCAAAGCATTCTTTTTTCTTCTGTCCACCTTTTTATCCCCCACCCCAACTTTCCTTTGATTTTTGTTCAAAAAATATAGTTTTACATGGCATCTTGGGATATGGGAGATTTTTATCAATTTAAGTGGAGAGTGATGAAATAAAACGGGATGGATAGAAAGAGAAAGATAAAAGTGCTCACTCTAAGGAGACCGAACAGGAGATTTAAAAGGCAAAGGAAGATGTGCAGATCTAAAAGTGTCAACAAAGTCTTTCCTGGGATGCACTAGTTTGGGAATACTTTGAAAGAATGAGAACTTCGTGGCTGCAGAGCAGCCTTGCAGAGAGCAGATCTTTCTCACTGTGTGGAAAGAGCGGTACTGGGGAGTCTGCAAAGAAAACCTGGCATTTCTCAGAGAACTATCTCTCACACTTGGGTTAGGCATTAACCACTAGTTAGCATCTTGTCCTTGGTACTCCCCTGGTGAGATTTTAGTCAGCTCTCCTGAACATGTAACCCCTACAAATTCAGTGTCTCCACTTTCATAGTAGCATGAAGAGTCATAAGAAGGCTCTGTCAAACTTCCTTGAATTTTAATATTTTCTATGTTTCCCAGAAAGACTTTACACACAGAAACAATATGGTTTGTTATTACTAAGATACAGGCACACTACCTTTGAAATTAATCTTGTTCTTCAAATAATTAATTGAAATAAAGTCTGCTATGCTCCACAGTCTTGAGCACAGCTTTGAAAGCTGTAACAGATCTCAATTTACTTGAGCTTTTTGAATATCTTTTGCTGTGTTCTACACAAAGCAGTGGTATAATTTGTGTCTGAAGCTTCCTACTGGTAGGGAACTCACTCAAAAGCCCTCCTAAACTGTAGACAACTCCGCCTGCAACTCCTTCTCTTATGTTGTCCTGTAATCTGTCTTCCTGGGTACCCACTGGCACTCTTTTTACTGTTCAAGTCCAATTACAACCAGCCTAGGACGTTTGGATCCTAACACTCCAATTATATGATGCAGAATCTCACCCCACTCCTCATATTTAATTTGGAATTATCTTTTCTTCAGTTATGTTTCATTATTACTCAGTGTAATGTACATTTGGCTTTTTAATTCCTTTCTTTTAACAGATTTTGGAACTAGCCAATTCTATATATGATCTGACCAGCAGACGATGGTGGGAAACTCTTTTGATTGCTCCTATTATTTCATTATCATATCTTTGTAACTTTTCAGTTTATTAAAACTCAGCCGTCATTTTATCACATTCCGCTATGCTGCACCACTTCCAACTGTATTTGGGCAGTAGGGTTTTTGGACCAAAGTGTAGGATCTTATGTTAATCCCTGTTAACTTCTATCTTTTTAGAGATTCATCCCATTGCTACAGACTGACAAGATTTTTTTTTTGTTGTTTCAATTCTGGTTCTGACATACAATGTGTTCGTTCTCTTGCCAGGCTTCATGCCATCTACATATTTGATAAGCATGCCTTCTGTGGCTTCATACAATTCAATCTATAGGATTATACAGTCATAATTACATCTTTTGAGAACTTTCCAACCTTCTAAAGTTATATTTCCTTTCAAAACTTCATGTTATGGAGTAAGGACCACTTTTCACTCAACTTTTAAAAGTTCTACTTTCTAAACTTTGTGGTATATCATTTCTTTCTTTGACTAACACAAATTCTCCAATGAGGGTTTCGTTTCATATTTTCAAATGTCATTCATTTCATTAATCCACAAACTCATTCACAATCATCTTAACATACACTTGTTTGCATTAAAATTTTTATTTAAAATAGTATCCATTATCCAATTCGGTTACAACACATTATCATAAATTCAGAGGTTTAAAATACTATAAATTTACCATCTCAGAAAGTCAGAAGTTTCAAATAGGTCCCAATGGGATAAAATAAAAATTAAACAAATGAATGAATGAACAAACAAATGTGTTGATGAGGCTGAATTCCTTCAAGAGCTACAGTGGGACCCATACCTCTATCTTCCCCAGTTTCTAACACAGCCTGTGTTCCTTGCGTTTTGGTCTCCTCTTCCATTGTTAAAACCAAAGGCATAGCATCTTGAAGTTGTTCTATCTGAATCTGACTTCCTCCCCTGTGTCCTGTTCTACTGTAAAAGGCATGAAATTTCATAAGGCTTACCTTTTGAGGAGCCCTTCATACTTCCACCAATGAATTTCTAACCAACTACACTATTTCGTAGTTGAATAAAACATCTATCTAAAATAAAGCATCTACTTAAAATGTCTAAGAAAAGGACATATGAGCAAAATAGAAGACATATGTCTAAAAGTAAGCTATTGGAAGCTTGTAAAGATGTTGGATTAAATTAAAAATGTGCTATTTTAAAATCTTATTTACTACTAAAGTGAAACTAGTTTGGATTTGTTGTGGTCACATGAAAGACAGGATTATGAACTGAAATTGTGATTATCCACCAGATGGATATTCAGACGCCTTTATAAGTTCCTAAGGTATGACGTCACCTTAAAAATCAGTGGGATGAATGAGTCTTGGTTTTAGATAACACAGAATGTCAGATTGTCAAATACAACAGAGTATCTGTCTATACATTCATAGAGATGTGGTCTAGAGGAATCACACCACTAGTGATAATTCTGCTCAAAGAGTCATGGGCCAGCTAGCAAAAAACTCAATGCCATGCATGAGAAACCTCCTTTCAAATTGGTGTCAATAAAGCCCAAGAGACCCCAAAAGAGTGGAGGCTATTGTTTTCCTTGGTTGCCTTCCAGAATTTGAAAGGAGACACCATGCGCTTTGGACACAGGATTTAGAAGAACCAAGAAGGAACAGGCTTGGAAGCCTCTACCCTGAGGAGTGGCCTGGTTGCTTAAATGAACTGTACAGATCTGGGACATTTATTAAATACTTGCTCCCTAGTTGGTGGTGCTGTGTGAGACCACGTAGGAGACATGGTCTTGTCAGGGGAGTATGCCGCTGGAGACAGCCTTTGAAAGTTCAAAGACACCATGCCTTCCTGTCGCTACACTTCCTCACCAAGATGGTAACAGAGACCTAGTCCTTTGGATCATTCAACAGGAGGGAATTCTTGCTTGGTAGTGTGAGCCTAGCCAACTACCTATGGCTAAAGAGGTCATAGACCTGAAGAAAGGACCATCTACTGTTCAAATCCTACACCAATATGATTTTTTAGTTTCAGAATACCTATCCTTATAGTTACAGACAAGTATAATTTTCACTCCTCATCAAAGAAATTTCTTTTGCCAACAGATGGAAACAATTGCAGAGATCCACAACTGTTGAAAACAATAGGGGACTATGGGGTGCCCAAACTCAAACGATACATCTCCTAACAGCCCCTACACTGAAGGCTCAAGAAAACGTTACAGAAGAGATGATGATTATAAGAGCAAAAGGCCAACTATGCTGGCAGATAGATTGTCTCCTGTAGACATGAAGAGGGAAATGTACCTGTAATTCTCAAAATATTGTTACTTAAACAAGACTAACACAACAACAATATCAGTAGACGTGCCAGTGGGCAGGGAAAACTCTCCTTGACCCAACGGCTGCTGAGAGGAGAAGAATCAGTTACCTCCATGATGGAGCCCCACATGGGTTGTTCAATTTCGCATGTTCACAGCCAAAGCCACAGGCACGTGCACATTTGAGCACATGCACTTAAATGGACTCCACAGAATATGTGTATAGATATAGATACAGTATATAGATATAGCTATAAATAATTTTTGAGGAAAGAGAGGAGTTTAAGTAGGAGATATGTATATATATTTCATGTATGAAACTCTCAAGAAAAACATAACTTTCATTTAAAAATTTGGTTCTAATGACTGAGGATGTTCACCATTTCTTGAAGTGTTTCCCAGCCATTTGTGTTTCCTCTTTCGAGAACTCTCTTTTCATATCTGTACTCTATTTTTAAAATGTGTTATTTGTTTTCTTGATGTCCAGTTTTTAAAGTTCCTTATATATTAAATATTTCAATAATGGATGTAGTTTGTAAAAATATTTTTCCATTCTAAAGCCTGCCTCAAATGGTGTTGAAATTTGACATACAAAAGTTTTTGGGTTTTATAAGGTCCCATTTTTAATTGATCTTAGTGCCTGCCTGTGCTAATGGTGGTCTGTTCAGAAAATCGTTTCCTGTGCTAATGAGTTACAAACTTTCTGGACTTTGTCTGGTCTTCTGATTCACTTGGACTTGAGTTTTGTGCAATGTGGTAAATACGGGTCTATTTGCATTCTTCTGCATGCAGCCAGCCAGTTTGACCAGCACTAGTTGTTGAAGACGCTTTATCCACTGTGTTTCTCTGGCTTCTTTATGAAAAAAAAAAAAACAGATGTCCATAGATATATGGGCTTATGTTTGGGCCTTCAGTTTGATTTCATTGATTAAAGTGTCTGTTTTATGCCAATACTATGATGTTTTGTTTTTGTGTTTGTTTGTATTTTACTATAGCTCTGTAGTACATCTTAATAGCATGGATCGTTATACCTCCAGCAGTTGTTTTATTAGTCAGAATTATTTTTTGCTATCCTATGCTTTTTCAAAATATATTTTATTAACTTATTCATATTACATCTCAACTGTTATCCCATCCCTTGTCTCCTCCCATTCTTCCCTCCCTCCCATTTTCACCTTACTCCCCTCCTCTATGACTGTGACTGAGGGGGACCTCCTCCCCCTGTATATGCTCATAGGGTATCAAGTCTCTTCTTGGTAGCCTGCTCTCCTTCTTCTGAGTGCCACCAGGCCTCCACATCCAGGGGATGTGGTCAAATATGGGGCTCCAGAGTTCATGTGAAAGTCAGACCCCACTCTTCACTCAACTGTGGAGAATGTCCTGTCTATTGGCTAGATCTGGGTAGGAGTTCGAAGTTTACTGCCTAAATTGTCCTTGGCTGGTGCCATAGTTTGAGCAGGACCCCTGGGCCCAGATCTACTTTTTTAAATTTGTGTTTCTAAATGAAGCTGAATAAAATTGGCCTTCTAATTTATGTGAAGAATTGTTGGAATTTTGATGAGTATTATATTGAATCTGTAGATTGCCTTTGGTAGAGTAGCCATTTTTAATATATTAATCCTACTGATCCATGAGCATCTTCTGATATCTCCTTCAGTTTTCATATTCAACATCTTAATTTTTCTTATACAATCTATTTATTTTCTAATTAAAGAAAGCAATAAAAGGTTATTATTCGAGATTTGGATAGGTGAGGAACTGAGGAGGATCTGGAATAATCTGGGGGGTGGGAAACTGTAATCGGAATATATTGTATGAAAAAAACTATTTTCAAAAAAAAGGTTGGTGGCAGAATATGAAATATATGAACAAGCTATAGTGTTTGTAACATCTATGATATGGATCCAAGTTCTATTTCTATTTATAAAAAATAAAATTCCCCAGACTATTTGTTTGATTTTTACCAAAATTCCCTTTGTTGTTGTTACATCTACATTGTGTGCATTTCAGGTTGAATCATTAACTTACTCAGCCCAGCCTTTAGGGGCTTATCTATAAATCCACCTCCTTCAGCACTTTGCACTGAAGCTGAAAGAAGACAGCGCTGCTCCTACCTCAGGTTGGATCACTCTCTGAGTTTAGGGAATCCCTTTTCTCTTGGCCCTGGGCAACTAATCTGTAAACTGTATCTCCAAGGTCTAAATAGTGCAGTGTTTCAGGGCAATTGTTTACAGTGCTGTAGAACCCTTTGTTCTTGGAGGCGCCACTAGCACTGTCAGGGCACATCAGAATGCATGAGGGACAGACATGGGGAAGGTAGGCATCCAGCCACTGATTCCACAATGTAAACAACAGCAACAGGGGTCTGACTTTGTAGATGATTGTAAGTGTTTATTAGAAATCTGAAATATGTCTGTCAGCTATACTGGGCCAGAAGGCTGAAGATGATGCTCCGACATTATAGAGAGTTTTGGGTGACTATTCAGGTAGCAAACTGTCTCTGTCATCTTCTCATTTGGGAAGCTGCTAATCTGTACTCCCTGTAAACTCAGGTAATTAATTTTATTCCTTCTCAAGTTTCTGATGGGTTGAAGCCCAGATCGTTTAGTTTTACAATTGAGCTTAGTTGTTTAGGGATTAAGATGCTTTTAGATGTATAAGATAGATATTTTAAGTTGATAATGACGAGATATGATAGATACTGATTTACATCCAGAATTTTAAACTCACCAAGATAGGAAAGATTTTTTTCTTCAAGTTTGACAGATACAAATAGCCAAAACACTATGAATATAACATACCTATATTTCATGATTGTTTCATGGTTCTTCTTGCTGTAGGTAGTTTATTGGATATATGTGTAATAATATAAATGTATATGTATATGTAAAATATTTAATTAAAAAATGAAAAAAAAGCAGAAGAAATCTCTAAGCCTTATACTCAATTTTACTAAAAGCATCTGTTAAAAGGTCCCAAACAGGCTAGGTATGATGCTGCACACTTGCAACCCTAGAACTCAGGAGATGAGTGAGAAGGAACACAGCCAGCTTGAATCACATAATTAGGCTGTGTATCAAAAATGGACATAGCAGAAAAATTAAAAAAAGAGGTCACAATACATAATTGTCATTCCCTCTTATACTGTCTTTCTGACAATAATGTAATCAACATATAGCCTCAAATGTTACCCAGAGAAGAAAAACAAATCCACACTATTCAGACTACACAACCAACCCTGAATAAGTAAGAATCAGCTTCACTCAACACAGCATTACTTGGCAATTCCTGAAACAAAGACCCATGAATCTTGGCCATCTGAGAAAAACTGAGTAAGAAATGGGGGAGGTGAAACCTTGTAAAGAGTGCAAAGAAACAAGAAAGAAATCCCCAACAGAACTCTATGATGCTACCAACAAGACCCACTAATGGAGACAGTGATAGCTGGGGAGAACAGTTTAAGGTGCCAAGGCTTCATTCCCCTAGTATTTACCAACCACTATAGAGAAGCTTGGTATGCTTTGTCTTTACCTAATGACCATTTTATTTTTTTTTATTTTTTTTTATTTTTTTTAATTAATTTATTCTTGTTACATTTCTATGGTTATCCCATCCCTTGTATCCTCCCATTCTCCCCTCCCTCCCTTAGCACACTTTTGTTAGCATCAAAGTGTGTATTAAAATATTGTGGTGAGTTCTGTTTCTCTAAGTAATAAGATGCTCAACACATTTAAGTCAAAGTCTTAATAATTTTGTTCTACCACTTATTTTAAAATTAGAATGAAAAAAATTTGAATAAATATGAATGGCTTTCTATATACTGTTAAAACATATGATAGCATTATAATTATCAAAACAATATCCTAAAATTATAATTATCAAAACATCTTAAAAACACACAAAAAATAAATTATACAGAATCATCTATAAATAGATATAGAGAGACAAAACAAACTGCTCTTTGGGAAATAATCTATTTACAGCTGACACATAGTCAATTCTAGGCATGTTAAAAGTAAACAGCAAAACCAAAGAAAGAAAGAAAGAAAGAAAGAAAGAAAGAAAGAAAGACAGAAAGAAAAATTTGGAAGAAAACATCACTGTATCTTTCATGTATGTACAAAGTAAAAATAAAATTAACTCTCATTACATAAAAATAACACAATACATTACAAATCACATACACAACTGGGAAGAACACCTGCAGCAGATGTAATAGTAATGACCACAAAGTCTATTTGGTGACATTTACTTATTCTTTCACGTATTCACTGTCTGTCCATTTTTTTCACTCAATAATATTGACTAAACAACTATTCTGGGCCAGACCAGAACACAGTAATCAACAGAACAAAGTTGCTTCCTACATGCTTACACACAAAAGGTACCAGCCAACCCATCAACCAATCAATGAATCAATCAGGTAACCTGAAAGGATCACTATACAAGTTCAAGACAGTTCTGCATACGGAGATGATGCTGCACCACAAAAGAGAAGTAGTATAGGTCCAGGATTATTTTATTCCAGGTAATCAGAGAGGCTTTGATGCCATAATTTAGAAGCGTCATACAGGAAATATAGAAAACTGCTGGGCAGATGTCAGCATGAAAGCTTCCAACAGCAGAAAAACTGGAAGAAAATGAGTCAGGCTTGAGATGGAAGTTGCCTACCATGTCTAGTGATAGAGCTTAGTATCAAAGAAGGCAGAACAGAAGAGTAGGTGCTTCATGCAGGATTGTGGATGACCTAAGGCCTCAAAGAAAATTAAAAGAACTATAGGGTTTCTGGGAAGTTGTTTTGTTTGTTTGGGTTTTGTTTTGGTAGTGTCTGCTTGTTTTTTTGTTTTTCTGTTTTGTTTGTTGTTGTTGTTGTTGTTGTTGTTGTTGTTGTTGTTTTGTTTTGTTAGCAAAGTAGGAAACCTTTGGAAAGATTTAAATGGCAAAGTTACTTCTCTTGTTTAATGTATATTTGTTGACTGACTTTGTACTGATCACTCTCCTGAGGTCTGATGGTACAACTATAAGTAAATTCCGACCCTTGCAATGTTGTGGCTTGTAAGGAATGGCAGTTAATCAACAAATAGGTAAGAAGAATATCTGTGCTACTTAGCATCAGTACATACTACAGAAAATGTAAAGCTGGCTGGAATAAGGACCATTCAGGAACAGTTTCAGAGAAATGACATGCCAGAATTCTATTAAAATAGCTTTCTGAAATAGTTCAGGCAAGAAGAGTTTTCAAATTAAGATATATCAGAGCAAATAGGAGGTTTTCGTGTTTCTTTGTTTGGTTGGTTGGCTGGTTTTTCTAAGACAAGGGGTCTCTGTGTAGCCTTGGCTGTCCTGGACTTGATTTGTAGACCAGGCTGGCCTCAAACTCACAGAGATCCACCTGCCTCTGCCTCCCGAGTGCTGGGACTAAAGGCGTGCACCACCATGACCGGCCTTCATGTATTTTTTACATGAAGCCTTAAGAATGTTTGACTCGCTGGTCTGAAGTATCTAGGCTCTAGACATGAATAAAAGCAGCAGAGCAAGCACTGAAACATGAGTCACCCATGGACATGAGAAGACCATTATCAGTGGCCCATTTTATCTCTTAGAACATCATGGGATACCAAATCTGATACCCAACACATGGCTTCCTATGCCATTTTTAATCATTAGACTATATTTTTTTCAGATTAGACAGAAATGGTTAAAAATAAAACAGTTGTCAACATGAGAGATTTCTTGTAGATTATTGTTGACCATGTTGCATGAAATTGGGAGTCGAAAAGCATCATCAGTGCTATCAGTCCCAGGGAGGCCTCCTTGCTCAGATATTCTTCTAGTTTATTCATAATTAACCTGTAAGTCAATTCTGTAACTGGAACTTAGAAAGGTTTTTTTGATTTTGTGTTTGTTTTGGTTGGTTTTAGTTTGGTTTGGTTTGGTTTTGGTTTTTTGAGACAGAGTTTCTCTAGGTAGCCTTTAATGTCCTGGACTCACTTTGTAGACCAGGGTGGCTTCAAACTCACAAAGATCTGCCTGCCTCTGCCTCCCTGAGTGTTAGGATTACAGGTGTGCACCACCATGCCTGGCTTAGAAAGGTTTTGACCTATGCCTGTTTAGGAGTTCTGTGTTTTCCTTTTTAAATGTTCATATAAAATAATCACATTGTTCTTTGTCCCTACTAGGTGATGAATATGACTCTATGTGCTACATGAGAAATGATTAAGAGGCCATGAAAGAAAGATTAAGAGGGAAGAAGGGACAGAAGGAGGCAAGGAAAGGAGAAAGGGATAAAAAGAACATGGAAACAGCCTATGTGTCCCTCAGTAGAAGAATGGATAAAGAAACTGTGGTATATTTACACTATGGAATACTACTCAGCTATTAAAAACAAGGAATTTCTGAAATTTGTGGACAAATGGATTGAACTAGAAATTATCATAATGAGTGAATTCACCCAGAAGCAAAAAGAGTCAAATGGTATATACTCACTTATATCGAGACACTAGTCCAATGGATACGCCCCCATGAAAAACTTTACCTACCAGGAAAGTGGGTCAGAGGGGAGAAAATCCTATTGAGACTTTAGGGGTGAGAAGCCTGGGAGACTGAGGAAATAGAAGGATTCAGAGGGTCCTGGAAAACTACAGGCGGGTCTGGGCCCTGGGGTCCTCCTCAAACTATGGCACCAGCCAAGGAAAATATAGGCAGTAAACTTCGAACCCCTACCCAGTCTAGCCGATGGACAGGACATTCTCCACCGTTAAGTGGAGAAGGAGATCTGACTTTCACACAAACTCTTTTGCCCCATATTGGACCATGTCCCTTGGATGGGGAGGCCTGGTGGCACTCAGAGGAAAGATAATAAGTCACCAAGAAGAGACTCGATACCCTAGGAGCATATACAGGGGGAGGAAGTCCCCTTCAGTCGCAGACATAGGGGAAGGGAGTAGGGGGGAAGCGGGAGGGAGGAAAGAAAGGGAGGATACAAGGGATGGGCTAACAATTGAGATGTAATATGAATAAATTAATTTTAAAAATTAAAAAAAAAACAAGGAGAAAGCATGGTTAAGATGAAAAAAAAGGCAAAAGCAGGTGCTCAGGAATTACCCAAAGATCAAGTGGAGGACTCATCAGACCTTCCATCACTCCAAACACACAGAAAGAATTTCCAAGAATCCTTTGGGTATCTGTCATTGAATGTGATTGCAATGGTGCTCCCAGTCTCACTTAAAACAAGCTCTTGGAAACTTCACCAGAAGAGAAAGTTATATGATCATTGATATACATTATAGATGTTTAAGTTAGAAGGACACCAGCTTCCTATCATGGTGACCATGATGTACAAGAAATAGCTGAATGTCTGAATAAAATGGTTTCAAAGCTTAACCCGTATAATGACATTAAAAGGTGCAGACATTGGAGGGTGATTTGAGGGCTTTAAGAGAGACAGTTGCTCTCCGTTTGTTGGAGAAGAGTCTTAACCCCTCTGAAAGGAATTTCTTTATTTTATTATAATGTGAGTTGAGTAGAAAGGATAATAAGTTTTGTCAAACAACCCATCTGACTCTAAACTTCCTTGCTCATACAGCAGAGAAAATTCTTGCCTTGCTATGGGGTCTAGTTGTATTTTGTTGTTGTTTGTCTGTTTGTTTTTGTTTTGTTTTATATTTAATGGAAAATTGCAAGTCTCTTCATTGTAATGCTAGTTCTTATAGCTTGAATTCCTTGAAATAGTTCTTACTTTTATCTCTTTTTCCTTTGAGTGTGTTTGCTGCCTTTTTGCCGTAGCCTGGGAGGACTCCGTTTCCTACCTACTGGCATCTGTCACTTTAGTGACCTACTCAGGCATTCCATCACAGAGGTTCCTCTGTTGATGACGTCATTAGTTTTATAGAGATCCTGACCAATCTCCCTTTATTTCAAGCACGTGTCAAGGAAATTATAGAGACCACATTTCTTCAAACGAACTCCAACTAACAGGCAGAAGGGAGAAGATGGACAGCTGTTTCCACTTTTTCAGAACAGAAATCCACACCCCATGTTCCCTAAGCCACCTTCAGGAAGGACCAGAATCAGCTTCTCCTCTACCTGAGCATCAACCACTGAGAAATGCATGTCTAGTTTTGCACGTTTTCTTTGGTTTTCTCTGTTCCCTGCCTTCCCTTCTTTCCTCTTAGTCTTTCTTCCCTAACTTCCTTGAATCTTCAGTGTATTAATAACCTTGCTAGCTTATACATCACTCTTCCTCATGTGACAAAAAAGCTCTAAGAAGCTGTCATTATGCTTTTTTTTTAGTTAATCCTGAAACTGTGACATAACACCAGGTACACATATTTGAATTAATGAGTAATGTAATCTACTAAATTAAAAAGTAATAGGGCTGACAGAAAAAAAATAGAAAAATCACCTGGAAATCTTTATAATTGTTTAGCAGTATATTTGTTTAAAATACATTGGTTTGGTCTGATGGGTTTTAGTGAACCCTATAGAACTGTGAACCCTATAGAAAAAAAATATCAACTTAGTTTTTGCACATAATTTTTGCATTTTGTTACGTATTTCATGATTTTTCTTCCTTTGGATTGTTACTATATTCATTTGTATAGTATGGCCCTAAACTCAAGTGTTTAGATAATATATGGCACACACTAAATATATACATAGGTCATATACACATAATCAAAAGTTGTTTCTCAGGCTCCACGTTTGTGCTGTGGCATTTGCCCTAGTCCATACACACATGCACAAAAAAATAGATAAATAAAAAAAAAGTTAAAAAAAAACATGATCAGCATTTTACAGTACAGAACCCAGATATCTTTAAAATATGTTAATTTCTTCAATAATTGTGAACTATTTTTAAGAGACAAGGTAGCTTAAAATACAATTCTGCATCAGTAAGATGGGCCAGTGGGTAGAATAGCTTTCCACCAATGCTAAAGGCTTGTATTTGACCCCAGAATCTATATAGTGAAAAAATAGAATAGACTTCCCCAAATTGTCCTCTAACCTCAGTATCTGCACACACAGACTAAAAATAAATTAACGTAAATTATATCCTGAAGTTCTGCTCTTAACCAAATGACTTCTGCCATATTTTCATCTATTAACATATTTAAATTACCAGTGTCTGATTGGTTGGTAACCATGATAAAGTTAGTGAAGCATTTTTAACCAACGGAACCATCAAGAGGCCAGTATAGTCTCTCCAGTACAGCAACTATCCAGGAGCAGCGCTCTCGTGTCTGAATTTGTGTTTTCTCTCACAAACAAAGAAAGCAATACTTCAGAAAACTGAGAAGTTATTTGCTCAACTGCTTTTGCCTTTGTTTGTCTTTAAGACCATGGCCATGTGACAGAGGGTGGCCTTCTGCTTCTGCACAGCCACTGAAAGCGAAGGATGATAGGAAGAGTTAGATAGCAGCCCTTCTGGGTCACCAAAACAACGAACTAACCAGTTTATCAAGACCTAAAGAGCAAGCCAAGCCCGGCCCAGATGGTGGTATTTCAATGTTAGAATTGTGAGATTTTATGGCACATCTTTAAAAGATAAAATGGATTACTGTGTCCTTGGCGACTTACGTGGCTAGAGATTAAGGACCCGTGGGACAATTGTTTGAAAAGTGAAAGTCTGAGTGAGTAAAGCAATTGCTTCTGTGCCCACATTTTCTCATTCCTTTTTTTCTTCCTCTGTCTCTCTATCATCACACTCACACTATGTAGGGCCTTGGTGAGCAAGACTAACAAGAAGGAAGGCAGGTTCCTCCCCCACAACAGCTATTCCTCATGCTCCAGGGCTCCAAGACAACACCACCACCAAAGTCCTATTAGCACAAAACCACCCCTGTGAACCCCCACGCCACCTCTTCTTTGAACCAAGACCAGCAGTGTAGGATTTTCTAGAAAATGAAGTAGCTGCCAGATGCTGCCGTTAAAATGTCCAGATCTTGAAAAAAAAGAAAACGCATCTTCTCTCCAGAGTGTGCATTCAGCTGACAGAAGCTCATTTCTGTGTGACCATCTTCACGTTCTGAAACATCTGGATGGTGTCTGCAGCTTTGTGGTGCTAAGTGCCCCCTTATTCATCATAAAAAAGAACTTACCACATTATAAACTGAAGACAGAGTTCTCCTTTATAGCCAGACCTAAAAGAAATGGATTAAAGGAAGTGACTTTTTATCTCCTCAGGTGCGGGTCTGCCCTCTGGGGGCACCACACACAAGTGAACTCAAAACTGCCAGTGGACAGAAAGTTACCCTCAACCAAGAAAAATAACTGTGACGAAACTCCAGCATGAGAAATGACAAACCTGAGGCCTTGAAAGAGGAAGAAAACCCCTTTCTGTTGCTTCCTGTGCTATATTCACATTCCTTCATGGAAAATGATGACTTCCAAACACAACAGTTTGTTTTAACCCAGAAATCTAGCTGAATATTTGCTCAACTATTGTGTCTAAGAAGAGCTTGGCTTTCACACATGACTTACCACCCATGGGCTTAGGAAGTTGAGCAGGTTAATCAAACATATTACATGCTATGAAGGGATTGAATTCAGCTCGGTGACACTCACTTTACCTTCCTTCCTTCTAACAGTTCATGTTCCACATATATCTTCAAGAAGGCAAGATATTGTCTAAAATTTCAAAATAAATTCACATCCAAATACACTAAAAACTCATTTGAATCACAGCATGATTTCAACTTTCTTAATGCTCTAAGGAAAAAATAAATATGACTTTTCCCTTTTTTTTTCTCAAATTCTGGAATTTAGGGCATTTCCTTCCATTTTATAACATTTTAAAACATTTTCTGCAGTAAAGAATTACTTTGCAAGTGCCTGTAATACAAACTTTGCTCTGAAATCTATTCTGAAAATAAGGTATTAAATGAAAGAATTAAGCATTTATCTTGCCAAAGAAATTGTAGTTCATTACCCCTTGAAGAAGAAAAAAAAAACAATTCTTACTTAAAATCCTTAATAAATTAAGGAATAATGAGTGTCTACGTCTCCTATAATTAAGGCCAGGGCCACCAGCAACTGCTACAGCTGCATTGGCAACTGAAATATACATGGCGTCTGGAAGTCACTTCAAAAAGAATCCATTAAGCAGAAAGTAGACACTGGACATCAAAATGGAGAGAGATCATGTCAGGACCACGTGGTTAAATTCAGCTGTGCAGCTGGAGGACTCCAGAGACCTGAGTCACTCCTGCCAGTACATGGTATAAAGTACACAACTCGATATTCTCATGAAATATTTTTATTGAGTCTAATTGAGTCTTTTTCTATACTTAACACCTACTTCATAGGAATAGGAAATATGGAGGACATTGAAATGTCTTAAACTTAACACAAAAGGAAACAGTCAAATCAAACCACAGTAATGAAATAATTAGATTGTTTTTCATTGTTTTTTTTTTTTAAGTTTGAAGGACTTACCAAGATTTCCAAAGACTAAATAAATGAAATGCATCAAAATGCATCCAGAAAATTTTCTGCTGTGAGATAGTGCTCACCTAAACAAGACACCGGGAGACATACTAATGGCAGAAATCTCACAAGATCTCAACCCCAACCTGAAGAGCTACAAACAGTGAGTGGTTGTTGAAAGTGGATAAAACAGGTCTTCTCTAGGCATGAGCTTCCTGATTAGTGACTCAATCCCAGGCAGTCATCCCTAAACACATACACACATGAGCAAGACTAAATGGGATCAGCAAGCTATGTTTGTATATACATATGTGTGTGCATTTATGCATATATGTGTATATACACATATAAGTAGTAATGATATTTAAAGAAGAGGAGGTCACTGATTTGAGAGGGAGTGGAACGGGACATGAGAAGAGAAGAGTGGTGGGGGGAGGGAGACGTGAGATGATATAAATACAGTACTCATGTATGAACTCTCAAAAGAATAAAGAAGTTTAAATTAAAAAGACTTCTAAAAGCATCTAGAGTACATCTGAGAAATGCTGAATGTGGATTTGCTGTCAGATGTTGAGGAGTCATGGAGCACACTTTTCAGCATTGTGGTTCCTGAGAGAGCATCCTTAATTTTAGAGGTGCTAAATATTCAGGGCTGAATTTTTCCTTAAGCAACTTCAAATAGTTCGGTATTAAACATGGGATTTAAGAGTTTCTCAACCTCTTTTTTTTTGTTTGTTTTTACCAACAATTTGAACTAAGGGACTTTTTAGTGTAGAGACTTAACAAAAACAGTGGCTGCTACATGTTAGATACCGGCTTCACAAACTGACCCTTGCTTTCCGATGTGACAACCATGAGTGTTTCTAGACATTGCTCACTATGCCCAGAAATTATTCCAGTGGAGAACTACTGTGCTACGTAAAGCAAAAATTGTATATTTAAATAATTTAAGTATGACAAAATGTTAAGAATTGTTGGATCTCTTACAGAGGTGCATGAGTGGTTTTTAAGCTATTCCATCACTGTCAGTAGGCATATTGGTTGTCAGTGTGCTATTCTTTCAACTCTTCTATAAATATGAAAATGTTTCTAATAAGGATACATTGGGTTGGGGTGGGATGATGCTTTGGTTTCCTTTGCTGATACTATTACATTTGTTTAGACAAAGACTGGGCAGTTGTATTTTTCTAAAATATCCCTTTATCCTGAGGGTCAGCAAGGATAGAGGACCAATGGATTGAAGGGATTCTGAAATATCATCAGAGCTGTAGTATAGCCTTATGAAGTATAAGAGGAAAGTGAAACACAATGTTACTTAATTCATATTTCATGTACATTAAACAAAAGAATACCTTTTACCAATGTGTACCTATGAACAATGGAGGATTGAAAGCATCAAGAATGTGATCTCAGTATCCCCTGAAAGCTACCAAACTTCAGGCTCTACCCAGGCCTGCAGAGTCAGAACCAGAATTTGGCAAGAATCAAATCTGAAAACTGTCACAGAACATATCCCATGGCGGCTGGGCTACTTGTTTCTTTGGACGGCCTTATTTTATCACTGCAAGCTAAGAGCCAAACAGCCAGCTAAGAAGTGAAAGAGGAAACAGAAATAAGTCAATAGAGGCATGTTAAAATCTCATTTAAGCAACTTATTGCTTTATTATTATACAAAACAGAATCTCAAATTTACTACCTTCTACTCCTTCCCCTCTGTTTCCTCTTTCCTTCTTCCCTTCCTCCTTTCCTTTCTTTCTTCTTTCCAAAACTTACTTATTTGCTTCCTCAGGAAAGATAACTGTTTTTAGTTAATAATTTTCCACTGATTACCAAAGATACTCTAAATCATTTTATTTCTTTTAAAAAAATCAAAAATGTTATTTCTTTATTCCTATAAATAAACTCTAAGCGAAACCAGTGAGTTATCAACTGTGAATTTTTCGAAACCGACAAGACTAAAGAACTGACTTGCCAAAAGAAAGTAAGTAACAGAAGAATGCCTTTGTCCCACATGATGCAAAGGAGCAAGATTTATCCCTTCCACTTTGCATTCAGAGACTTGTTTTCTTCCAGTGATGGGGCATGCAGGTCTCCCCATTAGGAAATGCCTTCTGTGGGCATCACTTTGTCTGCCCTAGCAGTTGAGGCAGAAACAAAGGCCAGAAGATTCCTGGTCACCAGCTCTCCACTCTATCCACACACGCACAAAAGCTTTAAGACATACTTTCTATTCCTGCATCCCTTGCTCTGTTAAGTGTTTCGAGAGATGAAATATTCATTGCATCCCTTTGACTACTTAGAGCACAACAGGCTTCTCGTTAGGAAATATTTTTGGTAACTCTAACAATTTTTTTCCGTGTACAATTCCATCTAATTATCCTGTACTACAACCATTTAGAGACCCAAGCCAGCCCTTCTTCTCTGTCACTACACCCTCCAAATATAGCTTTTGGAGTTAGAGTCAGCTCTCAAATCCACTCTTAGTCATAGCCCAGGTGCCCAAGAAGAGTGGAAAGCACCTGTCAAAATGAATCAACAATAGAAACCCTGAGTAGGTGAAAGCCTCCTCTCTTCTTTCTCCCTCCTACACCTCATCTGAAAGTTGAGGGGGAGAAGAATTCTCCGTGGTTTTTCAAGTAGAAAAGAGTTTACCGTTTGCCTCGCTCCACAGTGTTTCGCATCTGCTTTGCTCTTCTTTTTCAGGATTGAGAGAAGTTTCAGGTCAAAGTAGCATTGATTTGCCTGTAGACCTTGGGCTGTTCCTCCTCCCAAGGACTAGCATCACTGGTGGATGGGCTTATTGCTTCAGTAGAGGAGCATCAAAACCCACATTATGAACTAAACATGGTTGTTTGCAGTGAACAATTGTTTAATGCTCAGTGTTCGCAGAGCAGGATTCGGTGTCTCCCCTCTCCACCCAGTTCACTGTCACATTTGGTTTGTTGAGTCAAAAGAAAGGCCTTCCAGGCTTAAGGGGTTAATTTTCTTTTAGCATAGAAACAAATGCAAATGATGCAAAGAAGAAGAAGAAGGAAAAAAAAAACAGAAGTAAACATTTAAATCTTCTGGTTGGAAAAGGCTGTGTAGTTAATTAAAAAAAGAGGAAGCCACCACTGGTTTGCATGAGAATTTGTGGGAAGGCTGCCCATTGTTAAATTAGGATCATCCATTCATTGCTGAATTTGATTTCACCACACTCCTTGCTTTAGTTCTTCCATGGGAAGGATGCCAGTTCTGAGATTTACAGCCTTCCCCATCTGCTCTTGCCAACACATGGATCTTGGGAAGGTGCTCCATGGTGTTTAAGATGTTTTCAATAAGAAAAACCTGTCTGTGGGGTAAGTTCACTTTTCGTCCTCGCCTTTTAACTTTCATTTGGCTATGAACTTGGCTTCTTTGTTCTTTCATGACTAATATCACCATCTGTGACATTACATATCAACATAGCAATGTAACTAACATATTAAGCACAGGAAAACTCAGAATGCTTGAGTTCATCCAAGCGTTTGCTGCTTAAGGATCCAGGCCTACTTCCTAGCCACCTAAAGGGCTTCCCAAGTTCCTGGCGACCTAATAGGACATAATTATTCAGAACACTTTTCTCTCATTAGAATGGAAACCACAAAACCTTTGGCATAGCAATCCTTGGATAAGATGTCATTTCGCCTCCTAAGCATAGCTTTCCCAGCATCAGCTTTAGAGGAAAAAAGGGCCCTTTGGTGTTATCCCTTCCCCATGTAAGAAGCTGCTACTGAAAGAATCATCTCACGTTCTTTTAGAATGAGCTCAGAAAAGGTTCTGCGTGGATGCTGGGTCTGTGCACAGAGGGGCACACCGCTGATGCAGGAGGAAGTGAGCAGGGAACCAATACAGCAGGGCACAAGGGGTAGCAAAGGTACAATCTTAGCAATTATTAGAATGGATTTGTCAAGTATTTGGGCTACAGGAGGCCTAAGGCAGGAGGAACCAGAAGGTGAGACCAATACAATGGAAAGAAAGAAAGAGAGAGAGAGAGAGAGAGAGAGAGAGAGAGAGAGAGAGAGAGAGAAAGAAAGAAAGAAAGAGAAAGGACAAAGAAAAGAAAAAACAAAAAGCAGCCTGGAATATTACTAGAGCACTTGCCTAGTATGCTTAAGAGCCATGGTCACTCTCCAGTACTCAAAAGTAAAAGTTATTAAAAGAAAGGAAACAAGATGTAACCTATATAATTATAATATGTGCAGTCATATATCTGCTTTTCAAAACAATGGCATCATGCAATATTACGTGCTTACATCGGATAAAGATAATCACCTTCAGTTTTCACACTGTGCCTTTCCCTGAGTTTAAAATGCATCCTGAGTTCAGCTGGATTTTGATAAGGCAGCAGCATCCTCAGGTGTCTCCCATGGGTATCCATATGCAAGCACTGGCATTGCTTTGTGCCTGTGTTCACTGGTCCTGAGTTCACACTTGATTTGGTTTCGGTTTTGCTTTCCATTTTTAATTGTAAATAACTCCACGACTAAGGGAAGTTGGTTTCACCTTGGACAGCCTCCAGGCAGAAAATCATAGGTGACATTTATTATAGGAACAGGTGCATCACACTCTGTTGGAGTCCGCTCATGTTGCTCTAATAAAATATCATGGACTGGGTAGCTCAAACAACAGACAGGTCAGGGAAATCTAAGATTAAGATGCTAGCCGACCCAATTTCCAGATCAGGGCTTTAGTCTGTGTCCTTCTACAAGAGAGAAGTATCCCTATCACCAAGGGAGTGCTTTAAAGCTTCATCTAAATTTGGTTCCCTCTCAGAGGCCTCACTTTCAAATACTGCCACTTTTGAGGCTAGAACATAAACACAGGAAGTTTCGAGACTCAAAGATTTGTGGTGCAACATGCACACATATTAATGAGTGTCAGTCCTGACAATGATAATGACAAAAGTTGACAGCACCGGAATCTCCCTAAGTAGAACAGGTTTGTTATAAATAATGTTTTCTGCAGCTAGGTTCAATAGTGTCAGTGTTTTCTGTTGAATGTTTGTTTCAAAATTACTTTTAATTTCATTTATGAACCTCTGCATGATGTAATGTGGTATATCGGAAGAAAAGACAAAAATGAAAGTTCACATCCCACTGGAAGAGCATTTTAGGGATCGTTTTGGAGATACATACAAATAACTATATGTGTATACATATTTGATAATTCTACACATGTTTCATCATACTCACCACCCACTCTTAACTCTTCTCAGTTGTGCGTCCCCTTTCTTTACCTCACAACTTTGGGCAATTTACACTGCCTAAGCATTCTTGGATATGTAGTCTTCCCCAGAGTGTGACTGACTTTTCTGGGGCTGCACATTTAGAGAAAACTACATGCTCTATCCCAACAGCTGAAGGCGAGATTATGTGCCAAGCCCCCTTCTCCATGCTAGGATTTTTCTGACTTAGGCTTGCTGTCTTGTGTTTTGGGTTGGCTTAGGTCCTGTGCGTGCTGTCACAGCCACTGCGATTCTCTATGGGCAGTTAGCAGCCCTGCTCTACTGAAAGGAGGCTTTTTCTGTATAACCATCTATCACCGCTGGCTTTTACATTCCTTCTGCCTCTTTGTCCTTCTTCAATGATCCCTGAGCATGTGGAGAAGAGAGTGCAATATATATTTTCTATTTATGACTGTGAACTCTATAGCTGTTGCTTCTTTGCACATTAGGTTATTGTAGCTTTCTATACCCTTCATCTACTGCAAATACTAACACATTAATGTATAGGTATACTGGTAAGTCATAAGGAGTCAATATAATACTATGTCCATTTAGCAGAATAATAGCAATAGGTTGTCTTCTAGGGCATATGCCCTGTTCATCTAAAGGTTCCATGATCAATGAGTATCAGGATTGGGTTTCATCTTGTGGAGAACAGCCTAAATATCCATCACCTGATAAATTGAATGAAAATGTGGTACATTTACACAAGGAAATGTTATTCAGATATTAAGAAAATGAAATTAAGCCAGGCATGATAGCACACACCCAGCACTCAGGAGGCAGAGGCAGGTGGAACTTTGTGAGTCCAAGGCCATCCTAGTCTATAAAGTGAGTTCCAGGACAGCTAAGACAGGGATACATAGAAAAACCCCTGTCTTGAAAAACAAAAACAAACAAAAAGGAAAAGAAAGAGGGGTTATGTAATTCACAAGTAAATGGATGGAGCTGGAAATAATCATTCTTAATGAGATAAACCAGACCCAGGAAGACAAATGTTGCATGCTTTTTCCTCATTTGTGAGTGTTAGCTAGAAGTTAGATGTGAACCCTGAGATGTGTGTGTTTCATTTGGAAAACCCCATAGAGGTCAGTCAATTACTAAGGAGCCATATGGAGGGCCTCCCAAGGGATGAAAAATAGAATGCTCTAGAATAAAGGCTTAAAGGGAATTGCAGAACAGGAAAGGTTAGAGTAGGAGAGGGGAAGGAGGGGTATAGAAGAGAATGTCAGGAGGGATAAATAACACTAAAGAATTTTCATAAAAGTCACATGGAAACCTACTAATGTAGAAGTGTGTTTGTGTGTGTGTGTGTGTGCGTGTGTGTAAACCATTTATAATACACCACTTATGCCCCTACTAGACACCAGAGGATAGCAAATAAAAAGTCTAGTGCCCCGAATGGGTTACTTCATTTGGAGTTGTTGCCCAGTGACATCCCATGGATCCCAAAATACTTTTTTTTGCCAATGCCCTTGAATACCCTCCAGAACTTGACAGTCAGACCCTATTGTTGAAAACAGCACATATTTAAGTCATAAAACATGAAGCAATCAAGCTAGTACAAACGTGAAAGCTTCATCTCTATTGTTGACGTTCACAGAAAGTGTCTCAGTTGATTCTGACTATGTCCCCTGGAGGGGGAGACCTAGTGGCACTCAGAGGAAGGGCAGCAGGTTACCAAGAAGAGACTTGATACCCTATGAGCATATACAGGGGGAGGTAATCCCCCTCAGGAACAGTCATAGGGGAGGGGAATAAGGGGAAAATGGGAGGGAGGGGAAAATGGGAGGATACAAGGGATGGGATAACCATAGAGATGTAACAAGAATAAATTAATAAAATAAAATTAAAAAAAATAATTTGGGCAGTTTTATTATGTCTGTTATGATCTGTGTGCCAGCAGGTGACGACAGGCTGAGACCAGGGAAGGAAGCAGCTCAGTGGGCAGTAGTTGCTGTTATTTGTGCTATAGATGGCTGAATTTAATCTGCCACCCTGTCTTCACAGGAGGAGCTGTACTGTAGCTCATTGCTAGAAAGCGGAGTCTCCACGAAGTGAAGTCTAATAATATAATTAGGCAATGATTTGCTTTGAGTATTTATTACCTTTGTCTTTAAATAATTTGTTTACTTATAATTTTATATAATTTATTTTTTAATGATAGCTGTGTTGAATAAGTGACTCACATAATTTAACAAGTTGAATGCATTAGACAGCACTCACCACTGGAGAACCCTGGCACTTAGCTTTGAATCTTCCCACAGCAACAGCAGTCTACCCTAGAAGCAAGAGCTGCTTCCTGTGGGGATCACGTGCCTCACTTCTGCTTTCCTGTTCTTCCCACCCTGCAGTTCTGCAGGAAACCTAAGATAAAGCAAAAGGAAAGAAAAGGAAAAGTTCAGTTCGCTTTAAGTGTCTTGATGCTTTATTAATGACTTAAATGTTTGGAAAGTATATAAACATTAGAAACACTAAGAAATATTTATGCAAATAGCTGGGAAACAAGTTGATTTGAATATTTAAAATTAAATGGGATTTTTGCATTTGCCATTTTTTTTAACCTTAAAGCTTTTAGGTCCTTTTTAGGTAAGCAATGAGATGTCTGTGAGGCACTGGCAATCCTCTGGACCAGTGTCAGACATTGCTGTGAAGAGAAGGATTAATGAAAAGTGCTAGCTACACTCTGGCTAGAGGCGCTGTGTCATCAATGACCACCTGACCCTCGGAGAGCTCATGTCAGAACAGGAGCAGCTGAAGGACCTGTGCAGGTGAAATTAGAGCTGAAACATCCTTCCTACAGGCGGGAAGCACTAGGACCCCTGGCCACTTAGATCCTTCCTGCACACAGAGGCACCCAAATTTCATAGAAAGTGTCATTCTAGAAAGTGTTTGTCATTAGTGACTAAGCAATCACCAGGAATGGGTGGAACTAAACACTAATTTCACACTCTATTCAGAAGGATTTTACAAACCAGCCCAGCAGCTCTGTGTAATCCACTAATACTGTGCTTAAATTTGGAATCAGAATCAGGCAACGGAGAAGAAACATCCTCCCCAGATCACAGTATGTCTCTAGCCTTAGTGGGGAAAGAGGCTTGTGCCTCGGGGGAAGAACCTAACCTTTCTGGACAGTTCTCTAAAACATATTGCCACCCTGGCTGTGGTTTCAATATGTGTTACCCCTACTCTTGTGGTTTCAATAGTTCCCTAGGTGGTCTTATTGGGGAGCTCTGTAATCTCTGAGAGATATGGCCCAGCTAAAAGGGAGAGGTAACTGGAGATGGGCCCTTTCCTGTATTTCCTCTCTGTGTGCTTCTTGTGTAAGGCCCTGCATTCTGGTTGTACCCTCCCCAGTGGCCTCTGACCGCCATGAACTGAGTGGTACCACTGTGCCTTCCTCTACGCCGTGAGCCAAGCACCCTGAAGCTATAAACCCAAACAAAACCCCCTGCTCTTAGGTTGTGTGGGTCAGCACTTTGGGCATTGTAGTGCAAAATAGCTGTTATGGTAAATTTCAACTGTCAATGTGATGAGATCTATAATCACCTAGGAGACGGGCCTCCAGGCTGGTCAGTGGAGCATTATCTTGACTCTGTTAATTGCTGTGGAAAAGACCACCCACTGTAGGTGCTACTATCCAAAGGCTGGAACCTTGAAGTGTCTAAAAAGGAGGAAGGTATTTAAGCACAGGCATTTTGTGGCTCTCTGGTTACAGACTGCACATGTAATGAGACCAGCTGCCTCAAGCTCCTGACACATTACTTCTCTGCCATAATACCTTAGGACTGTGAGCCAAAATAAAACCTTCCTTCTGTCTGTCCGTCCATCCTTCCTTCCTTAGTGACTTTTGTCAACTTCTCTGAACAACAAGAAAAGTAACTAACCAGTAACTAACATAAGCCCCGAATTGACTGGTTTCCTTAGAATGGGATCCTCACCCTTGACAGTATGGCCTTCGGGACCGCATGCATCTTTGCCATGGTAGACGTCTCTCTCTGCCAGAGGCTACCTGGCAGCACTCCTGATCTCTACTCACTGCACACCAGTGTTACCATCAGTCCTCAGACCTACGTTACTGCTGAAAATCACACCAAAGCCTTAAAGAGGATGCTGAGCCTCTCCCTTTTATGCCCCAAGACCATAGGCATAAGATTCTTTCCATCAAAAGGTGAATGCTTACAAAGAATGTAAAAATAAAAAAATTATAAATTCATAGTTCAAATACCTGTATTGTCCCATCCATTTTAAAACTCTGTTTAGGTTGAAGAATATAAAATTGCTACCGTACAACAATGACAATTTCTTGTGGTTGAAACTGATAGTTTATGAGCATATAACCAGACCCAAGTGTTTATTCCACAAGCAAACCTTGGACACTGAGTGTAAGTGGGGGTATTACTTAGATCCTCCTGCAACAGTCATTAAAATCTAATGCAAGCATAAACTTGGAAAGGTGGCCATACTAATTTCTTAGTTAGACAGCTGGCATCTTTGTGGGTACAGAAGATAGGAAGACCCTGGCCATTTCTGGAACACAGGCTTAGACTGAATGATGGCAAGGCTGCATAGAAGCCTTCTTCCCTAGGCTGCTATTTTCTGGATGAACTCAGAGGTATGAGAATCTACTCCAAAGGCAACTCCCTGTCTCTGAGCCCTCACTGCATCCTACACAATCAGTGAAACAGAAGAGAGAGTGGGGCCTTTCCCTGAGGTAAAGACCCAGTCTTTGTCACCAGGCCTGCCACTAATGGATTCTAAATAAAGGTCCAGGAAATCACAAGGAAGTGCTGTCTCAGAGCATGCTGTGTGTTACCTACAGTGTGTAGCTTCAAATGGGGGATAGAGTCACTGAGACCCCGAGTCATTTGTGCTATAGCCCTGCCTCCCTGCCTCAAGCTGACATCAATGCAAGAAAGGAGTATTGGGAAAAACTAGCCATCATTCCAGATGTAGAAGCATTTTGAATTTATAACTCCCCCTACCTACCCAATGCTTCTGAAAACCCTGACCCAGGGGGAAACTGAGGAAACCACGGATGAATGGTGTATCTACCAGCACATTGCTCACACAAAATTGCAATTGCACAGTAACAGCAGAATGCTGAGACTTAGTTTTGCAGCCTAACATTTCTGTTGGAAGCACGTACCAAATCCACAAAGGAACTTCACACAGCTTCATTCACTTATCTCACACTCAGTGAACGTGGACATTAAGAGTGAAACATCCATCTCCCCAAGTTATCAAGAGTTGAGTCAACTGAGTCAGGTGATCACCTTATCCTCTCAACCAGCTTAATATTTCAATTCCACATTTAGCATAGGGCCATGCTATCAGTGTTCTGAACATATCTTAGTGTTTAGTTATGTCACTGAAGTTAACATATCCCAGAAAGGCATGGGCTAGAAGACATTACTGTGCCTGAGTTCAGTGGATGGGCCATGGTTACGAGGGGCCCCTCGGACTTTTGATGATAACACCAGAGGAAGTTGGCTACAGGAGGCAGAGGAATTAAAAAAAAAGATGGGACTAGAGAGAGATGAAGACAACCTCTTCCATCTTTGGAGCAGCAAGTTTTTACCTTCTCCAGAGCCATTGCTGTGTGATGGGGCTCCTCCCAGTATCCCCAGGGAGCAGATAGCAGCATTTGCCTGACAAGAACACAGAGCTGATGGGGCTTAATATCATAGGTCTTGACACTTGCTAGTTACTATGTTGGCTTGATGTAATGACGGTCAGTGTCTCATTAGAACATTCTTAGTAGAAGTTTATGAAACTATGCAAAATCCTAAATTACTCTAAGTCCCATCAGTAAGTTTTATAAGTGACGCTCCTTACAATTATTTAGGAAGTAATGTGGTGGTTCTTATTACAAGGCTGTCAAACATATTATGAGGATAAACCTACTTACTAATACGGGTACTGAAAAGCTATTAAAATAATCGCTATCTTCAAACAGGCTGTGTCGACAGAAAAGTATATATATGTACAAACAGCAAAGAACTATGTTAAGCAATTCCACATAGACCAATACTTCCTAGTCCTTTTATAACACAAAATTATCATTCCTAGAATCCAGAATACTCAAGGAGTAGAGAAAATAAATGGGACTGTAAATGTGCATGTGTGTATCTGTGTCTGAATCTGTACATGCATTTCTGTATGTATATGTGTGTGCCCATTTGCATGTGAGTGTGTGTTCTCTGTTACCACCTTATTTGTGTTCTGTTGCTAATAACATGATGCCACCAACTCAGTAATATTTTTATCAATTTATTCTTGTTACATCTCAATGATTATCCTATCCCTTGTATCCTCCCATTCTTCCCTCCCTCCCATTTTCCCCTTACTCCCCTCCCCTATGACTGTGCCTGAGGGGGACTTCCTCCCCCTTTATATGCTCATAAGGTATCAAGTCTCCTCTTGGTAGCCTGCTTTCCTTCCTCTGAGTGCCACCAGGTCTCCCCCTCCAGCGGACATGGTCAAATATGAGGCACCAGGGGGTCCCACTCAAACTATGGCACCAGCCAAGGACAATACAGGCTGTAAACTTCAAACCCCTACCCAGATCTAGCCAATGGACAGGACATTCTCCACAGTTGTGTGGAGAGTGGGGTATGACAACTCAGTAATTTATAAAGAGATTTCTTTCCACTCAAAAATCTAGTCTAAAGTGAGGGCATCACATGGTAGTGGGTTTCTTGCTGCCAGAAACTCGTGGTGTTACAAAGCAAGAAACAAGTGCACAGAAACATTGCCCCATTGTTTTCAATAGCAGACCACTCTTGATATGCCCAGTAACCCACTGGTCCATTAGCTTACTAATTCCAAGAATGAATTAACCCACCTGAGAGGGAAGGCCTTGTGGAGTTGTGTTTCCCAAGTCAGTGATGTTTTTCTTTCTACAGCTAAAGTTTGTGTGAACAATATTTCATTCTATTACTGTGTCAAACATGGGGAAGAAATGGAGATGTTGATGCAGAAAATAATGTCTTTAAAAAGTCTGGGAAAAATTGCATCAATGAAATAAAAATTATGGAAAATACACAAAGACCTTGACATCAGTTAGTGTTTGTAAGTTCTAAAACCTTAGTCCACTTTGAAATAACTAAGTCCAGGAAACAAATGATGCAACATAGATTTCACAAGAATAAGAATTAAGAATTTGACAAACTACAATATGTACTCAAAGGCATGGAGACCACACACAAAGACCAACAAATAGGCTGCTGATGAGAATCACTTCCCATCACACTTCCTCTTTTCCAGCCTTAACAGTTAATTGGTAATATCAATAGATTGGAAAGAGGATTTATCACAATCCTGTATCTATCTAAACAGGAAAGTCACAAAATTAAGAGGCAAAAGTGATATTTACTACCTTCTTGAAGGCAATACACTAATTTGGATAAGAACCAGTAACATACTATTTTAGATATTGTGCCCAAGTCCTAATGAATAATGGTATAAACTTCCAAATATAAAAATAAAAATGACATATTAATATTAATATTAACTTGCAAGTCTTTCATAGTATAAAAGTACAGGAAGATAAAGCATTAAGTTTTCAAACATTCAAAAGATTAATAAAATTAAATTTAAAAATGGAAAATTACATGGAAAGTTGTAACAAATGGACAAGTAATATGTTTATATGATATTATGTATGATATATAAATTATGTATCTTATTAACTATATTAACTATATATTTACTATATTAATACATGATTCATGACAAGAAGGACGCAAACAGCCAGAGTACACACTGATGTCCAGCAGAGTCATGAGATGAGGAGGATGAGACAAGAATTATCCTTAGCTTCCTGTCCCCACAGGAATCTAATCCCTTTCAAGTGTGTTCTTTTTTTTTTTTTCACACTGTGTTTACATTCTATTTCTCTATAAATAAATGATTACAATGGACATACGTAAAAAAAAATCATGTTCCACAATACTTTCACATGACCAAGTGTTTTACGTATTATGGGCAAGGAACAAACATGAATAACAAGTTATTTCTGAGAACCCACATACATTTGTACATAAACAACTTGTTACATATTAACAAAGTATAAGCAAGCAAGGGAATTTTTCAGCCAGCTTTTCTTTACTGGCAGGCTGCATTTGCGTTTACAAAGAAGGAATAAATTATCTTAAGTAATCTTATGACAGTCTTAAAGGAATCACAAATCTAAAGTCCTGTATAAAAATTATCAGCCATATCTATTTTAAGTCCTAAAGATGCTCATCTACTCATTAATGTGTTTTATTAAATCATATCAGAAAGCTGAGGGCAGAAAAATGGAATAAGGAAATCAATCGTCATCTCAGTCACCAGCCCAGCTTGAAAGAGTCACGTCAGCCAATGTCATTGTTCTTGCTTTGCCAACCTCAAAACGTCTCTAGCTTTACTTCAATTGTTGCCTAAGATTTCTTGCATCAGGGCCAACAGCAAAAACATCTTTACCTTTCTTTGCTAAACAATCTATTCTTTCATAAGACTTTCTATGTCAGAGTCACTAGCAAAAACATCTTTATCTAACCTTGTTGAACAATCTGTTTTTTCAAATTCTTTCTAAGGGTAGTAGTCATTGTTAGAAATGTACATCCATAGGTTGTTTTCAGAGATGGTGGACAGCCTAAGTGTCCCTCGGTAGAAGAATGGATAAAGAAACTGTGGTACATTTACACTGTGGAATACTACTCAGCTATTAAAAACAAGGAATTCCCAAAATTTGTGGACAAATGGATTGAACTAGAAATGCTCATAATGAGTAAGTTAACCCAGAAGCAGAAAGAGTCAAATGGTATATATTTACTTATATCTGAACACTAGCCCAAGGGGCATGTCCCATGAAAGTCTTTACTTACCAGGAAAGTGGAACAGAGGGAAAGACTTCCCGTTGGGACTCTAGGTGACAGAAGCAAGGGAGAATGGGGAAATAGAAGGATCCAGAGGGTCCTAGAAAACTGTAAGTAGAACATTATGATGGGTGGATCTGGGCCTAGGGATCTTGCTCAAACTATGGCACCAGCCAAGGACAATACAGGCCGTAAACTTCAAACCCCTACCCAGATCTAGCCAATGGACAGGATATTCTCCAATGTTGAGTGGAGAGTGGTGACTGACTTTCACATGAATTCTGGTGCCCCATTTTTGACCACACCCCCTTGTTGGGGAGGCCAGGTGGCACTCAGAGGAAGGATAGCAGGCTACCAAGAAGAGACTTGATACTCTATGAGCATATACAGGGAGAGGAGACCCCCTCAGTCACAGTCATAGGGGAGAGGAGTAAGGGGAAAATGGGAGGGAAGGAGGAATGGGAGGATACAAGGAATGGGATAACAATTGAGATGTAATATGTGTGTTCTAATCTACCATCCAAGTGGATGCTACATAGTACAGCAGCTAAGTCTTTGGGTTGAAAACTGTTTTAAAGTTGAACAGCACAGGATAATGTTGGCACTTCCTCTGCCCTCGCCTTGCACTGGATTTCTTGGATAGATCCTGACTACAGGCACTTGTCCACTGCCTTTCTATGCACTCAGTAAAATGAACTCTGAGCTCAGCATTTGCAAATATTGTCTATAGAGTATGCACCCTTAAATCCTCCTTCTCTCCCCTTCCAGATGGATTTATAGCATCCCTGTCATGTCTGTCTTTTGGTGGGCACTTTAGTGCCACTGATGTGGGCCTTCGATTCATGTGAGAGTCAGGTTTAAAAATGCACTGAAGTTCCAAATTACAAATTTCCAGTAAGAAAAATAAATAAATAAATAAATAAATAAATAAATAAATAAATAAATTTCCAGTAAGAAACGTAAATGGATGTCAACAGTGCCCTTGTCATTTTCTCATTATGTGTGTTCATGGAGATGGGGTGGAGATGCAGGGAGGAATTTATTTGCATGTGTTTTCTAATTAAGCAACACGGGAAACACATCACCTCCTAAGCTAAAATGCTAACCAAGTTGGGAAACTTATATTTCAGAGAGCATTGTGACATCTTCCAGAAGAACTCATGGTTTGAAGTAATAGGATGTATTATGCTTGGTTTCACAGGAATAAGTTCATGGGCCTGGTAGTCTGACCTTGAAATAAACCTGTTAGAAATCATGAGACCCAGACCCTCCCTTTGGGCTGTATAATGTAATGTTAATGTGGTAAGGTAGCTGTTAGCAGAAATCTGATGATGGATTCATAAAAATTGATTTATAACTTATACCAAAAAACCAACAACTAGGAGAGTGAATGGAGAAAGTGAGGAGGAAGGCTGAGAGGGCAGAATGAAAACAAGGTAAGTGTGAGGTACAACATACATATTCATAAGATAGAGGATCTTGGCATGCTGACCTGAACAATGAGCACCCATTCATAAAGGAAATGACTGGTGATGAAAACTGCAGCCAGTCCTAAAGCAGCCAGCTGACTTCAAGGCAGGAGTTAGGAAGGAAGCATCTAAAAGGTGTTCATCTTTCTCCGTGTGTCTCCTTCCCTCCCTGGGGTGCTGACCATGGCTGTTGACCAATGCTTGGCCAGTGGGGTGCTGACCATGGCTGTTGACCAATGCTTGGCCAGTACAGAAGAGCTAAAGGGTAATTGTTATCTTCTTTAGTTTGGATGACATTAATAGATTTTTTTGGTGGGGGGGGGGGTGCAGTTTCAAGACAGGGCTTCTCTGTGTAATCTTGGCTGTCCTAGACTTGCTTTGGAGACCAGGCTATACTCAAACTCACAGAGATCCACCAGCCTCTGCCTCCTGGAGTGCTGGGATTAAAGGCATGGGCCACCACATCCTGCTAAACTCAAGTATTTCTGAATTTCAGAATTCATTCTTTTGATACAAAAGCAGTTACCTTAGACTCTTGACTCTAATAAAATATCAGAATTTTAAAAACATACTAACATACCACAATGAGCTAAAGATCTCTGAGTACTTAAAGAATTTAGGATAAGTTGTGCAGACCAGAATTATGAGTTCCAATAGCACACATGTACACTAACATGGAGAGCAACAGATTAGATGACTAAGCAGGCAAAAGACTCCAGAAGACTCTGTCAAGAGATGTGCAAAAATGTAAAACAAGATCACTCTTACCACTCTTTATTTTGCCTCATGAAATTTATTTTTCATAAAAATGTTTCATTTTATTAATATATAATTGATTTTTCATTGTTACATTAGCTGAACTAATAATAAATACTCTAAGCCTCTCAACTTTAATTTTTAATTTGATATATGTTGATAAGTAGTCCGCATATGAACATTCTTTGGAGTCCTCATGATTTTTAAAAGGATAAAGGAGTCCTGAAGACAATTTAAAAAAAAGATTTATTTATTATGTATACAGATCTCATTGTAGATTTTGTGAGGCAACATATGGTTGCTGGGATTTGAACTCATGACCTTTGGAAGAGCAGTCAGTGCTCCTAACCTCTGAGCCATCTCTCTAGCCGACCTGAAGACAATTTTTAGACTAAAAAAATACAATGTGAACTTCAATTCTTGATTATCTTTACCTTGGCCATTACAGATGAAGGCCAATTTTCAGTCTTGAGCTGCGTTTACTGAGCACTTTGTGAGTACTGAGCTACAAACTCCATTTACAATGCTATTGTGTGAACTCTACTCAAAGCTGTGGTTTGGGTGCTCAATCCATAGACTTAAGTGGTAGGAATAACTGATCAGGCCCAGACTGGAAACCAGCAAGCCTGTGGATACCAAGGGCCATGTGTTAAAACAGTAAGTAACACGGGTGGATCCCCCTTCTCATGGCTCTGCTGTGTCATTGAAAAAAAGAGCATCTTAGAGCATGTTTGTAGCTTTTCAACTGTACATACTGTAGCCATTCTTTTCCATGCCTTGCACTCTCTCTGCCTAGAAGGCTCCAATTCACCACATAGCGTTCTGCCCTGCAGTTGCAGTCTCTTACCTCTTCCCAGATTTCTTTGAATCACTGCTACCAGAAGGAAGCAATAAACAGCCCTGAACAGAACCTTTAATGAACCAAGGTTTTTAAAGTTCTATTCCCAGGAAGGGAATTCTGAAACATAAGACACATAATCAATTTTTATTAAGTGTTGCTAGTGAATCTTCCAGAATGTAAATAAATTATGGGTTTTCCTAGGCAGAGCTTCAAGAGTAACACTGAACACAGGCAGTGATGCTTGGACTCGCACGACTCTCCAATTGTAGTGGCCGTGAAGGCTGCAAGCACTTAGGAAGCTCTTCCTTCACTCTGGCAACCGGCTCTTCTGGAGTTTTCTTTATTTCTTGTTTTTAACTTTTATACCACAATGTTAATATTTTCCTCATAGTAACTATATACCCTTACACATTATCGTTGGTTACATTTGTTTAAAACTCCTTTAAAATAGCACAAATTTAAAATTTGAATACTTCATTGGATTTATCTTTTTAATTTTCATAATTTTGGGATCTGATTTAAATTTTTTCCAGAAGTCATGAAGACTTTTTTTTTTTTACATCTTTTTCTACTAAACTTGATATTTTCTCTTCAAGTTAGGTATTAATTTACCTGGAGTTTCCTCTTATATTTGATGAAATTTGTGAGTCTGTTTTGTTTATTTGGTGTCTTCTGACAGAGGTTTGCGTTTTTTCTCAATTTCTAAAACACTATTTGTTTTCATAGGTTACTTAATAGGTGTTTTTATAGTAATTGTGAAAGGGTATTACATATTCTATTATTGATGATTTTTATAAGTTAAGCTTTTTTTGGCTTATTTTCTTATAAATGTGTTGATTGCACTGAAGATTTATATAGAAGATAGTGCTGTCTGAAAAAGTTTCAGCCATCTCTTTTTTCCCAATCCTCAGGCCTCTCAGTTTTCACTTCTTGTTTTAGCCAGAATCTTCAGAGTACAAGGGAAGAACAGGTATGATGGCGGCCTTCCTGGTCTTGCTCCATATTTAAATCAGTGTCCATGTTCTCTCCCTCTGTCTCTCTGTCTCTGTCTGTCTCTGTCTCTCTGTCTCTGTCTCTGTATCTCTGTCTCTGTATCTCTCTCTCTCTCTCACACACAAACACACACACATACACACTACATACACTCGTGTATAAGTATTTACCATGTATCAATTAAAATAGATGTTTATTATAGATTTTAAGAAAGTTAATTGAACTTAGGAAAATATCTCCTAGTACTTAGAAAATATTCCAAATACATATTCAATTTAATTTTTTATATTCTTATTAAAACAATGTGTTTTCCCTCCATTGACCTGTTTTTCACTGGGGCACTATTTAAGCTTTATATTAAACTACAGTAAGATCATTGGCATGCTTCTCTCACCTAGAGTCTCATAGGATGTCCTCACAACTATCCCAATCTCCTGGTAAGTGAAGAAGCGTGGGAGAATGGGGAAATAGAAGGATCCAGAGGGTCCTAGAAACCTACAAGAAGAAGATCATGACCGGAGGATCTGGGCCCAGGGGTTCTGCACAAACTACTGCACCATCCAAGGACAATACTTGCAGTAAACATCAAATCCCTTCTCAGATCTAGCTAATGGACAAGACATTCTCCACAGTTGAATAGAGAGCAGGAACTGACTCAGACATGAATTCTGGTGCCCCATATTTGACCACTCCCCCATTGTGGGGAGGTCTGGTGGCACTCAGAGAAAGAATAAGCGGGCTACCAAGATGAGACTTGATAGCTTGTGACCCTATGGTGGGGGAGGAGGTCCCCTTTGGTCACAGACATAGGAGAGGGGAATAGGGTACAAGTTGGAGGGAGGGAGGAATGGGAGAGTACAAGGGATGGGATAACAATAGAGAGGTAATCTGAATAAATTCATTAAATAAAAATATAAAATATAAAAAAGATTACTGACATGAATCATTTTCTTTCTTACACTTAAGTAAACTTTAATTTTGAGGAAAACTTTTAGGCTTACAGCAACACCAAGCCCAAAGTTCCTATGTGTTTCTTGCCCCATACTCAAGTACAGTCCCCATTAACCTATAGTTCCCAGTGCTTCCCGTCCAGCACTGGCATACTGTTATGCACAGTCCACAGAGAACGTGAACTCACATTCACATGTCATCTGTGATGTTCCTTCTGCGGGTGTGGACAAGCATGTAACGACCTAGACCACCATTGAAACATTGCATGGGAGGCTCCACGGAGGGAATTTACAAAGCTGCAGCTAGGCTCATGCTCTGCGGGTCTTCCTTATGCCCTACATGGCCTCTTCTTGCCAAGATCAACCTTTCGTCCTGGCACAGTGGTGCACGCCTGTAATTCCAGCATTCCAGAGGCAGAGGCAGGCAGATCTCTGTGAGTTTGAGGCCAACCTGGTCTACAAACCTAGTACAGATCAATAAAGGCTACACAGAGAAACCTTGTCTCAAAAAAAAAAGCAAAAAACCAAAAGGTAAACAAACAAACAAATGAAAAAGATCAACCTTTCTCCCATAAGCACACCATAAGCACGCAGTCTAGGAGGACAGAAACAGTTCTGGCCAGCCTAATGCTCTCTATCTGAGTCGAAGCTGCTGCTTTCAGCCCTCAAGAATGGATTCCCCTAATATTCACCTTTTAATTGTTATAACCCAAGACAAATTAGTCCTGAGTGTATTTCACTCTTCTCTGGTCTTTACATCAAGAGACGGCATTTCATATTAGTTATGTTCTTGTCGATAAAATCAGAGATTTCAACTATATTTTTACCTTAAAATCTATGCTTTTGACATAATAAGCACAGTGAGGACTCAGGACACTTGGACAACTAGAATTCCAGATGCTATCTTAAAATAAGATGCAGTAAGCATTCAATGCTCCTAGCAAAATTCAAGGGCATTTTTCTCAGATATAATAAAATTCCATTGCAGAACATGTTGTTATTAACTAGAGATAAACATGCTTTAATGATGATATATAATTTGCAGTATCAACTTTTCAATAAATTTCTACTATATGAATTTTTCAAGTGTAAGGAAAATCAATTTACATTTTTTCTTCTCATTAAAAGAAGAGCGTAGAAGACTCCTAAAGTAGTTCAAAGAAAATCTGACTTTAAGTTCAAATGCAGAGCACATCCCTATGAGCTCTTGGCAAGAGTCAGACTCAACTCCACAGAAAATTCCTACTCCATGCCAGAGACTTAAAAAGTTCAAGATCTATATCCTCCTTCAGTTGAAGATAAATGTAAACAAGCTGGGAAAGGTTGGTTGCTGTGGGGGCCTTCTGGTTTGTTCCTGAGTTTTTAGATGATAGCATTTCCCCCTTCGTGTCCACTGTATTGTGTTCTGATGACATGTTTCTCCACAAAGACTTAACTTCACAGTACACTTGTGAGCTCCGGCATCATACTTGGTTGTATAATGTACAAGGAATTTCTTTGGAAGGGCCAGTGAGATGCCTTGTCAGAGAGGCCTGTATGCCTACAACCTGACAGAGTCCCGGAATTCACTCTGTGGAAGGTTAGAGGGAAATCCCTGGTTTCCTTCAGACCTCCATGTGCATACCATGGCTCACACTCACATATGCGCTTGCGCGCGCACACACACACACACACACACACACACACACACACTCAAACTTAATTAATCAATTAATTAAACTTCATTTAAAAATAAATCATAAATGTGTCTTCGGGCCTTTTATTTGTAACTTTAGAAAAATGATTGAAGATTTAATCAAATTAATAAAGCAGCAATTTGCTTTCCATGACTGTGCTGTAGTCAGTGGAAAGTGCTGGGGACGGTTCAATGACAACCCAAAGCTGCTGAATACCTTTCACAAGTCTGATGTAAATTATTGTCCATTATTTATATTTTAACATGTTTAAAAGTTATATAACCCTCATTCACTCATTTGCTTATTACGGGAGAAGAAAATGAGAAATAGGCATAGATGAAACATGGTCCATTGATTGATAATTTTGTGTGTCTGGGCAGGTTAAATTATATATAATAATATGACTGTATTGATGAGTTTTACTCTCATTTTTTTCCACAGGAAAATGAATTCCAAGAAACATAAGATGTAGAAAACCAACACTCTCCATATTCCACAGGCTTAGATTAAAAAGCTCATCTTTAATAACTTAATTTCCCAAAATTACTACCATTTCATTTTGTTTTGTTTTCTACCTTTAAGAAAAAAGTATTGTTCAAAACTTATGAGATATAATTCCTATTTCATATAATTCAGCCATTCAGTGTGTACAAGTCAGTGTCTTTAGTATATTCACAGAATGGTGCAACTGTCATCACCATTGATTCCAGAACATTTTATCCTTCCAGAAGATAGTGTGCCTATTAGTAGTCATTACTCATTTCTCCCAATTTACCAACCACATCCCAGACAACCACCTAATATGTCCTGTGTTTATGGTTTATGAAGTTATCATTTCCAGGCATACTGAAAAGGAAAGTTACCATCTGCAGCTTTTTGTGCCTGGCTTTTCTCACTTAGCACAGTGTTTTCAAGCTGCATCCAAATGCAGCGTATAGTGAGACTTCATTTTTCCTTCCTGCCAAATAGTAACTCTCTTGTATGAAAATACTGCATTCTACCTACTCATTGTTATTTACTTTTAGTAATCAAAAATAATGCTATATAGCTATGCAGATAGAGTACTGTATGTGAATGTATGTTTTAATCTCTCGTATACATACCTAAATGTAGCATTTCTGGGTTACATGGTTACCATCTGTATAAACTTTTCAGGAGCTCTTATAAATCTCATTGAGTGACTTGTTCATCCATGAAAAGGCACTCCCTCAGAGAAAATATTCCTGCCCCGTTGATATTTTAGTTCCCCGTCTATCCTATGTCCTCTAGGTACACACAGTGTTTGATATCAATGTTACAGTTGTGAGCCCACATTTGCTTAGATACAGTTTCTCCACGGACAGCACCACTGGTTACTCTGTCCCTAGCAAAGCATCTGACAGCGAGTGGTCATTCAGTAAATACTGAACGAAGGAATGCCTAGCTGGAATGGGAAGCAACATTTTACTGAAGTCTAAGGAACATTTCATATATTATGTATATATCTAAAATTATTTATCAGCAAGAAATTTGCTAGAAGCTATATTTTCTTGTTACACTTCAATAATCTTGAGGCATCTTATCCAGGAACCATAGGGTATATTGCTCAAGAAAATCATAATTGAAAGCTATGACTCACGTGTGAATGCCATCCCAGATCCACACTCAGGACTACTGACTCCAGCGCATGCTGAGCCTACTTCCAAAATTTAAGGAACGCAGATATTAAACTCTATATGGTAAACCAAGACATTGTGCACTATTGTCTTACATATTGTAATTGAACACATTAAAAACTCACCAAATATTATTTTGTCTGAATATCATGTAGCCATGTGACTGATTATTTTATTTTTTAAAGTATACTTTAGGGACATAGGGATGGTTCCGGGACCAAAAGCATCAGCTGCTCCGCCAGAAGACCCAGGTTCAATTCCCAGCATCCATATAATGACAAACTGCCTATAACTCCAGTCCCAAAGGGTCTATGTCTTCTCCTGGCCTCCATGGGTGCAGCACACACATAGTTCATAGACATAAATGCAGGCAAAACACTCACACACATAAATTAAAAACAAGTTAATTTTTAAAAAAGAAAATATAAAGTAGATCTAAATATTATGTGTACAGACTAATATTGTATGTATAGACTAGTACAGCATTTCCAACGAAAGTATCTATTTTAAAAGCATGAGTTGCTCTTGATGAACCACTATTAGAGCTTATTATTTGGATGACTAGCCAAATATTTATACATATTTATGTATAGAAAAAACAAGTAAATTTTAGTTTTCAGAATTACTTTGCTAAGAAGAAAAAAGCATGTGGGGAAAAATTATACATTGAAACTGTAACTGCTGCTACAAGGACCTGGTCCTTAAAGTATTTCTCCTTCCTCATTACATCAGGAAATTTTCGGAAATTTCTGAAGATTATCTTTGGCTGCCTAGAAAAGTCATCTGGTTTATTGATTCGTTGGTTCTGTTTTCCTGGCTCCTGAAAGTAATGTACTGTTTCTGAATGCTGAAATGTGAGCATCAGGAAAAATGCTATGGGAAGTGCAGCAGGAAATTTACATACTTTTTAATAAAACATTTCATTTATTGTGTGTGTGCATGCAAGTATGTGAGTGTGTGTGCATGTGTGTGTGTGTGTGTGTGTGCGTGTATGTGTGAGTCCGCTCATGTGCTGAGGCATAAGTGTGATGGTCAGAGAACATCATGTCAATGGAGGTTCCCCTCTCCATAATGTGGTTTCTGGGAATCTAAGTCAGTCGTCAGTCTTGATGACAAGTGCCTTAACCTCTTATTCCACCACACTGGCGCTGATGTTTTTTGTTTTTTGCTTTAAAGTCTTCAAAGGAAAGACCTATGGATGGTTTATTAAGTCCTCAGCTGAGATTGTCTGACTGAACAGGTAGCACTGAGCTGTGAAAGAAAACCAAGAATCAATGCGTCTGCTGTGGTACCAGCTGAGCCCTCCACCTTAGCTTTTCCCTTATGGTGTGAAGTGTGAGGACATGAAGAACAGGGCAGACCAAGGAAACATGACAGCCACTGACTCCCTACGTTATAGTCCCATGGTCATTTTGTAGGCAGCAGAGTGAAAATGTGCCATCAAACTCTTAATCTTTAAAGTAGAATGGTGGTTTCTAGTGAGGCAATGTTCTTTAATATTGTTTAAGTGATGAGGAAGAAATGGATTATTTTCATGGTGAAGACCAGTATGACCTCAACGGAGCCCATGGAAGCAGTCAGAAAGAGATGTGGCTGGAAAAGGGAGCCATAATGTTGACAAGAGCAAATGGCATTTGGGGACCCACTAAGTTGAAATTAAGTTGCCATTAAAGTAGACCTTTACCCCTAATCTATCAAAACACCGTAGCCAACGAATTTGTCTGTGAAGGGGAAGCAGAGGAAATGTATTGGGTCATTTGAAATAAAATCCCTTGCAGCTGACCCATGAGAGGTGCTGATAGCTTCCAGATGGAGCCTTGTCCAGTTCCCATTGGCCAGATGTTTGGGCCTGTCCAGAAGGATTGTTTTGTATGTAGAGTGGGGAACCATGGAAATAACATGAGGATTGACCAAGGACTTACCCCAAAATAAGAAAATTCCAGTCAAAGGTGTGGCCTATAGCTTGACGCTTATTCAGTGAACTAACTAGCTACAGAGTCCAGTTCTATTCTTTCAGAGCTTTGTACCCTCAGGCAAATTCATTAAAGTCTGAGAATTGGTTATCTCATCTGTGGGGTGGAGACAGTAAGAACTAAACCTTACAGCATTATTGCTAGGAACACGAATGGTAGATAAGAGCCTTCAGTAAGTGGTTCCTGTGTGCAATCATTAGAGTTCGTCCACTCTTTGCTGATTCTATACCTACCTTATGGCTAGCACAGTGTTGGGTACTGGAAATACAAAACTGGGTGAGAGACAGTTCTGATCCTCAAGAGCTTCAGATAAGGTAAATAAGTAAGCAAACAATAAGTAGACCAAAACAGATGAGTCTGGTAGGAATCCCCACGCAGCTCCTAAAGCGAGAAGAAGAATGTGGCCTCTGTATTTCCACAATTGCTATGTGGTAGCACCAGGCTTGATAGTATCCACTCATAGGCACTATTTCTCCCGCTGTACAGGTGAGAAAAACAAGGTTAAATAAACTGTCCACGTTCACATCAATAGTTTATGGCAATGTTTGATTTGATCTTTCTTATCCTTGTCTCAGCTGGTATCTCTGCCTCCCAAGTTCCAAGGAGGCTTGCATGGAAGAGAGGGAAAAGAGAGGGTGTCTATGTCATTTCTATAGCTGTGACAGATTGCTGCAGATTAGGGACTTATAAGGAACAGAGATTAGTTAGCTTGCAGTACTGGCAGTTGTTGATGTCCAAGATATCAGGGATATGTATGTATGTATGTACGTACGTACATACGTACGTACATATATATATATATATATATATATATGTATATATACACATATATACATATTCTCAGAAAGGCATTAATACCAAAATGGAGAGCCATCCTAGACACGTTCCTCATCTAACACCAGTTATTGGTATCTCAAGTTGTCATGTGCATAACTAATTTAATTACTGTCAACCTTTTTTTTATCTATAGTCCATGCGAAGAAGCATTTTACATGTTGACCAAGTCACACACATATGCAGACACATTTATAAAGCAAAATCACCTACATCTACTTACTTGTGTAGCCTAAGGTCACTGGCGTCTCCTGCCCTACTGTAGCTTATTTTACTGATTCTATGAGCACATCAATCATGGTCTACAGTTTTAAAAACACTGAAAAATAATATCTGGATAAAATGTACACTGCATTTGTCTTGGTGAAGTCCTGCATGAGACTGAGATGTTATTTCTGCCATAATTGTAATATTCTTAGGGGAGGAGTTAACGTGTAGCAATATTTGCCTAACCTGTTTAATGGCCTTTGAGCCACATACTGCAGATATCAAAAGAGGCAAACTAATGTTAAAGACTAGATGGAAAAGAGTAGCACACAGAAAAAAATCTCATGTGCATAGGCAAAGAATTTGAATTTAAAAATTAAATTCAGCTTCTAATGGAAGGTAAATATTTACACCTCAGCAATTTTCTAGATGCACTTTCCTTTGCTTTCACCACAAGAAGGAAATTTTCAGCTGTAGGTGTCATTTTGGGTGGTCCGAGAGAATGCCTATTAAATTGGTCCGTGTGTGCAGTATTGCGCTACCGAAGACATCCAGCCCACAGAAGAGGGCCCTGCCAGCACAACTAGGGCTGGGTCAGTCACTCTTTCATTTACTCTAGGAGCACATTATTTACATGAGGCTGAGTGGCCCTTTCTCAGACTCTCAGCCACCCTCTGAACCTTTGCCCGCGTATATTCTCAGTGCTCGGTTGATCTGCTGCAGTGTTTGGATGTAGAGTTTACAGCAGGCACTAGAGCAGGAGGTGTCAAAACACGACAAGAAAGGATTTTTCTTGTTTGACTCCTGGCAGGGATCAGAGTGAACGTGATGGAAGGCTTGGGAAAACGCCCAAACTTGTCAACTCTTCCAGCCAACTTGGCGAACTCCACAGGGTTAGAGAGTTCAGATGAGCTTCATGTCCATAAGCCTTTGAATACTTATAAAGAAGCTAATCTCACTGTCTCAGGTTGTCTGAGGTTCAGCACATCTAATTGTCCTAAAGCGGAACTCCAGCTATAATCAGATTACCCTCCCCCCACATAAATTTTTTAAAAAGAGCGGGGGGCGGGGGTTGCGCCGCAATCATATGTATCAAAGAAAGTGTCAAGCAGGGTGGGGAAGCCGCACTGCACCCAATCCAGCCTGGAAGTGCCACTTGATCTACATTGAAAATATATCACAAAGTATTTGTTTGTCTGTTTTGATTCTTGAGTTTGTGTCTTTGTATTTATTAGAACTGTGCATATTAAAGAAGCCATTTTACCAAAAAATAAAAGTAATAAAAATAATAATAAAATAAAAAAGAAGCCATTTTTCCACATCATCCTCTGAATCCAGACATTTCTGCTTCTCTGAGGGAGACTTGGGCTAATAGTTTTTAGAATAAGATTATTTTTGGAGTAAAGTATGTATATAAATGAATATTCATGCTCTATGGATATCTGCATACTAGCCCAAGGGGTATGTCCCACGAAAGCCTTCACTTACCAGGAAACCTGGAACAGAGGGAAGGACATCCTATTGGGACTCTAGATGAGAGAAGCATGGGAGAATAGCAAAGTAGAAGGATCCAGAGGGTCCTAGAAACCTATAAGTAGAACATTATGATAGGCAGATTTGGGCCCAGGGGTCCCGCTCAAACTATGGCACCAGCCAAGGACAATACAGGCTGTAAACTTTAAACCCCTACCCAGATCTAGCCAATGGGCAGAACATTCTCCACAGTTGAGTAGAGAGTGAGGTATGACTTTCACACCAACTCTGGTGCCTCATATTTGACCATGTCCCCTGGAGGGGGAGACCTGGTAACACTCAGAGGAAGGATAGCAGGTTACCAAGAATAGACTTGATACCCTATAAGCATATACAGGGGGAGGAAATCCCCCTCAGGAACAGTCATAGGGGAGGGGAATAAGGGGAAAATAGGAGGGAGAGAAGAATGGGAGGATACAAAGGATGGGATAACCATTGAGATGTAGCAATAAATTAATAAAAAATTTTTAAAAACCCAACAGCAAAAAAAAGATAATAATTCATTTTAAAAATATTTATGTTATAATTTGCCTTATTCCAACTATCAAGCTTTTTTTAAAAGTCAAGAATAGCAAATGACGTCATCTGGCTGTCTGTGACACTGAGCACAGAAAAAGTGGGCCTAGGAAGAACTCTGGGATTTTGGCTACATTCGTTGTTTATACATTTTGCAGTGCTCAGATATTATTCTAGGGCTTTGTCGAGGTCTGTTCAAGACTCCACATACATTTCAATTATCCACAACACACATATTTCCTTGAGAACATTCTTATGGAAACCACATTTCCAACCTTTAAGTTGCTGGTGTTACTGTGCCTATGAAGCTGGCTCGGGACCAGGAACATGTCTCACATCTTACTGCCACATTTCCTTAGTGAACTTGGGTTTCAGTTGTAGCTAAGTTTTCTCTGAACTGTAGATAACATTCAAGAAAGAACAGTCTTACAGTCTGGGAATCTGTAAAAACTTGCTTTTTGTGGAGAGCAAACTTCCATAAAGCACATTTTGTATGCCCGCTACTACCAACGGTGTCTTTTGGACTTGTGCATCTTCTGGCTTTGCCAGCAAGGCAGTTGGCACTCATTCTACAACACATCCCAAATGTCTAAGTAGGTCACCAGGACTAGTCTCTAATGGATAGAAGCATAAAACATTGCTAAAAGGACAAAATAATGAAAGATAGGGCTTCCTGTTTCAAAAATTCATTGTCTATAGTTTTTACTACAACACCCAGAAGGAAACCAATATACTTCAAACTGCTAGGAGAAACTGAATTGGAGAATTAAAATACACTCAAATACCATGTTCTAGCAAAGCTAGATTTTGCTTGTGTATGAGAGAGAGAGAGAGAGAGAGAGAGAGAGAGAGAGAGAGAGAGAGAGAGAGAGACAGACAGAGAGAGACAGAGAGAGAGACAGAAAGAGAGAGGCTGTTGAAACTGGTATTTTCTTTCTTTCATGTTGTTTCTGCTTTAGGACTCTCTTTACTGTGTCTATGCATCAGAGTGACACTTGAGCGTTTATCAACGGAAGTTCAAACATTTTAATTTGAATCAGAAATAAAATTCACCATGTGAAACAAAATTGTGCAACTGTTTCTACAAATCAGAATGAGCTCTATAATTTTAGGGGATTTTAGTGTGCTCTGTGTGTAGAGAATAGTCGGGAGTGAGTGCCTTGCCTTACACGTAGAAAGTTCTAGAACCACTGAAGAGCACTGCCCTTATGAAAGCATCTAGCTGTGCAAATGGTAAAAGGGAATTAATGCCATGCCCTGGAGGGAAGTTTATTTCAAAATCTGTGCATAACTATATAACAACAAACCCAGAATCATCACCGTAAAAAAATAAGTACCACCATATCCATAATTTCAGAAAGCTAAATATGATTCGTTAGCTTGTGACTCAGTAATTACACGGGCTCATGCATAACAACAGTTATGGCACCGACAAGGTAATACAGAGTGCTGGTAGCCTGTACGGCCTTCCAAACCCAAAGAGTTTAACTTGAATGGTGTCATTTCTGAAAGTGGGGCAGGCAGTTGGGTGGAGATGTCAGCAGCTGGCACATCTGCTCATGGGAAAGGTCAGTCCCGCCTGTTTTCTGGCAGGGGTCTGTAGCTTTTTCTCTACCCGCATAGCCATGCCATGGAACCAGAGCCGGTTCCTAGCAGCATACCAAACACTTAATGAACAACTTCATTATTCTTTCAGGAGGGCACTAGCCACAAATCTAAGGAGTTTAGGGAAGAATTTTTACTAGATTTGTTTTTAGGGTTTTTCCTTCCAGACTTAAACATGGATAAAGACTGCGGTCTTCCATTTGACCAGAAACACGCAATGGAGCACCAGCATTACACATTCTTTCCCTCCGGGGGAAAACAAATTAGAACGAGAAAGCCATGCCGGCGAAGGCGATTCTGCCCAAGGATTTATCTTTCAAGTGAAAGTCCTGCCCCACAGCATGCCACACACTCGGTCCGTGGTGTGGGAGCCGAAGAATCGTCACGGTACTTTCAGCTCCAAGGGAGTGTTCACAGATGTGGAAAACAAACCAACACAGAAGAGCACTGTATTTGGATTCTCTACAAGCCACAAGGTGTGTTTTCTTTGTCTACAGAGACTCCTGTAATAACAAGAGGCAGCGTCACGGTAACCCAGGGCTCTGATCACAGTGCGATCCTAATGGCGAACCAGATTCCCACATGCTTGCTTTCAGACACACTGAGCAGCCAAAGCTCAGGTCCCCATAGTAGAGTGTACTAAAAACAACTCCCAGGCTGCCTGCATTGTAGGCAAGCTTTCTACAGAAGCAGAGGAGGGAAACTCCTATAATTCGCTTTACATTTCATTTTACTCTATTATATATTGTGATTGAGACCAAAAGAAGCCAATGAAGAAAATAGCAGGCAGATATTATCACCAATTAATAGGTTACATTTGTTCAGCGTTAATTGTATCAACTACGACTCAACTTATTTCATCTTGTAAGAATTTCAATTTTGAAAAGATAATATTTTAATATTTCACGTCAACCAACAGGATTTTAAATACCCAATTTAAACTAATCATGGGTGAAAATGAATGGAGGTGGGGAAGGAAGGCAGGGAGGAGAAGGGGAGAGAGAGAGAGAGAGAGAGAGAGAGAGAGAGAGAGAGAGAGAGAGTTGAGTACTCACAATCTCATAACCAGAGATTTCTCTTCCACAAATACTCCCTTCAGGGAATGAATGTTTCCCTCAGGGAAGTGATGTCCTAGACAAGTTGGGTTAGACAGACACACAGACAAGTTATAGTCTGTGAAGTCTGTGCACTCCATTAGGTATCAGAATAATCTCTGTTGAGACCATGGACTATGTAGATAGCTCATTGGTCCGGGACAAAGGACTGCATGAGCACTGTGCTTCTAGAGAGTGACTAGAATTCTTTTTAAAGGGCAAGTTCATGAAAAAAAATAGTTTTAAGAGTTTCATTCTCAATAAGACTTAGGAAAGACAACCTCTCATACATGTGTCACAAAATCTTTACAGGCAAGACAATGTGGAAAGGATTTTACAGAGGAAAACCAGGGTTGCAGAGGGGATGGAAAGTGAGGCAACCTCCCAGGCAGTGTGATAGTGCACACAACCACATCAGAACATCTTTCTCCCAAGAGTAAGGTGAGCTAAGCTTGAGAGTGAATATATTATGATTATGTAATTTGGGGGAAAATTGTACTCCAAGCTTTTAAAAACAAGTGTCAAGAGGCAGAGATAAGGTATTTAAAAGAAAGAAAACATAAGAAAGGAACAAAAGAAATGTGATATCATTTCCTGGGTCTAAGTCAGCATGGCCCCAGATCTTCATGGTAGATGAACAGCCTTTAAAACCCAAATAATGTGTCACGGAGCACACAAGTCTGCCTCAGTGGACCCTGAGGGAGATAGGGCTGAGGTGAAAAAGACTGAAACTGGTTTCAAGGACCAGGGCTCCACTGCTTTCCTGAGAACAGTTCCCACCGCACATGTCAGTGGTTCCCATGAAATTATCTGGCTTGTGGGACATAAGTCAGTTTGAAAACAACCTAAACTACCTCACTCTCTGGTGGCTACGCGTTTCTCCAGATGCTGTCTGCAGCCGAGCCTCACGGTGGAGTCTTCTTGGCATTTCATCAAGCAAAGTGAAAAAATTATAATGCTTAATTCATCAATCAGCCTGTCTCTCTTGTTGCCTGTGAAACCCACTTACAAGAGTAGATTAACATAGGCAACAAGCACAGTGTCAGTTTCTTTGCTTATCTTGGAGAAGCACAAACTGTCAGTGGAAATCATTTTAGCTACATCAGCTTTGCAGAGGAAAGTAGATGAACCATGAAATCTACAGCCCTGGAGGTATAACTCTGCTGTGGCCTTCAGCTCACTTCCTAAAGAGAATGTCTATGCATCTTTTTCATATGCCCCACTCTGCCGCACTACCAACTTCCAGTATTTACAGCCCACTGGGGAAACTTCACCAAACAGGACCAAAGAGCAACCATTTGTCATCTCACTTCTAAAGACAGCTTTTAGATATCTTTCTTTGGTATTATCATGGTAGGCTTGAGACATTACCACAAAAAGTAAATTAACTTAGCACAAACAGAAACATTCACTTGTGTAACTCAGATTTAAACTAGGAAGCGAGTGTCAATAATAATGGCCAGAAAAGCCGGGCAGTGGTGGTGCACACCTTTAATCCCAGCACTCGGGAGGCAGAGGCAGGCGGATCGCTGTGAGTTCGAGGCCAGCGTGGTCTACAAAGCGAGTCCAGGACAGCCAAGGCTACACAGAGAGACCCTGTCTCGAAAAACCAAAAAAAAAAAAAAAAAAAAAATGGCCAGAAATGTGTCAGATGGGTGGAAGTGGGAACACTTGGTATCTCGCTGTCACCAGGATCTTGTAAAGCATTTTAATATGCCTTCTGTGATTCTGATGCACCAAAATCCTGCGCATTCTGACATACTCAATTTGTAATAGGTAGAAAGCTTGTTTCTGTATAATAATGGGTGTTATATTTCAAATCCAAACCCATTCATAGTGCTCATGGCCTTCTACTAGTGCATCAACATATAATAGACAATTGTTTAGAAAGCCCTAGACCTTTGCTAAAATCACAACAGTACAGTCTTCCTTGGTACCCTATCTTATTATGGCAACAACATCTGTTTCAGATTTCAGCCACTCACAAGATATTTCTCACAGAAGAAGGAGTGCATTGCACATGACTGAATGTTGAGCATATGTTAGCACACAGACACACACATGAATTTATTTTGAGTTAAAATATCCTAGTGGGACCATAAACCATGTGGCCAATGAAAGTTATAGATGTGCACTTGAAGACTGACATTGCTAATTCACATAATTAATAAAGCTTGTTCAAAATGGAAGGTTCATATTTACTATATTTATCTGTAATGTTTCCATTTTAAGTAATGGGCTCATTCATTGTTCTTGAATTCAGGTTGTGTCCTTTCATCTCTTAAAAGTCTTAGTCAAAACCACTTGAAGTTTGTGGCCCTGACATGCTATTGCTTCAGTATACCCAGCGCAAACTAGAAAGACTGAAGGTAGTCTGTCAGAAAATGTTTACTTTCAATGAGATTATTTTTTTATACCTTCTGCATCTGACAATCTACTTGATGGTGTGGCAATCTCAAGAATTTTTAACTGGTAAAAGATAGAAAATACAAAAAGATGACATGTAAGTCTAATCATAACTTGGTATTATTTGTAAGCAGTTTTTCATATTTAACACAACAAAATCGAAAAGGAAAAGGGAGACATAAGAACAGACACTGAAGACATACAAAAGATCATAAGATCATACTTTAAAGGCATATATGCCACAAAATTTGAAAATCTAAGGGAAATGGACAATTTTCTTGATCGATTCCACTTGCTGAAATTGATTCAAGATCAGATAAACAAATTAAATAGTCTTATTTCTCCTATAGAAAAAGAGGCAATCACTGATAGTCTCCCAACCCCCCCCCCAAAAAGCCCAAGGCCAGATGGTTTCAGCCAGACCTTCAAAGAAAGAGTAATACTGATACTCTTCAAAATTCATTCTATGAGGCCACAATCACATTGATATCTAAACCCCACAAAGACCCAGGAAAAAAAAATAGAATTTCAGACCAATTTTTCTGTATGAACATTGACGCAAAAATACTCAATAAAATACTCACAAAATGAATATAACAACATATCAATGATATCATTCACCAAGACCAGGTAGGCTTCATTCCATGCATGCAGAGATGGTTTAATGTACAGAAATCCATCAATCTAATCCACCATATAAATAAACTGAAAGAAAAAAAACCACATGACCATCTCCTTAGATACAGAAAAGGCATTTGACAAAATCCAACACCCATTCATGTTTAAAGTGCTGGAGAGCTCAGGAATACAAGGCACATACCTAAACACAATAAAGGCTATATACAGCAAGCCATTTTAAATGGAGAGATAATGAAGGAAATTCCTCTAACATCGGGGACCAGAGGCTTCCTACTTTCTCCATATCTCTTCAATATAGTTCTTGAAGTTCTAGCCAGAGCAATAAGACAACAAAAGGAGATCAAAGGCATCCAAATGGGAAAAGAGGAAGTTAAATTATCCCTATTTGCAGATGATATGATAGTGTACATAAGTGACCCCCAAAATTACATCAGAGAACTCCTACAGCTGATAAACACCTTCAGCAAATTGGCTTGATACAAAATTAACTCTAAAAAGTCAGTAGCCTTCGTTTATACAAATCACAATCCTGCATAGGAAGAAATTAGGAAATCTACACCCTTCTCGATAGCCACAAGAAATATAAAATATCTAAGAATAACTCTAACCAAGCAAGTGAAGGACTTGTTTGAAAAAAACTTTAAATCTCTGAAGAAAGAGATTGAAGATGACATCAGAAGATGGAAGGATCTCCTTTATTTGTGGATCGGGAGAATTAACAAAGTAAAAATGACCATCTTACAAAAACAATGTACAGATTCAGTACAATCCCTACACAATATTTTAAAGACATTGAAAGATCAATTCTCAACTTCATGTGGAAAAACAAAAAACCCAGAATAGCTAAAACAATCTTATACAATAAAAGATCCTCAGGAGGAATCTCCATACCTGATCTCAAGCTGTACTATAGAGTAACAGTAATTAAAACAGCATGATACTGGCACAGCAATAGGCTGGTTGATCAACGGAACTGAATCAAAGACCCAGAAATGAATCCACACACATATGCTCACTTGATTTTTTGACAAAGGAGCTGAATCTATTCAATGGCAAAAGGATAGAATCTTCAACAAATGGTGCTGGTCTAACTGGATGTCTAAATGTAGAAAAATGCAAGTAGACCTATATTTGTCACCATGCACAAAATTCAAGTCCAAGTGGATTAAAGACCTCAACATAAACCCAGACACACTGAATAGGTTAGGAGAAAAAGTGGGGAAGAGCCTAGAACACATTGGCACAGGAGACAACTTCCTGAACAGAGCTCCAACATCCCAGGCCTTAAGGTCAGCAATTAATAAATGGGACCTTGTGAGGCTGAGAAGGTTCTGTAAGGCAGGAGACACTGTCAACAGAAAAAAGCAACAGCCTACAGACTGAAAAAAGGTCTTCATCCAACCCTGCATCTGACAAAGGTCTAAAATCCAAAATATGTAAATAACTCAAGAAATTAAACACCACCAAACCAAATAATCCAATTGAAAAATGGGGCTTGGAACTAAACAGAGAATTCTCAACAGAGGAATATCAAATGGCTGAGGAACACTTAAAGAAATGCTCAGAGTCGTTAGTCATCAGAAAAATGCAAATCAAAATGACTCTGAGATTCCATTTTACACCCATCAGAATGACCAAGATCAAAAACTCAAGCAACAGCACATGCTGGCAAGGATGTAGAGAAAGGGGAACACTCCTTCCTTGCTGGTGGGAATGCAAACTTGTACAACCGCTTTGTAAATCTGTCTGGTGCTTTCTCAGAAAACTGGAAACAAGATTTCCTCAAGACCAAGCAATTCCACTCCTTGGAATATAGCCAGAAAATGCTCCACCACACAAGAAGGACATATGCTCAACCATGTTCATAGCAGCCTTATTCATAATAGCCAGAACCTGGAAACAGTTTAAATGTCACTCAGTTGAAGAATGGATAAAGAAACTGTGGTACATTTATACTATGGAATACTACTCAGCTATTAAAAACAAGGAAATCCTGAAATTTGTGGACAAATGGATGGAACTAGAAACGATCATACTCAGTGAGTTAACACAGAAGCAGAAAGACTCACATGGTATATACTCCCTTATAATGGGGCACTAGCCCAAATGGCATGTCCCATGAAAGTCTTCACTTACCAGGAGATTGGGATAGATGTGAGGATATACTACTGGGACTCTAGGTAAGAAAAATATAGGAGATGGGGAAATAGAATGACCCAGAAGGTCCTAGAAACCACTAAGAAGAACATTGTGACAGGTGGTTTGGGGCCTAGAGGGGTCTGCTCGAACTATTGCACTAACAAAGGACAATACAAGTAGTAAACATCGAACTCCTACTCTGATCTGTGCAATGGACAGGACATTCTCCACAGTTATGTGGAGATCAGGGATTGACTCTAACATGAACTCTGGTGCCCCATATTTGACCACCTTCCCTTGGTGGGGAGGCCTGGTGGCACTCAAAGAAAGAATAAGCAGGCTACCAAGATGAGACTTGATAGCCTATGACCATATAGAGGGAGAAGAGGTCCCTTTTGATCTTATACCGAGGGGTGGGGAATAGGGTGAAAGTGGGAGGGAGGAAGGAATGTGGAGATACAAGTGATGGGATAACAATTTAGTTGTAATCTGAATAAATTAATTAAATAATAAAAAATTTAAAAAAATAAAAACAATCCAAGCTGAATCCTGTGTATATTTCCAGGTAGTGCTTTAAAGACATCTGTTTTCTCCCTTGTTTCTTTTCAAGCTTTATATTAATGTCTGACAAGAACTATATATTTCTATTCTGTTTCAAATCTGTTAACTTGTGTGCTCCCTATATTAATACAACTCCACTGAAATACAAATTTCTTAAAGGCAAATAATATGCCAAGTCTTTGCATTGCTGTGTCTTCTTGGACTAGTGCAATCGCTGTACATAGTAAACATTAAGTAAATTTTTAAAAACTTTTTGTCTGCACACATGTACATGTACCACATGCATTCCTTGTGCCTGTGGACACCAGAGAGTCCATTGGGTCCCCTAGAACTGGATTTATTGATATTTGTAAGTCATCACATGAGTGCTAGGAATCCAACCTGAGTCCTTGAAAGATAAGTCAGTGCTAAACCATCTCTCCAGCCCCAACTTCACATAAACTTCTGTTGAATAGGCAAAATTACTATTTCACCAGCACATGCTATAACTAGATAGTCATCTAAGATGCTAGATAATCATGGAAAGAAATAACAACCATTAAGTAAACGTAAGGCCGTCTACAAGGGATAGCATACCCACAGTGGTTTTCTCTTTGGTTTTAGAGTCTGAAATTTAATTTATATTCATCCATTGTAAAATGTAACAAATAAACCCACTGGATTTATTTACATACATATCTACAAAAATCTTGCCATTGTATTGCCAGAATACAATGCTTAATTACACATTAAAAATGTAATCTTCAGCATGTATTTGGGAACAGTATAGTTTGGATGTAGAAAACTAGAAAGCTTTAATTTTCCTTTCACTTAGACTCATTGGCTATTTCCAAGATGTGAGCATTTTCCTTTGAGTGCGCTACCAGTCAAGATGCTGCCACACTTCATTTCTTAGTGGACAAGCTATTCTGTACAGCTACTTGGATTCCAGGTCAGATGTTAGTGGCTCTGCTCATCCTGCACTTGGGACGCCTCCAGGGTGTTCCAGCTGTCCTTACAAAGCTCATTTGTAGCTTTTTTCTTTTAAGTAACAAAATGCCTTTTTATGTTTTGTACAGCTACACATTGTACATTAATCATATTCCCCCTCACACTTCCTTACTATTCCTCTTCTTGCACCCTCACATTCTGTCCTTCCAGACAGTTCTACTTCTATGTAATATACACATTATATATAGTTATATACATACATGTGGGTATAATCTAGGAACTACATATGGAAGAACATATGATATTTGTTTTTCTGACACTGGCTTGATTCACTTACGATGACTGCCTCCAGTTTCATCTATTTCCCTGCAAACCAGATGACTCCATTCTTCCTATGGCTGAAAAATAAAATTCCATTGTGTTTATGTACCTCATTAACCTTTACATGTTCTCTGTGGTTGGCCACATAGGTTTGTTACATAATTTAGGTGTTATAGATAGTGATGAAACTAATATTTATATGTGAGTATTTTTGTGATATTTGGACCTAGAGTCCTTTGAGTACATAGCCAGGAGTAGAGAAGCACAGTCATATGAAAGCTCTATTGTTGGATTTTTACCTGAACTACGTTAATATCCACCTAGCTCTATAGAAGGGCTCTATTTTGTCCACATCCTCAATATTGTTATTTATTTTCTAAAGAACTGCCATTTTTTATTGGTGTAAAACAGAATATTATTTTAATTTGCTGCCTACTGACAGCTAGTAGTATTGAATTCTTTTATGGTTTTCATGTTCACCTTTTCCTCTGTGTACATGGGGATTTTTGTGTTTAGTGTATGCACGTGAGTATGCAGGTGCAAATACTCTCTGTGAAGCTAGAGAAAGATGTCTAGTCCAGCATCTGCCTCTTTTACTCCTTGCCCCTTTGTTTGACATGGTGTCTGCCACTGAGCTGAAAGATAGCTGTTTCAATAAGACTGGTTGGACAGTGGGCTTCTGGGTTACTCCTGTCTCCAGCCAACATTACTGGAGTTGTATCACACACACTGTCTAGCTTTTCATGTGCTGAGGATTTGAACTCACGTCCCCATGCTTACAGAGCAAGTCTTCTTACCCACACTGAGCCGTCGGTTCATCCCTGTATTTTCTCTATTGAGAATGATCTGCTTATTTATTTCACTAGCCCCTTTATTGGTTGCGTTGGTTGATTTCTTGCCCTTTAGATGTTTAGTGGTTTATGTATTCCAGATTTAAATTCTCTGGCTGTTGTATAGCTAGCAAAGTTTGGGTTACACTTTCACTGGATCTACTATCTGCTTTGCTGCATAGACAGAGTTTAATTTCATGAGGTCTCATTTGTCATTTATTGTTTTTAATTCCTAAAGTCCTATTGAAGAAGTCCTAATCTTGAAGTGCTTTCCCTATTTTGTGCTTAGCAATATCAGAGTTTTTGAGGTTATACTAAGGCTGTGTGAAGTATTTTGATTTATTTATGTGTAGAGTGAGATAAGAATCTAGTTTATTCTTGTGCATGTACTTACCTAACTTCCCCACATGTTTGTTGAAGATGTTATCTTTTTTTTCATTATATTTTTGGCATCTTTATAAAAATCCTAGAAGCTATAGCTATGTGGGTTTCCACTAGATCTTCTATGCTATTCCACTAACTTACACATCTGTTTGTGTGCATGTACATTTCTGTTCCTGCTACTATGGCTCTGGAGTACAGCTTGAAATCATATGTGGTGAGCCCTACAGCAGTATTCATATTGCTCAGAATTGCCTTGACTGTCTCTGGTCTTTTGTGCTTTCATACTAACATCAAGATTTTTTTTCTACTTCTGTGAAGAATGACACTGTAATGTTCATTGAAATTTCATTGACTCCATAGATTACTTTGGGTGGAGTAACCATTTCACACTAATTTGTCCAGTTCATAGATTCCTTTCTATTGTGTTTAAATTTTCTTGCTATAGAAGTATTTTAAATATTATCTTATGGTTTTTGTAAAGTATTGGGGGGCAGTTGTGAATGGGATTGTTTCTCTAATTTTGTCTTAGAATGTTTGTTACTGATATAATATATCAAAAATAACAGGAAATAAAATGAACATACAAAAACCAATAGCACATATGTGTGTGTGAGTGTAAATCAAAGCTCCACACTTGAGTCTTTGATTTTTATATTGTTTCTATCTTCCTAAAGCCCTGAAGAAATTGTTAAGTTGTTTATTTGAGATCTATCTTATCTTTTAATGAAAGCAGATGCAGTGATGGGACTCCCTCCTCAGCTTCCTTACTTGGGTTCCAAAGGTTTTGATACACTGTGCTTTTGGTTTCATTAAATGTAATAGGTTTTAAATTTTTCTTTCTTCATATATTCAATGGCCTACTCATTTAGGGGACTTACTTTTGAGGACATAGATCAATCCAACTCTCAGCACTCCTTAGTTTCACATGGTCCTTTACCTATGGGTGGAGCCCCATAGATTACCCTCCTTTATGCTCACATATCTATTAGTGTTGTACTTGTTTTTGTCTTTGTAACCAGCCATGTTGTTGAAGTACCAAGGGTGAGTCATCCTGTCTATTCTAGGAGACACAATCTCACTGAAGATTTTCTGGTTTTTCTGGCTCTAATATCCTGTTCCCTCTTCTATGATAAGACTCAGGAATAGGAGCTGTATTATAGCTGTATCAGTTGAGACTGGTTACCTCATTATTATTTGTTCTTTGAATTTTTGAGTGGTTGTGGTTTTCTGTAATGGTCTCAATCCAAGAGGTGCCTTTAATAGGGGAGTGACAGCGACACTTATCTGTGGATATAGAGATAGGGAAAGTTGGGCAACAGCTATCAAAAGGTATGAGAGATGCCCAAATACTTATAGATTCAATAGCAAAGCAAACTAGGAAAACTTTAAAAAAAAAACAGCAGATAAGTTCTAGAAAGAAATAGGCTCATTGTGGAAAGCTCTCTAACCCCAGAGTGATGGAACACCAACAGCAGGTTGTGAGAGCCAGAGTCATCTAGAAGAAGGGCACATCCTGTCAGCAATCTTAAAGATCAGAGAAAGACTGAGGACCCAGTGAAGCAGTGACCCTGGCAAATAGACAATGCCTCCTGGGGCACAAGGCACTGGATGGAATACTGATAATGGTATTTCATAGCCCTCCACTGGCTTAGAGCCTAGGTGGTGTGTGTCCGTCCATGAGCCACACTCTTAGGAAACTCAGGGCAAGTACCACAGGTGTGCCCATTTACACTTGGCCAGAAGAATAGGCTCTGGAGAACTTTGAGTTCCAACTGCTGGAAACCTGGAGTGAGGTCAAGGCAACAGGGAAACTTTCCCACAAGCTCCAGTCAGTATGATGGTCAGTGGAAAGGACTGCATGCAGGAAGGCCCAGAATTTTGCAAGCAGACTGCAAAGCCATTTCCAGAGGTATTGCTGCCAGGCAGCAAGGTTCTGTCTGTGAAGCACTGCCCACAGGCCAGACCTGCATCTGTAACCTACTCTTCCAAAGGAAGTCACAGAGGTGAAACAGGACTGCCCAATGCTGGGAACAGCATTGGAGACTAGTCATCCTAAGGAATGTCCAGGGTGTTGAGGAAAGAGCACTGAGGGATTCTAAGCTGGATCAGCAAACAGGCTGGCCAGCACTCACACACATACTCTATCCCAGGCCAGCTCCTGTCCTTTTACATTATTCCTCCTTTATTTAACATTCAGTTTTAAGTTAGCCAGCCAT
>OU015746.1:50692344-50704380 GCA_907169655.1 Acomys percivali | reverse complement strand
AGAGGAGAGAGTGTGAGAGAGAGAGAGAGAGAGAGAGAGAGAGAGAGAGAGAGAGAGAGAGAGAGAGAGAGAACTTGTTTTAAAAGACTAAAACCTATAAAGGAGAGGGAAAAGTCTTTCAAACTCTTGAGAAAAGCTAGGGGTGGTATGAGTTACTCTCCTTCAACCAGATAAAAAGACTGAGGTAGGATGTTAACATAAGTCTAGAAGTTCAAGGCCAGATTGCACAACAGGACAGAGCCCCATTTTTGATATTAAAAAAGTTAAACATTTTATTGAATGATATCATAATTGATTAAAGAAGGCAGGACATGAAAATCAATATTTGCAACTTGTCTTCTAATTCTTTCAAGGAAATACTAAGTCACAGGCCACTGTCACTCAAGCTCCCATTGGTGAATCTGTCTCTGCCCATAACAGTAGCATTTATTGTACATAGAGCTTCTTCAATGAACACACACACAAAAACATTGAAATCTCAATATTATTTTGATTTTAGAGGTACTGAAATTGCAAGCATGTACTGAAAGTTCATAGAAGTGAGAACTAAGCTCAAACTAACTCTAAACCATGTGCTTTTGTGCTAGTTGGTGTTTGTTAGCTTAACACAAACACAGAATAACAAATTCTGGCATCTGAGCTTAGTAATGTCTGTGAAAGAAGCTCTGCTACGGATATGCTCCTGCCAGAATAAAAAGTCTGTAGCTTGTAGAGCATTATGCTGACTGATGTAGGAAGACTAGGCCACTGTGTGTAATGCCATTCCTGGGCAAGTTGACCAGGGGAGCACACAAAATTAAACTTTGAAATCCAGGAAGAGTACGCCAGTGAGCAGCGTCCATCCTGGTCTCTGCTTCAAGTCCTGCCTCCAGGTTCCTGCCTTAAGTTCCTGCCCTGCTTCCCTTCAGGAAAGACTGTAAACTGTGAGATGAAATAACCTTGTTGTTCCCAAGTTGCTTTTGGTCATGGTGTTTAATCACAGCAATGGAAATCTAACTAAGACAAAAATGTGTACCAAGATTTGCTGTGACAGATTTGACCATGTTGTTTTGACAAGGGTTGTGAAAGGAATTTGAAACTTTAGGCTGGAAAACCCATTGAGTGTCTAGAGCTTAATCAACTGTTGTGAGAATTTGAAAAGCAGTGAGAGGAATACAGACAATGAAGGCCTGGCTTATGAAGTTTGGGGGGGGGGGTTTGAGAGTTCTTTAAAGACTTTATTGGTGTCAGCCACTAGACATTTTGAATTAAGAATGGAAGCTGGTGTCTCGATATAAGTGAGTATATACCATTTGACTCTTTTTGCTTCTGAGTGAACTCACTCATTATGATAATTTCTAGTTCAATCCATTTGTCCACAAATTTCGGAAATTCCTTGTTTTTAATAGCTGAGTAGTATTCCATAGTGTAAATATACCACAGTTTCTTTATCCATTCTTCTACTGAGGGACACGTAGGTTGTTTCCATGTTCTGGCTATTATGAATAAGGCAGCTATGAACATGGTTGAGCATATGTCCCTGTTGTGTGGTAGTGCATCTTCTGGGTATATTCCAAGGAGTGGAATAGCTGGGTCTTGAGGAAGCCCTATTCCCATTTTTCTGAGAAAGCGCCAGATAGATTTCCAAAGTGGTTGTACTAGTTTGCAATCCCACCAGCAATGAAGGCCAAGGGGTACTCCCCCATGATAAACTTTACCTACCAAGAAAGTGGGTCAGAGGGGAGAAAATCCTATTGAGACTTTAGGGGTGAGAAGCTTGGAAGAATGAGGAAATAGAAGGATCCAGTGGGTCCTGGAAAAATACAGGCGGGTCTGGGCCCTCTAGTCCTCCTCAAACTATGGCACCAGCCAAGGAAAATATAGCAGTAAACTTCGAACCCCTACACAGTCTAGCCGATGGACAGGACATTCTCCACCGTTAAGTGGAGAAGGGGATCTGACTTTCACACAAACTCTGGTGCCCCATATCAGACCATGTCCCTTGGATGGGGAGGCCTGGTGGCACTCAGAGGAAAGATAATAAGTCACCAAGAAGAGACTCGATACCCTAGGAGCATATACAGGGGGAGGAGGTCCCCCTCAGTCACAGACATAGGGGAAGGGAGTAGAGGGGGAAAAGGGAGGGAGGAAAGAAAGGGAGGATACAAGGGATGGGCTAACAATTGAGATGTAATATGAATAAATTAATAAATAAATTAATTAATAAAAAAAAGACTTGAGAAGAAATAAAAAAAAAAAAAGAATGGAAGCTGGGCTCGCCCAACTTGGACTAAATCAGCAGTGATTAGGAAGACAGCAGTGTTGCTAAATTGAAACCTTTGTTTTATTGGCATAATTGATGGTGGTTATCTGGAGTTGAAAATTAGTTGTGATTAAGAATAGACCAGCATCATTGGGTTGAAATTCTCTGGGAATATGTCCTTATGTTCAATACATAGGAAGCTATGATCAAGAAGAGCCAAGTTTGTCCCTCATTCTGGCAACTGACCCTGGTAATGTTACATGGAACTGGGATTTTAGGCATGAAGGGATCATATAAAGCAGCTAAGACTTTTGAGTGTGAGAGACCAGGGGTGGCTATTGGTGAAGGTGCATCCTCAGTTGCAGTGGAGACTCTAGTATTGAGGGGGTCATGGGGAGAAGCTGAAGCACTGTGTGGCAGGGTAGGATTATGTAAAGAGAGGCCAGGAGGTCAGCAGTGAGGGCGTAGCCTAGGTGTAACTCAGCCTATGAGAGATTTGAGTACTGTGGGACAACTGCCAAGGAAAGGCAGCTGTGGAATGGAATTAGATAACCCTACAAAGCAAGCTGTGTGTTCTGCAGATGGAGAAAAGCAGATGCCCAGATCCTTTGGAGGACAGAAGATCATGAGTGGGTCCCAGATAGCAAACATTGAACTTTTTATGTTCTCAAATTTGGGGTTTTATTTTATTTGATTGTTGGTTTGCTCTGGGTCTTCCATCTTAGAGTAAGAAAGTTGTTTGCTTCTTTTGCAAGAATCCACAATTGAGAGACTTTGAACTTTTAAAGAGATGTTGGCTATTTTAAAGAGATTAATATTTAAAATTTTAAAGCATTTAAAAATTTTAAGACTAGGACTTTTAAAATTATTTTTATATTGTGATATTAATATTAATATGTGATTGGGGGTTAAATAAGAAAGGAAAGATTATGGCTTAATAGGGCTGCATTGTGTGACAAGTTAACAGTGGGTCAACTGTGCTGATTTGTTCTTGTCAACCTTACACAAACCTATCTAGAAAGAGGGAATCTCTATTGAGCAAATTTTCCCACCAGAACAACATATAAGGAAGCCATGGAACATTCTTTTTAAATTAATGATTGATGTGGAAGAGTCCAGACCATTGTGAGTGTAAATGCATGTTTACACCCCAGCTTCTGAAATGACAACTTTGATGTTTAAATATATTTACAAAAGACGAGGTCAATGTTCTCTGACTTGCTCATAACTGATATCCTGTTTGTTCCATTCTAAGTTCTGTCATGTGATTTGTTACCTCTGGTCAATTTCATATGTCCATCTTCTTCAGAATTCCAGGGTGACTCTCCCACCTCCTGTCTCTATCTCAGAGTCCCCTCTTTCCCTGCTGGAGCTCCCACTTTGTGTTTCTTTCCTCAGCTAATAGCTAATTAGATTTTTATTGACTGGTGATGCTTCCATTCAGACACAAGAGATTCCTTCTATACTGGGTGATGTCGTTTCTAGGCATGTGGTTCTGGGGTATATAAGAAATTAAATCTAGCAAGCCATAAGAAAAAAGCCAGAAATCGGTATTTTTCTCCATGATTTTTGTTTGTTTGTTTGTTTGTTTTTGCAGTTCCTGCTTCTAGGTATCTTGAATTCCTATCTTATTTCCTTTCATGATAGATTATAAAATAGCATAAACCCTTTCCTTCCCAAGTTGTTTTGGTCACAGTGTTTATTGTAACAATGGAAACTTAACTAAGATGGCTTACTTGCCTATAACATAATCATGACACTATAGACTGTTGGTTTATCATGTTCCATCTAAATAATGGGGTTGGCCAGTGTTCCAGATCAAGAGGCAATTACTCTCCATGACAGTTATAGAGGGATGCTTAGGGTCCCTAGGAAATCTATCTGCATCATTTGAAAGGAATATCAGGCTTAACTACTTACTGTAAATTATCTGTTCTCATTAGCTCCTGTTTCTCTCTGTCTTAGTTCTGACTCCAAAATCTGGAACAAATCCTACATTTCTCTTAAACCCTTCTTTTAATTTAAAAGCTTATATTCTGTTCTGAAAATTATCAGTCCATGATCATCAAAGATAAATGTACAGAGTGATCACTCTACAATGAAACTCTACTAGAACACACTAAGCTGTGAAACTTTCAGCTTTGACTCCGAACAATGTTTGAAGTCTGGCTAACATGAAACAACTATACCCTTTTCCCTCATTTTAATAAAAACATCACACACTCTGACAAAATATAGATACTGCAGCATACATTTGATATGGTGGAGGATTATAGAGCAAGAAAGTAAGAGTGGAGAGAAATATAGAAGAAACAAAAGAAATATGAAGCATCTGTGATTATTTTAAACTTTGACTTTGCCTGAGATGCCTGTGTGCATAGATCCATATTTTAAAATGCTTCTGAACATTTACCCAAGCCTAAATTTAGCCCCTCGATTATTTGTTCTGCTTGTCTTTATCATGATGTAGGCTTCATATTTCATTGTGTGGAAGGCATATGTGGCAGGCTAATGGTCTAAATACCTCAGCCTCGTTTATAAATATTTATTGCCAACTGGTGTGTTCATGTCTTTGAAGTCATGTGCATGGCTCATTGTGAGCCTGTATTTCCCTCCTCTGCTGGTAGAGACATCCTACTCAGCATTCTTTATATCAGGAGATTGGGCACTATGTGATTTATTTTTTTGATTCTTTATCTCACAGCACTCATCTCTAGTTGTCATAATTTTTCCTCCTTTACTTCACACCCCATGTAGCAAAGGCCAACCACAGTAAACCAACTGTGGTACTCTCCGTTCCCAGTGAATAAAAGCTGTGTTATAGCCAACTGTAGGTGTCACTGGAAGCCAAGTGGCAGTAAGTTTAATGAGACCAAGAGTCTCATGACACAATATAAAATGTCCAGACTCTACCTTTATGTACGAAGATGAGGAAAACCTGAAGAAAAATGAAAGAAGATAATCAATAGATGACAGTACCAATATGACAGATGAAATGTTAGTATTGTGTTAAAATTTTAAAGCTTTCGTAACAAATTCAGCACCAATTAGTGGTGTAAAAAATATCAAAGCAGAACGAAACTTCTTTAACATTATAGAATATCTTTAAAAAGTATCTAACATTATTTAATTGTAAAATATATAATACTTTACTCCCAAGGTTATTAATGTGATAAGGATTCCATCCTTATTCAATTGTAATTTGAATAAGCCTGGAAGTTTCATCTAATGCATTAAGCAGGAAAAGGAAACAAAAGCCATCTAGATGCAAGGAAGAAACAAATTTGTGTCTTTTTACAGCTGAAAAAACATGCAAGAGAATCTACCAAGACACTTCTAGGAGAAATGAGTGTTATAAGCAAGTCACAGGGTATAAGAAGGGCATTCAAAATCGGTTGGATTTCTATAGGTAGTAGTGGTTATGTGCTTAGTGAAAGTAAAGAGATATTTATATTAACTTTAAGAAGAGAGAGAAGAAATTAGATGTGAGTTTAACAAACCAGCACAGAGTTTGCAAGTTAAAAGAAACCAAGGGAGAACTGAATAATGCAGAGATATATACTATTCATGGATTAGAATAATTACAATAAATAAGTAAACAGTAAAGACATTATTTATCTACAAATTGAAATGCATGCATAATACCATGGCTATCAATATCCATATATAATATGTTGTAGATATGAATTGTTCCAACATTTATATGAAAAGGAGGAATTTGGAACAGCTAAGATGGCTTATTTATTTATTCTTTTACAATTTCATAAATATGCTTATTATACTTTTATAATGTTCTTTCTAATTATCTTCTTTCTTACACCATTCTTCTTCCACTGAACCCCTACTTCTTTCCAGAAGTCCCACTCACATTTTCAGATCTTTTTGCTTGTTTGTTTGTTTCTTTGTGACACCTTGCACTTATTTTGGGTTGCCTACATGAGCATGGGAGGAGGTTATTTACTTGAAGAAGAACAATTTACCAATGGTATCACCCCTGAGGAGTGTTACTGGTGTTCTCCCAACAGCCATTAACTGACTATAGCTCCTTGGTTAGGGGCGGGGCCTTCTTAGACCCTCTCCCATTCATGACAGCATGTCAATGGATCCAGGGTTTTGGAAATAACCACTGTTCTGTGAATTCAGGGGTACAACACTCATATCACATGCAGAAGATATCTGTTCATGGCACTCCTTCCTGTCCAGTGGCTCTCATTTCTACTACATCTTCCACTATATTCTCTGAGCCTTAGAGAGGATGATGTAGCTGTTCCATCTGGATTGAACACTCAAGAGCTAACACAGGGTTCTTGGTTTTGTTGTTGTTTTTAACTAGAAGGAATCAAAGAACACAATTTTAAGATTTATTCATATCTTGAGAAAGAAAGAGAGAGAAGATAAAGTAGGATGGATAAGGAGGTTAGGAGAACCTAGGAGGATGTGGGTGAGGGAAAGGGCATAATAAGCATACATTTATAAACTTTTTAATAGATTTACTGCATAGCTATAGTAGGCAAGTTTGTGCGATGTGTGACATTGACAGAGGGACACAGACTAATGAGACATAATAAAGAATCCAGAATTACACCCAGAAAAGAAATGTCCAGCTGATTTTGGAGGGATTTGGCATGCGTATCAGTTCCTCACATGAGCTCCTCCGTAGGTTCTTCATGTCATAGCAATGGTCTTGCCCCAGAATGAATGGGAAGAGACAGATGGAAAGGCAAAAAGAGCAAATAAGAACCAAAGCTCCATTAAAGTCTGACCTTGGAAATGACTTCTCATCATTTCTGTGATGTGCTTTTAATCAGAGGGACCCTAATGTAGTATGTGGTCTGGTCGATAACCTCCCAAGGGGTAAGTTTCAGAAAAAAAGGTTGAGGTGGGCCTGGACCAGAGGCTGGCTGTCAAACCATCGAAATAATGATGATTACATATTCTTCATTTGTATGCTTATATTAAAAGTGTAAAATTACCTTTAAAAAACAGGAAAAAAATATACAATGAAAACAAAATTTCCCTCTATGAAGTTTCATCTTCTCTAGTTAACAGTGTCAGTTTCAAAGTCCAATGTTTCTGAACACTATAATTTTTGAGCAATTATCTTTCCAGTGCTAAATAATATACATTTATGTGCTTTTTATTGATTAATCTAAACTCACTTGACTTGGGCATTGTATGATGTCGTAGTATATTCCCTAACATCACCTCCTACTCACATACGCTCATACTCACTCACACACTCATGCTTCTCCTAATTCATCTGTCTAATATGGAACAAAAGCCTTTTGCCTGATATGAAGATATCTAGTTAATGGAGAAGAAGTTGGTTGAAGAGGGTAATTATACAAAATGACATATGTCCATAACATTTGGTCTTAACATAAAATATGTCAGTGTAGATTCATTCGTCAAGCTTTTGACACAGGGCCAGGGCCTTTTCTCTGAAAGTGGATCTCTGATTAAAGGTTGACATCATGTTTCTCGTATGACTTTTATACTTTCTTGTGCAAGATTCCTTAAATCAAAAACAAGAACTTAAATATTGCCATAAAGTTTTATGACTGTTGTCCTTTTCTCTATTTGAAGTTGTGTATCTCTCTCTCTCTCTCTCTCTGTCTCTCTCTCTCTCTCCCTCTCTCTCTCTCTCTCTGTGTGTGTGTGTGTGTGTGTGTGTGTGTGTGTGTGTGTGTGTGTTCTTTACTCTTACCAACACCTAATCCCATGGCTAATTTAGGTACAAAAATTTTAAAGCATTTACCATTAACTTTAAAATCATTTAATTTACTTATTAGTTTTTTTAAGTAGATTGTTTTATACAGTTAAATATTTTTATTTGACACAACACAAACAGAATAACAAGATTTATGAAGAAATACATCTGAATTTATATCACTGAGCATACAATGCAATGAATGAGAGCAAAAATTCAGAAGTGTGGCATGGGGCCCAGATGCTACATGTACATAGTTTATAGAGAATGCTAAAAGTACACACAGGGACCCAAGCCATTGATGTATGCAGTTTCTGAGAACACTAGAACTGCACACAATGACCCATCTTCTACATGTGTCACATTTCTGAAAACACTGGAGCTACACACAGTGACTCAATCACTGTATGTGTTCAGTCCGCTGAGAACACTGGAATTCTATATTATAGGAATGTGAGTTATGTATCAATCCCAGAGTTTATTAAATCAGTTTGATAAGAGATATTATGATCTTTCATCCCATAGGGAAGCAAAGCTGGGGAGGGGAGTGTCTGTAGAGCACTTATGTCACTAGCCTCACAAGGACCATGATACAAAGAGGCAAAATTGCCATAAGGCTACAGAATTTAAAAAGAAACAAAAACTATTTCAGCTGAAAACAGACAGCACTGCCCACTTTAGTAGATGCCACTGGACTCACTGAAGAGTCATTTCAGTGTGATTGTGAAAAGGCTCAGCTATGTCCAGTGTTCTCCTTTTCAGGCTGTGGATACTGGAGGTCCTCTTTTTCCATCAAGCAGATTAAAACATCTGGAAGGCCAGGGATTGAACCCAGAGGCATAGTATCCACCTGGATTCCGAAGGTGCGCTTCTCTGTACCACACAGGAAAGCTTAATACAATAAAGTGTCGTGACCTGTGATTCTCCACTGTTCCCCCAAGCGACTCTGTAAAATCTAGCAGCATTGTTGTTTAGGGAATTGATGCCATGTTTAGAAGTTCTGTCCACTGATGTCAGATAAGCATGGCCTCCATCTGTCATGGTTAATCTCTGCTAGTTTAGATGAGCTCATTACTAGGTAAGAAATAATAGTGGGGTTTGCATAATTCCTCCTTTACTGTTTAAAGTAAGCCATGAAAAGCAGTCTGGGGCAGGAGGCAGGAGAAGATGAGTACTTTACTGATTTTTTTTTAAAAGGCCTTATGATTGTTATATGACAATGAGTCAAAATCCTGACTTGGAGTGATTAGAACATACAATTTGTTCAATCACTGCATTTTGCCTGAAAGTGTGGTCTTCCAATATACAAGCAACAAATGTCCTTATTCAATTCTTCTGGCCACAGCCCTACTTCATATAACAAACTAATATCAGTTAGATTGTTTTTCCAGTATTTAGAAACCTTTTCTTCATTTGTGGGCAAAATACATTCTTTTATAAATTTTTTATTAAATACTTTACATATACATTTATATTATTACACATATATACAATAAACTACCTATAGCAAGAAGAACCATGGCACAATCAGGAATTATATAAATGTTACATTCTTAGTGTTTTGGCTATTATATTTAACAGCCTTAAAGAAAACATCTTTCCTATCTTGGTGCATCTAAAATTCAGAATGTAAACCAATCTCCATCACATCTTGTTATTATCAACTTAAAACATCTATCTAGACCTAAAAACATCTTAATTCCTAAACAACTAAGCTTCATTGTAAAACTAAACTTTGTGGTCTTCAACCTTATCAGAGACTTGAAAAGGAATAAACTTGATTACCTGAGTATTTCAGGAGTGCAGGTTAGTTGCTTTCCAAATGTGAAGATGACAAAGACAGTTTGCTACCTGAAAAGTCTCCCTAAACTCTCTATAATGTTGAGGCATCATCTTCAGCCTTCTGGTCCAATATATCTGACAGACATATTTGTTAGGCAAGAACTATTGAGGACTTGCTTATCCTGTCTTGGCAGAGTTTGGCCATCGACTCTGCCTGCATCCAAGCTTGCCCTTTTTTAAGACAGAATTATGTCTGTGGTAGAAACAAGAACATTTTGTCCAGCAGCTTGCTTGCCACATTTGAAGCCATCTCCATAAGGAGGTTCTTTGATGCTCATCATCCTCTTTGAGGTAGGCTGGGTGTTGCCAGAAGTTAACCTGTCTCATTGTCAATGCATCTTTAAAATGATAAAAAAAACATTTTAAAATGCCATATTCTGTATGTCTCTAAGGTTTTTGAAGACCTTATCTATTTTACTTCATTTTCTGTTTAATTTTAGATACAGTGGTATGAATTCAAATATAAGATTATTCTTCACACACATTATATATATTTCTAATATGAGGTATTATACCTACATAACTCAATTATAATACAAGGTTTACTTACAATACTTTGAAAGTGCTATTGTAAGCTATTTAGGATAAATACATTATACAAGTTAATGGCTAGTTGATCAAATCATGGTCATATCAATTACTAGTCTATTTTTATCACAAGAATGTACATCTTAGGTGCAACAGGTACATAAGAGTCTATAGAAAGATAAGGCAAAATGAATTCTTTACATGAGATAGTTTCATTGTTATTGTGTTTGTATTTAAATGCTGACTTAATTTATACAATGCAATAATATGCCTTGTTATCCAAAAAATGATTAAGATTGGATGGATAGATTAAACAGTATTGTTAAAGAAAGCAATTTGGGTAAAAATATAAGCTGTAGTGATTGATGACAAAAAAACAACAACTATAGCCACTCCTAAGTGAACACCATTGTCAGAAATCCAGCCCTGCAGTGCATGGGACCAGGGCACAAGGAGAGAAGGTGCTACTTATAGCAACCCTTCTAAAAGAGCAATCCAACGTCATTGCGCAAGACCCAGGGTATGGGCCCAGGTGTGAGGAAGAAAAGATTGTGCCACTTTCAGTGCTCACATTCTGGACTGAACGTGAAGAGGGAAGTTATTTCTCATAATCCTCAGAAAATGCAGAGACAAATCCATATATCTCCTTGGACTTGGTGAAGAATTGACAACAGTAGACACTGGCCTCTGCTATTTCAGGGTCTTTCTGCCTGCTGTTCCGCAAATTTTCCTGCTAGACTGGTCCGATGTTATCCTCAAGTTAAAGAAGATATGGACAAATGGCTGTTGAGTTTAAAGAAAGCTTATGATGCCATAGAGCTAATAAATGCCTAGCATGAAACCTGTGTTTTTCTAAACTGGAAAGTGCTTTGTTCACCATTGTAAGATATAGTTTATCTTGTTTACTTAAAACAAAAGACTTCACAGGCTAAGATAAAAAAGAAAAACTTGCAAACTAAATATTACAGGGCTTGTTGAAATGCAATGATTGGGAACATGTGCCAACATTTTCTGCTACTGGAAACTCACCCTAAGAGCATGCACCTACCTACCGTGAGAGCCGCTCTACTCTCCACCTTCTACTGTCCGTCTTTAGAGGGAGATGAGCCTGCACTGAACACATCTCAATGCTTTTCATTATGATATACAGTAAATATACAACATGAAAATCCAAAGACACTTGAAGGTTGGCTCAACTGAACCACTTGGTGGAAAGGCAGTATTCATCCTTTAAAATGTCCTATCATAAATGCAACTTGAGCAATATTGTGCCTCAAAGTCCCTACACATCTTTATTAAGTAGTCATAGACAGATATTATTTTTTATATAATTTCATCTCTTAGTGGGTTGGTATACACAATTAAATCTTTAGGTCCAAACAAAGATTAGAAATAAATTAATGGCCTGGGAGCTTGTAACTATAATGCCTTCACTCCTAAAGTAGTTTAATATGTGCTTTCCCTCACCATGCAGACATATAGCATAATAAGTATTATTTGTTCAATCCTATGACTATTTATAGAATGAATATACCTTATTACAGAAAATATCTAGTCAAGTAATGTCATACACTTGTATCTTCAGCATTCTGAGACAGAGGAAGGAGGATCATCCATAAATCCCAAAGGACCTTGAGTTACATACCAAGACTCTGTCACTAAACATACACACACACACACACACACACACACACACACACACACACACACACAC
>OU015746.1:50680338-50691902 GCA_907169655.1 Acomys percivali | reverse complement strand
GTGTGTGTGTGTGTGTGTGTGTGTGTGTGTGTGTGTGTGTGTGTGTGATATATATACATACGAATCAATAAACCTGAAAATACTAATTCACATTTAAATTTGTAGAGAAAGAGATGTGAATATATCACTAAGGCCTGCATAAGCAGTTAAAACCAATATATTCATCAGTCACTACATTGTACTTGATATCTTCTGAAGAGAGTATCCGCTTTTGTAGTCATTAAAGCAAATTTCCCCAATTCCTGCCTGTTCTACTTTAGATTCTGAATGGTTTCAAAAGCCCACGTGTTATTGCCATAGATCTTACGGTGGCACTTGGGAGTTACTGTTGAATTTAGGAAGGTCCTGTGGCTTATAGAAGATACCTATGCATTTTGGACATGACTCAAGGAAACTGTGAGTCCTTGGCTTTCTTCTTCCTCCTATCCATAGTTATCTTTTTAAGGATATATGTATCCAAGAGTGGTTAGCTCAGAGTAGGGAGGCAACCATTTCTGAGCCTCTTATGCACAGTATGCATTTCTTTTTATCTCTGATGTTTTCCTTGACAATTTCATACATGTATAGACTATGTTTTGTTCATACCTGTTCCTAGCTCCCCCGCCTAAGTGCCCTGGACATTCCCCCCCCAACACATCCCCTTTGTACATTTATGTTCTTTCATTGTCTCTTTATAAATCAGTGAGCCCAATTACTGGAATATTGACTGATATTGTTGGTTTGATCTTATGAAAATCTAGCACAGGTAACCAAGACTGCAGTGAGTTCATGAATGCAACCACCACATTATGTGCAGAAGACAGTATTTCACAGCAGTTTTCCTCATCCTCCAGCTCCTAATTAAAGCCTTTCTGTCACTACTCCCATGGTATTACTGAGACATATGGGCATGGATTCAGATGTCCTGTTTAGGGATGAGCTCCAAACAGTGACATCTTATCTTCACTTTGACCAGTTATGAGTCTCTTTTTAATTGCTGTCCACTGTAGATAAAGCTTCATTGGCCAAAATGAAAGCATGGATACAAGTCCTGGGTACAAACATAAACATTTAGAATGCATTTAGCAAAACAGTAATCAGTTCACCCCTCCTGAGCATTAAATTTTGAATAAAATGGAATCTGACTAGGTTTATAATAATAGTCTTGAATTCTCTTCTATAGAGAAGGTCTCAAATCTAATGATAAAGCAGTGGGTTACCCCCATAACCTTCATACCACTATTGTACCAGTGGGCATATCTTTCCTGGCCCATCAGTATTGTAGCATGCGGTAGTCACAAGTTGAGTAATGCCAAGATGATCCCCCGACCCTCAGCAGCCTGCACTATGAAAATGAGCCAGAAAGGAGGAAATTTTCAGGTCATTTCCAGCATTAATTTTTTTTTATGTCCTGAAGACAACTGTATTGTATCTTCAACAATAGGGCCTTATCTATAAATGACAAGTAACCAAGAGTTATGGCAACAGTTTGTGTTCTTTTAAGGACTTCCCTGACCAATAACTCATACAAAGCTACCTAATACGTGATACTAAGATTTTCATTTAGTTACCTCTGTTTTCTGGAGAAATTATTATCCACCCATATAGGTGCAGATATTCAAACTTTGTAAATTGTGTTATTTGTTAGCTTGCAGAATAGTGGGTTTCCATGAGGTTTTATGCATTCTTATGTTTTTTTTAAGCTCCCATTACAAACCCCTTCTGCATACTTCCCCCTCCAGCCCATCCCTGATTAAACTTTTAATCCCAAGTATCTTCCTCTCCACTTTCATAGCACATCTGGTCTACTATTTTTTTATACTCTGTAGAGTCTTTCTTTCCCCCTCTCATTGGCCATTTCTGGTTCCTGACTTCCGTAGGCACTCCAAATTAAACGCACAAATCTAAAATCCAAAGCTAAGATTCACATATTAGAGAAAACATATGGTGTTTCTCTTTCTGGGCCTGGGTTACCTCATTTAGTCTATTTTTCAGTTCCATCGCTTTTCCTACAGACTTCATTTCTTTTTACACTGTAATAAAATTCCATTGTGTATAAGAACCACATTCCATCATCCATCCATCAGCTGATACACATCTAGGCTGATTCCATATCCTAGCTATTGTCAATAGAGCATCAGTGAAAACATATGTGCATCTGTCTCTAGAGAAGGATTTAGAATCCTTTGGGTATATGTCCAGGAACAGCAAAGCTACGTTATATGTTAGTTTTCTTTTAGTGTCTTCCCCAGTTTATACTCCCCAAAGCAGTGGGTGTTTCCTTACCCCACATTCTCACCAATATTTGTTGCCATTTGTTATCTCGATGACACCTATTCTGATCATGGTGAAATTGACTCTCAAAGGTTTTAATTTGTATCTCCCTGATGGCTAATAACATTGAATGCTTTTTAAAGTCATATTTTTAACCATTTGTCTTTATTCTTTGATAACTTTCTATTCAGTTCCATGGTCTATTTTTATTAGGATATGTGTTTTCTTCGTGTTTTGGTTTGCAGTTCTTTATATATTCTAGATACCCCTTGCTGGACATATATCCAACAAGCATTTTCTCCCACATTCCACAGGCTGTCTTTTCATGAATGAAAGTTTCTTTTGATATGAAAAAAATATTTACAGTCTCATTATATAATCATTATTGGTTAGCTTTATTTCCTGCATGGTCAAAATCTTATCAAGAAATTCATCATCTTATCTTTATACTTGTATCTTCACATGCACCCTACTTTCCCCTCTAACAGTTTTAGTGTCCCAGGAATTATCTTGAGGTTCTTGGTCTATTCTGGAGTTGATTTTTTTTTTTTTTGCAAGATGGGAGATTAAAAGCTACATTTTTGTCCAGTTTTCCTAGCATCGATTGTTGAATTTTTCTCTCCAGTGTGTTCTGGGCATCTTTGCTGAAATCAGGGCTTCTGTGGCATTTATATCTGCATCTTCTATTCTATTCCATGACCCAATGTGTCTGTTTAGGGCAAGTATCTCACTTTTATTACTATGGCCCTGTAGTACAACCTGAAATCAGGTGTAATGACGCCCCTAGCAATATTCTTCTATTTTTCAGGATTTCTTTAGCTTCCTGTGGTCTTTTGTGCTTCCATATATGAACTTTAAGGTTTTTTTTTATTTATGTGACTAACATCATGGCAAACTGTATTTATATTGCATTTATATTGTGTTACTTGATTTTGGTAAAATAGCATTTTTTACAATATGGTGTTTTGCAGTCATGGAAAAGTCTCCCATTTTCTAGTGAATCTTTCTCAATTTCTCTTTTCAGGTTTTCATTATAGAAATCTTTCACCTCTTTGTCTAGGTTAACTTCAAGGTATTTTTAAAGGCTATGGTGACTGAGAGTGCTTCCTTTATTATTTTATTTTAGTTTGTTTATCATTGGTTTATGAGCAAGCCAATGATTTTCTTGTGTCATTTTTTTGTCCAGACTATTCCATCCAAATGCTACAGAAGACTGCTCATGTTTCTCTGTAGCTTGTGGAACTTTCTCCAAATTATTTTTTTAAGTTCTTTCTATATCCTAGATAATAACCCTCTGTCAGAATTATAACCGGTAAGGGTTTTTCCATTGAATAACAACTTTTTTACTCCAGTGACCATGTCCTTTTCTGTGCAGGACTCGTACTTGCATAGGAGCCCACTTACTAACTGTCGGTCTTGACGCCTGTGCCAGCAGGGTCCTGTTCACAAGTCTTCTCATGTGCCGTGAGTTACGTATATTCCATACTTTCTCCTCTATTGGAGTCAGGCTATTGGGTCTTATATTGAGGATGCTGATCCAGACAGAGCTGAGTTTCGTTCAAGATAAGGAGTGACGATAACATTTTATTCTTCTACAAATTAACTATCCAGTTTCACCAGCAGCATTTTTTGAAAATACTGGGGTTTTTTTCTCTCCAATGTGTATTACTGTATTCTTTGTCAAAAATGAAGTGACTATAGAAGTGTGGGTTTATACATGGATCCTTAGCTCTATGTAATTGGCTAATAAGTCTTTCTATATGCCTGTGATGTGTAGGCTGTATCTCTTCTGAGTACAGCATGTATCTTGGATTTCTTACTGGTACTTTCATAGTATTTTGTCTTTGTACTTGTTTGACTGTGCCACTTTCTCCACCTTGTCTTCAAGCTCAGATATTCTGTCCTGTCCCTGGTCCATTATATTAGTTAGTTTTTTCATGAAGCTTTTTAATTGATTCATTGTGTTTTATTTGTTTCCAGAATTTTCCCCCTAGGCCAGAAGGAAATTTATGGGCTTGCCTGGGAAGACACAAGTTTAAGTTACTGTTCGATTTCTGTGGAGAGACGCTATTACCTATAACTGAGACAAGTTATCAAAGGAAGCATTTACGTGATGTCCTGCTTAAAGGCCATGAGCATCAAGGTAGGATGTGGAGGCAGGCAAACACGCATAGCTCTGGAGAAACAGTTTACTTTGAATTTTCTTCAGTATGTCTCTTTGTGGAATTCCTCATATCACTTTCCTTATTTCATCTGTTTGTGTTCTCAGTCCAGAGTTTATTTTCTTTGATTTCTTTGAACATACTCGTAAGAATTCTTTACAATTCTTTGGGATTTCATCTAAGTCAGTCTCACTAGATGATATTATTATATAGTTAATAATTTTTGCAGGAATTGCCTTCTCTTTTGTGCGTGTGTGTTTCTTACATTAGTATGTTGGAACTTATACACTTGATGTTATTTCTTGCTTGTTTTATTTTAATTTAGTAATATTTTAAGAATTCATACATGATCATTGCATCTATACCACTCTTGCCCCACCCTTTTTCCCTTCCAATTCCTCAGAAGTCCTCCCAAATTCATAATGCCTTCTTTAGGTATTATTGTTATGTGTATATATACACATGTATATGTAGATATGCATAGATATGCATCTATGCACACATGTATGCATAGCCTTCTGAGTCCACTTAACTTTGCATGTGTATACATGTATCTAGGGCTGACTGCCTTAGATTGTCTGCATATGTCACAGTTCATCCTGGAGGAGATAGATTCTTCCTCTTTTGGCAAGCATGGACCACATGTAGCCAGCCCGTCATCTAGGGGTCAGGCCACAGGAAATCTCTGCCTGCACTGGCATGTCTGCTTGTATTGTAATTATTCTGGCCCTGTGCAGACAACCCGTGTTTTTGTTGTTGCTGCCATGGCTGTTGATCTTTTTTTCCGGTTGATGCATCTGCAGTGTTCCTGTGGAAACCCGATATTGTAGAATTGAGTGTGTATTCCAGAAAACATCTCTTCAGTCCAGAAGTCGGAGTGTTATATGTAAACTCTATATTATTTCTTGCAAGAGCAACCATAGCTGCTTAATATTACCATTATGCAAGCATGATACTAGCTAATTCACTTCAATAACCATTAAAGGATAAATATCCAGAGATAGTGTGTAGTATACTCAGAGTTTGGTTAGTAAGGTAAGGAGTGGAAGGAAGTAGCATAAGAATAAGGATTAAATATTAGATCAACTTCGAAAAGAAGAAAGGTGAGATGGGTAAAATAGCTAGAAAGGGAATCCTGGGATAGCGCTAGATTCCACAGATTTTAGAGACAGTTAAAGCCATGGAAGATTATAATTAAGAAGAAAATAAGGATGAAAGATTAAATAAAAGACATAGAAATAAGAGGTGCATATATGAGATGTGACTTGTAGTAATCAGAGAAAAGAAAATTAATTAGTCCTAACACCTAACTGAGTAATACACAAATAAAACCATGAAACACACATGCATGCATGCATGGGAAACTGAAACTCTCACACATGTGCGCACACACACACACACACACACACACACACACACACACACACCACATACACACACCACACACACACACGGATTTGCTGGCATAGCTGTGCTAAGGTAAAGGTGGTGTTCTTTTTGTGTTTGTTTGTTTGTTCTAATGGAGCCATTTATTTTATTGCAAATCAAAACAAGTTAATGCATTTAAGTAGGGAAATATGACAAATCATACCATGTGTTAATGTAAAAAAAACTGAACCTTTTAAGTAGAATCAACCTACAAAACCAAATAAGGTTGAATGAGAATGGAAGAGGCTAGGCCGCAGTGGTCCTGAACACCACCTGGGAAATCTGTATTTCAGACAAAACCCAATGAAACATCATAGGTGACGTGTGACATGGTGACATACTAAGGAATAATGCATTGCTCCTTCTAACGTTTGGAAAATAGATCAGGAAGGAACCAAAATATCATCAGAAGCCCATTCCTGAGCTCCATACAAAGGTGATGCTTTTATATCCCTCTGGCTCAGCTCTAGCAGATGCCACGTGACACTGTGTGCAGGAGGGCTGAGCGGGAGCCTTTGGCTTCTGCTTCCTCGGTGATCTTTGGGTACCAGTGAGGTAGCTCCCTGGGCCCCTGCACTAGTCTGTGGTCTCCTCTGGACCTGCAGTTAGGGTGTCTGTGAGAAGCAGCACCTCCCTCGCCATTCTGGGGTCTGCCCAGCAGCTTAGTCCCACAGGCGGCCAGGCTGGTAAGGTGAGGGCTTCCTGCCGGGCTGTATCATCTTTCTGCTCTGTCTCTCCTCCTGTGTCTCCTCCGGCTTTAGTAAGTTCACTGACAGCCCTTGGCTCTTGATGGCTAAGAGCTTTTTGTGTCTTATCTTTACTACTTTCTCACAGTCAGTTTCAGGGATGAGGCTTCCAGTCTGCCGCCATCTTACTCAGAGGCCTAGGATGGATTCTTACACACTCGTTAGGGAATCTATGGTCCTTCCTCCTTGGCCGCTTGTCTTTGGCTTGGATGAGGTGAGTCGTTTGGCTCCATCTAGTGTTCCCACCAAGATGTGCTGCTTGTCTATTGGCCTCAAAATGCTGACTAAAACCTCCAAACTGTGAGCAAATATAAATCCGTCTTTTATAAAATTGTCTCATGTATATTACGATAGAGACAGAAAGTTTACGGTGCTGGTTAGCTCTGCGGCGCTGCAACCAAGTGACCGTGGTAACCCACTTGAAAAGGAGGAGGCTGCCCTGGACTCAGGGGTTTGGAAGTTTGTGATCATTGTAAATTGAATTCGCTGCTTTAGACCTTGTGGGAGGACAGGGTAGCATGGAAGTAGCAGTTGGTGCAATAGCCTGTTCACGTCATGGAGGTGAGGAAGCAAAAAAAAAGATAAAAGCCAGGAAGCTAATGTCCCCTTGGACCACACGTCCACAGGACCCTGACTTTCTCTCAATAAATCTTAGAACTTAAGGATTCCATAGCCTCTCAGGAGTACTTGAGGCAGGGGACACAAACCTTTAACCCACGGGCCTTCGTAGGACCCATCCAACTCACTGCCCCATACTGACTAGCATATTACTCAAGTGTCCAGAGAAGAAAATCTGCGCAAAAGAAATACCCACACAAGTTCAATTTCAAAGATTTCAGAGTCACTAATAGAGTAGGGCAGGTGTCAGTTTTTCTAAGCGGTCTACCTCCATCGACTTATAGAAACAGAAAAAAAAATAATACCCTCAGCCTCACAAAGCTTTCCCACTGTATTAACTTGTTAAAGGCTCTTAAAAGTGTGAAATGCTGAAACACTGTCCCAGAAATGTTACAACATAAATATTTCCAGATCTCACTCTGAACATGTGGATTCAACGTGTCTAACAGGTAAAGAATGCGAACATGTTTAGTGACATTTACAGCTGATTATGCTGCACACTGACGTAGGAAATGCCCAAGGCAGGCCAGGAAGCCCCAGTTAAATTTTTATCATTTTCTCTCTTGGCTTTCAGATTTAAAAAGAATATTCAATAAGAATGTGAAGACCGATTAAAAAACAAAACAAAACAAAAAACAGAAGAAAGCAAGACAACCCCGGAATAGAAGAAAAAAACCCAGTCTCTTAATGGGCAGTGAGACCAAGCAGGCAGGGATTGAGTACGTGCTGTGAAACACAGATCCACGACAGTAAAGGATGCCAGAGCTCCTGAGCCAGCTCAGTGGAGAAGAGGAGGAGGACCCAGGTCTGGTTCCCGGAAGCGATGTAATTACTTATTACCTTCTATAGCTACAACTCCAGAGGATCGCATGCCCTTTTCTGACCTTTTAAGGCAGCAGTCACACAAGCACAGTACACAAAATACATGCATGCAGAGTACTCATACACGCAGAATTTGAAAAATAAAAATTTAAAGTTTTTGTTAAGAAATGTGTGTAGGACATAGCTAAAATGACCAAACTTAGAGATAAAAAGTGAATGTGAACATATTTTTCTACCCTTAGTGAGAGTTAAGATACATTGCATGCTTGAAATCTTGCCTGTTGCTTCAACCTCTTTTTTTTTTTAAATCAGTACAGATAAAATTGGAGAGAATATTTTTATTGGTGAAGGGAGAAGGATCTCAATACAGGAGACAGAGAGAGGGAGGGAAAATAACTCTAAGAATGTTGGGAAAGGACATAGGGAATCAAATTATTATTTATTTACTTAAAATCATATATAATACATACAATTATTCCATATATACATATATGTTTCATATTAATAATATCATTGCTTTTGGGATGACAGTACTCCTCCCAAAAGCCATAGACTGTCTATCAATAACCCCAATACCAGGCATGAGAAACAAACTTTTGAGTTTTCAGTCAGGAGAGTTGAAGAGACTACCAAAACAATGTAGGCTGTTGCGGTTACCCCTGGCTGTCCTCTAGAGGTTGGATGTATATCCCAATTGCTAGAGACACTATGCGCTCAGACACATCACCCAGAGGGCCTGAGCTGGATCTGATCTGGAAGCCTTGTCTCTGGACACAGGCTCTTCTTACAGTGCTGGAAGGTGCTATGCAAACCCCCAAGGCAGGAAGCGGCAAGCATCCTTCCCCAGCTATGATACTAAGTGTTAGGATTCTGCCACAGTCTGCCTACCTGTGATGTCAAAGCCTGCCTGCCACTGGGCGTGGCCCCACTCAGTACATAAAAGGACAGACCTACCTCACCTCTCTCTCCCTCTCACCTCTCACCTCTCACCTCTCTCTCTCTCTCTCTCTCTCTCTCTCTCTCTCTCTCTCTCTCTCTCTCTTTCTCTCTGGGGTGCCCCCATTTCCTTCTTTTTCCATGCTCATTTAATAAGTTTCTCCATATAGTATCTGTTGCCTAGCTTCTCGTTTTTTAATTATTAAATTATGGACCATGACAATGAACAGCATGGCATGATAATCCTAAGGGCACACATGTGTCAGCAGTAACTGGCAGCTGTCTGATTAGAGATAAGACCTACTCAGGAGGAGAGAAACCATGCCTGGTATGAGAGACCTAACCAATCATCCACAGCTAGTGAGGTCTTGTAACTTAGAGAACCATCTACCACCGCTTTATTAACCAGTATAATTCCTGCTTACATTTTAAATCTTCTTAAACCCACAGGTAGCTGTAGCTCTCACCCCTCATCACAGAAACTTTTCTTGGCAACGGCCAGAGTCCATTACAGACAATCAGAGCAGGTCAAACTGGAGAGGACAGTGGATATATCCACAGCACAGCTCCAGCACCAAAGATTCAGGGAACATGAGGAAGAGGGGGACAGAAAGCCTGAGGACCAGGACATCTGCTCTGAAACTGTGTCTCGTAGAAATGACAGCATTCATAGCACTTCAACAATATGATTGCCCAAACAAGACCTAAACAAGGGCAATGCCAACAGACATGCTAATGTAAAAGATGAATCTCATGGACCCCACACATAAAAAAGAACTCCAGGCAACTAAATAGTCATCTCCAGTAATAAACACCACAACTGGCTTTCTAATACAAAGTGGTCAGCTCTGAAATCATATATGTACAGGTAACACTAAATGGACTAATCAGCTTGTATTTATTTAGTCATATATAAACATTTGTTTTATATATATATATATGTATATATATTCTATATTATTGTTATGTGTGTATATGTGTGCACAATAACAATCAAAGAAAAAGAGGCCATAATTTCAAGCAGCATGGATGCATAGAAAGGGTTGGGAGGAGGAAAAGCAATGTGGAAAACGATATAATTTTTTTTTAATTTTTAAATTTAATTTTAAAAAGTAGTATATATAATTCTGAAGCAGTCACTAGTCAGCTTTTTTCAGTAGTTTTCACAATTGCCCCTCCTCATGGCAAGTAAAATGGAATATTTTAGTATTACAAAATAAAAAAAAAATAGTAGAAAATTAAAAACTAGCATCTAATTATTATGCAGATTATTGTAGTAATAATCTGTTTCAGAGGGGGATGGGAAGTGTGTTAAGCCCATGCCTAACTACTTTGGGTTTTGGCATCCTAAAAAATGAAACACACTGCATGGCTACGAACTCAGCCTTTTCTGTAGATGTGTACATTGAAACCCTTAAGTGTCAATGCAATCTGATACGGCAGAGTGACCTACTGGTTGAGGTAAGAAATCTTCCTTTCCTGCCTGTTGGCCCAGCAATCTTCCCTTCTCACCACAGTGCTGCTCAGTAGCTGCAGCCTGATACACAGTTGTAGCACTCCTTAGTGTGTAGTGTGTGCAGAAGCAGAAAGGAAAACAAGAATTAGTTCTGCGAACTCACCAAAAGAGAAACAACAGCCGTGCGGTTGTTGGGGCAGGAGTAGAAAACAGGAGGAACGCAGCCTGCCCTGGGTCCCACTTCTGCTCTGTCACACCCTGCGCACTTTGATATTGGGTGATTTAAGATTCTGTCGCTATTTCCTCATCTATTAACAGGTTGTCTGAGGTTCATATTTGAAAAAGTAGAGCTAGAGTTTGTAAATGACTTAAATGTATTCTGGAAAGCGTCAAGAACTCTGGATAGATGTGCGGTGCAGCCTCACCCGTGGGCAGTAGGCTTCCTCAGCTGATGTCCTCTGAGAACTATTTCCAGGCCTGGCTTGTAGCTGCCACGTCCTCCGTGGAATCTACCCATAAACACTTGACTGGCTTCACTTATTCTGAACAAAGCTATCAAAATAAAATTCTTTTCGGAGATCTCCACTAACAAAACAAATATGAGCATCCTGCCAGTGCCTTCCTGGTGGGACTATCCAGCCCACAATCCAGCACACTGGTGTACAGCCGTTATTTTGAACGTTCATATTAGCATTGGTTGATTTTAGACTTGTGAGTCCCCGTAACACTTTGCATAATGACAGCCAGCTACTGAAGGTACGCTACAGCCTCAGGCCATAACATTGAGGTGGTGACGCTATAGTGTTTAGGATATGATTACTCATATGGAAAATTAGTTTTACCATCAAGGGACTGTCCTATTTAATGACAGCATTACTAAAAGTCTTTGAGGGATAAACAAATTGACCATGAAATACAAACATTTGTTGCAGAGATCAATGGCAGAAGCCTCCCTGGTTCCATTTAGAGGAGTCTGATGCCTGTCTTCAAAGGACCAGCAGCACCAGCACAATACATACTTTGAAGCAGGGTGCTTTGTCATCCTCTGCCTTAGGCCTCCCTACTTCTGGCATACATTAGCAAAGCCTCTCTCCTTCTCCTCCTCCTCCCCCTCCCCCCCCTCCTCCTCCTCCTCCTCCTCCT
>OU015746.1:50663126-50680238 GCA_907169655.1 Acomys percivali | reverse complement strand
TCTTCTTCTTCTTCTTCTTCTTCTTCTTCTTTCTCTCTCTCTCTCTCTCTCTCTCTCTCTCTCTCTCTCTCTCTCTCTCCCCCTTTCCTTTCCTTTCTTTTCTTTCTTTCTTTCACAAGGAAAATGTTTGCCTTAATGACAATTTCTATCCCAGGAGTACAGAGTTTTTCATACAGCTTAGCCCCACAACTTCATTAGTAAAAGGCAGATTCTGTGGGCACTTTTGTTGCCACATTATGGTGTTCGGGTCAGAACACTGTGTGCCCCACATCACAATGATGCAGGCAAACCAGCACCATGACAGGAAGAAATACTGCAGCAAATCAGCTCTGGCCAGGGCTGGCTTTCCTGCTTCTTTCTGAGAGACCCTGAGCAGTGACCAGCACCTCCTCTGACTTCTTCCTGAGGGGACCAAAAAAGAGGCTGGCTCTTTATCATGTATGTTCAGTCAGTTGGTCTAATATTTCCCCACCCACCTCTAGATTTCAACTGCCATGTCTTCTATAAGAAAAATACTTCTCTGGCGTGTACTCAATGAATCTGAACTCTTTGGAACACAAGCTTATATGGAATTAGACATCATTGAGTGAGGCAATTGTCCATTTCCAAACAGTCTTGAAACTCCTCCGTGGTACTTTGCTTGTGGGTAACTTCTTACTGTAGTCACTAACTGCATTACAATTGAGGAAAGTTAGGGCATCATAAAGGGTCTGGAGCTAACAACACCCCTCCTTTTCACAGCCACAGAGAATGCTCCAAGCTGCAGCAACACAGAGTATTCCAGCCCAGGTTAGCAGTGCCTTCTCACACAACTGTTCTCTGACAGAAACTTGAACCACAGTGGAGATGGGTATGGGTGTAAAGTTGGCACATTCCCCTAACAACGGAGGTTGGGTGTGTGCATGTGTGAGTGCGTGTGCATGTGCATGTGCATGTGCATGTGTGTGCACCCGTGCAAGTGTATGTGTGAGTGTGTGTGCATGTGTGAGTGTGTGCGTGTGCAAATTCATGTGTCAGTGCGTGTGCATGTGTGTGTGTGTGATACCAATACTTATTTTACATTTCAGGGGCTTTTCTCTAGATTAAGATGATGTCTATATTAAATTTGCATTGATAATCATTTATAAGTCACTGGGATTTTCATTTATAAATCACTAAGGCAGGTTGGGGATCCTGAATCATGTACAAATGAAGAAATTGAGTTTCACACAAACAAGCCAGTGATCCCATAAGCATTCATTTCTGTCTGCTGGGTGTGAGGTGACCAGCTGTTTGAAGTTCCTGGCTTGACTTCCTCACAGTGATGGACTTTACCATAAAAGTATAAGCTGAAATAAACACATTTATCCCATATGTTGCTTTGTGTCCGATCATTTTCTCACAGGAACAGAGATTAAGTTAAACTAGAACTGAAATGAGGTGACAAACACACCCAAGGATGGATACAGAACCAGTGAAAACTATAGAAGGAAAGATTAAATTACTAACCAGTTCTTAATTTTGCATTTGGTCACAATTTGCTCCTGTTCGTTCTGCTATTAGAAGTATGTTTCTTTTATGCACATGTTGTTCTCTGGCTTGAACTGATTAACGTATTTCCAATGGATCCACATATTGCAGTGGAAAGAGAAAACAGAAAAATAGTGTAGAGAAAGGTAAAGACTATCTGTCTTTTATAATTGATACCACAACTGGAGAAGAAGAAATAAAACAAATAAATATGAGATGAGCAATGTATCTTGGTGTTAATTTCTGGCATGGCAACATAGACAGATAGTCCTCTACTTGACTTCTTCACTCGGGAGTTTGTACTCCATCCACAGTAAGTGTATTTCTCATGTCGGGAAAATTGCATTATAAACAAACTCTCACCTAGCAAATGTGCAGGGATATGTATGGAGGTTTATCATGAAAAATGAGTAGACAAATAACAAAAATAAAGGATACATCCCAAACAGGTCTTTTTATTTAACATAAGGCCAAAGAAGCTATCAGGCATTGCTGAATACTGCCTACTAACTGTACAAAATATTGACTGCATGCCTCGCAAACACCAGAATATCCGCTGAAATGGAATAGAAATAAATAACTTCTGCTATAAACACATGAAAACATATCCAACTGTTATCTCTTTAAACATATTGTAAATAAAAAATTACCAGCACTTCTACAAAATAAATATTAAGAAACCATTGACATAGTTGAAATGCACTCATATAAATTAACAACTTTAATTACATTAGCCAAACAGACATTGGTTAAAGAATTGCATGTAGTATGCAAAAGAACCCACAAAATAAAAATAAAACAAACAAACAACATCAACCACATAACATAAAAAGTTTTAGACCAAAACAGGTTTCAGATTATCTTGGCTTTCATAATTATATTTTTCTTTTAAAGAAAAATTTCAACCCATTGTCAATGCACTGTTTTTCAAAGCATTTAAATACAGGGTAAAACCCATTGAAAATTAATACAGAAGAAATGATTCACTTTATGCATAAAAATAAATAATAATATAGCTGAGACATGTGATTTGCTTCTGCTCTTGAAGATGTGAACAGCATCTAAGCATTCATTATCTCTGATCCTTCCAATAGCTTCTCAGTGATACAGGGTTTAAACACATAGAGCGTCCATCCCAAACCTCCTGCCCACACCTACAAGTCTCACTTATGCGGGTTTTGGGGTGATTAAGTTTTTCCTCTATATTGAAAACAGAAATTACCAAAGGCCCACAGAAATCATATTTGTCAAGTGACCACAATCATTTGAATGGATGTTACTGTAACTGGGGCATATTTATTCTATTTTTCAGTCACCTCTTAAGTTCAGTCCCACAAATGTGAAACGATGTTGTTTATTCTGCCTTTTAGGAAAATGCAAGGCCTCTCCTTGACAATGGAGTGTGGAATCAATCTTAAATGAACATTGAATTGGTTGGTCTTCTAGGATAAGAAAATCCCAATCATTGTGCTGAAATTTGCCTTATTTGGGGAGGGAAAATGTCAATTAAGCTTACAAGTATTTAATGTTTAAAGAGATACTGAGCACAGATGCTCTTCGGAGCTTCTAGAATTTGTGTGGGCAGGTATTTAAGATTTATGCTAGAGAAAGTGGGGATACCAGATCGAGCCATTCTAAACTAGGTAAATCACACCATGAAGAAACTAAGATATTAGGCATTAAAGGCTCTTTGATTTTGGACTAAGCAGTTTCGTAAAAAGACCAGTTGTTCACAAGACTGTGTTTCCTAGATTTTTAACTCTAGCAAAATAATATCTAATATTGTTAAAGATGTTAGCAATTTAAATTTGATTGCAAGATCACACAAATTTGATGATCTCAGATGAACTTTATTGGCATGTGACAGCCAAGTCACTTGATCTCCAATTAGTAACACTGTCCTGTGGACTCCCATTTCTTTCTAGAGTTAATTACTATGGTTACTCATTAAAGCCCAGCTTACCCCGCAAAAGCATCTAGAATTTAAAGGGTTTTAAAAGGTTGCAGATTCACCTCATATGAATGAGAACTGGAGCTAGTAGTTTCATAAATCCTGCTCTCCCCATGGTCTAGGTCACCCTTGATATGGCACAGTAGACCTCCACACACTATTTCTATAGGTCCCAGGATTAGCTCAAGTACCAAAGAAACAGCTCAGAGGCCCTAAAGCTTTTCATAAAAATTGGCAAAGTTGAACCTGGACGTCTACCTCCCCTCAATTTGTCCTCACCGTGCCATCTGTCCCCACATGCAAGATCTCCAAGGTCAATAGACCTCAGTTGTAATTCATTTCTTATGCAGTACATGCATTTCCTGCATGAGACAGGGAGGCCCCTGGAACTCAGTAACAAGACTAAAGTAGTTTGCCTACATACAGCCTAATGTGATAAGGTATATTGACTTAGAATGTATAATATATATCGAGTTAGTTTATTTTTTTAAGAGCTAAACCAGCTTTTGTAAGATTTAATTTCTCACTGGTATCTCATTTTCCTACAATGACTTTAATCTACGGACTGACTTAATGCTAAAAGCTTCAATACTTTATAAAATACTGAGGAATATCATTTTTTTTCAATCCGAGTTTTTCATTTTTATAACTTTTTCAAACAAGTCCGTAAAAATAAGGCTCTGTATTTTAAATACATAAAGGAATAATTTATTAGCTGTTTTAGACAAGCAAAATGTTGGGCTAAATTAGAAACTTGGGCTTAAAGGGTGCATTTTGATCTTTATAAGACAATCTTTTCAGTTTTGCCTTGGAAAAACACAAATTTACACATCAAGATTTTTGGCTGTAAAATAAAATATTAGAGATTTGTACAACTATCCTACCTCCTTACTCCTAAGTGCTCTCTCCCTTAACTCCCACTGTCTTAAATACTTTACTGCTTATTTTATTATTTAAGTAGTAACAACACTATTCAAAAATTTTTATTCTAGCCTAAAGATATTTTATTCTGAAAAAGTTTCTGATTTAAGATTGATTCCAATAAATAATAAATATAAGTTGAAAAAATCGGCCCATTTCTTCATTAACATCCTGTTTTCCCCACAGGGGATAACTTGTAGGGAGCAGGGGTGAGGAAGAGGGAAGATTTCAACCTGTACATTTAAAGAGGGCCTGGCTGGATTCTCATGGGATTTTCAGGCTTTTTTCCATCCAAATATTTGAAATGTACCCACCTAATACAGAGTAAAAGCAAGAAAAATCTATCACTTATCCTTCTTAAAAATACTGTGTTTTGCACACAAACATTCATTGTTTTAAGAACATTAAAAAAATGACAGCCTGAAGTGCTTAAAATGTGTATGGACATGGTACAAAACATGTATATATACACACAGATATGCATATGCACAAGCAATGTATATATACACATACAAGCATGTAGTCTCATTATTTGAACTTGATAATCCAACAGTGTACACTACTGTACATCCAGTATGAAATGTCCTGTTTCATGGATGTAAAAAGAGTCAAAAATCCAAACATCTCAGGTCTTTTAAGCCTGAACACCATCCACCTAACCCAATCTTAAGTCTCTACCCCTGACTCATTGATGGTGAACCATAACCAACCACAGACAGACTGTTTAAAGGCTCACACAAATGTCTTTGGTGTATGTGTCTATTTTTAAGGTACAAAATAATAATAATAATTATAATTATAATAATAAAAATAGCTATTTTGTGTGCTGTAGCAGTTCTTTTGTAGCTCACATGAAGTGCAGCTCTTAAACCCCACCCCCACCCCCACCCAAAGAAAATACTTGTTAAATAAGGATTAGACAGGTCAAACACCATTGTAGTGCAAATAGTAAACGATAAAAAAACAACATTTACAAAATATAGAAATGTTTGAATCCAACAGATGGACAAACATATTCCTTTCAAGTATCTCTCCTTGAAGAAAATAAAAATTAATCAGGTTACTTCCAATACAAAAAAGTCTTTCTTTTTGTCCTCTTTCAGGTAAACAGTTTCAAACCTATTAGGTTGCATAGTTCTAAGATCATAAGCACCTTAACGAAATGTAACTTGGTATTCTTTATTCCTTGATCTTTCTCTCTTTCCATTCTTGTTCTCAATGTTTTATGTTGGTTTTGTCTGGTGGCAAAAGTGGTACAGAAAAGAAAATGTGACCACCTGCACAGAATTGTTCTTTTACCAGTATGTGTATGCATGTAGTGTGTGGACATGCCTCTGTGTGTGTGTGTGTGTGTGTGTGTGTGTGTGTGTATGTGTGTGTGTGTATGTGTATGTGTGCTGAAATACACAGAGAGAGTGTCACATAGACATACTTATGACCTGGGTAACTGGGTGGGACTGGCCCTTTAAAACTCATGGCTTTCTAGACGTTATTTGGGTTGTGCTAGCCCACATTACTGCAGAATAGACAAGTAGACTTCCAGGCTCGCAAGGGAACAGCAAGAGGCAGGAGAGAGGACAATACCCAGTTTGAAAAAAAAAACTGATGCAATCAGTTTGGTCTTGGAAGAAATGAAGGGTACACCATTCTCCCTTTTCCTCCCAATCCCTGTCTCCTTCACCGCTTCATCTCTGAGCCCTGGCTTAGAATATTTTCCACATCTTCCTTCATCTGTTTCATTAGGTTTTGCTTTCAGCTTAGTTTTTGTTTTTATGGGTTTTTTAAATTATTTCTATTTTTCTGGTTGTTTTGTTTAATTCAGAAATCTTATATTTGTCTTCATTTTTGCCACTATCTTCTCTGAACTTTCTAGATCCGTTTCCTCTGGGACCTGGCAACTCTAGGAGCAGCCGCACTCCTCCACAATCATGTTCTGAATGTCCTTTTTGATGATGTTTTGGCCATCATCGTAATACAGCATAGACATGGGTCTCAGCTTGGTGGGCACACAGCATGACTTAAGGTTGGCGAAGGGGCTGTGACCCCTCATGCGGTAGTGGTTGATGACTGTTGAGTGAAAGGAGAGCGAGGACCCAGAGGTGCCTGCTATGTGGCTTGGGCACTCACCCTCACAGTAGTTGGCATGATAGCCGGAGGGAGCGATGATCCAGTCATTCCACCCAATGTCTTTGAAGCTGACAAAGAATTGTTTCTTACAGCAGATGCTGACCTTGCCGTCGCACTCCAAGCCCCGCCTACGCCTACGGTGAGGATGGTCTTCAGACTGTCGGGCCTGCAGCATGAGGAAAGGTCTGTGCGATTGTTCCTTTTCCTCTTCCACCACTCCATCACTTCCATCTTTCTTCTTTCCATCTCCATCCACTTCCTTCTTCTTCTTCTTGCCCAGGAGCACTAGGCTGGCACCACTCTCCTGGCACTGCTCACAAGCAATCCGCACATCCAGGGAACTCTTACCCTGGTCCAGCAAGCGCTGGATGCTGCTTGACACTGGAAAGATGTGCCAGGTACTCTTCCGAGCATCGACCACTTTCTCAGATAGCAACAGTTCACTCCTCTCCCCCTTCAAGCCTATTTCCTCAGCCTCATCCCCAGTGTCCAAGCTGCCCTGAGGATGCTTCTGCTGCTGAAATAGACGGATGGTGACTTTGGTCCTGGTTCTGTTGGCCTTGGGAACTTTCAGAAAGAGCCAGATTTCTGCACGCTCCACTACGGACAGGTCACTGCCTTCCTTGGAAATCTCAAAGTGCAATGTCTTCCTGGCTGTGCCTGAAGATAAAACACAAGAGAGAGAGAAAAAAAGAGCACTTGTTAATTGTAATTGTACATCTATCACTAACTTCTGGCAGCAAGAATCTTGTTATCAGCTCTCTCATATAATGCTCAGTCAGCAATTTACAGCCCATGTATGAGATAAATCTGAATCCATGTGGCCCCTGAGTTGAGAAAGGGTTTTACAGTTTTGAAATGATTTAAAGAAAGAAAATAATTTTTTAACGTGAACCTTACCTGAAATATAAACTTTAATGCCTCTAAGTGTAGTTTTATTTGAACACAGTGTGTTTCATTACACGTTGCCCTGACCTTGTTTCACTTACATAGAATTGAGTAGTTACAGGAGGCGCAACTACCAGAGAGCTGTTTGTAGACCTTGCTCTGCGATAAAGAAAGCCTGGGCTTCTGTGTCTATGTCACTCATCCCCTTCTACAAATGAGAATAACAAGACGACATTTGCCCAGGAATCTCAGGTTTGAAAAGATCTAATGAAAAAGAAAAGAAAAGATCTAATGGAACAGCACCAATGAAAACCTTTGAAAGCCTTAGCAAGTTGTGGAATTATTTTCTCCCAAAAAGCCAAATACCATGTCTTCTCATCTATGTGTGCGTAAGTGTATGCCAGACTCTCTGACATAACATCTTCTTCCTGTTACCACCTGACTTAACTCCCCTGTCAGCTTGTCCCCAGGTACAGCAGCAGGTTTTTCACCAAATGGCCTGCAAAGCTCCAAATTAGGCCTTTCTCAGAGCATTTCTTCATCACCTAAAAGTGGGTCTGACTGTGCTGTATCTTCTGTTACAATCTTTTGTTTTCAATATTCAAACTTCCTGTGACATTGGAGTGTGCACTCCACAGAGGTCCATGTTCCTGTAATCCAGCTATCTATCCCCTATGAACTCTATGCACTCAAGCCACTTGTAGCAGTGACACTGTTTGTTCCTGCACCATCCAGGCTAACCAAAACAATGCCATCTGCTATCCAGCTAGACCCCACTCTCACTGCCTTCCATCTCCTCACCTACTACTACCCTCACACTAACTCCATTTAGGACACCTGAGGGCTTAGGCCTTAGCTTTGCCATTCTCTGTCATGTGTAGCATGCAGCAGAGGGCAGGGAGTTATCTGATTACTAATTAACAAATGGGATTGCATTAGCATTGAATTGCCTTAAATTAAGAAAGCAACTCCTGTCTCTGAATCCCTTCTTTTTGCCTCTGTTCATCAAATAAATACCAAAAGCATACTTCCCTTTCTATCTGCTTTTAAAACAGAAGAAACCCCAGCAATCACTCAGATCTACCTACCTGTAGAGCCAAAATCTTGCTATTTGCTTCCCCTTTCACATACACTTGTAGAGTTATTGTGCAGTATCATTTACCATAAGAAACTCAAAAGAATAAGAATTTACAATAAGAAACAGAATTCTTTAAGTGTATATTTCCCTTCACTTCCATATTACCACTGGGGAGTATATAAAGGCATACTTTCATTGACCTAATCATGCCCCTATTCATAGGTGTCTGCTGTACAATCTTCAGGTGGTTCATGTTTGACATCACACCTCCCTAGGAGGATCTCCCTAACTGGATACCCGTAGCTAACAGAACTAGGTTGTATTTATCAGGAGAGACCTTGAGGTGCTCATGGTACCATAAATTTCAGCACAGTTTCAAGTACTCTTGAAGGAAAGCTTTTCTGTATATGGTGCACTGCAGATTCCAACATCAATCTAACACACTCTGTAGATTGACTACAATACTGATAAATTCACAAAGGCAAGGTCCACAGAATGCTGACCCCAGACACAGCCCCCTGGCATCTATCTTGAAGTTTGCCAGGAAGATGGGGGTGGGGGTACTGGCATACCTCTGAGTGACCTCACGTTTTCATTAGGTATTAAAATAAATAATTAAGAGGAGATTTTTGATCCCATAGCAGACAAGAGCAAGAAACAGTGAGAAAGAGAGATATGGCTAACAGCTTTGAATGTGAATACTATCTCACCTTTGATAAGGTCGAGTTGGGTTGTTATTTTTGTTGTTGTTGTTGTTGCTGCTGCTGTTGTTTGGTTTTGTGAGAAAGTAAAAGGTTCTAGGAAGCAAAATCTAAGATGGTAATTGCAGCAGCTCATGAGGTACATGTACCTCATGAGGTAGGGTACATGAGGGCAGAGGGGTCCAGAGAGGTTGAGGGGAAGGAGGGATAGGCCACAGGGGGTTCAGAAGAGCACTGGTTCCTTCACTGTTTGGAAAAATCTCTTCTGGCTACCCATCACTTTTTCCTTCCTGTTTCCAGGTGGGACCTCTTCTGAAATTCCAGGCTACACGACATGTCAGTCCATAGACAGAACAAAAGTAGCTGCCAAGTTAGAGAAGCCAGAAAAGGCTAATTTCTCTCCCTAGGAAACAGCTCCTGACTGGCTCCTGGTTCGCTAGGTCTCAAGGCAACCATCTTCCAAACTCTGCTCTGTCCCAGCCACACTTGGCGTAGGTGTGAGGGTGAGGGGACTGACAGCAGGCACACTGACCTGCTCACACTGGGCTTCCCATAAACAGTCCTAGGCTGAGGACTGCAGAGGCTGGGAAAGGGACAACAGAGAATTAATTGGCATGCTAGAAGAAGTGACCGTGCATTGGAACTGCTCTTTTTTTTAAACCAAGGCCAGCAAGGCTGAGGCCATATGCCCCTGTCACACAGTCTGCAGGACGGCCCCTTATTTCATGGGAACAAGTTTCTAACGCATGAGGTGGCCCCGCCCCTTCTTCACAGGCAGTTGTACTTGGAAGCAAATGATTTAGTGTTCCTGCAAGAGGAGCGTACAAAGAGAGTGCTCATTAGAGGGGGCTCAGTCTGTCAGGTGTTGTTACAGTAGGTTCAGAGAGTCGTCATAAAACGACTTTCAGGCTGGTCTTGGCTGACAATTAACTGCAAGCCATTGCCTGCGTGTCACGGGAGGCAAGGGCTCTGATTTATGCAGCAGTTTAATTATCCAGCCGAAAGCCTCTGGCTCCCTGTGTTTGTATCCATTCTAGCTCGCTTCATCTCTCCCCCATATTTCTGACATTTGGATTTTCCCCTACTAATTGACATGCCTGTCCCCTCCTTCTCCTGGTGTCCATTTCTGGAACTGCTATTTGTGTATTGCATGATATTTTATCAGGGGGGAAAAAAAATAAAACTGAGATCCAATTTCATGAAAATGCTGTTGCCGTTTGCCCAGGAGGACAGGGGGAGGAGAGAGTGAAGTCTTCCTCCGTCTACCTCATGCGCAGGTACATTTTACAAGTTCTATTGTATTCTGACTTAAGCAGTGCATTTTTTTTTCTTTTACCTTAGCTTTCATTGCAGAGGGGTGTGGGGAGATTGAGATGGATGGAAGCTGAAGTGGATTGACCATTTCTCAGACCTGTTGGTTTCAGAAATATATTACAACTCTCAAGTCACCTTCATAGGGATGAAAACTGCAATTAGGAAATGTTCTGTTCCTTTTATCTCTATTGCCTGGGAGCAGCGGCTCTGTTACAGGGATGCTTCCAGGAGGCCCCAAGCTGAACATGGAATGACGTGGAAAAGGGAAGAAATGCTTAAGGATGAGATGTTTACACCAACTTCCCATCCATTTCAGGCCTGATTTAAATATCTGCTGTTGTAAAATCCTGAAATGAACACCTTCCCATCACGCTGCGTAAGCAAGTATGGCGCTCGTGTGTCCAGGTGTGTACTGGGTTCTCCACCAGGCCGCAGCTCCCCAGATAGGACTGATTGCTCGTAACCTTTCATTACCTACTCCCTGGTAACATTCTTTTCCTCCTCGGTGCTATTTTTTGTCCTGAGGCTTGTGAGCAAGGCTTGTATCACAGCCTGCTATGTCTGAGTAATTCACTAAGATAGTCCCACGCAAACCCATGTGGGTGATAATATCTCATCACTTTAGCCCCTGTGAGCTTGGTGGACACACACCAAAGCAGAAGAAAATGGGCAGAACATTTGGTAGAGATCAATTTTGTACCTTATAGGGAATACCTTTGAAATGTTGCCTGGTAGGAGGGCTGGCAGAAAGAAAGTCTACGTAAGCCTAAAGGAAGGGTGTGTGTAGCAGCTCTCTTTTGCTTTCAGGATTTTTCCCTAGCTTGATCATGAAGGTATGCCAGGGCTTGCATAAGCAGGCTCCTTGCTTCCTTCCTCAGCATTAGTATACAATTGCCACATACACACAAGTCCAGGTCTCGGATTCCTGGGCACATGATCATTCCTAGCTAAATAACCAATATATACATAAATGTTCAGCTTCATTAGCCTGGTTTTCCTCATCAACATGTGGAGTAAAATATGCTACCCCTTTATAACTAGGTAGTAATTACTTCTCTGTTAATGTAGAAAGCCTCGCCACTCACAGTGTACATTTAAACTCACCATGAGGGGAGCACAGCTCCGCTGGAAAATATACATTGCTTAAATGTTCTGGTCTTCACCAAGTTCCCTGTGCCTAGATACAGTGCAGTCAGCAGCATGAAGGGCCCCCACTACAGCCTGTGTGTCTGTCATCTGAGGCACTAAGTCAGCCTCTGGATGACTTCCAGGGGTTTCTGCAGAAGGTCTTGAAGGGTTACTTTTCCTCTGACCTACAGTAGAAAATCTTGCCTACAGCAGGCATATTAGCTTGCATGTATAAATTATCCTGTCTAACCCTTTAGCTTTAATACCTCTCCTTAGGATCCATTTTTTAATTATTGTACCTCTTCAGGCCTGAGTAACTTATCATCCATTGCCTCTTTCATTTAAATAATGATGAAAAGGGTTAAACGTTCGAAAAATGAAGAGTCTTCCTTCATAATATAAATAGAAAAAAGAGATTCTCAAGATTCAGCCCCAGAGACTTTTTCTAGAGTTCCTCAAAAACTTTTACACTTTTAATTCTGGACCTAGGAACCAGTAAAGCAGAATATTTGACATAGCAGAAGGGCCAAGACAAATAAGTATTTTCATGCGAAGTGCCTGGGAAGGTGCTCCTCTCTACGTGAAAACTGCATCCCTCCCCTGACATCTCCCCATCCCCACTACAGTACACCCACTCCACAGGCAAAAAACCAAGCGCTCATCTCTCTGCACATCCCTTCCCCCACGGTTTCTCTCCACACTCTCAGCTGGGAAACAAATGCGTCCTCAGCAGCTGAACTCCGTGTTCTTACCAGGCGTTAAATAAATAGTCTTTTTTTTTCCCCCTCTCCCTGTTGGAAGTCACTTGTCATTTGTCCCTTGTGAAAAGCATTTTGATAAGGCAGGCAAACTAGGAAGCAGAATTGGGGGAGACAGAGATGGGCGGGTTGTTTGTTTGTTTGTTTGTTTGTGCGTGTGTATGTTTTAACCCAAGCTACCGTATTAGGGAGGGACTGTGTTCGCATCAGTGTAGCAGATGATTTGCGCACATCCCAGGCCCTGCCTTGTTTATTTTTGAAATGTATCACTCCTCTGCCGCCTATGGAGCTGCGGAATGTTCATATGGACCACAGGACTCCCATGCTGTGCCTCGGCCTCACTTCATGTATTACAGGTAGTTGTGCACCTCCCAGTGCATAAAATCTTAACTCTGCAGGAAGATGGGGTTGCAGGAGCAAGCACCTGATAGTCTTCAAGATTAGGGTGCTACAGGCTGGGGCTTCAAGTAGCTACAAAACTGCCTTTCCCAGATTAACTGACAGAGAAGGTTTAGGGATGCGCCCTCTTGTGGCCAGTATTTCCCAAAATTCAGAGACGTGTGAAACCTTAAGAGTTCAGAGGTTTGATGAGGTGGAATTCAGAACACAGGGCAAAAGAAAGGTGGGGGTGGAGTTGTGGGAGTGTACTTCGCTTTGAGACGGCTCTCTCTCTCTCTCAGGGTGTGGAGAAGTGGTCTTCAGTGAGCTAACTCAAATCCTCTGTACCTGGTGTCCTCCCAGAGACTAGAGGTATGCTACTTTAGACAGTACCTGGGCAGTGTCTATTTACTGAGGCATCACTTTCTTTGTTCTTCTATCCTATGTAGCAAGCATTCCAATAAGCTAATTGTGACAATTAGCAGCTAACCATGGTGGAATCTATGTATATTCAGTAGCAGGCTGTTACTATACATTCACTGAGCAACCACTATAAAGAAGCAAAAGTAGATAAAACACAGTACATCAGCCCAGACGGCCTCTGATCTCAATTTCATTGACAATTTAGGTCATAGTCATTGGGTTTTACTCATCCATACTGCTGCTGCTTTCCAGAAAGGTGAGCACTCAGGGCTTGGGGCCAGCCATGCAATAAATACACTAACTTTGGGATGCACACTTGGGTGACACCTATATAAATAAAATCAAATTTATTTATTGGAACATATTTTAGAGAGCTTGAGAGAGAATGGCTGCTACTTATCCAGAGCAATCCAAATCAGTTTCACAAAGCTGAAACACCACCTGGATACGGTAGGATATATTCACTTAACAGGCTAAGGTACTGTAGCCCTTGGATTCTCTTTATTTTCATGGGTTTTTTTTTTTCAGCTTAATCTAATAATCTTGACTGAAGAGGCCAAAGTAAAACGTACATCTCATACCAAGAATGTTAATATTAAATAGCACACAATAGTATGCTTACAGGTGACACTCATTGACTGTACTCTGTGTTGTACATAGGGTTATAATTGAAGAAAAAATGTCCTTTTCTATTTTTGAAATATGTTACCATGCTACATAGCAGAGTAGAATTATTACAAAAGCCACAAGATGGATCTTTGCAGTTCATTTTCATGTATTTGCTCTAATTAACCAGATGATAAATATGGTTCCTGAATAGGCAACGTGCTTACGTCATACCCTATGCTACTTGGAGAGTAGATTGCCTATACTATGGCCCTAGCTTACATCTGTGAAGTTATAGTAAATCAACCTGAAGTCAATGTATGCTGCTTCTCAGAGGAGAAGATAAGCAACTATAACAGACACACTGTGTTCCTGGACTAGAAGGAGTTCCCTCTTACAAACTTTACACTCAGTCGGTGTGCGAGCCCAGTGAACCACCGACGTAAAGAGGAGCCCATTTTCTCTCAAACTAAACAACAGAGAAGCAAACGTGCCAGGACCCCATTTAACTGAGAGAGTCATTAGCTTTGAGAAGGCCACAAGTGAGGAGGAGTGAAAATGGCCCAGCTCTCTGCCCCATCTCCAACTGCCAAGCAATGAAATTTCTGTGCGTGCCTAGTAAGTCAGAGGGAAGGAGAGAGTGCCTGGGTCCACTATGGAAGCTAAATATGGTGGAAGTCACACAGCATACTTAGTCACGTGATACAGTTGAAACCAAATTAATAGAGACTGCAACTGAGGCCAACATAGGTGAAGGCTGTATATAAAAACTTATATGGTGATACCAGGTCCAGGACCAATCTTCTGAAGCACGGAGCCCATCCCCCACACATCAGCCAATGCAATAAAGCTTTTCTTTCCCACCTCCTAACTCTGAAAAATGGAAGAAAAGTAAGCTGCAACCTGATAGGTCCAACCTGTCTTTCCCCTCAATATGGTTCAGAAAATAGAGTCACAGTAACCAGGGGTTCGGGGATTGTGTCAAGAGGTAGGTAAGAAAGTAGGACTTGGACAGAGCTAACCTGCCTAGGAAGCTGGTGGGGCACCAAGGTTTCTCTCATAGGAAGCCACCAAGCCAGCAGTCTGTCAGCTCCCCATCACTCCCCCACCGGCATGGATGCCCAGGTCTTGCAAGATTTTCTTGAAAACAGAACCTCTGAGTCAACAGGTTTTCAGGATTGGAAATTTTGAGTGTTGCCTTAACTATTTATACCACTGAAGCAAACTTTTAAACAAAATCCTGAGAGTCCCTGCATGTACTTTACTAGCCATATGCTCTACCGAACAAAACAATAGCGTCCCTTCAGATGGCTTTGGGGAGTGATCCTAGTCCTTAGCCTGGCATATCCCACGAATGTAAAGCGGTATTATTAAAACATCCGTGGGCCCAGCTCCCAGAGGCTTGCGGTGGGATCTATGTCCTCCTGACTATGAAGAGCCAATTCCAAGTCTAAGGCCTAGGCTTTGCACAGGTATTCTCTACACAGCAACAGGTTAGCATAGTCCTGAGCCAATGATTGGACCCTATTACAGTTCTTCCACGTAAGGACTGAGTGCTTTGCATGGTGTCTGAGAGAACACTGTCAAGGTCGCATTCCTTGGCAAAAAGTTCTACATAACTTTACAAAGAATAAAACTGGCTTGTGGGTGAGGGGGTTTTGGCGTTCTGTTGATGTTGTTGCTTTTGTTTTTATTTTGTTTTTAATCGGAAAGCAAAAAGGTCAGTGTTCCAAAAATCTGCCCTGGGAGTGGCTCTTGGCTGTCTTGGGTGTGCGCTGTGCACAGAGGCAGGCTTTCCAGAGGTGAAAATGATTGTCACTAATAAATACAGCCCAAGTCTGGCTCCAGTGTGGCCCCAGATCAGACATGTAAAGAAATTTGTTTTCAGACAGTGGCATCATCAGTGCCTTGCACTCGGCCCCCAGGCACTCTCGCTCCTACCTCTGAAAGAAAAAAAAAACTTTGGATGGGGTCCAGATGCTGCCTCTGCACCCCTAAACCCCCAAATGCCCTGCTTTCATCTGGCTGCTCAGATCTGGTTTCCTAGGCAGGGCAGCCAGGGATCCCCTTGACACTCACTGCCTTCCAGCTCCGGACTGGCTGAGAGCTTCTTCTCTGAGTAACCGCTGAGTTTATTTAGCAAGTGTAAGCTAGCCATCGCGGGGCAGGGCTCCCCGGCAAAGTAGTACTTGCCCAGTATCCCCCACCCCACCCCACCCCTGTCTCTCCGGCGCCACCATCACCTAATAACTAATAACCTTCCCGGGAAGTCTCTAGCTGGAGGGAAAGAAGTTCCTGCTAGGACTGTCAACGGAACACATCTCCCTACCCCCGCCCCCACCCCCAGCGCCAGCAGCACCCACCTGACTCGGCAAAGGTGATGATCTCCGAGGTTTGCTCCATGAGTTCGTTCATTTCGGCCCTCCTGCCAATGTCGTCCTCTATCTCCACATACCCGTTCTCCCCTACTTTACCCACATGAAGCTTCCTGATCGCGTTGAGAAGCGCTGCCTTGGGCACAGGCTGGGTGACATCGGGTCTCTTCTTCAAGTGCAGCATGTTTAAGATGTGCTTCTTGACAGCTTCTACCATCTCTGGCTGAGAGTTAGGTCCATCCTTCGGAAGGGTGGCCAGCGCACAGGATGGGCAGTCCGGGCTTGCACCGTGCCCCTCGGATCCTGGGGTGGGGGAACTCCTCACTATAATCCAGCAACTTGCCAACAGAAATCCTCTCAGCCAAAGCAAGGGCATCCTGGCAGCAAAAGTCGTGTGTGGTTGCCTTCTTTAAAGGCCCTGCTTTTCCTCCCCACCCCTCACGCACAGGATTTTTTTATGGACTTTTTTTTCCTTCTCCTCTTCAGCAAATTCTCTGGAACAAGAGCAAAAAGTTTTCTGTGAAGTTTGGTTTGCAGGTTCCCTCTCTGAATGCAGTCAGTGCTGTAGGTTTGTGGCTGTCAGGGAGGAGAGTTCTGACTGTCTCCGAGTAAAAGAGAAGGAAGGAGGGAGGGAGAGAGGGAGGGAGGGAGGGAGAGGGAGGGAGGAAGGAAGAGACAGGGTGGGGGGAGACAGAGACTGAGAGAGGATGGGAGGGAGAGACACTGAGAAAAAGGAGAGAGGGGAGAGAAGACAGAGAGAGGGGGGAGAAAGAGAGGGAGAGCAAGGGAGGGGGAGGGAGGGGAGAGAAAGGAAGGAAGAGGGGGAGAAAGAGGGAGAGGGGGAGGGGAGAGAAGGAGGGAGAGAGAAAGGAAGGGAGGGAGGGAAGGAGAGAGAGAGAGGGAGAGGGAGAGAGAGAGAGAGAGAGAGAGAGAGAGAGAGAGAGAGAGAGAGAGA
>OU015746.1:50591737-50663116 GCA_907169655.1 Acomys percivali | reverse complement strand
AGAGAGAGAGAGAGAGAGAGAGAGAGAGAGAGAGAGAGAGAGAGAGACGGATTGGTCCTAAGTGAGTGAGTGAATGGAAAAGGGAGGGCGTCTGTGAGTAAAAGCTGTGACTAGGGAGGAGGGACAGACCGTTTCTGACAGGCTGCCTCCCGCAGCTCCTTGCTCCCTCAAGCACACCTCTCTTCAAATCCTACCGCTCTCTGTGGGGGGAAAAGGGGGGCGTGTGGGGGTGGATGGGAATTCTTCAGTCCTTTCTACAGTAAATCCTCCTATCTGTGTTCACTTTTGGCCTGGGGGGGGGGGTTCTTTCTTTTTCTTCTACTCTTGTCTTTTTCCCTCTCTCTCTGTTTCATCTTTCTCTGTTCACTCCTTTCTCTTGTGTTACCTTTCTTCTTTGGGGGGGGGTGGGAGCAAGCTAATTAAATGCACCGTTTCCATTCAATGAGATAACTTGGTTGGAAACTGTGCCCCTGAAGTTGAAGTCTTCTCTCAGGGCCTTGCACTAGCCTGGAGTAAGCATCCCATCCATTGGCCCTGATGAGGGTCTGAGGGAGGTCCTCAGGTAGATAGCACAGGTCAGGAGACTGGGGCTGGGGTTGCTCTGAGACAGCTGGCTGCTCTGCCTGACAGAATCCAGAACCATTCCTTTCTGCCATTCATTCATATTAAATGTCCAGGGTCCTCATGCCAGCAGGCGATCTGATGGGACCTCGAGCGCAACAGAACTTTTGTCTGTGGTCATATAATACACTCTGCTCTTGCCAAGCGGGCACCACAGCAGGGCATTGGAAGGTCCCTTGGGCAAGCAGCATTCTACATAGTCAGGGAAGGTACTCACCTCCCCCTCTACCCTGGAGGTACCTGTATCTCCAAATTATAGCCCACTGCCTTGTCCTGGCTGCACAGTTAAAGCACAGAATTTATTTGGCCTTTCTCATATTGCTTTATAAAAAGTGTACACTTCTGGCCTATAGGGAAAGAATCTCTAACACATACTGGCAAATTATTTTTCTCTGGCATGTACTAGTTTTGTTTTGTTATTCTGCTTGCCCCTGACTCCCCTCCCTAATCTTGACCGTAGCATCCATGGCAGGCTGCCTGGCTGTTTCCTTTTTCTTCAAAGTAACAGCAGAGCTGAATTCATCGAGGATTACAGTATTTACAGAACAAGACAAATGTGCATTTTAAAACAATGCCTTTCTGAGGTTTTTCTTGTTAATTCTACACACACACACACACACACACACACACACACACACACACACTTTTCATTTTCTGCCTTAATGCTTTTGTCTTGCAGAAGTATCTTTAAGGCATCCATCTGTTAAAGCTGTCCTTCTCTCGCAGCAGTTTCTTCCCTGCACATAGGCACTCTTGGTTTCCGTGGATGTGCTCTGCTGCTCTCTGACACCTGCTGGGTTCAGAGCCCTGGACTCCAGCATGGCAGGTCAGGAGGGCTGAGTTAAGAGGTGTCAGGACTACAAGCATAAAATCCACATACAACATCCGGGAGGACGTTGACAGCATCATGACATGAGGTTAAACTCCCAGTTTTGACAGGTGACAGTGCTTCTCTGAACCATATAAATGCTGTTTTTAAAAGCACAAGACTTTCCTGGTTACAGGCCCTCTGACACCTTTGCAGAGCCAGAAGGACCCCAAGTCCAGAAACACCAAGGACTCTGCTTTTGTTGATAAGACTGTCCATATTACCTAAAACTCTCATTTAAAAAAAGAACAAAAGAAAAGCTGGTCAAAAAGATGAGGGGAGTAGGGGCATGGGCACTATAATGGTTCAATAAAATATCTTTGTATTATAATAACGTCACCCACCTATTTGGAGTTACAGATACAAAACCCGGAGCATTTTGTGATTCAGTTAAGTTTTATGAGACAGACTAACATAGAGCTAAAAGTTTAATGACAACGAACAACTCAAAAGTCCTAATAGTAGCATTTGGATAAGAGCAACAACTTATCAGTGTTCAGATTCTCTCTGCAATATGAATATGTGTGTGTTCCCTGAATTTACTGTTTGCAAATGGAGCTCTTAAAAATAGCTTTCTCTTTGGCATATGTACTTGTATATGTGTGCCGAGTGGGTTGTATAAACACATAATCTATTTGCATGCTCTAGGACTATTAAAAAAGCAGTATTAACCTGCCTGCACAATAGAAAAGGATACAAATTACAATGCCTGTGGAGGTGCCAAAAAGTTGTAAAAGTCCTCCTAGCCATAGTGACTTTGAATGCATAGAGAGCTCATAAGCAAGAATTGAAAAGCATTACCTTTTGGGCCCCTTCTGTTTTGCCAGCCGGCTCTTGTATCATGAAGTCAGAGCAGTCTGGGTTCCTCTTCAAGGTATTGGCACTGAGAAGTTTTATACTGTAGTACTTAGTTGTACACTCACACATTGGTACCTCTCAAAGAGGAGGGCTGGGGCTTTGTTTAGGATTGGTTAGAATCAGCATGACATCAGCAGATAACTACTAGTTTTTCCAGTGTGAAACATTTCATAATTCATTATCTAATGGAAATCTCTCTTGGCTTCTGAGACACTACCTGGGGGATGCACTGAGCCAGTAAAGCCTGTGGCTAGGAATAGTTCACCCTCTACAAAAATAAAGAGTGTCAAATATGCACGTCTCCAGGAGTGTCCAGCTGTGGCCTTTTCTTACTCATACGTACACTTCTTGTTATACTCAGATTCAGCTTTCTGTCTGCACGTACAACATCTGTTACCTCATAAAGTTGCTTCTATTTGCAAAGCACTTTACTTTTTCTACGGCAAAGAAACCTCACAGTGTTCTTCATAGGAACTCTAGTTTATAGTTATGATTTAAATAAGCTATGTTCTTGAGGAAAAAGCACAGGAAAATCTGTCCATGTGATGATGATCTCCCTGCCTTGACTCACACTGTTAATTTACACCTTGAAATTGAATGCCTGCTTCATACATCATTTATCACCTCAGACTTGGGAAACGGTCCTTCTTTGCAAGTGAACTTCATAAGCATCCTGCCTATATCTTTAGAATCCCATCCTAACTAGCAAAAACAAAACAACAACAACAGAAAAAAAGGCATCTTTTTTTAAAGCTAGAACTTCAAGACCTATATAATTTATAAACATTATAAATATGAGTTTAATGAAAAGAACAGAACTCTCTTTGAAATAGATGTAAAGTTAGGCTTGGGGTTTTCTTTTGGAGGAGTCACACTGTTAGGGAGATAAGGCTTCTCCGATGCGCACAGTGAAGAAGGGCTCTTGTTCTCAGGAAGGAGTCCAGCACTGTCCAAGTTCTCAGGACAAGCTGGATAAAATGTACAAAATTGGGAGCTAATGAAAGCCATATGACCAGATATGTTGTTTTGTGTGCCGGATTTAACATGCATAAAATAAACTTTTCACTGTGCCCACAAGCAAAATACAGAGGCTCTGGTCTCCTGATGCGTAGTGGGGGAAGGTTCCTTTATACCAGGAGCTGTCTGGCCAGGGTCTCTCTTGACTAACAAAGTGTGGGTGCTAGCTCCATGTGGAAGAGGAGTGGGGGGCGGGGAAAGGAACATTCTAAGAACCGCACAAGAGAACCGAAGTAGGGAATAGAGTTTCAGGGGGAAGAAAGGAATATGAGTGGCAAGGACAGAAAGAAAGTCAGTGGTGGTCAATTCCATACCCACCCCAGGATGAACACAACGCTTGGAACAGAGGCACTTCCGTATTGTCAGATAAGAACCTCTCAGCATCTAAGCTCACCTCCTACCTCACACATGTCTTCAGGGAAAGTAGCGCTTGCACTGGAGTGTAGAGTGGGTGGTACAAAAAAGCGCCCGGATCAGACCCCCAACTCCGGAGGCTCCCTCACCATTTAAACTCAAGCCTCGGTGTTTCCATCTATAAAATGGGATCTATAAATTCAGGGTCAAAACTCAGTGGTCACAAATGGATGTTCATTTCTGGACATCCTGGTAGTTGCTTAAGCATGTGTGTCATGGGAATGTGAAGGACCCTGACTGCAAGGTCCACTACACACGTGCCACTCTGAGACCCTGTTGGCCTTTGACACCACGGAAGTGCCCACCTGCTAAGCCAGTCTAGCAGCTATGAAGTAGCTGGATCCCCCAACCTCAGAGCTGAACCACACTATGAAAGCCTGCCCCTCTCTCCCTCTCTCTCTCTCTCTCTCTCTCTCTCTCTCTCTCTCTCTCTCTCTCTCTCTCTCTCTCTCTCTCTCTCTCTCTCTCTCTCTCTTTCTCCCTCTCCCTCTCCCGTCCCCAAGTTGGGGGTGGTGGAGGAAGCAGTCAGGTTAAAATAGCTTCTGTGGAATATTCTGGGCTAAGGCTCAGCGTTTCCAGGGCCCAGGACGTGCGCTGGTCAGCGCAGCTCTGAGCGGGTTGGTTTCTCTTTCACTTCCTGCCCCTCCCGCGGAGACTCCCTGCACCCAGGCCCTGTCCCTTCGCAGCCTGCCACCGTACCTTGAGCAGCACCTGCTGGCAGTTTCCAGGGATCACTCCCGAATGCGCAGCTCCAGCCCGGCTCGCGGGACGCCTGGACTCAGGGCCAAGCCGGTCCAAGCGGCCGCCTCTATTTTTACCCTGAACACCAGCAAGGGCAACTTCGTTTAAAAGCGCAGCTCTTGGTCCCCCCCCCCCCCCTTTTGGCAGCTAAAGAATTCAGGGAGGGAAAGAAAAAAATCACTGTTCAGTGAGTGCAGCTGGGAATCTCTGATCCCAGCCCTCGGTGCCAGGGATTGTCAGGGACCAGGACCTGCACTGGGGCTGGCGGTCTCCCGGCCGACCAAGGCTAGCGGCAGCGCAGGCCCCGCGCCCGCAGACTGCCCCTTCCCGAGTGTGGAGTTCGGTCCCACCGACTACCGCACTGGCAGAGTGGCCCGCTGCCACTGCGCTCTGCACCTAGCGGAGGCGTTCTGATTTACTGGCCACTTCACAAAGCTCCAACTCCACGCTGGCCCTGTGCTCGCATGGAAGAGCAGCCACTAGCGAACCCGGGGAGCAGCTTGCTGTGAGGAGGAGCCCGGAGGGAAACTGGTACCTTATTTTACTGTAATTGCAAAAGGAGCGATGTGCCAGAGATTTATATTTAGAAGTTGTATGTTTCTACTTTTATGTAAATGGAGCAATTAGGGCCTGTCTTGTTTCTGCTAACTCTGATGCGTGAGCATTGCTGGGGAGCTGGTGTTTTCAATCACAATTAGTGAGCTGGTCAAGAAACAAAGTTCCTTTGAGGATAGAGCTCCTTTGTGCCAATGCGGGAGACCTGCGGTCCAGTGCTAGCCTGTGGCTTGCGGTGACACATATCTTAGGGGCACAGCTAGCTCTGGACTAGTGTGTCTGCCCTGTGCGGCAGCTGGGCCCATATAAAGTTGGCAGAGATCAAGAAGTGAGAATATTCACTTTTCCTCTCAAGTAAACCTTATGTCTTTAAGCGTTCATCCAGGCTATTAACCTCTTCCCTCACTGGTCCTCAAGCAAGGAGACAGGCTTGGAAAGAGGGCCGTTTGCCACAACTCTGTGGTTAGCTTCTGCTCACAGAGCCTATGATTCAGTCACACATGCGCGCCAGGGGATGTGGACACGTTAAGCAGGTGACTGAGAAGTGTCCTCTGATTTAACTGAATGACAGGAGGCTGGTGGTTCAGAGGTACAGACAAGCTGCTGACAACTCAGGGTGTTTGGTTCCTTCCCATGGGGGAAAGGAATCTGTTTCCAAAAAATTCTGATTTCTGCCTCATCCCCACTGGGAAAGTGAACATGACACCTGACTGTGGAAATGAAAGGGACTTTTGAGGTGTTCTCAGCAGCTAAGTGTTAGTCTGATTCTGGGCTTAGGAAAAAAAGGGAAAAAAAAGCTGGCCTCCTTGGATAGCAGTGACCCTCCTCCCCATCCCCCACCTCTCACCCCCAGAGCCAACTCTGCATGCAGAAAACATGGGCATGATTCTGAATATTTGCTGCAGTGGACTGTGGGAGTCCCTGCTTAAGCACCCCCACCAAATGGCTTCAGTAGAGTCTGGGGTTGGCAGACCGGTCTGTTTCCTACAGGCCACAGCCTGCAGCCAGTTTGGGCCAAGTGTTAGATACCAGGATTTGGGCCAGAGATGAAGCAGTCCTTTGCAGTCAAAATCAAACTAGGGTGTCTTGGTCTGTGTGCTTCTAAGCCAGACCAAGAATGAGGAGTTCAAAGCAGAAGTGGAAAGGGGAGCACTCAAATTCCTCCTAAATTTACCAGACTACAACAAATCAGAAGCAGTTAACCCCAAACTCCCTGACTCCTAAGACTCACAATTTTCTCCGTGTCCTGAGTAGCCCTCAGGCCTCATGCTGTCTAAGAGTGCCTGTTCTCAGAGTATTCAAGACGGTTATCTGTCTGAACAGTGGACCCAGATGCTACACTAAAACAGGAAATGGAAAAGAAAGAAAGAAATCAGTAAGTAAAAAACTGTTGCTCTTCATTCCAGAGCAGGGGTTCTCTGCTGAAACAGTTTTGCTCCTGAGACATCTGACAATGTTTTCACCTGTCACAACCAGGAAGGAGGTACTACTGGCATGTGCTGAAAAGAGGCCAAGGATGCCAAGTACCCTCCTACAATGGCCAGGACAGGATGGTGCCCACACTTAGAGAAATCAGCAATGACTATTCAGTGGAGAAGCCCTGAGTTGGAGTCATGATTTTTAAGATTTCACCCAATTCCCTTTCCATCTGTTATCCAAGAGGACTTGGAAACTCAGATTATAACACTGGAAAAGGATCCAATTATGCAAAGTGTTAATGGCTGAAGTGACTCTGCCTCCTCATGCGTGAGCGATACCCAGTGACTAGAGACTCACTCCAGGCGATAGATACCTGACTGTCACAAGCAACCTTGTTGTTACCAACCAGCGTTCTCGTGTGCACACAGTACATTTTCTGCCAGTGTTTTTTTTATTAAACCAAGGCCAGTCTTGATGGCAAGCAACAAATCTAGATGAGCTGACTCATACCCAAGGTATTTGAAGATAAGAAAGACTCACAGAAAAAAAAGTAAATGAGGAAATGGGTTCTTCATTTTAGTGATTTAATTACAGCTCAATCGATGCAACAGAGAGTTCTTCAAAGTAAATTTTGCAAATGTGATATAGCCATGTTTATCTTAACTTATAAAGGGAAAAAAAACCAATAGCTTTGTTTATTGTCTAGTACCTTAAGAGAGTGACAAACAATTACTATCCAAAGGAATAAAACTGAATTCTTGTCTACGTCCTAATGTCCAATGCAAGCAACATAATATCCTGCAAGTGCCCTTCCTATAAGGAAGTAACGCTACTAAAGGAAGGCTGTGGCCCTCCAAGTGCTGCTCCTCTGAGAGGACGCAGACATGATTGTGAAAGACAAAGAAACAGCATCATCAACAAGAAATGATAACCGTCACTGACAGAAGCAGCTCACAGCACGCTAGCGTAGATTTGAGTAGTGCTCAGAAGATGAGGGCAACTGTCCCAAGTTCAAGGCTTAGCTTCTGAATGGTTCAGGTCATTCAGAAAGGAGATGGTAAGTCAAAGTTCATTTGTCAATGGACAGAGCCATAAGAGGAGTGTCTTAGACAGCATGACGCCATGTCATCTCCTCCAAGATATGAATCATAGTCTACTCAGGTACATGGTCATTTTAGAACCAAAAGCCTCAATCAACTCCCAAATGATTCATAAATGCCTGGATTTCTTCCCAAGAATGGCTAGTACATGCAAAAAACTCAGTGATCACATGTAACCTATAGAGAAACTATGTAAATATGCCTTCTCAAAGCTCTGACCAACATACATATGTTCATAAATTGTCATAACTCAGTTTAAACCGAATCAGGAAACATCTGCTACAGAAATTGATTTATTTCCCCTTAGAAGATTATGGAAAACATATTCAATGGAATATAGAACAGAGTACCACCACCCTTTTCCTTACCTGGATCCCCTAGGATAACAAGTCCCATATTCCTGGCTTGAGGACACAGAGATGAAGGCACAGGGATTTAGCGTGTAGATTCATTAGACTTATAAGAGAGCAGAGACTTTGATTCTAATCCAGTTTTGCTTATCCACAGAGATACCTCAGAGCCCATTCTCCAATTATAGATCCCAAAAGTCAAAACCAATAAAAAGCTTGAAGCTGTCCAGTGTCTGAGTGAGTGAGTGAATGTGTGTGTGTGTGTGTGTATGAGTGTGAGTGTGTGTGTGTGTGTGTATGTGTGTGTGTGCTGTTTTAAATCAGTGAATTGCTACCTTCTGCATGTCCTGGTAAAGTCCAAAGGTTGTGTCCCTCTGTGGGAGCAGCTCTCTGGCACGTCTAAGCCACAGTGGCTCAGGTGCTGTTCTTCACTGCACTGTGACCTCTCCTGTGCATGCTCTGGCAGCAGCCGGCCAGGTCAATAACTATATCCAGCTGCCCCACTCTAATCTCTGGAAGGTCAGGTTTGCAAAGGTGAACTAGCAAGCAGGAATCTGCCCGCATTAATCAGTTTGGGAAACAAAGTGAAAAAAAAAAAACCATACAATAATCTTGTGTAGTTTAGCTGGGGTTACTAAATGCTATAAGATTAAGCTTTTCAAAGGCAATGTATGGCCACAGTCCATTTTCTTAACACTTACTCACGCCTCCTGAAAGATGAACTAGAATGGAAGAATAGTTGTTCTATTATAAGTAAAAATCAAAAATCTCTTCTTTCAAAGACCATTTGTGATCACTTTAATGAAACAACTAGAAAGCCAATAATGTCATTTTGGCCAACTCTAACACCATTTAGCTATGAAACAAGAACAATTAAAATGGCACTCCCTATAGAGAAGAGTTCACTCAATAACTTCCTCAACTTTCAAGAGGCTTTTGTTTTATTAGATGCTGTTAGCTTCATGTTAGTCACAGGGAGGAAAAAAAAATGCCCACATACACACGCACGACTAAATGTAGTCAGTTTGCTCAGCTGCTGCTGACGTCACTGCTGCCCACTAGGAGTGAGTTACTGTAATAACCCCCTTTTATTAATCATAGGCTGGAGGAAGCACAAAGTGAGTGACATCATTAGGCAAAGGACTGGCTAACTCATGCTCCAATTTACTCAGCTTTATTATAACATTTCTCAAGTGTCATATGAAAGTGATTACCATTTCACACTTTCCCCTCGGAGCAGTCATCCCTAACCTTCAATTCCGACTCCCAGAGAAGAGTTAGTTTTTCAGATGGAGCCATTGTAAGTGCCAAGTCTCCCTAAGGGTCCTTATTCCAGGAAAGAATATCCCCAGAATGGCTTCTTCCTGGGCCAGAGGTGGAAGCAGTTTCTGAAAGGCTAGCATTCCAAATGACTTTTGCTTCCTTCTGACCCTGGTGGCATCATCCAACCGCAGAAGACGGTTCTGGTATGTCTTCATGGTGCCCTGGCCCTTGGATTCTGAGCAGCTGAGCTCCAAAATGTGAAAATTCCATTGGGAGACTGGCAAAAGTTTGTAAATAGACATATGGGTTCTTGAAGTTAGACTGTGTGGAGTTAAGTTCGCAATTTCCAGACCTGAGGACTGCTGAAGAAATCCACTGTTATCAGTAGTGCGGTTCTCCTGACAACTAAGTGCTGGTCACAATGCTCGCCTCAGCAGATAACAACCGTTGTGTGGAATGAAGGTGTCTCTGCACCCCCTGCACATAGGACACAACTGCTCTGTACTCAATGTGGCCACAGGTGGGTTTTCTTTCCCTCACAAAGCTTCACTGGCTAAAATGAGCCTCCTCTGTCTTTCTACATTAAACACTGGGAAGACATGCAAGCATTCTGAAACTGGGTACCAGGGTAGGTCAGGAGAAAGGAAACCCAGCCTCATACTCAGCTTACGCACGAGCTGGAGAGTCAGAAGCCAGCCCACGTTGGTGTGGCCCTGTTCCTCATGTCATCCTACTCACCCAGCGGCGCACTTCTGGAAACTGAAGAGGCAGGTGATTCAAGGGAAGGAAGACCACGTTAGCTCCACGTCATGTTGCTGTCATGTTTTCTGTGTTTGTTTGTTTAAGAGACAGACTCTCACAGCACTTATTGAGCTTGATCGTGCAACCTTGCAATCGTCCTGCCTCTACCCCCAAGTTCTTGGATTATTGGAATGTACTGTCACATCCAACCTGTCTTTTCTTTGGACTATAGGTAAACTCTCTCCCCCCACCCCACCCCTGCCTCTCTCTCTTCCCCCCCCTCTCTCTCCATTTTTCAGGAAATTTTTTTTACCATAAGCTGAGTTGTTTTCATGTTCATACACTGGCATCTGGCAAGTGTTACTTTATAGAGACCTTCACTCATTCCCTTATTTGTATTTCTAACCTGACAGTGCTTTACAGAGACAAAATTAACTTCAGTTAGGCATATGTAAGAGGTGCACAAGAGAAGAAGGGGCCAGGCCCCTGGGATAGTGGGGGTAATGGTAAAATTGACACCAACCTCAGAGTGCAGTAGTCAGGTGAGATAGCTCACCGCTGGGGTCTTTGCTGGCTCAGTACTGAACCACGAGCTGTCTACAAAGAGACGGGATTGGCTCCCCCAGAATGGTAGCCTGCTATGTGGAGGGCCAGGCTGAAAACGGAACATGGTAAATCAATTAATAATACAGAGTGACTGTACTAATCCAGATCAGAAGCTTTCTTCAGCAAAGAAGGCCACGATGCAAAGGCACAGGTGCGCCAGGTGACTGGTGGCTGATTCAGTGTCCTTCAGTAAGAACAGTGCATGTGGAAGTTTCCAACCTTTCCAGGTTAAGTTCATGCTGTACTTCCCTCCTCTTCCGATGGAGGGGTCCTGAATTCCAGAAGATGCCCAGCTGGAATCAGACAGAGCAAAGGCTCACCGAACACAAATCATGAACTCAGTCTTGTTAATGCTGTGACCAGAGGAAGTGCCCCCGGTGCAACTTGGAACACTTATAACAATTCCTGAGGGAGAAAAACAAAACAAAACAAAACAAAACAAAAAGCAAAAACAACAACAACAACCATGACCACCAAGGAAGAAAATCTCATAGATTTGGGAGACTATTCCAGATTTACCAGGTGACAGGCCTATTGCTCCCTTGGAAAGAGGCAGCAGCACCCTCTTCTGGTGCATTAACATAGAAGGAAACTTGAGAAGATAAAGCGCCCACTCCTAGTCTGTGCTTTCCAGAGGACACATACTGAATTTAAAAGTAGGATATACTCGCTACACATAATATGAAAATGGTGTAAGTGTAAGAATGCGATTCCCATGGCGTCTTCCTTTCCAGAATACTCACTGTTTTGATGTATGTGTGAAACGAAATTGGAAAGGAATTGTAATTGGATAAACTGATATTTTTCATCTATCATTCATTATATGTTGACTATTTTCAGTGGCCACATTTCTTAAAAAACTATGTCTAAGGAAAATTAATCAAACAAATGCCTTTATTTTTTAAGCCAGCCAACTAACAATGTATAGCCAGTTCCAAAATTTTGTAGGCATTATTATTTTATGTTTTGAGTTCATCTCTTAGTAGTTCCTTAAGGCAAATTCCTAAGTGAGTTATTGGGCCCCGAACTGTGGACATATTGAACATCCCCATAAATGTTAGCAAGTTGCCCTCTTCCAAGTTCTGCTAGTGTCAGGGCGTGGATCCATCCCTGTGTTTCAGCCTGGGCCTTAGCCTAGTTCTAATCCTCCTTTCAAGAGAAATCTAGTCTACATTTTCTTTAAATGTGAATTTTTTAAGTTGCTCCATAAGATTAAACATTTTGTTGTTCATTTGTGTTTCTTTTGAGTCACTGTTCTGTTTTACATTTTCATATTTCAAATAAAATTGAACTTCGTACAATTCAATATACACGTTTTACTATTATTTAAGAATCTTGGTAGCCAAGACTGTCTCACTTTCTGTTACCTGTTGCAGTGACTTCTCCCATTAGTTTTTTGTCATTTTACTTTAATTGCAGTTTTGCAAACAAAAGAGTATTTAAATATATGCAGACCAGTCCAACAATCTCTGGGTATGTTGAGGTTTTTCTATCATGAAGTCCAGTTGATACTCATCTGTGTTTTCTTCTAAATATTTTCTTTACATTTTGTCCGTTAATTCTGAATATCCAAAATGCATTTTACTATGCAGACCAAGAGCTTCATAGCAACCTAACATATGTAAACTCTAGCCTTCTGTGTCTGCCCTGACATAAAATTTGACATTTACTAGTGATAAATCACTTAATAGTGTTTATTTTTAATTGAAGTAGATTTTTCTGCTTATAAAAACCCTATTTATTTTAAAAAGTGCTTTTTTAATTGCACTTGACAAGTGTTTTTGTTTGTTTCTACAGTTTTCTTCAACATGTCAGTAAATTGTTGGTTAGAACGTCTTGAGGTTTAAAGGTTCATTTGTCTCTGCTATTTTGCTGAATCCCTTTATGATGGTTGCAGAATATATGCAAAATACCTCTGTTGCCATTTTATTCCTTTTCTGGTGATTCATTTTTTTAAGGTTTATTTTATTCATTTAAGTTAGGATAGTAGTATATGCATAAGAGTGTCCAAGGAGGCCAGAGGCGTGACATGCCCTGGAGCTGGAGTTACAGGCATCTGTGAGCCACCTCACATGAGTCATATCAACTGAACACGGGCCGTCTGCACGTTCAAGTTCTCATTTCTAATCACAATCTCTCTCTCTCTCTCTCTCTCTCTCTCTCTCTCTCTCTCTCTCTCTCTCTCACACACACACACACACACACACACACACACACACACACACGCGCACACACACACACACACACACACACACACACACGACTCATTTTTAAATGAACATATAACCTTCTTTTCCCCCCTTAATCTTGTGCAGGGACCAATTTATTATTTGGAGGGATGAGTCAAACAACACGCAACTTGCCCCTAACTTCACTGGATGCGCCACTGGCCTATATTCCAGTTATCAGGTCGGAGGTTAGCTCAGCACTCATATGGAAAGTGACTCTTCTTTGTATTTAGGAGGAAGTTCCAGAAGGAGCAAAAGAAAATGCAAAGACTTGAAAGGTCCTCATAGACGGTGCTGCATCCTAAAGCATCGTACAAAATCCTTTCCTCTATGCAGTACCAAAGCCTTCTATAGTCTTTAAGGAGTTTACCCATCCTGTACTCTGTCCTCAACTATCTAGCTATTCCCCACTCTGGTATTTCTGATAGCTGGGTGTTTGGTTTTTTTTTGTCACTGGGTATTTGAATCCAGAGGCTCATGCTCACAGAGCAAGCCTTCCACCCCTGAGTTACACAGCCGGCTCACATTTTACCATGAGAGTCTCACTGTATTTCCCAGGCTAGCCTTGCACTCACTCAGACAAGCTCAGGCTAGCCTTGTACTCACTCTGTTGCCCAGACGAGCCTTGAACTTGCAGTCCCCTTACTCTAGCCAACTGAATAGCTTGGATTGCTGGCTTTGATTCTGATAAGTGTTTGAAATCTGGAATGGAGTCCTGAGTTCAAATTTCAGTCTTTAAATACAATAACCTAGCTAAGGATTTTTTAAAATTTAAGTAATTTATTCAGATTACATCTCAATAGGTAGGGATGTTTATTTCCTCTCATTGCTGATATTGAGAAATCATCATTTGGGGGTCTATTCCTTATAGAAGCAAATGCCTTCCCAGGAGCAAGCAGAGGTTGAGGGGAAAGGAATCTTAAAGAAAGAGCCCCAGGATCCCCACATTTAAGAGCAAAGTGTGAGAAGAGAAGACTATGAAGAATTTGGAACAGTAGCCAGGGTTGGGGGAGAAAACTGAGTGGAACACCTGGCAGGAGGCCAAGAAGAAAAGTTTGGAAGTACCAGATGACACAGGACAGCCAACAAGTATAAGAAGAGTCTGGCAGCTGTGACAACACCCAAGTGGCTGCCACTTGAAGCAGACAGGGTCTAGCTGAATTGTTGGGCCTTCCCTTTGAAGCAGACTAGTGGCCAGAGCATCTCACTGTCTGGCTGCTGTGAGACGAGCATCTTAACTGGCGCATATTCCTCTGAGACTCCCTTCCTCACCATCGGCCCTCAGAGGATGGAAACCTGGGAGCATGAGTCAAAAATAAGCCTTCCCACTCTAAAAAGCTGTTGTGTTCAGTGTTTTGTCACAATGATAGAAAACTGGCAGTCAGGAAGCTCCAGGTACCACTGGAGTCCAGTGACATTAAATGCAACTGAAGTTCTCAGTGGAACCAAGTCACTTCCTGGTTCTGAGTTCCTGAAACTGTGTTTTGGTGAAGCATTGCTGCCCAGAGGTCTGTTCTATAATGATTTAAAAACAAACTACTGTCATTATCCGTGCTGTGCAATAAACTAGCTGTGGGTTGCATGTGCTTTGTCGGCCTCAGAGTTTGGCCACTATGACTGCTTCACAGTAAGTGGTATCTGTAGAGACAACTGAAGATACGTTCTGTCAGGACAAGAACCCTCACAGGATAACAGAGGCGACAAAAGCCTGAGAGAGAGCTGATGGCACATACCTGGGAGCCCAGTACTCCAGTCCAAGGTAGAAGGTTTAACTATTTAAAGCTAGTTGGGCCATGTAGCAACAATTATCTGGAGTAGGAAAATAAAAAGGGTCAATGGAAAGCTGGTAATTTTACTACTGAGGTAAAAGAAGAAATGAAACCAGAAGGCCACCAATGGTTCATACAAATAGCATTATGTAAGAGAAAAGGAGTTGGGCATGGTGGTGCAAGCCTTTAATCCCAGCACTCGAGGAGGCTGAGACAAGAGGATTGTTGTGAGTTTGAGGTTAGCCAGGTCTACATAGCAAGTCCAGGACACCGAAGGATACACAGAAAAACCCTGTGTTGAAAAACAAACAAACAAACAAACAAACAAAAAAGAATATAAGCCACAGGCAAATGTATGATGTTTAACCATGCCTGGAAGAACACACAGAAAGCAAACAAGCATGAAGTTTCCAAGGAGCCTATTGAATGGCAAGATGCCAAAGACAAATGGCAGTGAAGAGCTGATTCACGCCGAATGTGATTAGGGAATGGATTTCTTACATGGGTAGGCACAAAGTCCCTGGGACTGAGGAATTCAGAGAGCTGTAAGGGAGAGTGGAGCTAATAAGACTTATGCAGTACATAGGAGGCACCCAGATGTGCAGCATAACAGCCAAAGCACTAAGCTTGTCCTCACGAGAAAGCAGAAATACAATGCAGGTGTTACTACTGTTGTTACCAATGATCTCTAGACATAGTGTGAAACATTTGATATATGTACAATTCGTTTTAATCCATCAAGAGACCTTTTCAAAATCAGATTTGGTTATTGTCGCCATGTACACACACACACACACACACACACACACACACACACACACACACACATATATATATATATGTACATATATACATATGCCAAATAACTTGTCCCAGGACATGCACTGAAGGTGTAATTGAGCTAAGATTTTAATGACTCTAAGCTGTGTAATTTGTGGCAGAGGAGAAAGTCTTCAGTAGCCCCATTCCTATCCTCACCCATGTGATCCAAATCTGGGAAGCCACTAGACTTGGGAAAAACTATTCACTGGAAATTCAGTGTCATGAAAGACATGATAGTAAACCAAACATTTAGGTAAAAACTGATATTGAATTGCACCTTACCAACACTACAACTAGAGGGAATGTTGGGAGTGGTGCAGAGAGAGGGGGAAGGATGGGGGCTTAGGCCTATTGGAAAGAGTTCCTGAACAAACAGACTCTAAGAAGGCTTTGTATTGGGATTGTGCTAAAGGCTGGCAAGCAAACATTAGTTGGGCTTATAATTTCATATTGAAAAAAAATATATATCATGTTAGTTTACATATACCAATAGATATTAAAAGAACATTAAAAATAAAAATTAATTTTGGAACTGCTTAGTTAATTTGATACCTTCAACTGGATTTCTATGCTAGTTCCCATGATGTTATCATGTCAAAGAAGGATTGACATGAAAATAAGGACACATTTTAGTGTACATACACAGGTAATTAGGACTGATTAATAAAGGCAACAATCTCCCTTAATCCAGTACACAAATATCACTCTGCCTAAAATCTCCAGCTGCCCCGCTGCACATAAGTCCTGAGGCAGGAGCTAATCGTGAAGACAGAAGGGGCTCGCTGAGTTTCTTCAGTCTTCATGAGATGCTGATCATGACAGTGAACTGTCATCTTTTATGTGTATCCACCAAGACATCTTCTGGCTTGCCCCATGCAGATCACAACTATGCTGTTCCTCATTTATAACCGATTTTTTTTTTATTTTTAAAATTCTAATAACCATAAGAGGTAACTGTCAAAAACAATGAGCAAAACTGAGCAACAAGGAGAATTTTTTTTAAAAGCATTGCTTGATAGATGGTATATATATGCTGCAGATCTGATTTTTCAAAATCCACAATTACAGGAAAGACACACAGCATTACTTTAATCCTCAACCACATACAAGTCAGCCCAAAGCACTCTGAGTACTGGCCAAAAGAAAGCCTTTCTATTGAAGGTCCCTTTCCTCACATTCCCACTGGCTAGTGCTAGGACTCCCCTGTCTTGATGGCACAGGCTCACAAGGACTGTGGCCTAGCTACTGTCTCTGGGCATTGTCCAGGATCTTGCTAGTCTTATCTAGGAGGTGAGTGCCAGCTTCCCACTCCTCTCCTGCTTCTCTTTGACCCTCTCCAATCAGTGTTCTTCACTCTCTTTCCTATGCCAAATGACTGTCACTTCCTTTTTCAGATTGATGAAGACTGTGCCATGAAAAAGCACCTGAGGTAAGCCTTGGTTATCTACCATTCATATGGGGGAAAAAGAGAATGTGGAGACTAGACACAAGCCCATGATAAGACAAATTGTATTCACTATTGTATAGACAAACGTAACCCCCAATGGCGCCAGTTTACAAACTATTATGCCTGATGACAGAACACAAACATTCAATAATTAAATTGTTATTCATATTGGAAAGAAATCAATATGTAATTCTGAAAGGTTGCTTTTGAAGGTAGATGATTCACCAGTCCCTATTTTGTTGAAGAAAGAAAAAAGACTTGAATTGACTAGGTGAACCCAGACAGAGCTATCCTCCAAACACAACTCCACACAGCCCTGGAATGCATGCACTCAGTATTCTAATCCTATGCCAGCAACTTTGCATAGATGTCTCTAATCCAGTTTACATAGGAGGTAATGTCGCAGGATCTTCGATCCCATTGTGATCCCTGAGATTGTGAACTGAAAAACCTGTCTTTTGTTTGGTACGGTTGAGCTCTAACACACACCTTTTATCCAAGAGCTTTCTGTACATAGGATTTGATAAAGTTAACCCTAGGTCAAGAGGCAGAGCAAGAAACCAGCTGACAGGCATTAAAGAGTAGGAGGGACTTTGAGTTGAGAGGTGTTTAAGACAGCATGTAGAAAGAGAAGGAGCTCTTGGGCTTTAGCTTTCAGCTCTTCAGCTCTTCAGCTCTTCAGCTCTTCAGCTCCCTGACCTCTGGCTTTTTGAGCTTTGAGCTAGCAAGCCTGTGGCCTTGGGTTTTTTAGCCTTTTCCTCCTAGGCTATCATATGAGCTAGTGAAGCTTTTTGGCCTCATCCATCGGGACATGAGCTGAGTAGGAAGGTCAGCTGAGCACTTTCTCTGTCTCTCTGAGCTAGCAGGGTTTCACCCCAGCATCTGGCTCGTAGGTCTGTATCGGTAAAATAGAATGTTTGGGATTTTCATTTAAATCAACAAGGTAAATGAAGAGTCTGAGTTGAACTCCTCTTTCAGTTTTCAACTATGATTCGCCTTGCTCTGGAAAGCCATTAAAACTGTTCTTACAAACAGTAGTGGTAGTCTGCCCCGTCGAGACCTTTACTGAGTGTGTTCCGCCCTTTGTCACCTCTCCCCAAGCTGCCCATGTGTCCTGGCTGGCTTGCTACTCAGGCTCCTGGGTCCCTCTTCACTGGGAGCTCCCTTTCCCTCTCTGCTAGGATCATCTCTCTGCTCTTCTCGGTGTAGATTCGAACTCTTTTTGTGGGACTGCCCTCACTTTATGGGGTCAGCAGATATGATTATTTCCAGCTTATCTCCTGACCCCACATGTTCCCTGAGCCTCAGACCCTCATGAACACCATATTGTAACCTCCCAGTGGTTCCCTTAATGCTAGTGTAACTTAATACATTAAATTCTCCAGGGTCAACTGTTGAGCTTCGGCCTCCACTGGCATCCAGCAAGTCAGGAGTTGGGCCTGCTATTTTCTCCTTCCTACTACTAAGTCCAATCAAGAACTGTGCTGTACCCATTTCCTGTCCTACTATCATTATGATTCAGGCTCTTTGTTCCACTGAAAAGTAGTAGACCCTGTGACCCTTCTGCCATAATGAAAACGTCAGCATATACTAGTGATTAATTTTATTAAAATATGTGAAAAATGGGCTGGAGAGATGGCTCACAACCAAAAATAAAATATAAAAAAAACAACAACCTTACCATAATGGAAGTACATTGTGCTACCATAGAACACAACTGTTAATTAATTAGCTATTGAATCTTTTGGATTAATGTCCCTGATGTTCTTTTTTCTCCCATATTTTCTGTATCTTTAGTGAGTCCCAGGATTTCAACTCTGTCATCCATCTCTTCTACTTTTTCTTTTTTTTTCTTTTTCTTTCCTCCTTTCTTTTGAGTAGAGAATAATAGAAATGTTCATACAACTGAAAATAGAAGTCAAAAGTTTCCTTCTGCCTGGGCTTAATTTGTTCTAAAAATATTTTGGAGGGTTTATTTTTTTAAAGTCATTTTCTTTACCTTTCTATATGTTTCTACACCATCAACTTTTTTTGTTTTTCAGCTGCTATATCCCTGGTTTCCCTCGGGCCTGGTGGTATTAGATTGCCTCTACATTTCCAGTGGACTGTACCTACTGTATAGCTGGTGTGTACGTTGTGCAAGGGAGCAGGTGCTGTTTGCTTGTGGCCTGTCTTGTTTCCTCTCCTTTATGTCTGGACGATAGGAAGTGTGGCATCAGGATTCGTTTACTGCTCTGAGTCTTAATCCTTGTGCCCATAAAACTCTGTTATTATCATACAAACTAGAAATTCCAGAAGCAATCGTTATTGAAAGCTTTCTCCTGTTACAACCCACAAAGTTGTTAAAGAATGTAAAGGAAGCTTCTAGCAAAACATCTGCACTAACCCAATCCTGAGGCATGAAGAGGAATATGTCAATAGAACCACCTTCCCCAACTGTTTCCTTTTTCCTTTCCCTTTCATTACAGAAACTGTAAAGTTCAGTTGGAACAGAACGAGGCAATCCCATCACAGGACCATGGCGTCCTGAACCAGCAATAGGAGATATAAAGTAGAGCCTGGTCCCACATGGACCGAGGAGGCCTCAGTACACTCACTTAACTCACTAAGGCCTGCTATCTCTGAATCTAGAAGGCATAAATCTCAGTAGAGTTTGTTAGAATTTAATAGTGTATATTTCAATGACCATAGAAGTAATGTCTGAAGAACACTCATCACCAGCCTTCATAGTCAAACTCATAATCCCAACATATACATTTATACACATAACACAGTGGGAACTTCACACATTTTGTTAACTTTTACATATCAGAGAACATAGCTGACATATGTAAAGAAGAAACTGAAAAACAAAACTACAGGAGTGGCATCATCACCATCTTTTCATGAGAGAAACAAACCAAGAGATGAACACTAAAAGAATGGGAAAAGGTAAAAAAGAAGAAACAGTTTGACATTTTAGATTCAAAAAGTGAAAATTCAGACTAGAAATTGGGCAGGAAGTCAGATCAATTATAAGAAAACTTTCTTAAGCTAAAAGAAATAGCAAATTGTATAGATTGAAAAGGGCTAACAGTGTTTCAGAAATTGCTAATAAAAATTAACCCAAAATGTTTTCCTTTCCTCAGTCAGGTGGAAGATACTGTTTTACTTTGTGGCTTGAACATGGGTTGGCCAAGTAGGAAAGAACATATCAGAGTTAATGAAAATATCCAGCATATGCTTGCTTGATTTAATTGTCTGTTAGTTTGGAAAAATAAAAACAAAACCTAACAATTCTACTAAGACAAAGAAAATGTTCCATTCTAAGATAAATGTGAGTGACTGTCAAGAAACACGTATGCAAGTGACCCTGGTCCATTGCTGCCATGCAAAAGGCTTCATGACCTTTTATAGCCACATGGAAAGGATATCATAAGTTAATATTTATTAAATACATTGCCGGGGGGGGGGGGCATGAGGCAGTGCTGCTGCAAGGCAGGGCGATTTCTCTTGTAGTCTCAGACATTACCTCACAGCAATCTAAGACAATAATCCGCTGAGGCTGACAATGTAAACTGTGCAGTACTTTGTGACAGGGTGACCTAATAGTCATGGGGATGTTAGGTCAGACACACGTTGAAAGTGACTGTACTAGGGCTGAGACGGCTCTAGAGAACTTGGCTCTTGACCTGCAAGCTTCCACCTCTGCAAAATCAGGATGTCATAGGCAGGCATGATTGAGGAGAATGTGGGAATTTTAATACAGATGCAGCTTCTCCAAGAACTCCTGTTTTCCCATGGAGATTGAAGATAACCAAAAAAGGGAACCATGAAGATGGCTCTGTTTCGAAAGAATAAAGTAATTAAAATATGTCCCCAGTTTCTGCCCTTGATATGGATCATTCTTACAAGCCAATAGAGACTCAGAGAAGGACCTTCTCAGCCTTTCCCACCATCTTCTGTCTCGCATACAACTGCGCCAGCTCACTCTGTCACTTGGAACTATGCTGTTGACCATGGGTTTTCTAATCAAAATGAGACATCACAAATCATGGTTTACCTGCACATCCTAATTACTTTACTCTACATCAGACAACCATGAGATGGAATGTGGGTCTGCTTTGGAATTAGCTAGAATGAGAATAGGTAAAAAGGAATACAGTAAGCTGTAAATTTAGGCTGTTATTCATCGTGATTAATGATCACACCAGGAATGAATACTGTTGTGTTTATCATGAGCCTGAGTCAATTTTCTAAGCAGAAAGCACCTCCATATTTGGATAAATGCTTTGGAGTTAGAGAGGCTGAGTGTCCATCAGGACTTTCTAGAGTCATGAGTTCCGGCACAGTGTGGCACTGCCAACAACTGATATTCTCACATCATTCCATGGAACCATGTGTCAAAGCCTTTGGGATACTCCCTCATATCTGGTCCATACTCAATAAATGCTGCTCAACAAGTCTAACACAGTTCCATCTACTTTTCTTTCCTGGAACACCTTGATTTAAGGAGCCACAAATATCCCCCTGGGTCATTTATTCCATTTGGTTGCTTAAACTCTCCGTCGTGGGTTTTTTCCCTTACTGTTTTACTTGGATGTTTTAATTTTCCTTTGGAGACTCAGTCTAGTACTCTTGGTATTGTTCATGTATGTTACCCTAAACTATTTAGTGGTTAGCATGATCTGCCTGGAGAGCCCTGCTTAAATTTCTTGTCCCCACGTAGTCACAACCATGTTTTAGGAGTCTATATATAAGCTGAGTCTGGTTCATGACTCTACAAGAAGAAAGGAGCGAAAGAGAGAGTGCTGTGGGGGGAGAAAGGAAGGGAGAGCTCTACTTACTCACTTACTTTTAGGATCTTGACATTATATAAGACAGAAGACCAAGAAGCTGTGTGAAGTGGCAAATGAACATAAACTGCCTTACATGTGGCCAAGTTATTGAATGACAGTTAGCATCCCAATGAGTAAAATTGAGACCTGTGTGAGAATTAAATGACTATCACAAGTGTCCTCTTCCTGAAGAACTGAAGTGTCATCATCCTACAGACAAATGTGAGCTTGTGAGTGCAATGCAGTCAAGCCTACAAGCCTTCAGAGAAAGTTGCGCACAGAGAGTCTGAGTGACGCAGTAGAGTCCATTAGCCTTCTAGATAGATATGAGTGAGTGAGGTACATGTCAAAAATACAGTGTATGAGCAACTCATTCCTCCAGAAGGATTGGACAGTGTCAGGTGAGACCTATTGTCTCACACATTTCCTGTGTTCCCTTCTCCACTCAAAGCCCTTCTGTTGGCTTGGCCTCAGAATACATCTGACTTGAAAACCATTTACCTCTGACATTCAAAGCTACCTCATCCCGGTATCAGACAGGTGACATACGATAGGATAAGAGCCATTCCAATAGTCTTAAGGGAACTGCTTATGTGCCTGCTCAACACTAAAATTTCCCAGATTTATCATGATCTACATCAAGTCCCGTGGTAGATGCTTGGAACCCAGCTTTGACTAAAGATAGCCTCCCCAGATCTCAGGAGAAGGAAGATGTTAAGTGCTGCTTCTTTTTTCACTATAATGATCACTGTAAGACAGGGTGCACTCTAGCTTTGCAAGATGTCCAAGTCAAGAAGCATTTATTTTCCTTTCTTATAGTACAGTCAGATGGTCCTTAAAAGTTGACTCTGTGGATAAAAACCAAGTAGAAGAATTCTATTACATCTTGAGGTCACAGTAATAAAAAGCAATGCGCTGAATATAATCAAAGCTTATATTTTCTCCAAAGCACTTTCTAACAAAGTGGCTTTGACAGTGGCACAATTTCTGCGTGCTAATATCGTTATCACCATGAAGCTACTGGGGTTATAGTCACTGTCGCTACTCTATACAGGTGAATACACTAAGCTTTGAGAAACCTCAAGTGAACCATAGTCACATAGATATGAGTAAAAGAGTAAGACATCATGAACAAGCTTTGGAACTTCATACCTAGGCGTCTTCCTGATGTCTTTCCAGAGAAGCTGGCTGGGGAGCAAAGAGAATCAAAATGGCCTGGCCTCAGTTTTACACATGTGTAAATTTCCTTTGCAGTGACATAAATGCAGAGACCTGGATTTCAGTTTCAAATGCAAGCTCTGACCCCCAGCCTTACCACAGACATCCTCCAGTCCTGGACATGAAGATTAACCAAACTGCAACATGCTCCTATTCTCATCCCAGCCAGATCAAACACACCACCGGATGACACAGAGACAATGTCTGATATCTTATATATTCTCAATAAATGTGTGTCTTTTCTTTTCCTCTTTTCTTTCCTTGTGTGTCCAAGAAAGACACACAAAACTGTTAATTACCTGGATGAGGGGGATGATGGTGATGATCGTGGTGATGATGATGATGATGGTAATGATGATGATGGTAATGATGATGATGAGGAGGAGGAGGAGAAGAAGGACAATATCCCTTAGCTGGAGGCGCATCATGTAGAACACATGCCTAGAGGCCAGGAAGCTGTAGAGACAAACTCAATGGGCTACGGAGCCTATCTGTTTCCATCCCCCACACTTGTGTTTTGCTTTCTTGTCCCTGAGACTGTGGTTAGAAGTTTGGAGACCTGCCTTTTGACTAATATAAAAAGGACAAACTGCGTGCTCTCTTGCAGTCCTTAGTCACCTCAAGGAGAAATGCATCTATCCCTACCAGGTTCCTGTGGCCAGCCGGCTTCTCACTGCTTAGACCTCTTGTGTGCTAACTTTAATGCATGTTATTCTGTAGTACTTTATGTGAAATTGTTTTATAAAAAGATATAAGAAGAGAAGAATAAGAAAAGAAGTAGGTAAATAAATCTGCTGTGGGAATTTGTCTTTAGCGTTCCTATTCACTGCCCAAAGAGAATTCACTCTTTGATGCTCTATGTCCACCGCATCACACTCTCTGAGGCTGTTACAGCATGCCATGTAGTTTCATTTAAATAAGAAAACCCAGTAAAAGTGCCCAAGTTAAACAAACAAGATCGTACCTTTGGATTTTAATAGCTTCCCTGTACTGGCCCTATATTTTAGCAAGGTGTGGCAATCATTTTTAGGCAAGTTTATTCCTACCTCATTCTCCCAGCTTCCTCCTCCCTAAAGACTGGAAAAATAACATACACACATCCCCAGCTCTCTTCGTAGCAATGATGTTGTTTCAGTTCTGGTTGCTGAAGCTTGCCCATTACTGACAGAAACATAAACAGTGCCAGACATTTCTTTCCTTTTGCCTTGAACAGAGATGGCTAGAGCCGGAGCAGCCATCTTTTGGCCTTGAGGCAATACACCATCATCTTAAAAAAATAATATCAAAGCCAAAAAATAAAAGGACAGTTCTTGTATGTGTGCCTCTGAATACACTGCCTACTCAGAAATGCAAGTTCCTACTTGATTCTCTGTCAAGCGTTCTGCTACTTGAGCCAAAAGTTATCTGGACAGATACTTTCCTTGAAAACTGGTCTGGCTTTCCAGGACTGTCACATGTAAGTAAACACAGCTCAGTTGCTCCACTGTTTTTACCTGTGGGCTTTATTGCTGTAGGTACCAGATACAGGGGTAGTGTCCTTAGGTTTATCTTTTGTCCTTTATCAGTGAGGTGCTCCACTGATGAAGACAGACACAATGAACTTCATCTCAGCATGGTGTCTTAAAAATTACATTTAACTAATGATCTCTAAATCTATAGTGAATCTTGAGCAATAAGAGATCAAACTATGAGGGTGCTAGGCATGGTGGTCCCAGCACAAGAGAAGCAGAGGCAGGTGGATCTCCATGAGCTCCAGGCCTTTCTGGTCTACTTGATGAGCTCCACACCAGCCTAAAATACATAGTGAAAACCTGCCTCAAAAAAGAAAAAAACTACACCAAAAAGATAAAATGAAGATGTGAAAACAAAAGCAAAATTAGGGGCTGGAGAGATGGTTTTATTTTAGTATAGACATGAGTATTTCCAGTTTCTAATTATCCTCATTTTGAAAATAATTTTATTGTCCCATAGATAATGAGTCTTGATTAACATACATAATACTCTTGCAATATATCTCAGAAACCTTACATCAAAAATGTAAGAGTGTAACACAGCAGTTAAAATAGGAAAAGAACAGGAACCTTGTTACTTTGAGGAAAAATACATGAGTCCCAGCAACTACTCTCAACATAAAACCTTAGAAAAAAGTGCATTCCTGTTTTTGTCAGTACTGTTCCGAAAGCCCCAGTAAGTTGAGGATGTCAACGACATGGAAACTCATGGGGTGTTGCTGTTGTTGTTGTTGGAGAGGTTCATTGACTGGGGTTTGTTGTTGTTGTTGTTTTGTTTGTTTGTTTGCTTTTAGTTATTTTATTTTATTTTATTTTATTTTATTTTATTTTATGTGTATGAGTATTTGACCTGCATGTAGGTCTGTGTACCACTTGCGTTCTCCGGTACCTGTGAAGGCCAGAAGAGGGTATCAGATGTACCAGAGCCACAGTTTCAGACAGTTGTATGCTACCATATGAGTGCTGGGAATCAAACCCAGGTCATCTGGAAAAGCAGTCAGTGCTTTAAGAGCCAAGAAACCTCAGGTAAGGAGAATAGTTTTATTCTTTTACTCATGATGAGGCAGGCTGACTGACCCTACCTGCCCCCTCCCCCAATCCCAACCCTCAGCCTCTCACTTCCCTTTTCTGTATTTGTTCCCTTGATTGTACTGTACTTTCTCTCACTCATCAGTCCTGGCATGTATCCATTTCCCAGCTGACATCCGCCTCTGCCCTGCTCTTCTGACTGTTGAGGATATCCCGATGTGCCTTCTGGTATTTTGGACCTCAGCTCTCTTATAATTGATGAACGTAGTTGCCCTTCCAGTATGAGAGTCTCCTAAAACTTCAGAGTGCAAGTGCAGCTGAGCTCCACTGAGAGGCAGAAGCCCAACCCCTCTCTGAAGAAGCACCCACTTGTCCTTTCATTGTCCACAGCAGCGGGAAGATTCGGGCCAACACAGTGACCCTAGAAAAGGTAAAGCCTAGAAGCCACGTGCTTTTTCTCATGGTCATGAGCCACCCCTCATTTGACTTTTGTGTCTGTGTTGGGAATGAAAAGAATGAGAGAACATTAAGGTAGCTCTGGGAAGCATCACCTTGAGTTGATCTCTTAAAATGGAAAATGGGGGAACAGGGAAAGCATTGGAACGTTTCTGGGTCTTTTCAGAATCAATTTAGGCAACCATGGGGACAAGAAAAACTGAGTATACAGAACTTACAATCTGATCATAGTGCGTTTGAGAGACAATGCTACAGTCCACTGCCCTCCCACCGTTTCCACTTAGTAAAGTGCCAGGAATGATGCTGCAGCCTTGACAACATCTGTATCCTGGAATGTCATTACTTACAGGAATCAAGATCCAATTGAGTTAAAATAGCTTTAGGTTTGGAATATAATATGTCAGTTGTATGTGTCACATCGGACTTTGACCAAACTGAGAACTTGTCCCAAAGAGGATGATTTTTCAGACCATAATGTAGAGAGCAGTGTCACCTAATGGATTGTCTGTGTTAGTTAGTTAGTTAGTTAGTTAGTTAGTTAGTTAGTTAGTTAGTTAGTCAATCAGTCAGTCAGTGAGAAATGTATATTGTTTTCCATATGAGCAATAGTTCCTATACATGTTTACATACAAAATGAGTTTAAAGAATACTTAACAACTGCACTGCTCTACCAAAACCTTATTTTGTTCATGGTCACCTGCCACTCTTTGGAGGACTACAACTTCCTCCTGCCTCCCTCAGGATCTTGACCAATTCAAACTAAGGGGTGATGATGTTTCCTACAGCAGTGACTTACAGGTTTGGATACACCCCAGAGTTCTTGCCAGGAAGGTAAGTTCTGGAATGTGCATAGAAGAGGACTTTTGTCCATAAGAAAACAGAAATAAGAACAGACCATTTTGCATCTCTGAATGTTACTGTATGAGGACTCAGAGGATCTTGTGACCTGAAAGAAAAAAAAAAGTGAAGAGTATCCCAGGGCCGCTGACACCCCTGAGCTATGGCTGACATCACACAACAACCCATCTTCTAGCTTTGTATGATCACTCTCTCTAGGCAGGCCTTTGTGGTTAAATATTTTATTTTAAATTGTGTCTGTTGGGGAGGAAGGCTGCATATGCATTGTGCAGGAGCCCTTAGATAACAGAAAGGGACAGAGGGTCCCCAGGAGATGGATTTACAGGGGGTTGTGAGTCACCATAAGTGTCCAGGAGGTGGATTTACAGGGGGCTGTGAGTCACCATGAGCATCCTGGAACCACACTTGGGCCCTGTGGGAGAGGAGACAGTGCTCTTAATCATGGAGCTACTTCTTCAGCCTGTAGCTATGTCTTCAGTCATGAACAGAAGAACGTGTCCTCAGAGAAACATAGCTCTCCTTCCCCTAAAGGCATAGACTCTGCAGATTATCTGGTTGACGTGCAGATGGAGTCACTGGGACTCACAGACGAAAGGTATCAAAATTAGAGAGGTCAGATTCCCTGTCTGCACCATATCTTATTTGCATTTAGTTGTGCTGTCTCACAAGGAATTGGTTGGGTTTTCGTTTTGTTTGTCTGTTGTTTCTTGCCACCAGCATCCACTTACATTCAGCTGATTTTCTCATGGTTGTTGCTGTCATTGTAAACAAGGTATTTCCCTGACCAGGTGAGAGGAAATAGACACGCAGAGGTTAGAAACCACACTCAATTTTCTTTCTTTTTTTCTTTTTTAACAACTTTTATTAGATATTTTACATATACATTTAAATTATTATACATAGATATATAATAAACTATCAACAGCAAGAAGGACTACAAAATAATCAGGAATTATATAAGTTATATTCATAGTGTTTTTGCAATTTGTATTTTGGCAGCCTTGAAGAAAACATCTTTCCTATCTTGGTGAGTCTAAAATTCTGAATGTAAATCAATGTCTATTATATCTCATACCACACTCAATGTTATAGTTTATCACCTACAAGTGCAGATCACATTAATGCCAGAAAGCTGAGCAAATGAACAAACAAGCAAATAGCTGCAGCTGGTCTTCTGATGATAGACAGCAAGGCCAGACATGCTCAACAAGGACATCAATTTTATGTTTAATCTACAATTTTCATTATTGATACTTAGACATCCTCAGGGTCTTCTACAGCGACATGTTATTAAGAATGCACTTTTGGAAAGATCTCTTCGCATGGTTGCTCAGACCTCTGTGCCACCAGCATGGATAAACTGAGCATGGACAAATCAACCTGTCCAGAATATGACTGCAGAAGGCCAGTGTGGAGCCACTTCAGCGCATGCATGGCTGGTCCTGTTCATGGAGATAGTCTCCCCTCCAGTCCTGACAACACAATGTGTGCCTCTCCCTAGTCCTCTAAAGCACAGTCTTCTGGGACTACTCCTAAGGTATCCCTGTGGGCAGCCCACATGGCTTCATCCACGCTGCCAGGGAGGCTGTTCACCAGAAAGGCGTCAGCCATGGCGAGCTTTCTCCACCCCACACTTCTCTCTTTGGGGAGTTTCCTTGGGACATGTCTGAAGATGTGTCCAGTAGTTGCAAGATTATTCCTGGTCTAAGTGGAAGTGAGACAGAGCTTGAGGCTTAGGTGTCATTTGCAGGCATGGTGCTTGGGAGGGCAACCCTGTTTCTTTGAATATGTTGGGGAGTCCAGTCTTCATGAAACTCTTTCTATGATGTACATGCGCGACTAGTGATTAGGTCTTATTAAGGCAGAATTTCTCCTTTATAAAGCAATATAGATTTTAATTACATAAAACAGTCCCTTGAAAATGATTGTGCACACTTATTTGAGCTTTGAGTGCCCTCTGCTGGAACAAGAAAAAAAACCAGAAATCAATAGCACCTAGGCCTTGGAAGGGCCTCAGCCCAGCCATCATTCTTAGGAAAACAATAACCATGAGAACTCGGCACTCACTCACAGTTTTAAAAAAAAAGCTGAAAATGATTTTAAATAGACCTGATAGTGTGTATTGTGTGAATTTTACATTCACCAAAAATGCTGAAATACTGGCAATAAGTGCTTCAAGCTGGCTGGTTTTTCACTCATTTCCAGTCTCTGTGTATTGAGGCTCTGTTTACAACCATTCCCTCTGGAACAAGGCCAGGGCTGTATCAGATTCTTTCTGAAGCGCTGGGTGACTTGGGCTTTCACCGGGAAGAAGCATTCTGTATCTCAGCCTCACAGGCCTCGGATGTTTGGGGAGGGGAGGGGTTGTTGGGTGTTTTTTTTTGGGGGGGGGGGTTGTTCTTACCATTTCCTCCCGTCTTTGCTTTAATTTCATCCCTGGTGCTCACCCCATCTGTGACCTCCTGCATCTACACTGCTCTCTGCAGACTGCCAGGTCCCCTCTCTTCCACACCATCTTCCCACAGACTCTTTGCACACTCAACCTCATCAAGCCAGTAAATACATCGTCTTTGGCAAACCCTCTATTCAATAAGGCTTCCAGGCCTTTCTTTCAATTTCTTAACTTGTCTGGACAACATGGCTTATTACCCCCGCTACTGTCATCAGCACACCCGTTTCCACCAACACTTTGCTCTACTGCGGGGCCTTGCAGGCAGCCTGTTCTACCACAACCTAGTACTTCACGCCAGTGGACTTCACGTTCCAAGCTGTCAAGCTCTGCTGAAGGCAGTCACCTGGCTTGACTGATCCTCCAGTGATGGATTCTTAGAGCCTGCTTCAAACAAGTCCTGGAGCTACTCAGCACTGCACTTTCTCTGCTGTTTGTTTCTCTACTTTCTAAAGACCAGCCTTGCCCCCACCCCTCATTTTGAAGATGTGGTATGCCTCTTAAGTTTCGGGGAAAAGCGCAGCTTTTATTTTTCTTACTCTAAACTTGTCTAAATCCATCTTTATTTCCATGCATTTCCTTTTGACATAGGAGATTGTCTTGTCTCCACTCAGGAGAATCTTCCACTCAGTCTTAAAACTTGGCCTAGTAATTTGTTAAACGTTGCTCTCTCTCCCTCCACAGATAATTCTTTCCTATACTCAGACTTAGAAACATTCCAAGTTATCTACAGTTTTCCTCTCCCACCCAGGAAAGGCATGGTCTACTCTCAGCAAGGACTGCCTGACAAAAGACAGCAGCATGGCCGCACTTGGACTCCTGGGAAGTTCCTTGGAGGAATGCAGTGCTTCTTTCTGCTTCCTGCTTTTCATCAGCCACGTACACCTCGGTAAAAACCCAGTGTGGCCTCAGATTTTTATCAATAACCAATGTAAAACCGAACGTCTCTTCTCCTCAACTTGCTGCTCAGTCAACTTCTCTGGAGGACAAGATCGGCTTCCTCATTGTACCTACTGTTGCGTGCGTAGGGAATGGGAGCTGGACCTTTATGGCTCCCTCTCAGAACACGTACCAGATAGTTTACTCAGTAGTTCAGCTTAAAATCTCACTGGCTTGACCCTCCTTGCCTCTCACTCAGATGGGGAAATGGAATAAACAGAGGGAGTGGATGTAGAGAGGGAACTGGGTAGGAGAGGGTGTGGGGAGGGAAATGAAACAAGGGGCATGGTTTAGATGTGGGGAGAATGGGGAGGTGAGCAGGCTTGGAGAGAAAAAGGAAACCAGAGGTGGGGACATCACTGAAACAAGCTAGAGACCTGCCACAGGGTAAGCTACAGGGAGGGCATAGGGGCTGTCCTTAGCTGAGCCTCCTAGCAGTGGGCATGGGGGGGGCACAGAGACTGACGAGGCCACGTTCTAGCCTGGCAGGACTACGAAGGGAACACTAATCCACCTACAAAATCTTCAACCCACAATTTACTCTGCCTACAAGATGTGCAGAAATAAAGATAGATATTGAAGAAATGTCCAACCAATGACTGGCCCAACCTGAGACCTACCCCCATGGGACAGAGCCAACCCCTGACACTATTAAGCTATGTTTACAGATAGGAGCCTAGCTTAACAGTCCTCTGAGAGGCCCCACCCAGAAGCTGATCCAATCAGATGCTGAGAGTCTCAACCAAGCATTAGGCGGAGACAGGGAGTCCTGTGGAAGAGTGGAGGTGGGGGGGTGGAGATAGAAGGAGGGGACAAGAATGGGCAAGAAGACCAATGGAGTCAACTAACCTAGACCCATGAGGCCTTACAGAGACGGGAGCACTGACCAAAGAGCATGCATGGACTGAACTTAGGCCCCTTACCTAGATGTAAACCATGGGCAGTGTGATCTTCATGTGGGTCCCCTAGTAAGCTGCGAGGGTGTTGTCTATGACATGGACTCTGTTGCCTGCTTTCAACCACTTCCCTCTAACCAGGCTGCCTTGCCTGGCCTCAGTGGATGGCCAGGAGCTCAGTCCTAATGTGATTTGATATGCTGCAGTGGGTTGGTGTGGGAGTGTTCCCCTTTTCTGAGGATAAGGGGAGGGGGGAGGAGAAAGAGGGTAGGATAGGGGGACCCAGGAGGAGAGGAAGAAGGGTCTTACAATAGGGATGTAAAGTGAATATATAAATTAAAAATAAATTTTAAAATGGAAAAAAACTCACTGGCTCGATTGTAGTCACATGACCAAACCTAGCTGCATGGGATTTTGTTCTAGCTCATCAGTTAAAAAATTGGAGGTTCTATTACACAGGAAAAGGGAGAAAACTTTGGGGTGTTTGGGTATATTAAGTTCTGAGTGTACTAATCTTACACAGGAACACTGGTAAATATTTAATGAGACTGAGTTTCAACATGTGAAGAATATGCTTTAATATTATGGAAATTGAACTTGATATTTTGCAGATAAAATCTAATACTTGAAAATTATTGAAAGTTTCTATTCTAGTATATACATTTTCTAAATGGATTGTGAACACAGAAAGACATATTCGTGACTTTTAAGTGAAAAGTAAACAAAACTACATTAGTTTATCTCATGGATATTATGTTTCCAAGCTTTAAAAAATAAAATGGTGATTTATCTACTTGTTACTTTTTAAAAACAGTTGGTTTATGAAGGAGTCTATCTTGATAACTAAAGATTCTTTTTTATTAAGTGTGTGTGTGTGTGTGTGTGTGTGTTCTCCCCAAGTAGGCCCTGGCAATTGAATTCATGTCATCAGTCTGGCTGGCACACCATGATTATGTCTTAAGATGATTTTCCCACACATGAAAACATTCTTTGTCTTTTAAATTTATTTAGTTTTGAGATTATAATATAATTACATCTTCTCCTCCTCTTACATACCATCCTTGCTCTCTTTCAGATATATGTCCTCTTTTGCCATTAATTGTGGTCCATGGTATTGGATAAAGTAAAAGTGCTTACAGAGACTCTTGACACACACATTAACACTGACATTCTCATTTTCTTCTCTATAGGGATTTGCAAGTCATCATTTTATTCCATTGAGTCTTAAAGAATATCAGCTATGCATAGTTAGGACAGACACATCTAACTCTCAACATAGTTGAGTTCAGTAGTGTTTCCCAGAAAAACTTTGTTATATTTTTTCTTTATTCTCTCTTCAATTGTTCTGTTTCTTAGTTGCTGCTAATGGGCTGGATTAGTATGAATGAATTATGGTGGGTTTCATGGTAGGAACGCCTGTGGCTTGTGCTATTGTTTTTCTAATCCATGTTTACAAGAATTATAGTGTGACTTGCTAGATTTGACACTATTTACACAGTTCCTTCCAAAGAATGTTTCCATTCATGACTTGTGCATGCTGCACGTTCTCATCTCCACCACTTGTAACACACTTCTACTGTTTTATATCCGTGTAGGCATGAATATTTCCAGTTTCCAAGTATTTGCATTTTGAAAACCATTCTATTGCCCTGTGCATAATGATTCTTGGTTAAGGCAGATAATATTCTTGTATCTCAGAAACATTACATCAAAAACTTAAGGAAGGGTGTGGAGGAATGAGCTGATGGGTAGAGTGCTTAAGGTGTAGGCAGAAACACCTGAATTCTGATCATTGGCACTCACATAAAATTTGAGCATGGTTGTGTGCATCTGGAACCCCAATACTGGGCAAGTAGAGACAGGTGGATCTAGGGTTCATGATGACCAGCCAGTCTAGTCGAAACTGTAAAATCCAAGTTCAGCCAGGAAACCTTTTCTCAATAAATAAGGGAGAATGCAATGGAGCAAAGCACTCATTGCTGATCTATGTTCTTGTAAACACGCGTGAGTGAGTATACAGGTGCAAGTGCCACTTGCAGATGGGAAGGAAGAAGGGAGGGAGGGAGGGGAGAGGGAGGGAGGGAAGAAACTTAAAAGAAATGACTGTCTTTAGAAGGGGCGAGCACTTGTCAATGTGGTTGAGAGTGTGGCGTGTGTTTCAGAAGCCTTTTTCTTGACCACAGTCTGACTTGTTGGAAAGCATCAGCCAGAGGCATTATACATATGAAGTATCTCTGACTTTTTCTAATTTCTCCCCAACCTTTATCTTCAACTATGCTATAATGGATTTTCTAGCCTTATCTTTCAATAGAATGTGGTCAAATTCTAATGTTTGCTTTATTGAGGTGTCTGTAGATGAAAGATCCAATCAAAAACTTTACTGAAACAACTTTTCTCTCCTTTCCAGTGTGGGTTTCATGCATGCTGTGGAGAGCTGAGGTGTGAAGTGAGACTGGTTGGCTCCTCTAATTACACTCTCCCTCTTCTGCGTGCACAGCTTTTTAGGCTTGGAGCCAGCGGAGCTGAGACTGCAGGAGGTGGTTACAGGCTTGAGGGAATAGCAGATTCAAACGTTGCTGGGAGGCTAAGAATTTATTGTAGTTCTAGGAAATAGTGGACACAGAAGCGAACTGGGACACCAAGAAAGAGCTCAGAGTCATAAAATGTGGCTGAAAAGGGAGACAGGGGCCAGACTGCAGGCATCCCAAAAGCCACAGGAGAAAGCTATCTGAAATTTTTGAATAACAGGGATGAGTGTTTTCCATCTTTAAAAGGCATCTTGAACTATATGAGGAGAAGAAGAGTTCATGAGAGGAAAGTGTAAGAGAAAGGAAACCAGTTGGAGAAGGGTGTCAGTAGCCCAGGAAAGGCATCAGTGGCCTGCACCAGGTTGGCATGACACCATTGACGATTGTGGACATTCTGAAAGAACAACCATGATGGAGTAGACATGTGTGCCCAAGACAATATTGCATCCAAGTGAATATATTGGCTAGGTGATTGATGTGTGAGCCTCAGACCCTGGCCTATAGACACATATTCAAAGCCATCAGGGTACCTATATTGCCTAAAGCCACAGGGATCAAGGCAATTAGCATGACACTGAGTGTAGACATAGAAGGGAAAAGATAAGCCCTTGGAAATCCCAATATTTAGAGGCTAGGGGAAGGAGGAGTTGGGCGGGGTAGAGGAGATAAACAAGGACTCACTGCCACAATAGAAAACTAGACCTCCATACTAGTTAACAAAGACTTCATAACATGTCTCAAGAACTTTGTCAGTCTCTGCTTACACTCCTTTTAAAGATCCTGTGACTTCATTTCACAACAGAAGCTTATTGAGAACATGTAATATTTTCTCACTTTGATACAAAATTATTTTTAGAAGTACGCTTTTCCATTGCTCTTCCTGGTGGACACTGTCCCTTCCCTTGTGCGATTTTCATCTCACATAGGAAATACTTGAAAAATAGGAAAATACTTGAAAGGCTATTTTCAAGCCTCCTATGTTCATAACTTTCCCGCTTACTGTACAGTTTTAGCATATAGACATTTGATGCGTGAGTGTGACCATGTGACCACCTAGAGGCAGGAGAAAGTACTGCAATGCTGTTAATGATGCTACAGCAGCCCTGGGCTGTCCTGGTTCGCAAGAAGCAGAGAAGGGAAGTGCGAGGAGCTGGAGTTATGCCCACAGTGAAGTACACTCTTGACCTATAGGTGCACTGGGGAAGTTTCTGTTTGTTTTTCAAGGTAATTATGTGCTTGCTCTGCATGCCAATCTTGGAATCCTGCCTTCTGCCTTCTGCCACGGAATGATGTGCTGGCCTTTAGCCACAGAAAGTGTTTGTGAATCGCTCTTAGCACTAGTCTATTTTCAGGGCGGCAAGGCACTGAGTTGGTTTTCCTAGTGGGTCACCCTGGGCATTCTCCTTTTATTTATACTATTTATGTCAACAGATTTGCATTAGGATCCGAATGACCATATAGAAGGAAGGAACCAAAATATTCAAGTTTCTAAGTTTGTGGACAGTGTCTGGTTGCTTTATTTTGCTCTGAATAGGGCCAAAAGATGAATAAGAGGCAAGGCTCCCAGGAAAGCTGAACATCAGCTCAACAAGGAGCCTGAGGGACTACAGAGAGTGCTTTCTGGCAGAACAAGTTCTAAGACCTTTCATAAAATGGCATGCCATGCAGCTGCAGTCAATGCCTTCATTGAAGTGTAATGAGAGAAGTGTATCTCCTGCTGGAGTCTGAACAGACATTGTAGAGAATAGGGGAGCTGGATGTTACATCCTCCCGCCTTGCCCTCACAGCTATGGCCAGTTGAATTTGATAGCTTGAGTCTTCTGCCCTTGCTACAGAATTCTTAAGCCCTGTTTTGGTAGCGACACTGTGCAATGAAAATGCCTTTTTGAAAAATCTAGAAACTAGTGTCTCCCTCATGGGGATGATCCAGCCTTCAGTGTCTTTTTCTACAGTTATTAATTACTATATTGTGTACCTCTGGAGTCAATTCTTTCATCTAATCAATAGGACAAAGGCTTTGGATCAATGAGGTCTGGATCCCAGGAGAAAGGGAGCCTTATTTCGCAATGCAAGCTGGTGATGTGGATCATGTCTTCATCGGAATTTTTAGTGTGAAATTTGGAGACTGCTATGGAAAGAGTTACCCCCATGAACCCAAAAGTATTGGTTTCATTTAACAGCAAAGAGCAGAATTTAAGGAAAGCATAATGCAATTAAAAGCCATATCCACTATTCTACTGCTCAGCTGATGTCTTATTAAAAATGTGTGTCTGTGGCCAAGGAAGTAGGAGGTGGGCTCTCAGCTGTCAGGCAGAGACGAGAGTGCCGTGTGTGCCCTGGATACATCTCTGACGGCCTGCACACTCAGACTCCTGGCCCCCAAGGAGGGAATCATCTCATCTTCTTCCCACATGACAATCAAAATCACACCCCAGACTTCACTTTTCTCACATCTCCTACACAAGGGATCATGGTTGGGCATAAGATAATGAGGACAGGCTCTGTCACCCACAATGCAGCAAGGCAAGATGGAGCATAGTCAGGAGAAATTATTTTAGGGTCCCCCCTCCCCCAGAATTTTCACTGGTGACTCAGTTCACCCTCTCTCTGTGGCTAAATAGGCATCAGAAATGGATCCTCAGATGCCCTGGGTTTTCATTTCAACTCTGCTCCTGCGTCCATTTTTGTACTACATGTACTATTAAATGTCTCCCTGAGGGGAGAGCTCAGCTGCAGCTCACGTCTCCATAGAGTTGGGGACGTCAAACTACGCAGCACTGCCTGGGAAGCTCACTAAGATCGGCACCACTCTGAAGTATGGCCTGCCCAGCCTCTGTGGTGATTTGTAAATATTGACTCTCAGTCAGTTGAGGTTTACCCAAATGCAGTTGAGGGAATATTTTTTAATTGTGCCCATTTAGTAGTAATTATAGTTACAGCCACCAGGACCTTGTCCCAATGTCTCCACGAGTAAAGGGTTTCTTAGATCAGCCATGAAGCCAGCCTATGCCTTTTACAGTTCCCAATGCCTTTAATTGTGCTTCCAAGAACGTGATCTTTCTTCTCAAAGATGTTAATTTTTTGTTTAAAACAGAAATTGAAAAATGTTTCGTTATAATTAAGGCAAAAGTGTGAGGATGGGACCGGAGAGCTGGCTCAGCAGCTAAGAATGTGTGCTGCTCTTGTGGAGGACACACCCAACTCCCAAATTCTCTCCCAGCTCCAGGGAACCCAATACTTCTGGCCTCCCCAGACAACTGAGTTCATGTGCACATATTCACATGCAGGCACACACATATAGACATAGTTAAAAAGGAAGAAACTTTAAAAGGTTAAGCACCAAAAGACTGACCAGTGGACTAATGGCATGGAACTGTAGAAGAAGAGGAGAAAGAAGGGAAGGAGAGAGAGAAGAGGCAAGGGGAAATTGAAAACAGGTGGTTTTGTTTGTTATTCCATTAATTGGTTTTGGCTTTCAGTAGACCCAAAGGTTCAATGCAAAACATTTTCTTTATTCCTGTACCTTAGGTTTACTTATCTGATGAATTGGAACACAGTTGAGATAAACTCACTTAGTAGGACAGAGATCTTTCAGCACTTTATAATATGATTGCTTTTCATCAATAACTACAAAAGCACAAGGTTTATCAGCAGACTCTTCCAACAAAAAAATAAAATCATTAGTCCCTAAATTATTCACCATACAAATAAAATAACTTTTCTAGTAGGATTTGAAATATTCCATGTTTGTAGTTATGTCATATTTTTAAGACAACTGCTTTTTAATACTATTTATATGTAAGAGTATTAACTCCAGGAAATGCTAATAAAGTGAAAAATTGTTGCTGAAGATTTAAGACCTAAATATTATTAAAGTTCAAAACACTGAAACAACAAATATTTCCAAACAGATGGAAATTCTTAGGAAGAATACAGCCAGGGAACTTGATCTTTGTTTGAATATGAATTAAATAGATGATTTAAGTTTCTATTTAATTATAGTCCCAAATTATTTATGTACAAATCAAATGATGATAGATTATGCATCAACTATTGCAAATTGCTTTCCAACTCAAGTATTAATCCTGTTCTGTAATGGTCTTTGTCTGTTGCAAAGAGAAGTTCCCTTCATCAAAGATGGAGACTACATGTACTTATGGGTGTAAGAACACATGTTTAGAATGTTTAGAATGTAGTTAAGGATGATGCTGGCTAAGTAAAGCAGTACTTGCAGGTTATACTTCAAGATCCATTCCTACACTAGCTCTGAGTAGTTGGATGGCTTTCCAGTACCAGGCACAGTTTCCCTGCTGTTGAGGGGGGTTCTTAAGTGTAATTACAGAGTGTGTGGTTCCCCCTAAGGAACATATGCCACTACTGTACCTGTAGGGCTATCATACCAAGCTGTTTGTTGTTGTGGTCCATCACATCATGAAAATAGGAAAATGAGTTGTAGGCATAAGGTTATTGTGTAATTCAGATGCTGGTTTCTGTACCCCCTGTATCTGGTGGCAGACCTTGTTCTAAGAATCTCCTGCCTCAATGTTATGTAAACACTGCTCCCTAATTGTCCCTGGGTATGTCAATAAAGCAACTTACAGCCAATTGTTGAGAAGGGGAGAGAATAGGGCGGGGCTTCCTGCCCTCCAGGGGATGAGGAGTAAGAAGAGATGAGAACATAGGGGAGTCAGGCACGGGAGAGGTCCAAGTAGACATCAGGAGGGAGGAGCTGGAGCCGGAAAGCTACAAAGTGCAAGTATCTCAGTATCCCTGGGATGTATACTGGGAGGGATCCTAATGAGCTTAGACCATTAAGAATAATAAGAGTAATAACTGCTCAGTTCTTATGCTGTGAAGATTGTTAAAATAATATAATGGAGTCTCAATTATTTGTGTGCTAGCTAGGTTAAGAGAGAAACTGAGAAACAAACACCGTTTTATAAAAATAACTTCAACAGTTGGTGTTCTAATTAGAGGGGGAAACGCAAAAGAAGGAGGGGAAAGCATAAAATAACAGTAAGGATATCTGGAAAAGTCATAAGGAAGCAAACTATTAAGTATTTACCTAAAATACCTATAATACACTTAATTCTATGTCTAAGTATACATTTATAGTTTTAATGAAAATGCCCCTGCTTGTCTGACAATGCTCCCTTCATGAGCCAAAGTCATTCTGACAAAAACCCCTGACTCCCGACATGAGCTGACCAGATATTCTCCAGACATTATAGACTATTATTTCTATTGCCCCAGTGGCGGAAGGTAAGACCATATTGAAAAAGACCCTGCGCCTGTCAAATCCAGAGGCCCCTTAGGGGAGACTGACCTGGCTGCCTCCTTTTTGCAGACAGGTTTTCATGGTAACAGTCTCTTCTTAGCCACCCCATTCTAACCTGGACTCCAGGTGGCCAGAGTATCTGAGGCTTTTCTTACTAATTGGTTAGCAAGAAGTTCTTCCAAACCATTTCCTACTAGCCAGTGCCTCACTTTCCTCCTTGTTCCCCTGGAAAGGTGACATTGTCCTCCTCTTTGTCCTCACCATTGACTCTGGTCTAGCTTCTCTCACCATGGTCTCAGCTGTTCCTTGTTGCTCCCGTGGACACCCTTGCCTGGCCCCTCTGGCAGTCAGCCTCCTGTTACTTTGTGCCTTATCCCTTTTCTTCTCCCGGCAATTCCTTTTATGTATCCTTCTATCTGGCTACCAATTACCCTCATCAAAAACAAAAGGGCCACTAAGCACCTCTTTGGTTTCTAACTTCTCCTGAGGTGCTATTTCCCTTAAGGTTACCTTTCTTGAATCACTGTCTTCACCAAAATTGACAGGGTCCTTAAGGAGAGAGAGAGAGAGAGAGAGAGAGAGAGAGAGAAAGAGAGAGAGAGAGAGAGAGAGAGAGAGAGAGAGAGAGAGAGAGAGAGACTATCACATCTTCATAAAACATAACTCAAATCCTGTCTTTCCTGAGTTCATTTAGGAGCCCCTCAATCAGGTTTTGCTGTGTTTTATTTTCCTTAGTTCATGATTATTATCTGCAAAATTGTCAGTATATGGGCTTAGAGATTGTCAATGAATGGTCCAGTGTAAACTGGAATTTACAGGGAAAATGTGTTTACTGCTTCTAGAACATAGGCCATCCACAGTGATGCCCACATTCATGAATTAGCAAATCACAAAAGACACATCATGGCTCCTATAGCTGCACTTATAATGGCTTTGCAATTTCCCCCAAGAAACTCTGGCATAATCCTTGGATTTTTGCTATATAAGAACAAAAAATTTTAATATTATAAACTGAGATAAATCTCCAACTTAAAAAACAAATGGCAGGCCTGATAGTGATGGCCCACACCTTTAATCCTAGCACTCAAGAGCAGAAGGCAGGTGGTTAGCCTGGTCTACAGAGCAAGTTCTAGGACAGGCAGAACTATATACAGAGAAACTGTATATAAAACATATACATGAATAAATAAATAATAAACAGACAGACAAACCCCATTAGAACTGTGAATGCCAATTCCTTCCCTAACTGCTGTGGCCCATATATCCTGCCCTTCCTATCACAGGACTTGGTATCCAGACTGAAACAGACAAAACACTGCTGAGCCCTTTTCCTTCCTGGTCCTGTCTTACTTGAGTGGTTCAGTCTCTGCTCTGGAGGACATTAGACAAATGTACATTCTGTTATATCTGTAACTGAGTTGAGTTCCTACTGCGCCATCGTCCATTCTTGTTCTCCACCTGAGTTCACATCTTGATTAGTAAGCTAAACTTTAAATATACACACAGGTGAAAACCTTCTTTAAGATCACTGACCTCTTTTCTGACCATCTCTCCATGAAGGCGCTTGCATCTCTGTCTATTCAAATTTTCAAACTTGGCTGATAGATGCTCAGTGGCTTTACCAGATCACTGTCCTTTTAAAGCTGCCTTCTTATATTCTTCCCCATGGTCCTATAATCTTTTGCATAACCTATTAGCTTCACTCATTTTTCCTTTTGCCTTTCAGACTGCTTCCCTGCTTTAAAATAAATTCGGACTCCCTAAAAATTCTTCAACATCTTCTCAATCTAGTAGCATTGTACATAAGACATTTTTTTCTCTTTCCACCATAGATATTTTTGCCTTATCTTCCCTTTCTTTTTAAAAGATGCTGTAATTTCTTCAATGTATGTTTTTGTCCTCTCTGTCAAAGATCAGGGGACTAAAGGTTAAACAGTGGCATTCACATCTTGGGGATAAGCAATAGTGGTATAACTGGACTTAAGACTTACTCAATAAGAGAAAAACCATGCCTGATACTAGAAACCTAGCCACATACCAAAGGCTTGTAAAGTCATGCATCTCAGAGAAGAACCAGCTGCCCCCCTGCTAGATCAGCATAATTCTCACTGCTTTTCCAAACTTCCCCTTATACCCAAATGCAAGTGCAGTTCTCACTCCTCATCAAAGAAGCTGTCTTTGCAACAAGTAGAGACCATCACAGAAAACCAGCCTTTAATGATGGACAGACCAATGGATTGTGTGGACCCCAGGGCCATGTACAACCCAACTCCTGCACCCAAGACTCGGGAGAAATTTGTGAAGGATGGGGTAGAAAGATTGCAAGAGCCAGAGGACAAGGAGTTTTCTGTGAGACTGTATCTCCTAGAAATGACAGGGACAATATGGCTGCCTAAATAAGACCTAAACAATGATCAATAGACATGCTAATATGGAAAGAGCAACTCTTGGGGATTCCCACTCCTAGAAAAAGAACTATAGGCAACTAAATCCTGCTGAGAGGGAGAATTAATCTCTCTCAGGGATGGTCCTATTAACCCAGTACACAGTGATCAACCCTGGAATCATATACACACAAGCAACACAAAATGGATTCAGCAATAAATTTGTATAATATATACACACATATAAAATATGCATAAGAAATATATATCTAAGAATCAAACAGGAAAGGGCTAACAGTTTGAGAGGCAGAAGAAGGGATGGGAAATATTGAAGGGAGGGGAAATAGTAGTTGCTGGAGAAAGGAAAGAGAAGAGGAAATGAAGTAATATCATTTTAATTAAAATTAAAATAATAATAAGTAAAAATTCTAATTGTCCATAGCAGAGCCTGGAATATAGTTAGTACTCAGTGAATGTGTGCTGACAAACTACTGAATGGTAAGTACACCAAGAGAAAACCCGAGCTTTGACCAATGCAGTGTCTCGGAAAACACTTTTTCTCTTTGTAAAGAAGAAATGTAAATTCAGCAAATGATGAGAATTTGGACTTTCTTATTGCCAGAATGATCAGGTGGGAAAATATCTATCAAACTCATGCCTTCCAAAATGGAAGAGAGTGGCCCCAAACAAAGCTCTCTGGCTGGGGAGATGACTCAGCAAGCAAACACACTTGGTTACACTATGGTGAAGACCTGAGCTGGCATTCTTATGGTTATAATATGCATGTAAAAAGTCTGGTGTGGCTACATATGTCTGTGACCCCAACAACAGAAGACTTAAACAGGAAAATCTCTGAGGCTTACTGGCCATCAAGCTAGCATAAAAACAACCAAGTCTGGGTTCAGTAAAAGACATTGTCTTGTCTGCAGGGATAAGGCAGAGTGCTTCTGGCCTGTGTATGTGTGGGCATCTGTGTATACACACATACATGTGGGCACACATGCTCATAACACACACACACACAAACACACACACACTCAATAATTCACTAGATGTTGAGGTGTTATAGAACTACTGAAATATGGAAAAGGATGACTGTAGAGACTGACTGAAGAAGACCTCTAAGGACCTGAGGATGGAACAACTATTTAAATTGAAATATAAAGACTTCTTTCCAGTGAAGGGTAAGTGGGAAATCAATGTCCCAATAAGAACTAAACAATAAAGCAGGGACGGAATACATGAAGAAACCAACAAGCTCACTGTGATATATAGAGAGCCATAAACAGAGGGAGTATAAATACTTAATAGGAAGGTCTCATCATACATTTTTCTTTATTAAAACATTTCCTAAAACACTGAGTTTTAAGTTTTAAGTTCACGAGTTAGTGAAGTAGAATCAGAGATACCCCACTATTGATTCTGACAAGCACATATTTAAAACATAAGCATCAGATGTAGAGGGAAGGCTAAGCCAGGCACTGGCTATTCTTCCAGAGGAACTGGGTTCAATTCCCATGTGGTGGCTAAACCATCAGCAACTCCACTACCTGGGGATCTGATACTCACTGGTGCCTTCTTGGACGCTGCTTACCTGTGGTACACATACAAACATGCAGGCAAAATACCCATATACAAAGAATAAATATAATTTTTAAAGCACAGCATGAAAATATTTAACTGAAGCATGAATACTCCATTTGTCTAAGGAGCCCATGCTCATGGGGAATGTCAACTGAATTAGTAAGGCAGGACATAAAGACTGGTGTTGACAGCCACAAGTATTTGGATGGAATGACGAATAAAATGCAGGAATCTATATCCTGGTTGTTAATGACGTCCTTTATAGACTTGCTGTACTTTAGAACCACACAGATAGTGTTTCCAGAACTAACCCACATCCAAAAGATCTATCAGGAGCACACAGCAGGTCACTCTTTCTCAACTGTGCTTCTGCAATCATTGATATCTCTGCAAAAGTAATGTCCTTGCTCTTCGCAAGTTAGATGGATCATGGGCCTCCACACCATATTTGGCAACAGCACAGACCATGAATTTGGCCTCCCATTGCAGTAGGCCCAGGACCCAGACAAAGTCCTTGGCAGCAGCATAGACGCCGACATCACCATGGCCTCAGGTGGTAGCAAGGCTATTCACATCACTATGGCCCCAGCGGCAGCATGGCCCATTCACAGACAGTAACATAGCTTCAGATTACATCCCAGACCATGGATATCCACATAGCCGTTGGTGGTCCCACAGGTTACTAACATCAACACAGACACAGGCTGCATCAGGATCTCAGCCCAAGACATGGCTATTAGCAGCAGCACAGATGCAGACATCGTCATGGCCTCAGGTGGCAGTGTGATCCACTCGCATCATCCTTATCCTCACCTGTTGTATCCCATTGTGTCTCCAGTTCTGTCTCTCTGCACAGCACACATACAGCTCCATTTTGTTTTTCTATGTTTCCCATCTCTCCATCACATATTTGTTCACCACAGTTGTGCTCACCTGGATGGCATAAGCAGAAGTCATTCAGAGGATGTGGCTTGTGGTTTGTGTGATGAGAATAAATCTTTTTGAAGCTTTAAAAAATGGTCCTTAATAAAGTTATTATCTTAAACAAGCTCCTTTTACCCAATTTGATCTGAATCTAAGCAGAATAATCATCTTGCTAGCATCAGTTTTCACAATTCAAAGAATGAACATTAATTACACAACTTTAATGCAGTTGTAAAGTTAAGGCCTGCTAATGAATTAAATTTCTTACTAATAATGTGAACCAATAAGATATCACAACCAAGTCAGGGGAAAACACACACACACACACACACACACACACACACACACACACACACACACATTGGTAAACATACTAGCACCTTGGTGAACACATTAACACATATCAGTGAACACATTACACACAGACAGAAATAAAGAATACTGGAATGAATTTTTAAAAGGTGGTAGTAGTCTTGGTGGTGGTGGTGGTGGTGGTGGCAGCAGCAGTGCAGGCAAAAATAATAATTCTTGTTATTAAAGAAGGCATCATCTATCTAGAAGAAAAGTCATTTATGATAACCAAAGAGTGCATTTTCAATTGTCCACAGGTTCACATCTTACTCATCAGAGTGTTTCTCCAACAGCCATATATTCCTCTTAAACGTCTCAATTCTTCTTCATATTCTTTATACAAACTGTGTCAAGTTTTCCTTGTCAAAGACAAAGGATTATTTAAATATATTTTATAATTATATTATTTATATATTAATTATATATTTATATATAATTATGATTATAAAACAAATGGCCTAACACATTTGATTATATAAAGTATATTTTATAAGTTTGGTTAGAGCTAATTTAATAGGAGGTTCCATTGTTAAAAGATACAGGTTGTTGCTTCTGGCTTCATATTTTTTGTTTTAATAATTAACATAAATGCTTTCCTGTGCATTAAAGATGCTTAGAAGTTGCTTGTGACCCTGAGTCACAGTTTAGACTATGAATTAATTTGGAGTATTCTTGCTTGGGGAGGTGTTCAGTACAAGTTTCAATAACAGAAGTCTCTTTCTTACCCAACCTATGATTGGAAATGTATAGAGATAGCGACACCAGCTAAATGAGATCAAAACTGCAGCTTTGCTATCTGTGAGTCGGTCAGGACAATGTTGTTTGACTATGAGACAGATGGTCTTGCTAAAACCTCTGCCCAAGTGAAGAAATAAAGGCAGTTTGCTACCATAGGGACAGCCCTGAAAACTGCCTATAATAGCTCAGTCCCAAGGAAGAGGATAGGAAAGATCGGACCATAACTGGAATACAGGATGGAGAAATGAAAAAATATGTCACTGTTTCACCATAATATTTGGTTCACTGTTTTTTTATTGTGGTAAAATACACATAAAATTTTATTTTAACAATTTTAACATGCTTAATAGTCAGTGGAATTAAACACATATCCAGAGTTGTAGAACTGTCACCATGATCTCCTGAACATTTTATCATCCTGAAAAAGAAACCCCATAGGCATGAAACACTCACTCCATGTTCTCTCTCCCACAGCCTCTGTGCAGCCATTAATAATCTGTCTTCTTTCTGTGGTTTTATTTGTTCTGAGTACTTAATATCATTTTTATTATACTATACTCAGGGTTTTGAGTTTAGATTCTCTCACTGAACATGACATTTCTAAACATGTATTAGAACATGTCATTCTTTTAACATGTATTAATGCCATGTTACTTTTTATGACAGACTAATATTCTTTTGTATGTATATACATTTATTCATTATCTGACCAGTGATGGTGTTTTGCATTCCACTACCTTTTGCCCTTTGTGAATACGACTACTGTGAACATTTGTGTTCAGTTTTGGGTCCCACTATCTGCTATCACATTTTATATGTTGTATTTAACCAGGACTAGACATTCTAATAGCAAGAACATGAGGGCTCCAACTGCATGGCTTGCCTGACACTTACTTACTCTATTTTTAATTACAACCACCTTAGTGAATATTAAGTGCATGTCAGTGTGGCTTTGATTTGCATTTCCCTGTATTGATTACTTGAATAGCTTCGATGAAGAAGTGAATAGCTCTGCGGCCTCTGCACATCCTTTGCTTCTGAGCCAGAGTCTTGCTCTGTAGCCTGGGATGGTTTCAAACTTTTGATTTTCCTGCCTCAGCCTCCAAAGTGCCTGGAATACTGCTACTCACCAGCGCATACAGCTTCCTTTAACTGTTTCTGGCATTAGAATCTTTGTGTTGTTGTTATTGGCAATTTGGAATTCTAGAAGAGGACTTTTAATTCTGTTTTCTTTTCACTTTCTGGACAAGGCTCATTGATGTCTTGCATTTTAGTTTTTGGTGAAGTCTGACTTACCTCTCCTCTACTTTGATGCTTTGACAAATCATTGTCATAAATATTTTTCCCACCATTTTCTCTTAAGAGTTTCAGTGTTTTAGCTCACATAGTTCTGTGATTTTTTTTCCAAAAGAGAAAAGCGAAACAAATATCTTTCTAAACCCTAATTTGATGAAGTATATTTAGCATGTGACATGAATTTTGAGTTAGAAATTATGAACCACATAGTATATGTAATGACCTAACCTAACTAGAAACGTATCAAAGCTGATGTTCTTAAAGAAAAAGGGAAATTGTGATCAGAAGAGCTTCATGGCAAATAACTTGACACTAACTGCTGCTTTGTGTAATAGTGCATGGCCCACTTCTCACGAACTGACCCTGCATATTGTATTTCCAGGAAGCTGTTTTCATTGATGACACCACACCAATGCATATGTGGGCCACACAAAGAAATACAAACGTAAAAGGAGAGTAGAGAGGGGAAGATCCAGGAACAACTAATGAGTGAGTGTGATCAAAAAGCATTTCCTCATAAGCCTGAACAAAATTCTCAAATAATTAACAAAATATTATAATGTATTATTTTGTAATCCATAATTACTAATGTATTATTATGACCACAACATTAATCTAAAATATTTTGCTAATCAGTTATTCATCAGTATGAACAAAGATGTGAAAAATATCCACTTACAGAAGGGTTTATTTTGCCTTGATATCAGATAATTTGAGCCATCATGGTAGGCAAAGTGTGGATAGCCATTGAGAAATGCAATAAGCAAGCGTGAAGGACATTTTTAAGGATTGGCGTGGGAGGGTCCAGCCCATGATGAGTGGTCTCACACCCGGAACAGTGGTCCCAGGTGGTATAAACAGGTTGAGCAACCCCTGGGGAGCAAGCAAACAAGCAGCATTTCTCCACGGCCTTCACTCCAGCTGCTGCCTCCATGGATGCTGCCCTTACTTCCCTCATAGTGTAATGTAAGCCATAAAGTGAAATAAGTGGTATGCTTCCCCGCATTGCTTTGGTCATAGCATTTGTCATAGAAGTAGAAAGTAATCCAGAAGGCCTTTTAACTGTTTTCTGGAAAGAGTCTTGAAGAGTTTGGGGAAGCAGGCTAGAACACATCTAGAGTACTGTTCTGTGGAGCTAAAAGGGCGACTTCAGTGGGAGCTCAGGAAATCAGAGCCTGTACATGAGTAGTGGACGAGGCTCCAGATGGAACAAAGGCTTCTGGGACCTGGACTAGAGACCATTCATGTTATAGTCCAGAAAAGACTTTGTCTACACATGTCCACCTACTGAACTACATTTTGGCTTCTTCATAGTTTGATAAGTATGAGTATAGCTTCTGTAAGAATATGCATCCAGATGTGTGCGGACATAAGTTTTCAACTCCTTTGAGTTAATACCAAGTATCTTGATTGTTAGATCATGGTGTGAGTCCCTTCAGTGCCATAAGAAACACTGCAAAGCACTGCATCTGAGTTCCTGTTGCCCCATACCCTTGCCATAATTTTGTTTCGTCAGAGTTCTGAAGTCAGCCATTCCCAAATGAAATTTCATTATTTTAATTGTCATTTTACTTATAGTATCCAATGTGAAGGGTCTTCTCATGTGTCCATTTGCCAGTTTTATAGCTTCCTTGAAAAGCTCTGTCCAGAAATGTAGATAGTTTGGTTAATCATACCTTGGCATATGTATCCTTCTAAGTAGTCTTTTAGTTTCAGAGCCTGTTTTTTAAAAATACTTCTATATCATTTTTCACAGAACAGGAAAATGTAAAATTAATGACCCCAGCTCATTAGTTTTATTTTAACTATTATAAGTTATTACTTTATATCAGCACAAAGGAGGAGCTGAGAAACAGTTCTAGTAAGAAGACATCAATAATTTCAATGGCTCCATTATTTAAAAACCCACATTGTTTTACAGAGCTTACTTCATATATCTTGTCCTGCACTTTCATAAATTCTATCCATCCTTTTAAAACATTCAGATTCTGAGAGTGAGGAACCTGCAATGAATTAAATGGGGAGAGCTCTACCCACAGGGCACTTTTAGTCCAGCAGGAACTAGTTAGAATAGCTAGACAGGTGGAGCACATTTTATGAATGGAGAAATATCAAATACACAAGAGGTACAACCAGGGTCCCAGCATGACAGAGGGACTTGACAGACCCCTTTCAGCTCCCACAACCATCAGAATTCATGCAACAAGAATCAGCTACTAATTCTGATATTAATAAAAATAAAATCACCTGTGCTGCTTAAAGTTGCCAATAATCAAACTGCCTGATCAAAAGGGAAAACAATAAATCCAATCACCTTTTTACTAATTTCTATGAAGTTTAGATGTGGAGATGGAAGGAATTAATGAAACCCAGATACCAGCGTTAGGCATGCCACCAAGAGCCACACCCATGCGAGCACAGGCCAAGAGATACAGACTGGACAGCAGCAGCACTGCTAAGTGTTTGGAAAATACTTGTAAGCATCCTAGGAAGTGACATCTCCCACCCTGGGCAGCAGAGTACAGAGACTCTGGGGTGGCTTGATGCCATCTGGGATCCTCTGTGATTACCTGTTGACACCTACCAGTAATGACAAAATAAAATGGGAGTGCTAAAGCAATGTCAAGTATGGATTCTCATGCAGAAATCACATAAAAACAGATATTTCACTCTACTCTGAGCCTCCTCTCTTGCAAATAAGCACTGAATCTCCTAGATGCCTGAAAAACTAGAGTTCCCTTCTCTGGACATCTCATTGTCATGTGACTAATTTGCCATGACATCCGGAACTGTATCCCAACCTAAATATTTTAGAGGTCACAAAACATTCCAGTACTTTTCCCTCCCTGTCCTGTGGCATTTCAAAATGTCAGCATTTTTGGAGCTCAGCTCTGGCCTGGAAACTAAAGTTCACACGTGCTAAAAAGGCGTCTTCTAGTTTAACAGTTTCAAACCTACTGGAAATACCAGAGGCAGTCAGGCATAGTCCATATCCAAATAATAACATGCCGGGCCTTTTTTAGACTTACAGACGAGGTTCTCCAAATGTTTATGGAAAAATAACCACTCAAGAAAGCTTGTCATGACTTGAGGAAGGAAAGAGAAGTTTTGGATGCTTCTTGCCTGCTTACAAATGTTAAAGTATATTTGGGTTGGGAGGACAGGGATGTTGCTTCATCAAGGCTCCCGGCATTGTAGGAGCTCAGGGCTGACTTAGTTGTACACAAGGCTTGACTTGCTATGAAGCCAGACAGATTTGCAGGATGAAGGCTCACAGGACTGTTAAATTCCCGTGAGATTCTTGGTTTAGTACTAACATTTAAAACAGCTCGGAAGCAGGGATCTAGCTAGAAGAACATTATTCAAACTTTTGTTTTAATTGATTAACACATACTTGGACCATAGGCTGAGGAAGAAAATTATGGAATCTACAATGAGATACCCATGAGGATTTGCATAGACATGAAGAGTTATGAGGCGAGTTTGATTGGCTTCATGGGAGAGAAGGAGATAGCATGGGTGAGATTTAATGGCTGGAAGAGAAATGGGTGACAGTGAGATGCCAAAGAAGTAACCACATGGAGCAATGAGAGGATAGTGCCATGAAAGTTCAAGGGTGTCAATGGAATATCTTCCAAACAAGGATTTCTAGCAAGTAACTACATCCCATACACTCTGTACATGGAGTCTCTGCACCATGCCCTATGATTAAAGGTTAAACCAACTAAGGACAGTTAAAGTTACTTCTTTTTAGAACCTTGGTTAGGAACCAAAGCCTAGAATTTCATAGGCTAAGGTAAGAGTACCAGTTGTGAGACATAGCAACATTTTGACTTAAAAGCAAAAGAGTCTTGATTATGCACCACAGGCATGAGACAGACGATCTCTCTTGTTCCTCCTTCTGCTTTTTTTCCCTCCTTTTTATCTTCCTTCCCCACATCTTCTTCCTATACATTTCCATCTTCTACATCCTGCTCTTCCACATCGTCCTCCTCAGCATCCTCTTCCTTCTCTACTTCCTTCCTTCCTCCTTTTCCACATCAGTCTTCTCTACATTTTCCTCCTCTACATCCCCCAGGTCCTCCTCTTCTCTTCTTCCTCATGTTACCCTTCCTATTCTAATTCCTCCTGCTCCTCCCTTTTCTTCCTCCTCCTTCTTTTCCTCCCCTCCTCCTCCACTTTATTTTTCTGTGATGAAGTTTAAGCCCAGGGATCTGAGCATGCTACAAAATTGCTGTTCCTTATTGTTATATTTTTAAAAAGACAACTTATGTTGTGTAGGTCTGGTTAATTGCACCAGGTTTCAGAGGAGGAAACTGAAACCCCAGGAAGACACACAAGTTGAAGACAACAACAACAAACCACTTACCAATTTCAGTACAGGGCCTAGGCTCTAATCAAGACTTTTCTGATTCCAGGGCCTAACCTTAACTACTCCATGCATCTTAATAAAGAACCTGAATATGAAATGTGTATGAGTTTGGCTGAAATAAATGATTTAGCTTCACAGAGAAAGGGAGATATTGTGTACCATATTTCCAAACCACCCAGCCACTTTATAAATATGTGCCCTTGGTCCCAGGAGGTCTGCCTTACTCCACAGTATTATATTTTGTTGACTGGTAAAACAGTTTTTATTGCCTCCCATTGATTTGTGTGCTTGTGGCACAATAGTTGTGAAGGACAGTTTGCATATCCAACTGTGCCTCACAGAAAATAAGTTGCTTTACATTAAATAAAATGTCATCACAGAGTTTGAGTGCAAAGATGTGAAAGAAATACAGTGGGGAAATGCTTTCATACCTACTCTACACGAGACATCTGAACTCTGTCTGTGAGCACCCCAGTTTATTCCATTCAGAAAGAACTCCCCAGTGACTATATGTAAAGGCCATGGAGTACACAGACAGAACATTATACTAGGGTATGGAGGTGGAACAGGACTTTGCAGAAAGCAAAAAAGATGTACTGGAGACATTCTTAGATGGAAGGAGTGGCCTACAGACAGAAAACAGTTGGCTTTGTCTCTGACTTTGTCATAGGCATCTTTTGTAAAGTTAACATTCCCGAACGTCAGCAGAGGCACCAACATGACACGGTTGGCCTGCACCTGAATAATAGGTCCTTTCATTTGCTTATAAAATTCAGCTTCTTTGTCAAAGGCAGAAAGCACAGGAAGGGAACAGGCTATGGAGCCCAATTGTGGAAATGCCCATGACCTTCCTGGTGAACAGCAATACTTGAGGAGCAAGAGCCTCTGCGTTCACACTCACATCACTGAAGTGCAGAGTCCCTGGGATCAGCAGAACAGATGGTAGCAGGAAACGGGGCCCATGTGGTGAGAGCACAGGCAGCTCTGCACTGAGACAGCAGAGGGAATTACCTAGGAAGTTCACTAGGCACCTAAATCCATGTCCATTTCAAAAATGTTTTAATTAAACCATCTGCCTGGAGCCTGCAAGATTTTTATTGAAAGAAGGTGCTGTCCTGATCATCTTTCACCCCCACTTATTCAGTGGCTTTCTCTCCTACACAGTGGCATATTGGGGAGGAAGGGGGTGCTGATAGTGTTAAGTGTTCCATCTGGTGGAGCCATTCCCAGACCGAAATAAGCCGCACTGAAGCAGGGGCAGCAGAGGCTGCTGCTGATCTGGGCTCGCCTGTTCTGTACAATAGGATCTTGGCTGGGATAATCAGCGGAAGTCTACCAATTTGAATATTTGCATATGATAACATTTAAAAATAGACCCTCGATTCTGTGATAAAAATTGTGGCCATTTCTCAATTTACTCAGGATCTGCATAGAACCGTAAGACAGCATGTAAAATAAATGAATGTAGCTCAAAACCTATAATGATATGAGAGAGTAAGACAAGGGAGAAATTAATGTTTTTCAAGAGTATGAATGCAATCATTTCACGTGTTTTGCTCTTCAAATGCATCTATATGATTAGACTTTTTTTTTCTTTAACTCATAAGTGAAATTAAGCAAGTAAAGCATTAATTCACAATGTTGGGAGGACCTTGAATGAAAAGAAGCACAAGAAAAACTCAACTGGAGGTAGCATAAGGATTACCAAAGGCTCTGAAAACAGTGAGTCCACTTCAGACCTCCGTTCCACTGCTGAGAGGAAGGATGTGGGTGTGAGAGTCAGGGCTCCTTAGAGGGTAAGGCAAGGCAACCTCCCTAAGCTTCATAGGTGTCTGAAGCAAGAACTTAAGAATAACAAATTTTTTTTTTAAATAGCACCCAAATCTTCTCTCTGGAGCTGACTTTGTCTATAACTAACATTACACATGGGAAAAGGAATGGTTCAGGTTTTGAGATAATTTACAGTACATGGAAGCCATTAACCACAAAACTTTAGGAAATGCTTCCTGGTGCTCACTGGAATTGCTGCGACCTTTGTTTGAGTTGAGCTCACCCTTGGCCAGTTTTTGAATCTCACGCTATTGCTTTCAGTCTTTCATCCCATATCTTTTGGATACCAATAATGTGGCAAGCAACTGGGCATCATGGCTCATGTCTATAATCATGGCACTCAGGGTGTTGAAGTAAGATGAGCCTCTGAGTACCAGGCTACTCTGAACAATAGTGTGATGCCCCATCTAAAAAAAAAGTATAAATAAATAAAGTGGTAACCTATCATAAATCCATTTCCTCCTCTCTCTAAAGCCATAAAGCCAAGTCTTCAACCCTGTCAAAATAGCCAGCCTCCTGTCTTCAGCTCTCTTTCTGGACTTTTGCTTGTGAATAGGCCACCTCCAGTGAATGAATGGTAAGACACTCTTCTAGCCCCATTGTCCTCTGACATTATTAAATCACCAGCCTGCAGGATCTATTTGGTCTTCTCACTATGGCCATAGTAGCAACAGAAAAATATGTTCATCGTACTAAGTAGGTTCAGAGCTCTAGACTAAACAGAGACAAATTAGCTTCTGAGTTATTGAGATTCTAAGAAACTTGTTGCATTCAGCAGAGAATCCAGGGAAGAGATTAAAACTGGGCCAAATCAAGCAGGGTTCCTTCAAGTCCAAGGTCTTACCTTCAAGATTTGTATGTTCCTCATTTTGTTTAGTTTACATTTGATAATAACATAAAATGCAATAATATAACATCATCTAATGCAACGTGTGAATTCGCCTAACATACCAAATGCAGCAAGCCTGACTATGAGCCCACACCTGAACTCATGCCTCTTCATCCTCGGACATCCTACTCAACACAGACATCATGGCGTGGGACCTCCTGAGACACCGGGTTTAATCACAGTGTGCACGCTGCACACACAGGAATAATCCCCTAACATTGGTTATAATGTGCTACTAAAGCTTTATTTCCTTTCTACTTCTACATTACTATAAAAACAGAGGTTTCTGGCATTTTCTTCCCAGACTTGAATGAAAAATGTTTCACACTTATGCAGAAACACATCTTTTATCCCTAGTATATCCAAGATTATTCATCATGGTGTGTGCATCTCACATCCCTCCCCTTAGGACTCAGAAGACTTTGTAGAAGAAGGGGACAAAAGGCTGTAAGAACCAGAAATGAAGGATGACTTCAAGGAAATAGTACTGTCTGGACCCAGCAGTGCAGTTGCACATATGAAGCTACAGTGGCTGTGATGACATGCACAAGGTTTGCCCAAGTACAAGCCAGATAATGTCCAAGCATGGAGGCAGGGCACAAATTCCAGCACTAGCTGAGGAGCTGCTATCAGTTGACAGTTGCTGGGAGATGGAGGATTCTCTGCAGTGAAGTGATCTCTGATAGGTCAACCACACCCCAGGCAGACTCCACTCCTAAGAGTAGCAAGCAACACAAACTAGAACTGATTGAGGCAAAGAAAAGAGGAAATTTCAGAGTCAAATCCAGTAGGGAGGTAAATGAGGAGAGGGTGGATATGACAGGAATTGTGGAGTGCTTAGTATGACTAAAGTACATTATATAAAATAGTACTTTCAAGGGAAAAATAAGCTAACTAGAGCTGTTTGATTGTCTTTGAAAAACAGCCCTCAAAATGAAAGAGAGGCCATTACCCTGTGTACTGAGTAGAAGCAACAGGAACTAGTTGAGGAAGTACCAGAAGGTAAAAGAGTGCTCAAGATTTGCTTTGTGTCTTGAGAGTTGAAGTTTGCTACTAAAGATTACATACCTGGTACCCTCACTGAGCTTCTTTCAGAATTGGAGAGGTTGTTCAAGTACAATATCCAAGGCTTATAAAGCACTGAACTCAAGCTGGCTTCAGACAGCTTGTCCTGGAACCCCTGTGTAGAAAAGGACACCCTGGAGATGTTCAAGGTATTTTTGGAACAAAATTCCACCACTTCTTTAATTTAAAGGGAGCCAGATCCACAAATAGAGAATGAAGGTAAAGATTGCTGCAGATGGGCAAATCACTTACTATAACTACTTGATCAATTATCATATTCTTGCTCATGTGCTAAGGGATTAAATTGGACCTCATAAGGAGGAGAGTGTAAACATATGAGAGATAAGAGTCGGCCCACTAACTGGACTGCTTTCAAATATCATCTGCAGAAGTATGTCTAGACTTGGAAGCTAATTGACACCTTCATCTCATGACAAAAACGTTCCCTTGTACCTTTTTCCATATGCAAGTAAAAGAAGATGAATCAACAATGACCCCCAAAAGATGCGCGTGCGCACACACATACGTTTGGTAAGGTTTAATTTTAAATCTATTTATGCATTGCCTCAGGAGATAATAGAACTTATGAGGTTCTGCATTAACCACCATCCATGCACAAAACAAACAAGCAAACAACAACAAAACCTTTTATAAGCTCGGAGAGGTACAGTAAACTACAAGTAAAGAAATACTAATTTAGAGGTGAGGTTGATACTGTGTCCATTGATCAGGTTTGTCCCTGAGCCCTGAGAGTCATCACCCACAGCTTCCTAACCAAATAGACACACTTTCACCAGTGCAATCAGAAAGTGGTTGGTTTTTTACCATAATATGTTTGCTGCTATTGCACCCATGGCCGTATCTTGCTATAGTGGTCATTATGGTAGGTCACACTTTTTGCCAACTTGATCTTTCCATATTATGTGAGTGACCAATGTGAATTGTGTCTTCAGTGAAAGGGTCTTACCATCAAGGTCTGGTGGGAAGTCAACAGTCAGTTGTGTTTGGGAAGGGCCTTTGAGACACCTCTGACCAATACCTTTAGAGGAGGTATTCACAACACACACAAATTTTTTTCCTCCCTATGGCTTCTAAGATATTTCAGAGTAATGCAGTCTTGAAGAAAATGGTTTGTTTGTGTATTGATATGTTGCATGAAGGTAGAATACTTCAAAAATATATAGCATTTTAATTTTCACAATATTCTCCTTGCACTGTAATTTTATTTATGTGTCTGGACCTTGTACAAAGTGATGGACCTGGATTGTATAGATGGCTGAATATTGATGCTAAAACTATCCTGTTCTGACTTGGGGGGAGGGGAAGATGCTACCAAAGTGAAATGCCCTCTAATTCCCACTGGCCTCAGTTCTCAAGTTCCTGAATTCTAACACATGCCAGTTTGCTGGCATTATAGAAACAGGTGCTCTCTGTAGAGGATTTTTGTCATGTAGTGACTCTATACCCCCCAAAATTCTATGGCCACAAGTGGTAGACCAGTCTTTCTAAAAAATTCAAAATGCCCTAGATGGAGACCCAAAGCCTAACCTCCCCTTGATTATGTGGGTGATTCTCCACGTAGTCCTGGATCAGCTGATTACGTGTGTTTTTATGGTCTCAATTGCACAAAAAAAATAGGCAAGAGATGGATAGGAAATTTCTGGTAAAATTCTCTGAAATATCCACTCAAAAACTGTGGTCAAAAGATAATTACATACTGGTAGGTTTTTCCCAAGAAAATTACGCAAGCAGGGAAAAATTGAACAGTCAAGAAACACTGTATGATACTAATTGGTCCACAGGAGTGGAAAATATAATGCTACCATTTCTCTTTCATTAATGAAATAAATAAACTATAAATCCTTTTCAAAAGGAGATATTGAAGCATAAGAAGTGCTTCTGTAAAGATTGTAAGCCTTTTAATATGCAATATCTGAACTTATGAACAATAACACATGAACCTTCCAACATGATGGTATATTTTTACAGTGAAAGTATCATTAAAGGAACTAATATCTTTCCGTTATCAAAACACTGAAGTAGCACATCGATTTGAGTTGTTTAAGATCAAGAGGACAATGAAAGGGCTAGAGCTTGTCTACCACGTACAAAGTCCAAGCTTCATTCCCAGCATAGCATGAATCAGGCATAGTGGTACATGCCTGTAATCTCAACACTCGGGAAATAGAAGCAGGAGGATTAGGAGTTCAAAGTGATCTTTGGCTACATCATGAGTTCAAAGGCAGATGAAGATATAGGGAACCTATCTCAGGAAAAATAAATAGCCAATGGATACACAAAGCTCTTGCATAAGAGACAGATTGCTCCTCTCACATTTTGTTAAGCACTTGATGACTGTCATTTCTTCTAGAAAGAGTTGCTAGTGTCACTACCATAGTCCTGCACTCATTCAATGTCATCCTCAGTCCAGCTCTTTGATGTAGTAAACGCCAGCTCACTTTTTCACTGAGCTGGCATCTGTTATGTTTTCTTATCCTCTCTTTAAATTGTCTTGCCTGCACGTGGATGACCACTTTGGTAAAAGTCAAGATGCCCCACCTTCCACACTGCCTTGGTCAGTCTGCTGGCCAGAGAGCTGTGAAGGGTTAAAAAGAATCCAGATCATTGATGGTCTGGTTGCCACTTCTAAGCGCTCTCAAGTAAATTATAGGAGATGCGTTTTTCTTTGATGACCTCTTGTACTTTTTAGGCTTCTTGTGTTGTTCTAATTTGATTGATTTCCATGTTTAAGGTTTTGTATATATGCCATGAGATATTAATAAAGTGGATATAAACATATTATGTAATTAGAATGTGTTTTTGAAACTCAAACAAGGAAATTGCTTGCTTTCTACAGTATGCAAGTATGGTATCACACTCTCTGCTAACAACTTGTATATATTCATTTATCATTCAAATTTGAATGCCCTTATCCTTCTAATGAATGAGAAGTCTTTCTATTGGAGCCTGATCTTTAAGGTAGGAATTCACATCTAATTCCAGTTCCCAAATTATCTCTAATATATAGCCAAATATAAAATTTTTATTTCATTTGCAATCCCAACATAAATGTCACAGCTTCAAAATCAAAACTGAATCTAGCCCATCATTGTCACATATAACACACATCTTTACCACATGGCTTGGACCCTCCTGTTTCTGGAATTTGCTATCCCTGAGAACTGGCCTCAGACATGAACCCTGACCTCACTTTTTCAGTTAGTTAAAAGCTGGTAATGTATACTTCCCTTACGTCTTTGTGTCCCAACAAAGACTAAAGTGAAATGTGGAAAATATTTCACCAAAATATTCAAGTGTTAAGGAGGGAAGTTCTACAGTCCCCAAGTGTCTTCAAGAGTCCCTTTCATCTGTCTGCATACCTGTCTACACACCTGTCTGCACACTGTCCCAGCTCAGCTTACAGTAAATGTGACTCCCCTCCCTCTGTGCCCTGTGGTTCCCCCAGGAATCAGCTGCCCTCAGGATTCGAGCCTTTCTAGCTTTAAGCCCCGAGTTCCAGGCCCCAGTTCCTTTTCCTCCTTCAATGTTTTTGAGTCTGGGTTCAACCTTCTCAACCTTAACACTGGAACTATTCTTTCTTGACCCTACCTCAGAAGAAAGGCAATAGCTGAACCTCATCATTTGGATGGTTCCTCTTGGGAACCAAGTCTTAGGGAACTGTGCGTCTCCTAACTAAGGTTCTTCTTGACCCATTCCCCAGGTCTCTGTACTGGAATTTTGGACAATGGCTCCAAGTATAGCTATGCACATAAAGCTATCACAATTGGCAATAGCTCGTGGAGAAGTGCCCTTAAAACTGGACAGGTCTAGAAATCCTAGAACATTCTTTCTCTCAGCCAGACAACCATGTCTCTCAGACAAGTGTTTGGCTCAGTTATTCCCAAAAATTTATGTTAAAAGTTGAACAGTTAACTTCTCGGTTTAAAACATCTGTGTTTGCGTTAGTGCCGACTTCACATTTCCCTCTAGAACACTGAGTGGATGTTTGATTTACATTTCTGTAAATAAATGGTAAACTCAAGTGGTTTTCCCAGACCAAAAGCAACTATTTGCCTCTGAGGCAAATTTGTGTCTCTACCCTTGGAGACTAGGAACTGTGTATAGCTTTAAATGTTACCCTCTTTTCCCAGCTACTAAAGATCAAGTTTCTAACAATATCTTGGGGTCAGTGGCAGCCAGGGAAACTGATGGCATGTCTGTGGAATTAGGAGAATTATGCTATTTTAGGGACTTTCTAACTGGAGTTACACACACCCATGGCAATGTGGGTCCAGGCAAGCAGAACCACCTGGGAAGATGCTAGGCATACAAATCCCTAGCCACTAAATGAGGAACAGAACACTAGAGTTGGGCCCAAGCAGTGTGTACTTCAGAGACCCTGCAAAAGACCCTGATAACTGTTGAACATGGGGTTCAGTGGGCAGAATGACCACGAATGCCCTTGGAGTCACCCCAGACCTCACAAACTCTGTAACAAAAGCTGCCTCTTATTTCAATGTGTGAGCAAATAGAGATCATGAGAAAAGGCAATGTGGACTAAACTAAACCCAAAGCCGTTGGAAGCAAGGCTGAGAACGCAGGTGGGGAGGAGAGATGATTAATGTCTCTGTCCTGAGAGATGAGAGTGAGAGACTGCCTATTTGTGTTTGAGTTGGCTGCCCCCATTGCCCAAAGCACAACTGTAGCAGGCCAGTTCCCTAGATTCCTGTTCTCTTCTTCCATTTTATTATATTACATGGCTCTATGGAGCTTTCAGAACTGCAGAGGGGTCCTGAGTCGGACAAATGGGGTGTCAGGGCATGCCTCATCCCATCTCACTGAGACACATCAGTGGTAATCATCCCTCCTTGCTTACTCAGGACAGTGAAGAAGTTGCAAGCCTGGACTGATTCTCCTCATTCCTTGCTCTTGCTGGGAGAGGGCCATACAACCACTTCTGCTAAGGCTAGCAGGGCTGGCCCAGGAGAGACCACTATACAGACCACAATGGTGACATCCGATGAGCTGGCTGCAGTGCCAGGGGTGGGAACACAGACAGGCCTAAGGAATTATGGAGGTACACCGGACTCTGGAAATATGAAAGAGATGACTGTAAAGTGTTTCAAAATTAAACTCGATTCACAGTAAATGCCTGTAAAAGACACCTAATGCAGGTTTAATAGTACACAGGTTTACAAAGTTTATAGCACCATGTGACCTCTGACCTTACTAGCCACTAATGACAAGCAGAGATAGACACTGTCAACTTCCACACACAGCCCACAGCACAATTCCACCAAAGCGGTGGAGCAGGTCCCATGGGCAACCCTTAGAGAGGAATGGATTTTAACCTGGGCAGACCCAAGGTGAGTAGCTCTTAGAATCACATGGTCTTAAGTAGACCCCTGTGCTGGGTCAGCACCCAGAGGCTTACCTCTCATGTCAGCCCACCCCCATAATTTCTGTCCTGTCAGACACGGAGCAGTGAGCAGTTTCTTATACATCTAGAGCCTTCTTCTTGACTTAGACAGCTATCTCTGGGCTCAAGGGGTAGTGTGGAAGGGCCAGCCAAGGGTGAAAGCCCCCTCCTGGTGATTACCATATCATGCTGTGCTTCTTCTCTGCTAGAGAAAGAACATTATTCTTCCATGCTATATTTAACACAAAGCTCATCTCTTCAGAATGGCTTTACCATGTGGAAGAGGTACCTTGCAACAAAACTTCTTCTCAAAGCAGTGTTATCTGAAGATGTCTAAAAAAAATAAGATCTCCTTACATCGGCGGACAGGAAAACAAAGTGAACTATTGCAAAGCAAATAAACTGTAGGCTTGAACTCAAACCTGGCTCATCAATTATTTTTGTAAATAAGTTTTATTGAGAAATATAGATAGCCATTTACATACAAATGCCATTTGTGGCTGCCTCACAAAGTCTAAAATGTTTATAGTAAAGTTTCTGATTTCTCCTCATTTCAAAGTCAGCCACTGAGCACAAAGTTCCTTGAACCTTGACTGAACAAACTCCTATCTCTGCCCTGGATTGTTGGAGTTATAGTCTAGGGCTGAAGAATTTTATAACTTTAAACAAATGAAATCTACAAAGTAAAACAATAAGTAAGCACTATCAGTCAACTCCTGGGAGAGAAAAAAAAAGATTATTCTTTCACATGAAGAGATTTTAAAGAAAGGACCACTTTCAATATTAGAGATGAAATTAATGGAACAAACAAGACACCAGGGAAGTTTATTATACCTGGGGCTCAAAAGTCAAGACACAAAACAATGTGCTGAGCAGAGGAAGAAGCTTCTAGTGCTGCAGGAATAAGGAACACCCCTGTACCTATCAAGGAGCTCTACATATTCCTGTCTGTCCATATCAAGAGCAGCTTTATTCTGAGGCCAGTTTACCAGTTATAGTACATAAAGCATCCTCTTCAGTGCCAGAAAGGATGTAAAAACTAGAAAAGGCAGCAGTAGGGTGGGCACACCTTCTGGGCCTGGCACAGCCATTGCACTCCATGGCTACTTTACCACATCATGTCCTGGGTGGGGTAAACCTCACTACTGTGTCTCAATTATATACACACAATTATCAGCTTCTGGAGAACAAGGAAACGTTTACTTCATGATGGACACTAGTTAGGTGCCCATGTTTCTTGATGCATCTCTTCACCATAAGCAAGCCTGATGAAACTGATTGGTTTATCCATGGGAAAAAAGGTAGTGGAGTAGAAGGAAACTAGTTGGGAAGAAAAGGGATCTATAGAAATGTAAGGGGACAAAAGTAGGTAGTAGGGTGAGTATAATAAAGATGAACTATATACGTATATGAAAATATAATGAAATCTATTGTGTATGATTAATATATAATAATAAATAAAATGGAAATGAATATAAGGTAATAATCTATCTTAAAGGAACTATGTAATGTTTCTCTCTGCCCTAGCTTTTATTCACCTGAAGTTATTGTCATCTCGGTGGCTTACCACCTCTACCTGCTAACTTAGGCCTAGTCCTGGAAGCTTCTAGTGTCCATACAATCTAATCTAGATGTTTTCAACCTCTAAGACTTACTACTACTGCATAAGCTTACCCTCTCCAGCTCTTTATGAACTCATTCTGCCTGATTCAACTCAGCTATTCTGGCTCAAACGTCTCTCCAAGCTGACTGATTCAAACTGGCTTCTTTCACCTTCTAACTGATTTGCTCTGCTTGGCCTCAAATTAACTCTAGTAATCTGTTTGAATCTTCTGGCTCCTTCTCCTTCTCTGACTTCAATTGCCTCTGATGACCTTCCTTGAACTCACGTCTGAACTCCTTCTACAAACTAGCTTTACTTTCATTGTTTGGGATTAAAGGTATGTGCTAAGGGCACATCTGTATTCCAGCCAAGGTATCCATGTTGCTGGATTAAAATTTCTCTACAGGTGAATGTCCCCACTCCTAGAAACTACCAAGTGTGGAGTGATAATGGCTAAAGGGAGGAAATCAGTGGGCTGCTGTATCTAACCTTGCCTATTTATGTGGATACTTCCATTCCCAATCCCATAAACATGCTACTCCTTTTCCATGACACCTCAAGAAACTGCACACTGGCTGTTACCTGCTCTAACTTACTCCATATTGTATAAAATACAGATTTCAGGATGTATCTTGCTCTGAGAAACTCTATTTTACAAACAACATTTGACTCTATTTTTAGCATAAATACAGAAGCAGGATGACGTTAACGACTTATTCCAAAAAGTACAAGGGCATCATGCTACAAACAAATCAAAGTAAGTTGTAAAGAATGAGTGAAGTCCTCAGATCCATTGTAATGCCGAAGCTTTCCTCCCAGAGTGAGGCTCAGAGGCTCTAGTCCAAGTGCAAATGTTGGCAAGGTTTATAATTACAAGTGTTTACAAATGTTTGATCAGTGTACAAAAACAAGCAACTGTAGTGTCCTCTTCCTGGATATTTATAGCCTGAGGTTGCTCACCTATCAAGGCCTCCTACTGAGACTAAGTAACTCCTTCCCTACCCTCTGTGCTGTACAGTAAATGCACTGTGGTTGTGGTTGCTATATTCATAGCCATTCCATCAGAAGGTCCATACCCACCCAACCCCATCTTGTCTGTGTTAGTGCAAGTCTATAGCTTCTTTAATGTCAATCCTGTCTTTGTTCACTCTTTGTCCACAACTAGGATTCTGGAACACATCTCATGCAGGTCACAGCAGTAGATTAAGTCATAAGAGCATGTAAGAATACTAAAATCATACTTTTTAAAAGTAGGCCTGATAACTCATGAAACACACCAGACCAAGGAAAGAAGCAACACCCTGACCTGAACTCCATAAAGGGAATGCACCTAACAGTGCAATGGCCATGGCCCCATTAGCCTGTCATTCCATTTAGTATGTTAGCCAAGGGATCTGTAAGCACAGGACTCCAAACCATCTCTAAGACTTCAGCTCAGCTCTGTCCCACCAGGGCAGAACCTACTTGAATTTCCACCTGCCCATTCATCCATTTATCCATCCAGAAGACACAGTTTTGCACCTTTCTGCCATAGTCTTGGCATCCTTTGCCTCACCTCTGTGGCCTCCAAGGTTCTGCACCTTGATTATATGATTCAGCTCAAACTTAATAGGCTCTATTCACCTCTGCAAGTCTAAGCCAATCTCTGTACATTTGGTAGTTATCCAACTTAGTTTACTTATCACTTGAGTGGTTGCATACTTATCAGCTCTCTGTCTCCAGTAATGCCTCCTTAAACTTTGGTACCCATTCTGTAACCAATGTACCAACAGATGATAGATGGATGGATGGATAGATAGATAGATAGATAGATAGATAGATAGATAGATAGATAGATAGATAGATGATAGATAGATGATAAAGAATTATTGTATGATCTGAAAGTTAATACTAGTAGTTAAGATTGAAATAAGAGAATCTGTTTGGCAATAGCCAGGCACCAAGGAAAATTGGAACTACTTGGTAATCTGCAGCCACAAAAGTGATGTAGCTTGAGAGTTTATTATTATTTGATAAACACTGACAGGGTAGAAAAGATTTTTAAAAGTATATCTCTTTCCTCTTTGATTGGGAATTGTAAGGGACAACTGAAACCAGAAGGCAAGAAAACAGCCTTTAGTTGGTACTTATGCAATATGTCTTGCTCCAATTCTGCAAGTCTATGCCTCTGTAGCTAAGATGGTATATAACAGGTTATAGGCCATGGGGGGAAACCAGCTATTACATAGATAAACTGATAGAATATCAAATGCTCTCTAATAATTTATCCTTATATTATCAGTTAATGCACCTCCCAGCCCTCATCTGAGACTCTTCTATGCTCAGTAGATGTACTTAACAGAGACCCACAACTAGTCAAGAGAAGAAGAGAAGACTGCAAAACATTCAGCCCTAAATGGGACATCTATATTATACTCCCTTTCCCCAAGACTCAGGAATCACTGTGGAAGAAGGGGCATAAAGATTGTGTGGATACTTTTATGTCAATTTGACATTATCTAAAGTCATCTGAGAGGAAGGAATCTCAATTAAGAAAATATCTCCATAGGATGGGGTTGTAGCAAGACTATAGGGCATTTTCTTAGTTAGTGATTGAATGGGGAATGGCCTGCACTTTGTGGGTGGTACGATCCCTGGCCTGGTGGTCTTGGTTTCTATAAGAAAGTAGGCTGAGTAAGCCATAGGTAACAAGCCAGTAAACAGTACTCCTCCGTGGCCTCTGCATTAGCTCCTGCTTCCAGTTTCCTGCCCTGTTTGAATTCCTGTCCTGGCTGTCGTCAGTGATAGATTATGAATGTTGAAGCATACTCCAAATAAACCATTTTCTCTCCAACTTGTGTTTTTGGTTATGATGTTTTATCATAGCAATAGTGAGCCTACCTAAGACAAAGACTATAACAAGAGGTGGTGGGTGACTACAAGGAAGCAGTGTCCTCAGGACACCACAGAGCAGGTGCACTAGTTATGACAGCATGCACATGCTCCACACAAACTCTAGCCTGACCAGATTCCAGCATGAAGAGGTGTTTGGCATGAAGTCCCATCCATAGCTGAGGTGCTATTGGTAATTGTTAGATGCTTAGAAAGGGAGATACAGTTTTCTCTAAGAGTGTAGTCCCTCATAAGTAAGCCATACTCCAGTGCAAGGCTACATGTACAAGAATATGTGGGCAGCACAAATTTAACTTGATGGTTAAAAAAAAAGAGTACACAAGTTTTGGGATGGGACCATAATGGTCCAGGGTTGAGAAAGCATCAAGGGAACTTCCAACTCAGATGCCTTAAGCATAAGAACAGCAGGAGTTGGCTACCACCTCCCTCCCTACCCTGTGTCATAAAGCCAGCTCCTCCACCATTAACCCTAGTAAGAATTTATTACCCTGAGAGTTACCAGGCTCCTCTCCTTATTTGACCTTATAATGTTCCCCCATCACAACCCTACAGCCCCTCAGTATGCAGATGAAGCATCTTCTAACACCCCTGCCCTGTCCAATGGTGCATGGCCACACAAACCTTGTCCCAGAGACCCTGGCCACCTCCCCAGGGGCATAAATACCTCTTTCCCCAATAAATTGAACTAGTTCTCCAAAGCTGTTATTTGGAGGTGTTATTTGCCCATGTACTCATCTCCAATGGAGACCCTGCATTGCACTCACTTCTGCCTACCTACGTTTCCCTACCTCCAGTCCAGTTAGTTGCAAAAGACCAGACTACCCTAGAGGCAGCAGTTTTGTAGGTCGGTAAAAGGATCTGGGGATCTGGGAGGAGTTGGGGGAGACAGTGCATATGACCAAAACATACTATGAAATTCTCAAAAAAATTAACAAAAAAGAAAAATATTAGTGTAGACTAGTCATGGGAAGAATGGAATGGATAGAATGTGGGTCTTGAGGAATGTCAATTAGAAAATCAAGTACATAAAATGCTATAACAATGTACTATCCTGTCTTTGTGCTCGTGTGACCTTTGTGCTCGTGTCTTTGTGACAGTGTGGTATATGACCTTTAGATATTAACACTTGCCTTCAAATGCCACATGAGGCCCTGTGACAGCAAAGTACATTGTGATGTGCAATGAGGATGCCTTATGAAAAGATAACTTAGGAAAAGAGCACAGAAGCCGCCTGGTCTCATCCCCAGTCTCAACGAGGTTCTATGAGGACTTCCCCCACATCTTTTGTAAGCCACACCTTTCTTTGTGATTTAACTTCCTTCTACCTAATCAAGATACAGATAGTTACAGCAGCAAGAAAATTCCACACCTTGGGCTCCAAGGATTTAACATCTGAAATGCATGTGAGGGCCCTTTAAGGGGTGCTGGTGATTTTCACACTTGTCCCAACACCTACAAGGAGTGAGGTCCCATTGATGAAATCCACATTGGTCTTTGATTTATGTGTTCTATATAGATCTTGTAAGTCCATTGGGACTTTGCCTTCATATAGATTCCCCACTTCATCATGGGCTCTCTATTGCCGCTAACCTGATCTGACCTTTCATCTACTTCAGGAATACCCTGAGACTTTAATATACTTATACAGAAATGTGCCCACCTAATAACTTATGCATGGCTTCCAGATGTTGAAACAGTGAACAGAGGTACTCTGACTATAGATTGATGATGAAGCTCAGCGGGGACCATTTCAAGGACAGGGTCTTTGTTATTCAACATGATTACCAATAAAATTAAATGATCAATAAATTAGTCAACTAAATGGTGGTTAGACATTCTATAATGTAATTGAATTTTAATAGCTCTTTGTTTTTCCACATCTTCCCAATATCTGAGCTAGCAAATATAATGTCCAAGCATTTAGACCAGAATAGATTCCCTGCCTGCCTCAGAATTATTTAAAACAAAATGTCTGTCATAGAGAGATACACAATGACAAAGCCTAGACAGGGGCTGGAAAAAATGAGTATTTCTTAGGGCCTCAGAAATTAAAGTCCTGGTCAGCACAAAGAAGTCATCTTCTTAATACCCACACAACACCCATGTTCATAGTTTTTTACAAAAAAATTCTTAAATTTGACAAACTATAATACTTTTATGAGTCTCCATAGTGACATTTCTATATATGCAATGTACATTTCTATATATGCCAGAGCAAATTCCCTGGGGAAATTATTATTATATTAATCAACAGTGAGTCATTTATAATTATAGTTTGGGATCTTTTATTTTTAAAAAGATCTACTTTCATTTGTATAATGGCATAAGCTTATTTTTGCTTAAATTTCACATCATAATTCAGAATAGGAAATTAGACTGGAAAGTTGTTTTTTAAACAAAGAATTGTGTTTCCAAAAAGAGAAAATGAAAGAACAAATGGGCAGAACAATGCCAATAATTACATGTGGCAGGATTTTATAACCAAGCAGCTTCTTACAGCTGCTCCTGTGGGTGGGACAAAATATTTGAACACATTTTCAAGCCAGTTGGTGAGTTATTGAGTATTAGTAATCTTTATTACAGGTTGAATTTTAGAATTTGTGATTCATCTATTTGTAGTGGAAATCAAAAGGGTACTCATATTCGACTTGTGACCTGAGTCACCTGAAGGGCACTTCCAGAGTACTGTAGACCTCCAAGGGAGATAGCTAGTGGGGAAAAAAACCTGCAAGAAGCAAAGAAAAGAATGTGCATCATCCCTGAAAACAGAGTTTAATATCAACTGATCACCAATAAAATAAAATAAGACAAACTATCAGTTTATACATGGACAAAACTAACTGAGGAGCCCCTTACTAGACTAAGCCTAAAAGCATTTTAATTAAATAACAAGCTCACTTGAGATATTAAATCAGCATGGAGCCCAGTGAGCATGAGTGTCACCATTTTCCTCTCTCCTTTAATGAGCATCATCATTTTCTTTTCTCCTTTAATGACACTACCAGGAAACTAGATGGAAATATGAAGGAGGTTTTTTTAAAGGCTAAATTGACAGTTCATATCTTTGTTTAATCACAGATATTGTTATTGTCACAATAAGCAGTGAATAATACTCAGTAACTGAGAGGATGATTCTACCACCAACCCCAGAATTCAAGAAAAAGTTTGTACAAATTTATAATAATACTTTAATGTTATATTTAAACTATAGAAATAGGTAAGTCAACTTCACCAGCTAAATTATCAAGAGAGAATGAATGGTATACTCTCTGGAACCCAGCTACCTACATTATAGGAGATTACCTTCATCGTAAGCACAATAGGTCAGTTTTCATCATATCATGACTTTTGTTCAACTCCAAAAGAAATGCTATCTTTGTGAGTCTATAGACTCTGTAAAACCAGAAGCTTAACTATCATCATCTTGCATACTGAGATCTACACAAAATAGCTACACAATCAATATTTATTGGAGACACAACAGAATGACAAGGAAATGGATAACAGAGAAAGTACCCAAGAGTCCTCTGTCTCTGTCTCTGTCTCTGTCTCTCTGTCTCTCTGTCTCTCTCTCTCTCTCTCTCTCTCTCTCTCTCTCTCTCTCTCTCTCTGTCTCTCCCTCTCCCTCTCCCTCTCCTTCTCTCTTGTTACCATAGAACTTTTGTAAAAGTTACTGAAATTACTACCCACCATTGGGGAATGGCTTTCAAAGAAAAGAAGATAGAGCACGGTATAAAGAATTAAAGGGAAAATGAAACAAGAAAGGTTGCATTGGGTGGTGAGGAAGGTAGTGTAGAGGAGTATGAAGAGGAATAAATAACACAAAAGACATTTTAACGGCACACATTGAAACCTAATATTGTAGGATACCTGCTTTTGGTTTTGGTTATCCTTCAGAACTTGACGATAACATGCTACTGCTTGAGGACATCATATGTTTGAATCACAAAATATAATAATTTCAAGCTGGCACAGACATGAAAGCTTCATCCCTACTGTCTAATATTTGTGGTGCTAGAAGATGCTAGGCATGCTACCAAAGGAGAAAAGTAACTATTAAATATATACAACTGTGCACCTACAACAGTGACTTTCCTAGAAAGGAATTCCCACTTATGTGACAGTGGCACAAACCTCATGGTAGTAACCAACCACTTTCTACTTGGATTGAAGAACCATGTTACAATATATATATATATATATCACTGTCTCTTCCAAGGCAAGGTTCAGAGTTTATCAAAAAAGTGGGTGTTTGTGTAAGAGTCATGACTAAATCTTCTGAGCACAGGAGGACAACTTCACATATTAATTCACAGTGGTTGTGTTAGCATGCACAAAGCCTGTAAAAGCTCAAGCCAGACCAATTTACTATGTAGAGAAGGAAGTAGGACACACAATCCTAGCCTTGGAGTGATTAGCAGTTGTTAGATATTGAGAAACGAAGGGTCTGTTTCCTCTAAAAGTATATGCCCTGGTAAGTCAAAAAGGTTCCAGTAGAATATCACACATCCATGAATGTTTTTAGTAGCACCAATTAGTCTTCAATGATCTAGAAGAAAGAGCATACAACTTCCTGAACAGAACACCAACAGCCCAGGTCTTAAGGTCAACAATTAATAAATGGGACCTCATGATGCTGAAAAGCTTCTGTAAGGCAGGAGACACTGTCAACAGAACAAAGCAACTGCCTACAGACTGGAAAAAGATCTTCATCAACCCTACATCTGACAAAGATCTAATATCCAAAATACATAAAGAACCCAAGAAATTAAACACTACAAAAATAAAACCAAATAACCCAATTGAGAAATGGGGTTCATAATTAAACAGAGAATTCTAATAAAGGAATATCGAATGGCTGAGAAACACTTAAAGAAATGTTCATCATCCTTAGTCATCAGGCAAATGCAAATCAAAACGACTCTGAGATTCCATCTTACACCCATCAGAATGGCTAAGATCAAAAATTCAAGTGACACCACATGCTGGCGAGGATGTGGAGAAAGAGGAACACTCCTTCATTGCTAGTGGGAATACAAACTAGTACAGCCACTTTGGAAATCTATCTGGCACTATTTAAGAAAACTGGGAATAGGGCTACCTCAAGACCCAGCTATTCCACTCCTTAGAATATACCCAGAAGATACTCTGGCACACAACAAGGACATATGCTCACCCATGTTCATAGCGGCCTTATTCATAATAGCCAGAACATGGAAACAGCCTAAGTGTCCCTCAATAGAAGAATGGATAAAGAAGCTGTGGTACATTTACACTATGGAATACTACTCAGCTATTAAAAATAAGGAATTTCTGAAATTTGTGGACAAGTGGATTGAACTAGAATTGATCATAATGAGTGAGTTAACCCAGAAGTAGAAAGACTCAAATGGTATATACTCACTTATATCGAGACACTAGCCAAAGGGGCATGTCCCATGAAAGTCTTCACTTACCAGGAAAGCGGGATAGAGGTGAGGACATCCTATTGGGACTCTAGGTGAGAGAAGTATAGGAGATTGGGGAAATAGAAGGATTCAGAAGGTCCTAGAAACCTACAAAAAGAACACTATGATGGGCGGATCTGGGCCCAGGGGTTCTGCTCAAACTATGGCACCAAACAAGGACAATATGTGCAGTGAGCATCAAATCCTTACCCAGATCCAGCCAAGGACAAGATATTCTCCAAAGTTAAGTGGAAAGTGAGGACTGACTTTCACATGAACTCTGGTGCCCCATATTTGACCACATCCTCTTGATGGGGAGGCCCAGTAGCACTCAGAGGAAAGATAGCAGGCTTCCAAAAAGAGACTTGATACCCTAGGATTATATACAGGGGGAGGAGGTCCCCCTCAGTCACAGTCAAAGGGGAGGGGAGCACGGGGAAAGTGGGAGGGAGGGAGGAATGGGAGAATACAAGGGATGGGATAGCAATTGAGATGTAATATGAATATATCAATTTAAAAGATAATAAAAATAAAACAAAATAAAAAAGAAGAAAGGGCATAAATGGGTATGTGAGGGAGGGGGCTGGTAACAATATTTTTACAGTGCCTGTGAATTTGAGAGGTATAGGAGTCAGGGTGGAGTACTGGAGGAACTGGAGAGAGGAAAAGAGGTGTGGAAATTATGTAAATACAGCTATTCACATATTAAACTCTCAAAACAATATAAATTTTATAAAGATATGCTGCTAATATGAAATGTTCAGTAAACACTTATTGTGTAAAGTAATGCATACCTGTGTGTCAGAGCTGCTCATAGAAACCCACATCCTAGATTTATGAAACTGTACAAAGTCATGCCACATTGTATGTACCACTTGCCTTCTCCATTACAGTGTGTCACAGCTCATTCCCTCACGTTTTTAACCTGTACTTGTCATCTGCCTAATGTGAAGATGGCATCCTTTCAAATATTTACATTGGTTGCATGTATTTCTCTAGCAAAATATAAATGTCAACATCAATATTTTATGATTTCCTCTTGGGTTATCTGCTTCCCCTCATTTCTTTATAGTAATATTTTATATATGCATGTACATTCGTAGCTGATACAATTTAAAACACACATTTCACAGTCATAAGATTATTTGATGAGTAGAAACTTTCACCTTTGCATATAGTTAAATTCATGAGCATTTTCTCTTGTAGATTTGATTTTGTGATTGCTTAAAGAGAAACATTTAGTGGAAATTTTGGTGTCTTTAAAAACTCAGTTTTGTTATGTAAACATGCTTTTGTTTTAATCCCAGTTGTAGAAATTGGACGATTCAGATTGTCCACAGTAGCAAATGATTTGCCTCATGTGGGCTCTAAGAGGACCTATCTGTTACCTGCAGATAGTTTAATTCTGAGGACTCTGGAGAAGGAGTAAATGCCAAAGCCCAGCGAGAGTAGGGGGCTCTGAGAAAGAAGAATGCTGCTGACCCCCCTCATCACCATCACTACTACCGCCGCCGCCACCACCACCACTACCACCACCCACCCTCACCACCACCTACCACCCACCACCACCCATTACCACCCACCACCACTACCACCCACCATCACCACCACCACCACCACAGCCACCCACCACCACCACCACCAGAACCACCACAAACACCTCCAACACCACTAATACCACCCAACACCACCACCACCACCCACCACCCACCACCACCTCCACCCACCACAACCCACTACCACCACCACCACCACCCACCCTCACCACCACCTACCACCCACCATCA
>OU015746.1:50576380-50591248 GCA_907169655.1 Acomys percivali | reverse complement strand
CCACCCACCACTATCACCCACTAGAACCACCACCACCAGAACCACCACCACCACCTCCAACACCACCACTACCACCCAACACCACCACCACCACCACCACCCAACACCGCCACCACCACCACCACCACCACCACAACCACCACCACTCATCACCCACCACTCCCCATATCTCCTGGTTGCTGTTGATCCACTTTGATGTGGAAAAGTTAGATATTTTTGGAAAGGAGGGTTTGACTTGCCCAAAGAACTATAGCCCTAACCAGTAGAAAGCAGCTAAGGAAAAGTCCCCTCTCTCCACTATCCTTCTTTCTATCTTAACTGGTATTGGAGTGTTGGAAGGGCTTGGGATGGAGAAGAAAGGAGATATAAGAACATAATAAAATAGCTTTAGAAAGCACACCATCAGGAGCCTACATGAAAGTCTAGAATAGAGTCACCTAAGTAATGATCTAAGTATTTTAAGGCATTCCTTTTAGCTTTGAATCCTTGAATTCACCTAGAGCTAAATTTGGTCTTGAATAAAAATTGTGTTTATTATAAAATTTACGCAAGTAATTTAATAATAATTTTGAATGTAATTCAGAATAAGAATGAAGACTTTTGTAGACAAATTAGATGTCAGTCAATCTTGTAAAGAATCTAAAAGTCTCCTCAGAACAATTGAGGACCAAGTACCATTCTACAGGAATGAACCATCTAGCAACTCTGCCAAGTTACTGAACTCTCTGTATTCAGAGAAGAGTCTTGGAATCTGAATGCTGATACCGACCTGGGAGGGACACTCAAAAGGCAGAAGGAGGTAACATATGTGAACTGCCTAGCTCTAGCCATGACAAGCATGGAGTACACAGTACATATCCCACACAATTCAGAACAGGAAGGGCCAAGTGCCTCAGCGGCTGTCTATCCAGGAGAACAGCCTTCTCAACCTGTCTCCTTTATGGAGACATAAAGCTGTGTGCAAAGGCAGCTGGGTCACCAAGGCCACAAAGTAAAGGAACTATTCTTCTTTATTAATGGAAATTGTTGGAGTAATATGAAGAGAAATCATGCCAGCATCACAGTTGCATGTTCTCCTTTGGTGTTAGCATTAGGAGTGGGTGGCCATAGATTCTGTGGTTCATGGAATTCCTGGGGTTCAGTCCCATAGAGAAGCCTTGCTTGTCTCTTACCTCCACATGCCCTTATGGGCTTCACCTTCCACTTCTTATTGACAGTTTCCAGACCCCCACCCCAAACAATGCTGTTACTTTATCATCATATAACTTGGGTAACTGTACTTGGAAGAATTGTTCTCACCTGGAGTTCAATATCTGAAGGCTTACCTAACTTCTCGAAACACAATCAGCCTCTCCTCTCACACCATGCAGCAACCCCTGAGAATAAAGTCTGAAAAGGATTAGAGGATGATGAGGGCTACCTGACCTTCAACATTTAAAGAGTTATACAAAGTTCTGACTGTTTCTGCATTGTATACATTCACACATATGTGAGCATGAACAAATATGTATACATACAAGAGAAATTGTGGCTCGTGTTTTGTCTATGCACAAGGCCAATCCTTGATATTTTCATGACCAAAAGTGCCTCTGAATTTCTCCATTATTTGTATCACTTATATCACTATAGAAAGTGACTGTGTTTGAAAGAGTTAAAGAGTTTTTAAAAAAGAGATAGTTAGGTCAGGAAGTGTAGTTCACTGATACAGCACTACCAATCGAGTATAGCCAAGATTACATTACTTCACCATATCACCCACACAGGTGCGCACGCATGCACGTGCACACACACACACACACACACACACACACACACACACACACACACACAGCAGTTGGTTCCCTCAGTCGCCTCCTACATCTATCTACAAGTCCCCTGCCTAGGCAGTTCTGTCATTGACTTCTCTGGAAACATGTTTCCAGTAACCACTGGGCTAGATGGGGAAGTCATCTGGGAACTACTTGCTTCATTGACAGGAGAGGAAGGTGGGGAAATCTCCCAAATGGAACGTTGGCTCACGGCCTGTGTGGTTACATTGGGACTGTCATCAGGACAGTTTCAATTGGCTGGTAAGGAAGAGGAATGTTTCTCAGTTTTCATACTTGTGCAATGAAATTTCAAAAGTAAGTGGGGAAAGCTTCTGTGCTTCTTTAGCACAGAACCCCAAGCTCATGTGAAAAGGCTATGGGTGTGCAACTAAGATGAAAATATGAGAAATGTCATGGATACTGACAAGAGTGACACAGGGCTTGTTCTCTACAGTTTGCCTCCAGCAGTCTGCATCCAACACTGAGTGACCAGAAGGAAGCAGGAGTGGCCCCCAAACTGTAGGCCAGTGTGACGGTGGGTGAGGATATAGTGTGGATGAAGTGAGAGGGAAGGTTGCGCTGGCTTGCCATTGCCAGTCAATGAAAAGAAGAGGCCCCTGGAGTGGGGAATGATGGGACAGAGACTTGCGTCCAAATAATGTGCACACATATGCAGACAAGAATTTGAGCTGTTCAGAAGTGAGAGGGGACAGAAGTCTTGCTGAATTCTGTTCACTCAATGTGGAATGAAAAAGAGGAAGTGCTGGTCACACAGGAACTTCCCTGCTAAAACTCTTCATCTTGGTGTTCTATGTGGTCTGAGATATACAACAAAGTAAAGGCAATTCTGGACCCCTCTGTGATTTAGGATTATGGGTCAGGCACAGACACTGTGAGCTAATGAGCAAGTGAAGCCATGTGGAAAAGAGCTAAACTCAAGGAGAACCCAGCTCCCTTTGTCCTCACCCTGACCCTCCATTCTCCCAGCTCCCTACATCCCCACACAAACCCTCACATCTCACTCTCCTTCATGTTTCTATTTCCAGAATATCAGGAAGTGTCCCATTTAAATAAATTCAGAATTATGTCACATCTCATTTTTTCCCTAGAAAATTCAAGTAAAATGCAAATTAAAAGAGAAAGATGGGAGAAATGCTGTAAATTCTGTTGTCTGGAGAGACTGCCCAGTTTGGTCCTAGACCAGATGCTTCAGTGATTCTTAACAGCTTGTTAGGAAGGCAGTTTAGACATCGGGCATCTCCACCATTGAATAAGAATCTGTATTTCATCAATTAGCAGACAATATTTTCAGATACTTAAAAGGTACACACAAATATTTAACACATAACATAAATTACCAAGCCAGAGTAATTATTATTACCCCGATTCAATCAGCTAGGGTATCTTTCTTATCACTCACCTTCCATGAGTAACCATTAACTGCCAATAGCTATTCATAGAAGAGGGAGAGTGTTGATGGGCTCAGTTTTGTACAGGTCTTGTGCACAGGACGATAGGCTACCAACCATAGATGCTGTGATTTCGTGGTGGCAATGGCCGCATCATGTCCAAAAGACTTTGTTTGCAGCACTCTTCCCCAGCCTCTGGGTCTTTCAGTCTTTCTGCCTCCTCTTCTCTTAGGTTAGCATCACTTCACTCTCAGCACTTCGACCAGCTATGTTTCTCTGCCTTAACCATCACCTGCAGCAAACAGAAGATTTTTCTGATGAAAAGTGAGAAGCAGCACTAGTCTACAGATAGAAACAAAACAAAAACAAAACAAAACAACACTATACAGTAGATTGGCACGGCATCTATTTACCAAAACAATAGTGGTAGGTCTGACCCCTCTCAACTTCCTGCCCAAGGACTGTGACTTCTTGAGCTAAAAATTGATGGACTTTACCCAGGTTTACAGAGCTGTACATGGCTTCCTTCCTTGAGAGTGGGTTTCAAATCTAATCAGAAAGAATTGGGTGACCTCATGACACTCGTACCACTATTGCACCAATGGGCACATCTTGCCAAGCAGATTGGTATTGGCTCTCAGGATTCACAGTTGGGTGTGACTTTGATGACTTCCCAGCTAAGGTGGATTGCATAGTGCATTGTGGCACTATGGACACTAGGCAACAAGCAGGACACTTCCAATTCAGTTCTATCATGAACATGTCTACGTTCTGAAAGTAAAACCTGCGTTTTAGGTGTGTTTAGGATTGGCCTTTCACCATTTAGTTATGATGGGCAACCAAGAGTGAAACAACTTATAATTTCTATACACCAAAATTATTCAGGCTCTTCTAACTACCTTGAAACATTTGGTAAATCTAAGTAGACTATAATCCACTTACTGTGCTATAAAACACTAGAATCAATTCTTCCTGCTTGACTGCATTGTCTCACCTTTCTCTAAATACCTTGTCCCTACACTTCTAATGCCCTAACAGCCACTATTCAAGTTTCTATATCTATGAAATCAACTGTTTTTTTACCACCCACAAATAAGAACATGTAATAACTGTAGTCCTGGGCCAGCATTATTTTACTAACATAATGTTAAAGTTTAAACACAAACTGTCCTCCACAGGTGTGTGTGGTTCTCTTTGGCCCTTGGATACTGTTTCAGGAGCTTGTGAAACCTTTAAGAAGAAGGGTCTAACTGGAGTGTGTGACATCTTAGGAGGTGACTTTGAGGTTTAAAGTCCGCCCCATCCCCCGCCCCCTTTTTTTGTCTTTTCTCTGCTCATGATCAACCAAAACGTTAGCAAGTAGCCTCATGGCTCCTACAACCATGTTTTACTGGTCATGATAGCTGGTCCTATAAAACAAGAGGCAAAATAAACCATTCTTCCTTTAAGTTGTTTCTTGCCAGGCACTTTGTCACAGCAATGAAAAAAGAGTAACTAATACACAGAGCATCTCCCAGGTTGTGGCTTCCCCCCAGTAAGTCTTTACCATAGTCGCTAATAGCTATCAAATACTAAGCTGCAGCTGCTTTTATTTTCATATCTTATTATCTGTGGTCCTAACGGTTGGCTATATATCTATATCACGAATAGCAAGAAAGGCAAACTAAAATATATTTTGTTCCTAATATTTGATTAGCCAATTTTCTATCATTGTGATGAAATAACTAAGATAAGAATATTATAAGGCAGAAAGGTTTAGGGCTTGGAGTAGCACAGTGGAAGAGCACTCATTTAGTATTATAAATGGTCTTGTAGTCTCTCCCCCAGGACCACAAAGTAAAACAACAACAAAAGGAATAGTTTATTGAGGTGATGTGTTCAAAGGGTCCATTCCATAATCACTTGGTTCCATTAGGAGGAACCCATTAGGTTCCGTCTGGCAACTCAGCTATCATATTGGGAACATGTGACCAAAAGGACCTTGTCACTTCATGGTATAGGAAGGGTTAAAGGTCACAGTATCCCCTCTACATGATTTCCACAATTTTATGACTTCCTCCTAAATATCTTGCCTTCTAAATACTTCCACACTCCTCAAGAATGCCATGTGCTACAGAATAAAATTTCAACACATGACCCTTTAGGGACATTTAAGGTCAAATTGTAGCACTACTCAAAGTGTGACTCTCAAATTACAGCATCATCTGTGAGCTTCTTAGAATGCAAATTTTTGGTTTCACCTAAATCTACTATTTCTATATTTTAACAAGTTTTTTCTCCAGGTGATATGAGTGAGCACATTAATGTTTGAGAAGCTCTTGCCAAGAAAATGATGAAATCATATATCCTATTCAGTGATACCAACACTGCACTTTGTCAACTGAACACTTTCTATCCTAGAAGAGTAAGTCAAACAAGATATATTAAGAATATTTATTGTTTTCAATTTATCTCCCCTGCTTCTCTAATCCTTTTCTAGTGACTCGTGAAAAGAGTGAAGAAAGTATTGACTAGTCTGCCCATCCACAGGCTGTGGGCAGATTAGAACTTATCCCAACCAGGTGCATAAGCCAGCCCAATATAGAAATAAAAGATCATTCTTTTTTCTTATAAAACACCATAAAACACAAAAAGCAAAACAACAACAACAAAATAGATCATTCCTATGTCTTCTCTGACTTAGGTAAGAATATATCAATCACAAATCACATTTTTCAAAGAGACGTAGAAATAAACTGAGAATAAACTTTACTACATTTATTTCACTAAACCTTCCTCTGCAAATACAAATATGTGTCTAGCTTTCCAGCTTGTTAATATTATGTTCTTCTACTCTACAGTGGTCTGATATATCAACCTTATATTTCTGACAGTCAAATAAATACATTCTTACTTTTTGATTTAAAAACAATTTAATGGTGTCAAGGAGCCATGTGTTCTAATGCTTTTGATGAGCAGTAGTTATTAGTCAGCCACTTAGATACTTCAAATCACTTTCATAGTACACAACAGGATCCCGAGTCTTATGGCCCAACCACTGGCAGCAGAATGAAGCTATTCTCTACCTCACCTTCATCCATGCTAAACCTAAAACATAGTGTCCAATATGAGTGCATTTGTGGCTACTCACCTATTTTTAGGCTACTTTTGTAGGATTAATAGTAACTCTTGGCATCTTTAACCTAAGAAAATGAACTGCAAGCAAGTTCAGTTTCAGGGAGAGTCAAAACATTGGTTTTCTTCAGGCTTCTGTTTACAAGAACAAGGGGGCATGGTGGGCACACATCTTTGATCCCAGAACTTTGGAGGCAAAGGCAGGAGGATCTGTGAGTTTGAGCCTGGTCCTTAAAGAGAGTTACAGGACAGGCAAGGCAAAATAATAATAATAATAATAATAATAATAATAATAATAATAATAATTATTATTATTATTATTATTATTATTATTATTATTATTATTATTATATAATATATTTATATATAAAATAATAATGATAACATTAATATTAATATTAATACATTAATTTTAAAAATTAAAAAATTTAAAAAAAGAAGGAAAGAAAGAAAGAAAGAAAGAAAGAAAGAAAGAAAGAAAGAAAGAAAGAAAAAAACAATATAAATCATTATAAATACTAAGCAATAACCTCCAAAGCCCAGGAAACTGAAGGATAAAGGAAGGGGCTGCCTCTGAATTTCTGATGGACTGCAGTCAGTGTTCTGCTCAGTATCCGCCAGTATTAGTCATCTCTACAAACACACGTGAACAACAAAAGGGCCCAATTTAAACAAATATGTGAAAGCCATTGGCTAGTTCACAAAAGACATCTCCAAGGAGTTCCTGTAACAAATGGGCAAAACTTTGAAGTGAGAACAAAGAGTCAGTATTGCATAAGCTGGATGAAACTGAATTGGAACTTAATAGGAAAATATTTGCAAACAAAAACTAATGAAATCTAGGGAAACTAGCTGGTTCCAATCAGCTTATACAACCTATCTTTCCAGCAACTTGGAGCACTAAAAATGTAGGATAGATGAAAAAGAAGATATGTCTCTTAAAAACTGTATTCTTGATTGTGGCATCCTCCCATGAAATGAATACTGATTGACCATTGATTATTGCCTTTTATGTGAGGATTACTGAAGAAACATACCAAGTAATTTATGCCACCTACAACATTTCCCAGCTTTGGACTTGTTTATATTAAAATTCATTTTAAATACACAAACTCAGTTGGATATTGAGCTCATGGTGATCGCATACAAGCAATTTGTCTTATCTCATTTTAACTCATTGAAGACGACAGTATTGTTCTGGTTTGATCTAAAAGCACAAAGATACTGATGCTATTTATAATTGGTTTAAAAGAAAAACAAATAGATGTAGGCTTAATTGTAAGGAGAAAGAGGATGTTTTCTTCTGAGTCTCATTTCTAGTTCCTTAAATTACTCAGGCATGTTATAGTAAACTAGGAAATGTCATCTCTCTTCATGGAAATCGGATCATTTCACAAAGTATGATATGGGAATTTGGTAACTCTCCATCAATAGAAGAAACTGGAAATTATCATTTTAAGCAAGCATGCCAGACTTAGAAGACTATGTCTCATGTGTGTCTTACATGCAGATCCCAAACGTTAATTTTTATGTATTTGCAGTATGTGTGAGAGAGGGAGGGAATAAGCTGTGAGAATACAGGTGAGACAAGAGAAGGAAAATAGAAGTATTAAGAGAAAGAGGAGAAAATGGAAATAGAATGTTAGTGGCATGAAAGTAGAGGGAGGACAGTGAGGGAAGAAGGGAGCTAAAAGAAAGGACAGGGAAGGGGGAGGGAGAAAACAGAGTGTGTGTGAAAATGTCATAATAAAAGGCATTAGTTCACATATAAATTTAGAACTTAAAAAATTAGCCAGAATATTTGACTCCAAAAAAGGCTAAATACTTGAAAGCCTAAATTTGATAACTTCTGCCTGAACCATAAACTTTGAATATTTAATTCCGGTTTGCTTCCTTGTTCTATGTTAATATGAACTAGTGTTGGATAACTCGGTTTTAATATAACTCCCACTACACATTCTGCACTACATTTTGCATTCTTTGCTTGGTTGGTTGGTTTGTTGGCTTTTAGAGACAGGGTTTCTCTATGTTAGCCTTCGCTGTCCTGGACTTGCTTTGTAGACCAGGCTGGCCTCAAACTCACAGTGATCCACCTACCTCTGCCTCCCGAGCACTAGGATTAAAGGCATGTGCTACCATGCTCGGCTTACATTTTGGGTTCTTTAAAAATAATTTTCCAGATTACTGAATCTCTCTTCAAAGGTGTCTAACCAACAATAAATTTTTTTTTCATTTAAACAAATCATGATTTTCTGGTACACTATCAATACTGGATATCCTGTTGTTTCCCTGTGTCATGGAGATCCTGCAGCTCTGGTTCTACAAGACCAACACCTTCATGCGCTTCAGCAGTTCATAAATGGAGTAGATGTTGGGATAGGCCAACCCTAAGCCCTGGATTTGAACCTGTGTTGGTCAGCCCGACGTCTCTCCTTCACCTGCACCACCAGGACCAGCTCTCCCACTTCACCCAGGAGATGAGTCAGGACAGGTCTCCAGCTTGTGGCAGCCTGTAAGAGGTGGGACTGGTTCTCCCATGCACTTGCCATCAGAGTCAGGTTTCCCATGCTCATGCCACCAGGACCAGCTCTACCAAGCTGCCCAGACTAGGTGAAGGTGCAAGCATGATCTCCCAAGTACTACAGCCAGTGAGAAGCAAGGCCAGCTCTCCAGCACCACCCCAGAGAGGAGTAGGGCCAGATCTCCCACACAAGACTCCAGGGCCAGCTCTTTCACACTGCCCAGCCAAGGGAAGTGGGCCAGTTCTCCTGCCTGCTACAGGTGGCATTAGGAGGCAGGACAAAATGTTAATTCTTACATGTGCCATTTTTTTGTTGTATCTTCCTAATTTTTTTCCTAATAGCATAACTTATTTCATTAGAGTTCATTCTTTGGGAGGAGTATAGTTCCTGTGAGAACTCTGATGGCTTCTGGTACTGTCGCAGAAAAAGACTGATTCAATTGAGCCTCAGGAATTTTATCAGCTTGCTTATTAATCTCTCCCACAAATTCCCGTGATAGAACTGATAAGTTTGGTACCATGTCCCATGCAGCCAGAGTTCCAGTACCTAGATAGGGGCAGTGAAGAAATGAGGACACACATATTCAATGCAGCTGGAATTGTGTGACTTTCTCTAACTGCCTTGACAGGAACCTTGGCATGTTTACAGCCGAAGGGGAGTAGTTGGCTAGTCTTTCTAGGAGGTCTCTGTAGGAGCAGTCTTCATTCATATATATGTGGGAACAGAAAGCCACAATTGCTAGTCTCTGCACACACTGATCAATTGTTCATAAAAACTCATACTCTGGCTCCCAAGGAAAGATTTGTCATTCCTTTTGAACCTGGCCAATATGGGTAACAGTCTTGTCAATTTCCCATTGATCAATTGGTCTTAGAGTCCCGGACAGGATTTGTTCACATCAAAAAAGACTCAATCAGGACTTCATACACTCAGGATTTCTTCCCCTCCCTTTAGTTTGGGCTCCTACACTCAGCACAAATTTAGCCTTTGTGTATTAATTATAACAAATATTTTTGCTTCTCAAGTCTTGCGGGTAGAATTTCTTCACTTTCTTTCATAGTCATGACAGTTCTCAAGATTCTTAGAACAAAGAAGCTAAATTGCAGCTTTCTGTTCTTGTGGGTGAAGGGAACACAAAGAAAGCTGCCTTCTGCCTTTGACCTGGTTCATTTCCCTCTGTCCTGGGCCTCAGGGCCTCTCGGCTCCTTACACACTAGTGTGGGCTGACCATGCAGTTAGCTTTGCCTCTTTCCTGTCATGTTGAAACTCCACTTCCAATCAGAATACATAACAATGCTTTAAGATGCAATGTATTATAGTCAGTTGTTCTATTTATAGACGTGCCTTTAACATTTACCAGGCAAACATTTTTTTCAGTCATCTTCTGACAGTTTGGGTGTTTTCATGTCTTCACGGTACCTAAAGATACACACATGCTTACCTATTTGGTAATACATTCAAATGTATAACTTGTTTGGGTTGTGCTTGATACTTGATTCTTATGTACAAATAAACTTGACAAAAGCAGAGTAGAAAAGAATGGAAATTATATCATGCATGCTTGTACACACATAACCACATTAACATCCATTTCTGTAGATCTATCATATTAGCATTTATAAATTAATGTTTGAACTTACCAGTTACAAACCTACAATAAATTTTCCCTGTCCTTTCACAGTCACTTACAGATGTGCTGGCTGATGGAACTATGAAAGGCTTGACAAGCATGACCTTAACAGAGACTGAATACAGCTATGCTCAGCTCTCTCGCTTCAGCTCTGATGCTGTTAGCAAGTATCTCTTCACTATGAATCCAGTGCCACACATTTTTCATTCTCTATACCCATTTTTGGTGATTTTGCTGTTTAAAAAGTCCTCTATTCATATGGACTGAAAGTCTATCTGGTGTCCCTAAACACAAAAAGGCTGTGGAACTGTGAGATGTGTCTTCTAAAGAGTGTGTGTGTGTGTGTGTGTGTGTGTGCGCGCTGGGTGGTTTTTGAGCAGAAATACTTAAAATAGAATTCTGGGTTATGCATTAATGAGTTGTTGAAAAATGTTATGACCAGAAGCTCAAAGGCCCTAATTCTGTTTTTCTCCTCAGAATGTTGCTTTGTGTTTATGACTTTGTATAACACAATTACAGGAGATAATGAGATCAGAATTATATTCATGAAAGAAACAAACAAACAAACAAACAAACAAAGAGAAAAAAGAAATATATTCAGATAAAGTAAGAGGAAATTAGAAAAGATTGAGTGATTACAGGATACATACATACACATACACATACACACACATCTGGAAATAAATAAATAAATGATAGAAAGAAAGAGGAGAAGAATCACCAGGGAGTATATTTTGATGATTTCCTGGAGGGGTAAACTTCAGGCCTCACAGATCTTAGACTGGTTTACTTTGCACCAACCTCAATTCCTTTCTATTGATCTGGTCTCCCTTAGGGGACCCAAAGAACAAAATCTTCCAACCTAGCATGAGAAAGCCCATGAATCACCTCCTCGGTAAGCCACATCTAGAGCATTTGCTGACTGTGGTATTCCTTTGATTTTTCAGACTTCTAAAACATTTCTGAAAGATGTATTTGTGTCCTTTCAGCTTGTAAAACATTCCCTCCATTTCAGCTATCACAGAGGGCAAACTAACATGTTTTAAATTAAGTAGCAGCTTATGCTTGGATAACTGAATATTTAGCTAATATTAAAGCATTATTTTTGGTTAGCCTTTCAGGGCTAGCTTGGGAACTTTAGAAGGAGGTAAGGAACCACACCCAGAGGTTACACATAGCAAGACTATAGAGCGCCCAGGGTTATGAACAGTGCTCTATATTTGGCCTAACAGATATTTTGAGTAGTTCTGATATTTGGAAAGCAATGTTTTCTCTTCCCTATAATAATTTTCCCTAGGGGAGTTATAAACATAACACTCTTTTCATTCTGTTTTTCCAACACTATAAAGGGCGACAAAGGGCCCTCCTTAGGAAGGTGAAGAAATTTAGCAAGCACGAGCCCTAGTTTAGTCAATCCCAAGATTCCCTAACCTAATTTCATGGTGTATCCATGGCACTATGGACAGAGTTGTTGTACAAAAGGGACAGCAAACTACAAGTTCTCTCTCACACAAAACATTATGGACTCTTTGAGCTTCTAATAACCGCTACTGATGGGTTGACATTGGGCTCCCATCTTCCCAGGGGGAGAACTACAACACCATCAGCAATGAGTGTCTTCATTCCATGTGACCATTCTAAGGATATCTAATGTTATACACACACACACACACACACACACACACACACACACACATACATACACATATGCCATATATACTCATATATATACTCAAGCAAGTTATTTCTCAGATAGCTTGTGATTTCAGAAATTATGTCTCCTCAACAGCAGTCTTAGAATTTAAGTAATTCCAAAGATCATTCTTGGATTGTAACTTTAACCAAGTGTGGAAACATGCTCATCCAGTGAATGCTAAGCTGTTTCAATCTTTGATGACTTCTGCTCAGTCATGTTTTCCCACACAAGGCTGGTGTCTACGCCAACCAGTCTGTTATATACAAGAGGAAAGAGCCTGCGTTTTTCTTCATTCATGATTACATAAACCAATGGAATGCTTCTGAAACCAATTACAGAGGCCATGCTGGAGAATGATAGGATGACCAGGAAGCATATTATCAATCTGATGTCAAAATCATGCAAAAGTAATGAAGTCAAACAGAGTAAAGGATGCTTCTGTGAGGGTTGAGAATAGTCTGAAGGAGAATAGATTCAGGAATTAAGAGTTGAGGGCCATATATAAGGGAACTGTGATGGTTTGAATAAAAATGGCCTGTAAAGGCTTATAAGGCTTGGCACTATTGGGAGGTGTGGCCTTGCTGGAGTAGGTGTGGCCTGGTTGGAGGAAGTGTGTCACTGGGGAGTGAGTGGGCTTTGAGATTTCAATATCCCAAGCCTGGTCCAGAAGCTTTCTCCCTGCTGCCTGCTGATCCAGATGTAAAACTCTCAGGTACCATTCTTGCACCATGTCTGCCTGGATACTGCCCTGCTTCCTGCTGTGATGACAATGGACTGAACCTCTGAAACAGTAAGCCAGTCTCAAATAAATGTCCTCCTTTATAAAAGTTGCCATGGTCATGGTGTCTGTTCATGGCAATAGAAATCCTAAGACAGAAGTAAGTGCCAGAAGTATTGCTATTATAGGCCTGACCATATTTCTTGGTGGAATGTAGTCTTTGGGATTCTGGATTAGGAAAGCAGTTGAACACTTTAAATGGAGCTTAACGGGTCATGCATTGCTGCAAGATAATTGCTGACTCCCTGCAAAGCACCCGCCAGGTCTGCATCTTACCAGACTTGCCTTCTAGCCAGTTCCAGGCATTTACCCACATCCTCGGTCGTGCTTAGCATGGCGGCTTAACAAAGGCTGTAGCACTTTTGGTATCATGACAGGCTTTTGGAACTCCTGAGTTTCCACTGCCTTCTGATACCAGCAATCTCATTTTAAAAGAACTAACTGTAATACTCAGTAGAAAATTTATTTCCACTTCCTCTTGTGAGACCAGGAACCTCACATAGCAAACAGGCCTCTCTGTGAGCACTTTAAGCTGCTCCTGATAGTGCGATGGGATCTTTGATTTGTTCCTGTCTGGAAGCAAGCAGCACCTTGACCTAGACACAGAACTCAGAGTGACAGATTGTCTTGGAAATACAAAGTTGTTGGAGATGCCATTAGTCATGGGTTACCTGTAAGAGAAAGGGGTAGAATGAGAGTGTATCCAGTCCAAGCGAAAGAAGTATATTGCAGTCAACAAGGCTGAAAAGAGATGGACATCTGCAGGAATCTTTGACATCAGACATGGAGATGCAGAGTTTGGAATTTGTCCTGCTGATTTTAGGTCTTGCACTGATCCAATATTTCCTCAATATATTCTCTTCCCTCCCTTTTGGAATGGTAAATGCTGGGCCACTGTGTGTTGGAAATATGTGATCTGCTTTTTTATTTTGATTTCAGGGTGTTAGCCTTGAGTCTTTGGAATTTTAAACAGTATTAAAACTGTGATAGACTATGAAGACCTTAGAAGTTGGACTGAATTCTTTTTGTGTTATGGTTACCAAACCATGGGGGCCAGGGAGTGGTATATGGTGGTTTGAATAAAAATGGCCCCTATAGGCATATAAGAATTAGTGGAAAGTGTGGCCTTGTTGGAGGAAATGTGTCACTGGAGGGTGGGCCTTGGGGTTTCAGAAGCTCAAGCCAAGCCCAGTGGCTCTCGTTCTTCCTGCTGCCCGGAGGTTCAGATGTAGAACTCTCAGCCACCACTCTAACACCACGGCTGCCAGTGTGCCACTATGCTTCCAACCATGACTATAATGAACTAATCTGAAACCATAAACTAGCCTCAGTTAAATGCTTTTCTTTATAAGAGTTGCTGTGGTTGTGGTGTCTCTTTACAGCAAAAACATGAGTAAGACAGAAACTTTACATAAACATAGATATTCTATTGATATCTGTAGGTTTCTGTTACAAAAAATGGGGAGCACTGCTAGAAGATCAATAACATTGGTATTTTAGAGTAAATGAGGCTTAATGCTGTGATGCTGTTGTCAATCATGTTACATCATTTTGTTAACTAAGCTGTTGAACTCTGTGCCTAAAAAACAACTAAAACAAACAAACAAAAACCAACTCTTCTATCAAGCTCTTCCCACAACATCCCAGCCACAGTGCCTCCAATATATCCTAGGCTGTTCCAGGTTTTTAGTACCTTAGACTCTTCTCACTATGGGTCACTGTAACTATGGCATTCTCTCCTTGGCTTTTTTATGATGTCTCTTTTCCTATGCATTAATTTTGGCTAGATTGCCACCCTGTCACATGCGCCTCCCCATTCAAGTCACTCATTCCTCCAATATCACTGCTTGCCTTATTGGTGCTTCACACACACACACACACACACACACACACACACACACACACACACAC
>OU015746.1:50554748-50576370 GCA_907169655.1 Acomys percivali | reverse complement strand
CACACACACACACACACACACACACACACACACACACACACACACACACAAATTTATATTATACTTTATCCATAAGCATGATAATTACTTCACTCCATAGTAAAATGTAAAATATTAAAACAATAGGTTAATTTATGATGCCAGAATAGTGTGACCTTGAAAAGCAAGAATACGCTGGGTTTCCAAAGCTACACTAAAGATTATGAGGTATTAATGAAGCATCATGCATTTTGTAATGCTTAGGAAGAGGTACTTAGTGAAGTCCTAGAAGTCAAGAGCCAACACATTACAGACACTACTCGGGGTCCTTACCAGGGTCATCCCTCGCCGTCACAATACAGAATTTCCATACTAAGAAATTCTCATCTTATCTGACTTTATGCTGCACACCCTTTGAGCCAGCATCCTCAGCATCCAAACCAACCCCTCACCTCCTGGCACTATACATGACCAAATATGTATCTTGTAGCAGGGTCCATCCCTTCCATCCTGAATGTACTCTCATAGGAGATCAGAGATTGGTTTGGTAGCTAAGAAGGGAAGTATTCTAGTTTCACGTTTCCTATTGTAATAAAATATCCTGATCAAAAGGAAGAAAATGTTTAAAGCACTTTAAAAGAAGAAAGGGTTTATTTGGTTTACATTTCTAGCTTTCAGGCATCATTGAGGGTAAATCAAGGCAGGAATGTAAGTGGCTAGACACATCATATTCAGTCAAGAGCGGAGAGGACTGAATGCACCCTTGCTGCCTCCTCACACCTCCCATACAGCATTACCTGTAGCCAGTGAACTCAGTTCAAGCCAAAGATATGCAGCAAGAACCATCGAAGATGCTGCTGGCTGTGGGCAGGCAGGATCAAGCTGAGCTAGCTTTTTCTATGCCACTGAAGACTACCTGCCTAGGCAATGGTACTTCCCATTGAAGCTAAAATATCCTCAATTAACAATCAAGACAACCCCCCACAGAAATGCCTAAGGCTAATCCAAACTAAAAGTTATCTCATTGATATTTATCTTTCCAGATTCTTCCAAATGGTGTCAAGCTTTCCAGGGCATGAGATGAGCAGATACTAATGAAAGAATATAATATTTTCAGGAATAATCCAGTAGGTTATGTTGCCTTTAAGAGAAGGTCTAGGCCTTTGCAAAGAGAAGTGGTCATTTTTGCAGTGAGGAGAGACTTTAGGGAAATTGCCCAGAAGTGATGGTGCAACAACATTGACACACCTTGACACATTAGGGAGCTCAGACCTTCTAAACTTAAATGACTACCCCAGGTTAATAGACAGCCCTCTGTGGAACTTGACTACACTTTTAATCACATGCTGGGGCTGGCCCTAAACGTTCTTGCCGTCTGGATGCAGAAGCTGAGCGCCTTTTATAGGCTGTCAGAGAGGTTCCTTTGATTTTCTCATTTCATTTCAAATCAGTGACTAGTCACCATCAGCTTTTGTCTTTCTCCAAAGTAATAGTAGCTAAATCCATAGTCATGATTCTGCTTTTCTCAAACCTCTGAGCATCTTCTCTTGCATCCCTGGGTGACTTATAGTGCTCCATCCATCCCTACTGAAGGTTTCTTTATTGTTTTCAGTTAGTAGTTGGTTCAGATTTCAAAGCCCATTTTAATATATACTCCCAAAGATCCTATCATCAACTACAATAACTATTTTCCAGGGTAGTGGGCTGAATGATAACCTCATAAAAATATATATGTCTTCTCAGAACTCGTAGATGTGATTTTATTTTGGAAAATGACCTTGCAGATATAGTAAGGTTTAAAGTCGTGTAATGAGATCATTCTAAATAGCCATATGGGTCCTAAATCCAATTACACCTTTTCATAAACACACAGAACAGAAACTAGAATAAAGAGAGGGACAAAGATTACGGTGATGTGGCTACAAGCCAAGGACGGCTAATGATTACGAGCAAACAGCAGATGCTAGAAGAGAGAATAGCAAATCCTTCAAACTCAAGAGTGCAATTAAGTTGGATTTTTATGAAAACATTGTACATATACACAAAGGCATCCTATTCAGGTGACAAGAAATTTAAGATCATGAACTCTGCAGATAAATAGGTAGAACTAGAAAATATGCTGTGTGGGGTAACCCAGTTCAAGAAAACTAAGCACCGTATGTTCTCTCATTTGTGATTCCTAGTTCAGTCTTTAGATGTGACTATAACCTGAAGCAACAATAAGAACCAGGGAAGTAAAAAGTGTCCATGTTAGAGAACCTCTAGAGGATTTAATAGTAGGATACAGGTTATGTTAAGGGGAAATAAGGAAAATGGGAGACATCAAAAGTGGAGAGAGGGAAGCAGAACAGCCATAGGGGATCTATTATTTTATACTAACCTAAAATCATATATAATATGTGAAAATGTATTTAAATGAAGTTACTCCATTTGATGTGATAATACCCAAGGGCAGGGACCAGGCATGAAAAACCTCCTTTGAACATATTGGTCAAGGGAGTTCAAGAAACTCCAAAACACCAGAGTTCATGTCAGAGTCAGTCCCTGCTCTCCATATAACTGTGGAGAATGTCCTGTCCATTGGGTAGATCAGAGTAGGGGTTTGATGTTTACTACCTGTATTGTCCTTGGTTAGTACAATAGTTTGAGCAGACCCCCCTGGGCCCCGATCCTCTGGTGTTCTATATTTGTCGAACTCCCCTTGCAGGGGAGCCCTGACGACACTCAAAGAAAGAATAAGCAGGCTACCAAGATGAGACTTGATAGCCTATGACCATACAGTGGGGGAGGAAGTACCCCTCTGTCTTAGACCTAGGGGAGGGGAATAGGGTGAAAGTGGGAGGAAGGGAGGAATGGGAGGATACAAGTGTGGGATAACAATTTAGTTGTAATCTGAATAAATTAATAAAATTAAAATTAAAAAAGAAACTCCAAAACAATATATGCCACTGCTGTTACTCTTGGTTGCCTTCCAGAATTTAGATACTATGTACTTTGGACACAGGACTTGAGATATTGATCAGTATCTGATCTGCAAGCTCCTTGGAGGACTTATTTCATAGTACTGGTAGCTGGTATGCCAACTGCCAAGGCAGAGGAAAATAATCAATAGTCCTGCCCAGCTGTAAAGCCTATGATTTACAACAATGACCAGCATGCATGGTACACTTAAAGGTGCCATAACAGCACTCATATCTTTGTGTTAACCGATGGTTGTCTAGTGGGATGCAAGACCTGATCAATAGTAAAAAAAATCAGGCCTGAATGGTATACAATGGCTAATGAGAGCATACAACCCACAATTGCTGCTACTTTCCCAAATGCTCAAATAAGTGTAGCTCTCACCCCTCATCAAAGAAGGTTGTTTTTGCAGCAGACAGAGACAATTACAGAAATCCACAACTGGGCAAAATTCAGAGAACAACTGGCTGCAGAATGCCTTGTCCCAATTAATACTTCTAGAATACAAACCCTATACCTATGGCTCAGAAAACATCATGGAAGAGGAGGCAAAAAGACTGTATGCATAAAAAGACTCAGAAGTCTACTGTGAGAATGCATCATCTGGATATGACAAGAAAGCCAAACCCATAAAATCTTAACAGTGTGGTTGCAAACAAGGCCTGAGTGATGATACCACGATTTTACAAGCCAAATATGTGAAAAGTAGAATCTCATCAGGCTCCACACCTGTAGAACAACAGCAATTAATGACTAGTAAGAGGTAATTACTCTTCCCCAGGTATGAGCCCGTCTAGGTGGTTACTCAATATGGAATTATCAACCTAAATCATACACATATTGGAAACATTAAATGGACTCAATAGGATATATGTATATATAATTATATATAATTTTATATTTGAATAGATATTTATATACTAAAGGCCATGAATTAGGGAATGGTAGGGACATGGGAGAGGTTGGGGGAGAAAAAGGAGGATAAAATTATGAAAATACAGTATAAACATAAGATTTTTAATTTTTTTAAAGAAAATGGGGTAGAAAAATGGCTCCATAGGTAAGACTGCATACTGCTCTTTCAGTGGACCCCAGTTTGATTCCCAGCACCCATATCAGATGGCTCACCACTGTCTATAACTTCAGTTCTAGGAGATCTTATGCTTTCTTCTGTCTCCACGGGTACCGGACTCATTTGTACATATCCACAAAATGTATATAATTTAAAAAGAATATTCAAGTATCCTACATTATATGATAAAACACATGATTAACCTAATTACATACCTTTCAGGTTTAGTATTATATTAACACATTACCTTCTTTAAAAATAAGAAAAATATAAAGTAATTTTAAAAGACATACTAACTGGATCCTGTGTGTCCTTGTTTGGAGTGGCCCTGGAGCTAGCTGATGTGGAAGGATGAACAGTTGCCCTTTCCTTAGTCACACAGTGAGCCAGTGTTTCACACCAGAGGCCTTTTCCTTATTACCACAGAATGAAATGACAGGGCTGTCTGTTGCAATGCGGAGAATTCCCCAGGCTGAAGAAGCCACAGAAAGTCATAAGAAACTGAATGCCAACTTCATCATGTGTTTACCTAAGAGACCACATGGCCAATTTGATTGTGCTGCTTTCCCCCGCTGCTCCTTTACTGCTGGTTCATTCATAAAGACATGCAAAGGTCAGATGTCTCACTGGAGCTGGTGACAATGAGTTGATGACTGTCTCTCCATCACCTTCCAGACCACATCCTGAGTGCTAAGCCAGAGTCGGATCCACTCACTGGAATGTTACTTAGAATTCTCACTGGCTTCTCCCTTCTCTGCACTCGTCCTCTTCCTGTCTTCCATATTCTTGTGATTACAAAGCATACATATGGTAAAATAAGATTAGTAAGAAAAGTTTAAAATATCTTTTTATGCATTAAACACCTGCTTAGCAAATTAACCATCTTATACCCATCACAAAGAACCATAGAAGCCTATGTTTTACATTTTAGCATACTGTCAAAATAAAAAAAAAGAGAAAACTTTTATATTACCTTACCATAATAAAATTGGTACATGAAAATACCAGTAGAATCAATATAATAGAAATATCTAGATTATGTCTGTTATGTAATCAATCATCTGATTCCAATCATTCAATAGCATTAGTGATCAAATCACTGGGGAAAATGTTCTAATTCAAAATAGAGGCAATCAATTTACTTGCCATTAAAAGATGTAATTATCTGTCTGGTTGTATTACATTGATAGTTACACATAAGATGCAGTCAGACACACAGGGAAGCTGAAGGCCCTCCCGCCCCATTGGTCACAATCACATTCCCTACATATGAGACTTTCTAAAAATAGACTCATGGATTTTTCCATTGGGTTCATATTTAGTGGTTCTAGTGTAAAACAGAAAATAAATATTATTTTTAAATCCAAAAACTCTGATCTTGGCTCAGCCTTGGCCCATCTGTGGCTTTCTTCTTAAGTGCTATATTCAGGCGCCTGAATGTATTGTGTTTCAAAAAGATCACTGTTTAACTCTAAAATAATTCATCTCTAAGAGCAAGCAAATAATTCAGTAGGTCTTCGGGAATGGGCATTTCCAATGAAGAGAGTCAGTTCATTACAATTAGAGTCAGTATCACAGAACTATGTGTTTTTACAGGACATGTTGCTTGTACTCTAATTTCTACCATCTTTACATGACAAGCAGAACTAAGCATTGCTATTAAAATTAAAAATTAATCAGGATGGGTTGGGAATATTTAAATTCATTCTTTACAGCATATTTGTAGTTTGAAATCAAACCATGAGAAGATGAAGTTAAGACATTCATAAAGAAGCAAGAAACCATTAGCATATGTGCAAGCCTCAGACCATCACTCTACCAGACGTGGACTCAAAGAGTATCTTGGAGTCTGAGGAAAAGTTGAAAATGAGTTCCCAACCAAATCCATAGAGTCTCTGAATTGCATCCTTCTTTCTGATAGGGCTTGATGGCTTCATAATGAAGTAGCCAAAGTAGAAATTTCCAAATTTGATGTGTATCTGCTTATAATACCTTACTTCCTGGTAAGCATTCAATCATATGACTAGAATGAGTGGAGCATTAACTGTACAGAGCACAGGGTCCCTGGCATCCCCTATGAGACAAACCAAGCTCCTCCGACATGAAGAAGCCATGGTGGGAGACTCTCAAAAGGAAATGTGGAGCTCTGAAGCTCCAGACTACATCATCTTTGATTTTGTTTTCCTCTATGTCATTGAAACACAATGACATATCAAGATTAGTTGAAAGGACCCCAGATAGCAAAACAGCTCTGAGCAAAACAGAGGAATGCTGGAGAGACTGTCATTCCAGACTTCGTGATACATTATGGAGCTGTAATAAGTACTGTCACGAAAGCAAGCATGTAGATCAATGGAACAAAGGAGAGGGCACTTGAATATACAACCATCTGATGTTCAACAAAGAGGCAAGACACATAACCTGGAGCAAAGGTAGCAGCTTCCACAAAAGGTTCTGGGAAAACTGGTAGCCACATGCAGGAGAATGCGTCTACATCCATGTCTATTGATGCAAGCAAATAAAAAATGTCAATGTCAAGCACGAAACACTAAGACTTCTAGTAGACAGCATACGCAGTGCCACACAAGATACAGGTATGGGAAAGGATGTTCTGAGCAAGACGCCATTTTGCCAAGGAACCCTGGCCAACAATTGACAACTGGACCCACAGAAAATGAAAAAGGTTCTGCACAGCCAGAGAAGAAATCGCACAAAGGAGAAACACACAGAACAGGAAAGGATCCATGTCAGCTGTACATCTGATAAAGGACTAATACACAAAACACAGAAAACAAAGAGTAGAGACAACATACTACCCAATTTAAAAATGGGTGAAGGCCCTAAACAGAGAGTTCTCAATAAGAGAAATAAAAGTAGCAAAGAAGTATCTCAAAATGTGTTCATTGTCCTCAGCAATTAGAGAAATACAAAGTAGAGCAACACTGCAATTTCATCTCAGCCCAGCCAGAATGTCTAAGATTAACAGAACAACTCACAAAAAATGCTGGGGAGGTTGCAGAGAAAGAGGACCCTTCAGCCACTGTTGGTAGAAATTCAAACTGGTGTAGCCGCTCTGGAAACCAGGATGGAAAGTCCTCAAAAAACTAAAAATAAATATACCGTAAGACCCAGATATACCGTTCCTTGGTATATGCCTGTAGGACTTGTTCAGCAATGTTCAGGGCCACCTAATTCACAATAGCGAGGAAACAGAAACATCCTAAATGCCCTTCCACTGGTGAACTGCTAATGAAGATGTGTATGTATACAATGGGATACTAATTCTGCTGCAGATAAAAATTAAATTATGGAACTTTCAGGCAAATGGATGGGCCTAGAAAAGATGATATTAAGTGATATAACTCAAACTCAGAAAGCCAAATCCTCATGTCTTCTCTAATCAGCGGTTCCTACCTCGAAGCCTTCAGATGTGAGTATACAATTAGAAGTAACCACAGAAACCATGAAAGTGTAAAAGGACCATATCTGAGGGAGTCTTGGATGGAGAATGGGAAGATACAAGTAATATAAAGTAGGAAATGGAAAAGATTGCCTCCAAGTGGGTGGAGGCAGGGAGGTCAATACAGAAGGAGTAGGAGATACAATGGACAAATAGCACCAAGACTATTTGATAAAGCCTCAAGAAATATACTATTTTATAGTATATAATAAGTGTATGTATATGCTATACATATATAAATATATTATATATAAATGTATATACATATACATATATGTGTGTGTGTTAAGCCACTTGGGTTGACAATGCCCCCACAAGAAAAAGTAGACTAACAAACAAAAACACCAGTATTAGGCGTGAGAAACTTCCTTTCAAAATTGTCTTCTCCTAAAACAATAAATATTATTGATGAAGACCTCAGTTCTCTCCCAGGGGTTGAGAGTAGACCCCTGTTGCTGATATCACCTCACAGTTGGGACATCAGACTGAATCTGGCCTGAAAGCCTCTTTCCTGCAGTCTAGAAGAGTTGGCTTCCATGGTTTCAGAAAATACTGTGCAAGCTGACAAGAAATCGACTAAACAGTCTTACCCAGATGCAATACCTACGACAATTACCAGCATGGCAGATATAACCCCCTGGCTTTTTTTTTTGTTTGTTTGTTTGTTTGTTTTTTGTTTTTTTGTTTTTTGAGACAGGGTTTCTCTGTGTAGCCCTGGCTGTCCTGGACTCACTTTGTAGACCAGGCTGGCCTCAAACTTACAGCAATCCACTTGCCTCTGCTTCCCAAGTGCTGGGACTAAAGGCATGTGCCACCACGCCCAGCTCCTGCCTTGGCCTTTATGTCAATGCAATTGCTGTTTGGAGCTATGGATCGGCCCACCATCTGCTCGGGCATCTCCCCTGGCTGCTCTCACTCAACAGAACTCACAGATTCAATTTTTTAGTTTATCTTTCTCTCTTCTGTCACCACTCTTTCTCATAGTTCCCCCAAATAAACACAAAACAAGCATGAAAAATGAACCACAAGAAGAAGGTAAAAAACAAAAAACAAAACAAACAAACAAAAAAAACAGAAAACTCTTTTTGCTCAGCGCAGTTATACTGAGCAAACCTGGCAAAATGTATCTGGCTGTGTCAGCATTTTCTGTCACCAGAAATTTTAGAGGCTTGCTTCCTCTACACAATGTTTGCATCTTGAAGACACACTAAAGACAAGCTCTTGGCACACATGCAAAGCAGTCTGTACTTTGTGGAAGATATGGTCTTTAACCTCAGGTTGAACTAAAAAGCCCTGGATATTTTAAGAGTCGGCTTTGACCTCTCAGGGTCGCTCAGGATGAGGATCTGCCTGGCAGTTGTTGGTGGTTTGATTGAGCGCCAATGCCGTTTTTCAGGCTAGGCTTTCAGTGTGGCCAAGTTAAACACATTGTCTTTTCATCTCTTCTCTCCAGCCAGGCTCCATCCTCAGGTCTTCAGTCATCCCTTGGTCCTCTGGATGTTCTCCAACTTGTTGACAAATCCTCCAATCTTCATTTAAAGCTTGCTTCTTAATTCCTTCCCGATGGTATCACGCACTGTTTCCTCAGCATCACTGTTTTATTCTAGTTCTGCCCACACAGTGAGCTCCATGTGGGAGCAGGAGGACAAAGGGAAGGCTGCAGAGAGGCTTGAGGGAGAGGGAGCAACACGGGAAGGCAGAGGAGGGAGGCCTGGACAAGACAAGCTTCTTGGAAGAGCAAACCAGCCTCACAGGGAGCTTCTTCTGTTTCGTCTCGGTGTTTTGAATATTTTTTTCTTGACAATAAAATACATATTGCTTATCTCTTAAAAACTTGCAAAACACAGACATGTAAGCAGAAAAATAAAACCCATGGATGGTTCATAAACTACATAGTCACTGTTCATATTTTGGGTTTTTCCTCATTTCTTTATACATAAACATTTTAACCAAATTTAATTATGTGTCAAGTTCATTTTTTCATGTTGCTGTTTCTCACATTCCTACTTTATTTTTACAACAATTATTTTATCCACAAGAACAATACCACCTTCATTATAATTAAATATATACAATAAAAATACAATATAATTTTTATCTGTGATTGTGTCTTTTTTAAACATTTTCCCAATTATTAATTAATTGTGTTATTTTCTTTCTGTGCAGATGCATAGTTGATTTTGCCATCTTTTTAAACAGAACTCTTTCAAACACAAAGGTCAACAGTTGGAAAAAATCTGAGTGTGGTAGCATATGCCTTTAATCTCAGCACTCGGGAGGCAGAGGCAGGCAGATCCCTGTGAGTTCGAGGCCAGCCTGGTCTACAAAGTGAGTCCAGGACAGCCAAGGCTACACAGAAAAACGCTGTCTCAAACAAAACAAAACAAACAAACAAAATACTTAGAAAGAAAAATAAGGCTAGCAAGATGACTCAGTGGGACAAGGCGCCTCCCGTCAAGCATGGCATCCACAGAGTAAAACTAACTTTTCAAGGTCACCTTGTGACCTCTGATTCTACATACGTGCACATGTATGGGGACACTCACAGGCACACACACGCACACACACATACAGAGAGCGAGATAGAGACAGAGAGACAGAGAAACAGAGACAGAGATATTAAATAAATAAATCAGTAAATTAGATGTAAGATATGAAAACAAAATAAAACAATGAGCTGGCACAGCACTGCTCCTAGCACCTGCATTCTTCCTGAGCTTTGGAGTTGGTAAAGCATCACGTTGCCAGCACTGAGCTCTTCTGATGCTAAGTAAACCCTCCTAGCATTTTACAGCCACCACCTCATACACGATCTGTGTGTGCACATTCATGTGTTGGCTTTGCATTTTCCTACTCCTCCCTCCTTATCTGAGAGGAAAAACTTATGATAAAATAGACAACTCCAAAGTTACTAGTTTTGCCAACTTTATGCATATTACTTCAAAGCTTTAGGCACATTTCCTTACAAGGTTGTACTTGGAGTGTACTGAATCCGTAGATCAAGTAAGAAAGGAATGATGCTGTGAAGTACTGAGTGCACTGTCTTCTTGACCCTAACCGAGTAACTCACATTCCACCGACTTCTCAGATTTCATTCATCAATGGTTTTTTTCCTTTTTTTATTGACAATTGTGTACATCCGTATAATGTATTTTGACAAAATCTACCCCAACTCCCTCCTCTGCAGTTCCTGTTCTACCCTCCAAATACTCGTGCTCACAAAGTCATGTGCTTATCCCTACACCCACTCTCCCTCACCACCCTGTACCCACTTACTGCTGTCTGCACACGTACTGGAGCATGGATAGCTGTCCAGGAACCCCGTTCCTGAAGAAAGCTCACCCTCCTTTCCCATTAGCCATTCCTTGCCAATAATAGCTTCTCAGCTACAGGTGGGATTTCGTAAGGCCCTCCCCTATCCCGGTGAGGTATTTTGGTTGACTTAACATTTTACAGAGATCATGTGCATGCCGTCAGAGCTGCACTGAGTGTCCCTAGAATATCCAGCAAATATTTTGTCCACAGATATCCACTACCTCTGGCTCTTATAATCTTGCTTTCTTTTCCACGATGATCCCTGGCCTTGGGTCAAGGGGGTATGATAAAGATGTCCCATTTAGAGGTGATCCCTCAACTGTCTCTTACTCTCTGCTCATGGACTGGTTTTGGGTTTCTCTATTATTGTCACCTACCGCAAACAGAAGCTTCTCTGATGAGGGTCGCACTGATCTGTGGTCATAAGGGTAAGAAGTTAGAGAGAAGTTTGATTCTATGTCTACTTAGCAAAATAACAGTTGTGAATTCTCGCCTTAGGGCGAGTGACCTAGCTAGCTATGAGAAATTTTAACCCAGTTAACTGCATCAAGTATGAGTTTGTCTTGGAGAATAGGCAAATCTAAGCAGGAAGTTGTTGAATACTTCCATAATATTCCTGTCTCCTAAGCTCCAGTGGGCATATATTGCCTGGTCAGCATTATTGCAGTTCTCAGGGCTCACAGTTGCCTAAGATTGTATAATAGTTTCTCCTCATATAGCACATTGTATTTGGTCTGCCAGAATTGTAACTAAGTATTTTACTACTAGTGTAAATAATATTGTATTTTTCATTTCATATTTGACTTGTTTCATGCTGGTATTTGGGGAAATGTTTGACTTTTATAGGTTAGCTTCATTTCTCACAACCTTGGATTATTTTTTTCTGATTTTTTCATATAAAGTCATGTCATCCACGAGTAAAAATAGTTTTATTTCTGACTTTCCAGATTCATTTTTCTTCTTGTCTGGCTAAATTAGCTAAGATTGGTGATGATGTTTAAGAGTGATGGGATGGGAGTTCCTCATCTTACTCCTCAGCTTAGTTTCTAAGATGGCAGTTTTTTATTTGCCTCAGTGCACACTATGTTAGCTAGTGTTTATACCACGAATGAATGGGTGCTGGATTTTTAAAGGCTTTTTCTACAGTTATTCATATAATTATGTGATATTACTTCCTCAATGTACTAATGTGATGGACCATACTAATTTTTAAATTTTGAGCCAGCTTTCTCTGCTGTCCCACGATAAATCTCAGTGCATTACACGATTCTTTGTATTGTTAATTTTGGTTAACAATATTTTACTGCATATTCCTGGGTTTTATGAGTACATTTATTTATTAACAATGATACAATTTAGAATTATTTAGAGTGTTTTTGAGTCTTTTGAGATTCAGGAACTATGAATTAGTGTTCCCAGGTATTTTCAGAAATTTCAAAATTATGATAGTTTAAGCATACTTCTGTCTTCACACTTATAATTTGAATAGCTAACAGTCTTGTTTCAAGAATAAAATACACCAAGCTTAGCAGTATTTACACAGAGCATACATCCACCAGGTTTAACAAGTGGTTAAAAACACAGGGTTTCCCCCTTTTTAAGTCTAAATGATATTCCATTTTATTATCTACCACATTCACTGATTCATCATTGGAAGTTTAATAGCTCCTGTGTCTAAGATATAAGTAATGTCTCAGTGAGCATGGGAGTACAGTCTCCACTTAGAGATGCTTATTCAAATTCCTCTGGCTTCTGAGCTATGACTAGAAAGCTGAATTTATTTCCTTATATGTAGAATTAAAGGGTTTGAATATGTATGCAACATCACAGAATTTTATAAAGGGAAAGATTTTAGAAAGCATTTAGCATATCTAACTTAATGAGGAGAATGAGGTTCCAAAAGATTTAGGAATGCGTTTAAGGTCAGCCAAGTTTCAAAAAGATAGGCTATGAGTCAAAAAGAAGTTGTGGTTCTATGCACAATAAACATTTTTTTAAAAGAAATGAAGACAGTAGTTCAACTATGACAAAAATTTGAAAGGATCCAATACTTACAGATAGATGTTTACATATGATTATTCTAATGGGAAAATAAAGACACACATGAATGGATGGCATCCCATAGTCACTGATTGATCATTAAAATAGCCTGTTAAGGGGACTGAGATACCCAAAAAGCTTTAGCTTTAGATCTGTAGCATTCAACTATCCACAACCAAAAAGTTCTAACCATTTGCTCATCCCTGTGCAGTTTGTTAATATAGATGTAGCTGTTTTGCAGGACTATCAGTTCACATTCTTAGTAGCTTACCATTGGTAAGCATAGGGGTTTTTATTCCAGTTTTTGCTACTAATATTAATGCTTTTAGGCTTACATCCTGCATTATACCTCACAGAGTATGTATGTATACATGTATGTAGTATGTACATATATATGTATATTGTGTATGTATATGTAAATGTTTGTGTGGATATAGGTAGATTTAAAATGGATTAAAAACAAGTTAGAGAGGATACAGAAGCCAATCAATCATCTTAGTGAAGACAGTGGCAGAAAGCTAATAGAGTCACTAAAGGTGTATGTGCATGTGGGTGGGTGGAGACGGCAGATTAGATAAGATTTTTGTTTCTTGGAATTTTGTATGGAAATCTTGGAAGAGCATTTTAACTTTTCCTTCATTTTTATTAGTTCTTTGTGATTTTTGTAGAAGGTGTTTTAATCATGTTCCCCCTCCCCAACTCCTCCCATAGCCCCAACTTTGTGTGACCAGTTTGTGCCACCCATACCCGCTTGGATGTGTGGCCTTCAGCTGGAGTAAGCTGCACTTATCAGAGGCCACACCTTTACCAAGACTGATTCTCTCTCCTAGTAGGGGTCAGTTCCCAATCCATCCTCAGTTAGGAGTGGGACTGCATGCCCAACTCCCCTCTCCATGCTGGGATTTTGCAAGCTGCCCAAACCACTGTAGGTTCATGTGTGCTTCTTTTTGTTGTTGTTGTTGTTCTTTTTTACATATACATTTATATTATTACACATATGTACAATAAACTACATACAGCAAGAAGAACCATGAAACAAGCAGGAATTATAATGTTTTGCCTATTTGTATTTGGCAGCCTGGAAGAAAACTGAATGTAAATCAGTATCTATCATGTCTCATCATTATCAACTTAAAACACCTAGACCGAAAAACATCTTAGCCCCTAATCAACTAAGCTTAATTACAAAACCAAACTATCTGGTCTTCAACCTCATCAGAGACTTGAGAAGGAATAAAATTAATTACCTCAGTAAATAAGAAGTCCAGATTAGCAGCTTCCAAAGTGAAAACAATGACTGAGACAGTTTGCTGCCTGAATAACCACTCCAAATTCTCTATAAAATGTTGGAGCATCCTCTTCAGTCTTCTGGCCCAATATATCTGACATACATATTTGCAAGGCACAAACTATTAAGTACTTGCTTACTCTGTTTTGGCAGAGTTTGGCCATCAACTCTACCTGCATCTAAACTTGCCCATTTGTAGGCAGAATTCTGTCTGTGGCAGAAATGAGGACAGTTTTGCCCAGTGGCTAGTTTGCCACATTTGAAGCCAACTCTATAAGGAGGTTCTTTGATGCTCATCATCTTCTTTGAGGTAGGCTGACACTTGTGCCTTTTTAATATATGTTTGATACTTATCTTGGAATTAAAAAATACATATTGAGAAAGGAGAATTATGTTAGTTAATTTCTTGGGGGAAAAAGTGGTCATGAGTAAAATGTTTGACACTGAAAAAGCCTGATACATGATAAATAATCATTAAACAAGATAACCAAGGAGAAAATTCAGCATAATCTTAGAAATTCTGTTTCTAAGATTAACATTGCTCATCCAAATACAGCAGGTTGCCACAAAACCCCTTCAATACTGCACTGTTCCTCCCAGAAGACTCAGGTCCACCATCTTCAACTTCAGTGCGGCTGGGCAACAGTCATTGTACATATAACTAAAAGGAAGATCATACCTTTACATGTGTGTTAACCACACCATGTACCTGTCACAGGGTCCCTTTCCTTTGTGACATGGAATTCCTTAAAATAAGCACTCTTGCCCTGGGCCAAAAAGCCTGCAGAGTCTCCACAGCATCACCCACAGAGCATGCACTTTGGAAACGAGTGTGGTAGTGACGAGCCTGAGCATGTGAATGTGAGAAGTGTACCGGATTCGGGAACTGTAATCCTCACAAGGATATGTCTAATCTTGATGCCTGTGTTTGACCTGTGTAGAGTGTCCTCTCTAAAGAAAGGGTGGGAATTGTGATGTTCTACTGCTTGATGCACAGGTTTTATTGTACAGACTTGGTGAGCTTGAAATCTTCATGAACTTTGCTGCACAAAATATTAACATATTAGGGCCACTTTCATGGTCAAAAGAGTGACTGTGGGCTCTTCTGTGTCCTTGAGGGTCAACCAGAACTTAGAATCGCTTCCATTTTCTACCTATAAAGCTCTTACTCCTCCTTTTCCCATCATCAAAGAAAAAAAGGAAAGAGTGACAAAAGAATTAAGATCCCTCTGACGAAGGTATCACAGAGAGGGATGATAAGAAGTGATGGGTACAAAAGGATGTGGGAGAAAACTTGTTTTATTTCTACTGCTGTGAAAACGAGGGAGGGAGGAATCCATGGGCGCATTGCATTTTAAGATCTCTGTGCTGGTACAAGCCAGTGTTAAAATGAGTGTTGAAATTGCACTCGTATACTCCAATTCAGGCAATGCTTTTGTCTAAGGTTTTGGAAAGGCATTGTCATCAGCCTTCCCAGTCCTAGCACTGGAGAAGGAAATCAGAAAGTCAGACAGTCAAGACAAGCAAACACTTGCAACCACTGTTGGCCCAGCCTCCTTCTGCTGATGAAAACCACTTGGCTTTGTTCCCTGGCTCGCTCAGTAAAGCCCAACACTCCTCAGCTCTAGTATGCTTATACCATAGGACAACTTTGGGGGCTCCAGGACCCCTCCCCAAGCTTCATACCTTCCTACTGCCTCCTCACTGACAGCTTCTCTATGTTGTAAGCCCAACTTTTGTCATTAATTAGATTATGTTTCTGCTATTTTGATTTCTTTTTAAACAGCTGTTATGTAACTGAAACTTACTATTGTCCCTTGCTCTTTTTTGGTAATTATTTAAGAATAGTAACTCAGTGGCCCCTATATGAAAACTTCATTTGAACTTTTTGCTTAATCCTACATAATAGACAGATAGTAGGTTCTAAGTAATACATTTTTATCTATTCAATTATTAAAAGCTTGGGATTAAGCCCAGGGCATTGTGCATGCTGGAAACACTACACCTTCAGCAGCATAACTTTAAAAGTCTTAACTCTTAAGTGAAAATATTCAAAGATTTAATCAGAGTGACAAATCCACTCCATATAAGATCTTTCTGCCTCATCTTGAGCATCTCAGCTATAGGGAAGCTATAAAATTTTCTTTTTCCACAGACAATTCCATCTTCACTGTCATATATTTTCTTATCATGTCAAATGGGTAAGGTGGCACAAGTTGAAGGAAATAAATTGTTAAAGTCTTTCCTGATGGGTCCTGATGAGGAGTGACTTTGCAGTTGGGATGGGGAGATGAGTGAGGCTTACTTGTTCTCTATTGTCACTTCCTTTGCTCTAGAGATCCAGGGAATTCAGTGGTACAACCGCGTTGATCCTGAAAGTTACATGTTCCGAAAGGAAATCCCTAGAGATCTGGTGTTAGCCCCCAACTTCTTACTGATGTGCTCCTTTCTATTCTTATGGGCCAAAATATCACATGGCTGGCTTTGCTCTCCCTCTGTGTTTCTGTATGTCCCTCTTTCTCTGTTAGAAAGAAACCATGTTATGTCGGAAAACAGCAAGCATCCCTTGACTCAATGAGTGCTGAAGTCACAGGCAAAATCCATCACAGAGTTTACATCTTATCACCACAAGCACCCTAAGCAATAAACAGAAGCCCTTCAAGTCTCCCAAAGATACTCAGCAAGTTGCCAGCTCTCCAGCAACTCATGAAAACCTCAGCTGAGGACTCAATTGATGGGCTAGAATCTGATCTCCAGTCCTGTGCTTTTAAACTCTCATCTATGATGGCCACTGGGCATTATGGCTAAAAGGTTTCCTTTCTGACTTCTTCAATACTTTCAAGGTAATTGTGTTCCTCTATGACCAACAGGCATTAGCGCTAACTGTGTCTACTCTTTTCTTTGCTAAAAAGTCACATTGTGTCCTATGACTCAATCCCAAAGTCCCAACACTTGCTAAAAGCTAGTACACCTGCCATCAGCAGCATCTGCAAGCTTATCACAAATGTCCTCTTGGAGCCTCCCTACCAACTCACCCTATTGAAATCTCCCTTAGAGAAAGTGCATTTAGTTTGAAGAAACACTTGGGATATGCTAATTCTTGCCAGCTAAAAGAAAATTTCTCTGGGTCATCCTTTATATATTTATTCATTCATTAATTCATTCACTTTACATCCTAATTGTAGCTTTCCTCTCCCTCCAGTCCCCTTCCCTTACAAGCCCCTCCCCCGCATCCTTCCCTCTCCTTCTCTCTCCTCAGAGAAGGAGGAAGAACCCCATGGGAACCAACCCTTTCCTAATACACGAAGTCACTGCAGGACTAAGTACATCCTCTTCCACTGAGGCCAGACATCGCAGCCCAGTTAGGAGAACAGGATCCAAAGGGAGGCATCAGAGTCAGAAAGGGCCCCACTCCAGTTATTGGGGAAAACATATTGAAGGAACCAAACCATGCATCTACTACATATGTGCAGGAGGCATAGGACGCTCTTTGGTTGGTGGTTCAGTCTCTGTACACTCCCATGGACCCAGGCTAGTTGACTCTGTAGGTCTTCTTGTAGAATCCTTTACCTATCCAGCTCCCTCAATTGTTCCCCCAACCATAAGTCTCTCCACACTCAGTCAAATGTTTGGCTGTGGGTCTGTACATCTGTTTCCATCAGCTACTGGGTGGAGCCTCCCAGAGGAGTTAAGATAGGCTCTTGTCTACAAGCACAGCAGAGTAACATTAATAGTGTCAGGGATTGGTTGTCTCCCAATGGATGGATCTCAAGTAGAGCCAGTTTTTGGTGGGTCATTCCATCAATCTCTGCTTAATCTTTATCCCTACACCTCTTGTAGGCAAGAGAAATTTGGGGTCAAAGGTTTTGTGGATTGGTTGGTGTCCTTATCCCTCCACTGGAAGTCCTGCCTGGCTACAGGAGGTGGCCACTTCAGGCTCCATTTCCCCCCTTGTTCGGAGTCTCAGCTAGGGCGACCCCCATAGACTTCCTGGGGCCTCCTCTACCCCAGGTCTCTGACAAGTCTCAGAGATGTTCCCCACCTCCGATTTCTGTTCTCTCCCTTGCTTTCCCTACTCCTAATCCAGCTCTCCTCCCTTTCTCCTCTCCTACCCAGTCCCTTCCCTCCCTCCACCTCCAAGCCTATTTTATTTCCTTTTCTGAGTGAGATTCAAGTATCACTCTGGGTCATTCTTATGGATAAGTATCAAGAGAAAAGCATTTGCAAGATCAGTAACTACACGCTACGTCCCAGGAGATGTGTTAATCTGCTTAAATATCAAAAAAGCCACATCTGGTATAATGAGTGCAATGGAGTCACTGATTAATTAAGTTTCTGAAAATCAGCTGTCATTACACAGGGTCTATTGTCTTCTGCACAGGCTAAAGAGGAGACTTAAAGAGAGATGTGGTGCGAACCATCACCCATAAATAGTTCATTCCCTTACTAGTGGAACTAATTTCCGTAATTCTTCCAGGAATGAGATTCTGGTTGAAATTCACAATGTTTCCTGTTACAGGGAGCTCTGCTGGCTTCTCTTTGATCTTTCCAACTAGCATCATCATAACCTGTCCTCATCATAGCTTTTATACTGGTATCCTTGCTGAAATCATGTTTCTACTTACCATACCAAAATATAAATATCTAAAAAGAAAATTGTGATAAATTCAAAGATGGATGTATCGCAAAATCTGTAGGAAGCTCACATCCTAAAGAAGAAGAAAAACCATGTATACAATTGGTGATAATTTATGCCTGACTACAAGAACTATTGTATAAGTCATCTTATGACAGACTGCTTGATAACACAGCCACATGTTCCTGGAAGGACAGGTTTCTGTCCTTTGTGGTCAGTTGCACTCGTGTTCCACTCTCCAGTTCCTTCCTGGAACCAGTCTAAAGGAGTAGCCCTGATGAGGCATCTGAGGGCACGGCAGTGCCACGTGGAAAAACACAAAATAGTTTCTGCACAGAACTGACATGTCACTTCTCTTACATTCCTCTAGCATCTTCTATTGTAGGTAAATACCCAGGAGAGACCATGGGAACAAGTATGGTTGTGAGGAGAGCAAGAATTTTGAAAATACAATGGAGTCAGTCTGTCAGTACAAATCACAAGGCATAGACAGAAATCTACGGTGAATTTGGCAACATGAAGATAGATGCTAGTGGAAAGACAGGAGAACTTCTGAAGGAGATGATGCAAGCTGGGTTTGGAAACGATGGCTCCGGGAAGAGAAGAGACACAAGAGATATGAGAAATAGAAATTGAAAATCTTAGAGCCATGAAGGCAAGGTCCTAGAAAATACTGTGGGGATGGAGCAGAGGGTGAAAGAGAAGGGGCGGGAATAAAATGGAAACAGGACTGTGGAAAGCCCTAAATTCCAGCTGGGGTACCAAAACTTTACAGAGAGTGACACAGGAAGAGGTCACGGCAAACAGACACAGTCAGGAACAAGAAGAGAGTGTACAACGTGCGCCTCAGGCCTGAGCATCATAGACAGGCCTCTTCCACATCACCAAATCACTTCCTAGGACCAGTGCTCCTGAAAACACATAGTCCTCTTAGTGAAAACTGAGCTGATCTTTCATTTTCATATTCATATTCCCTTCACATTTTATCTTAAAAGTGTATGTTTTTATCCTGACATGTGTACTCAGGTCTGTCCTTCACAGAAATATCAACATCAAACACAAAGAAGAGAGAATCTTGTCCTCATTTTGAAATTCTCTATTCCCACTCAGGACTGTGCACAGCTTTGTTTATTTAAAAGACATTTTGAATGTTAGGAGACTTAGAGGCCCAGTTGAAGAATGACTACCAAAAATCTATTAATGGAGTAAAAAAATGTAATAGAAGAGTCAGAAGAAACATACCAGTAAATTAATATTATACATTTATGTATCAGTAAGTCCAGAAGTGTTTTATACATATATGTATGTATGTATGTATGTATGTATGTATGTATGTATGTATATATATATATATATATATATATATATATATATCCTTGCATTTCAACATTAATATCATGTAAATGAAGTCAGAGCACGGGTGCTTGGACCAACATTAACTTGAAAAGCCTGTAGGAGTAAATTGTATTCCAGTGAGTATGTCACCTAGCATTCGCTGAGGAATGGGGCCTGTGGGGAAAGTCACAGGGAAGTCTGCAATCCTAAAATGCACTTTTAAATCCACCAGACCAGTTAAGCACAAATACTGAAGTGCCCTGTTGCTGTGAATTTCTCGCTAGTGCTATTTCTCCAGGGTTTTCTGGAATTTGTAGCTCCCCACCTCATTGTTTGATCCCGCAGAGAGCCCAAAGGTGCTGTGGACTGCAGAAATCTAAAGCCTGCACTCAGGCTGGACTCAGAGAATGCCCGTCTAACTGCTGGAGAACATAGGAAGGTCTGCAGTGCCACTCACAACCCTGATGCTCTTCAGACATGTCTGTGAGATTGTCCTAACAGATGGCTACAAATGCCGGAGTCTCAAACAGATACTTTCAGGCCAGCTCTGAGTACATAACGGAGTTAGTGGGAACATGCTCCCTCTCTCTCTCTCTCTCTCTCTCTCTCTCTCTCTCTCTCTCTCTCTCAAACCTTTAAGAAGGAAACCTTTTCTTTTCTGGTGCTCTTTAGAAACTCTTGGCATCTCTGGGCTTAAGACTGCAGAAGTTGGTGCATTTAATCCCAGCACTTCTGAAGCAGAGGCAGGTGGATCTCTGTGAGTTCAAGGCCAGCCTGGTCTACATAATGAGTTCCAGGATAGCCAGGGCTACACGGAGAAATCTTGTATCAAAAAAAACAAAATTAGATGACAGATAGATGACTGATTGATTGATTGATTTATAGATAGATGATAAATAGAGAGATAGATAGTAGATGATAGATAAAACATTTTAAAGACTATGTAAATGATCTGTCTCTGTTTTTATACCAAATATCTTCCCATTGTATTGTCTGCATCTCTCTTTTTTTGTTCATGTGAAAACAATAGTCATACTGAAATTAGAGCCAGACTAATTCAAAATGGTCTCATCTTAGTGTTTTTCATATGTTTTTATGATATATGATATGATAGTGTTTATGATATATGATTTTAATTCTTTTTTGTTTCTAAATTAACTTTGATATTCAATTTTTTCATATGGTATTCAAGAGATGGTTCAGTGGTTAAGAGCACTGCCTGCTCTTCCAGAGATCCTGAGTTCAATTTCCAGCAACCACATGGTAGCTCACAACCAACTTCAATGGTATCTGCTTCCTTTTTCTGATGTGCATGAAGACAGAGCACTCATATGCATGAAACACATTCATAAATAAATCTTTTTAATTTTTTTCATACAATATATTTTTATTCTTTCTCTTCCTCCAACTCCTCCCAGGTCTTCTCCTCCTCCCTACCACCCAATTTTATGTTCTGCCTCTCTCTGTGTCTCCCTTCAGGAAAAAGAAAGAAAGAAAGAAAGAAAGAAAGAAAGAAAGAAAGAAAGAAAGAAAGAA
>OU015746.1:50541458-50554738 GCA_907169655.1 Acomys percivali | reverse complement strand
GAAAGAAAGAAAGAAAGAAAGAAAGAAAGAAAGAAAGAAAGAAAGAAGCTAAAACAAACAAAAAATATAAAAATACCCAAACCAAACAAGTCTTCAAAGTTTTGCTTTCTAAATAAGGGCACACTCACAAACAGCAGGTGGAAATGAATTTGAGGAGATGATACTTAGCTTAGATAAGTGGATATCAGTGGTGACAAAGGAGTGCAGAGTGCAGAATGTCATCTAATGAAGCTGAGTGCCACCCTGATAAAAGATGGCACATCAGTCTGAGAGAGAGACAAGGAAACAACCTGGGAGGCATTGGAGGAAAGAAAGGGAGTTGGGGAAATGATGTAGTTGTATTTTAACTAATATATATTTTTAAAATAAAACAGCGAGAAATCTGAAACACATTGCCATTCGACAAGGCCAAAGGAAAGCAGTAAGAACTCCATGCACTTTCAAAACCGCTGTCCTTGAACTCGGTTCTGGGTTCTTTGTATGGTAGTGTGTTCATCTTGAGTTTCGGTCCAGAAGACTTGAATGGCAGGCTTTAGGAAGGCTTCCACACTGATGGGATGTTAGCTATCACTCAAAGAAGCAACTCTTACAAAGGAGATGCTGTCTGCCTATGGAAGTGAACTCCCCACCAAGCATGCAGAGTAGCTGTTATTTTTCCCTACAGTGCAGAGGATTTAATCCTGAACAGCTTTCTTCTCTTTGAAGTCACACAGAGCTGAATATAAAATTCTATTCAGTCACCTTACGTAAAATATTCTAAAGCCACATTTTTTCTGAATGATGAAGCCTGATGTGCACATTGTCACTTAGTTCACTCCTTACTTAGGACAGAAACTCTCTTACTCCTGCTGCATCATCTCCTGCCCCCCCCCCTCTCACTGTGTGTGTGTGTGTGTGTGTGTGTGTGTGTGTGTGTGTGTGTGTGTGAAACATCCCACAAACACATAATTTTCAGTACCCAGAGCAGCACATAGATAGTTTTTGGATGGTGAGAATGAACGTTGCTTTCATAAATCCTTAGATCACAACTGATACCTCAACCCAGATGGTCTAGAGAAGACTGACACTATGAAATCAGATTCTGATCTAAACTATCTAGCCAATGGTCCTGCCCTTGAGGATTCTCACCCTCATTTTAGGATGCAACAGTGATGTATCTCTTCATGAAGGGCCTTTCACTATAGTGTTTTATTGTATTTCTAGGCCGTAACAGAATTTTTCTTAACTTTCTATTAAAACACACACACACACAACTGATGGTGATGGTGGTACATGCCTGTGATCCTCGCACTCAGGGAGGCAGAGGCAGGCATATCTCTGTGAGTTGGAGGCCAGCCTGGTCTACAAAGCAGCGATTCCAGGACACCCAACACAACACAGAGAAATTCTGTCTTGAAATAACAAAACAAAACAAACAAAAAACAAAACAAACAAACAACCTCCCAAAAAAAAACCAAACTCATTTTAATGCATCACCAGCTCAAATTTTTATTTGAACCCAATTGAATTTCTTTCAGACTCATGTCAACCTAGGCAAATGAGGCAACATACTGAGCTGTGTTTATAGATTAAATGTTATAATGCGTCGGTGCCCTCACAAACACCTATTTCATTCTGACAGTGTTCTTTCAAGATAATTAGCAGCGTGTGTGTGTATCACATGAGCAAAAGGAACCTGGTAAAGTGTGCTGTTGCTCCTTGTAGGTAAAGTCTCCTCAGACTGCTCGCAAGGTCTCCTTCCTTTAAAGAAAACCTTGGGCCCATGTGTTTGGCGGACTGACGATTAAAGCAAGCTGTTTACAGGTTTTTCTTTGACCCAGGAAAATCAGCAGGGGGGTGGGGAGGGAGAAAGCCCTAGTGACTTTGCTCTCTGCAAAGATGTTCAACCTTAATAAATGTTGTGATGACACCCCAACATGAGCAATTTGGGTTCCTGCTGGCAAGCACACCAGCAGACAGCCTAGCCAGAGAAGCTGCGATCATCGGTGAGACTGTGTTTGATTTACGCCCTGAAATAGATCTGCTTCTCAGATGTAGGATAAGCTTTCTGCGAGGCCTGGGCTCAGTTTTATCTGACCCTTTCTCTTTATGTGGCCACCTGGAAACCCAAGAAGAAAGTCACCAAACATAAACTCCATCAGTTTAAATATCCCAGTAGGTAGTATTGCCTTTCACCATAATATCTACATAAATCGTATTAAAATTTTAGAAAGATAAATGTATGACTTTAATTAGCAGTTATACAATTGCTTTATTACTATATAAATAAGCAGTAATCATGCCATTTGTATTTATTTGGGGAAACATAATGATCAAATAATAATATTTAAAATAATTTTTATTTGGAAACTATTTGGGAAAAAGAATCTAGTTGGAACTAGGTTTCTCTAAAATTCAGATGTGCTTATCAAAGGAAATAAGTTTATCAACAAATGGTGCTGGTCTAACTGGATGTCTATGTGTAAAAAAAATGCAACTGGACCCATATTTATCACCTTGCACAAAACTCAAATCCAAGTGGATTAAAGACCTCAACATAAAACCAGAGACACTAAGTCACTTAGAAGAAAAAGTGGGGAAGCGCCTGGAACATATTGGCACAGAAGACAACTTCCTGAGCAGAACACCAACAGCCCAGGCCTTAATGTCAACAATTAATAAATGGGACCTCATGAGGCTGAGAAGCTTCTGTAAGGCTGGAGACACTGTCAAGAGAACAAAGCGACAGCCTGCAGACTGGGAAAAGATCTTCACCAACCCTACATCTGACAAAGGTCTAATATCCAAAATATATAAAGAACTCAAGAAATTAAACACCACCAAACCAAATAACCCAATTGAGAAATGGGGCTTGGAACTAAACAGAGAATTCTCAACAGAAGAATATCAAATGGCTGAGAAACACTTAAAGAAATGCTCAACCTCCTTAGTCATCAGGGAAATGCAAATCAAAACGACTCTGAGATTCCATCTTACACCCATCAGAATGGCTAAGATAAAAAACTCAAGGGACACCACATGCTGGAGAGGATGTGGGGAGAGAGGAACACTCCTTCATTGCTGGTGGGAATGCAAACTAGTACAACCACTTTGGAAATCTATCTGGTGCTATCTCAGAAAACTGGGAATAGGGCTTCCTCAAGACCCAGCTATTCCACTCCTTGGAATATACCCAGAAGATGTACCAGCACACAACAAGAAAATTTGCTCAACCATGTTCATAGCAGCCCTATTCATAATAGCCAGATCATGGAAACAGCCTAAATGTCCCTCAGTAGAAGAGTGGATAAAGAAACTGTGGTACATATACACTATGGAATACTACTCAGCTATTAAAAACAAGGAATTCCCGAAATTTGTGGATAAATGGATTGAGCTAGAAATGATCATAATGAGTGAGTTAACCCAGAAGCAAAAAGACTCAAATGGTATATACTCACTAATATCTGGACACTAGCCAAAGGGGCATGTCCCACGAAAGCCTTCCCTTACCAGGAAACTGGGACAGAGGGGAGGACATCCTATTGGGACTCTAGATAAGAGAATCATGTGAGAATAGCAATGTAGAAGGATCCAGTGGGTCCTAGAAACCTACAAGTAGAACATTATGATAGGCAGATTTAGGCCAAGGGGTCCCACTCAAACTAAGGCACCAGCCAAGGACAATACAGGCGGTAGAATTTAAACCCCTACCCAGATCTAGCCAATGGACAGGACAGTCTCCACACTTGAGTGGAGAGTGGGATATGACTTTCTCATGTACTCTGGTGCCTCACATTTGACTATGTCCCCTGGAGGGGGAGACCTAGTGGCACTCAGAGGAAGGGCAGCAGGTCACCGAGAAGAGACTTGATACCCTATGAGCATATACAGGGGGAGGTAATCCCTCTCAGGAATAGTCATAGGGGAGGGGAATAAGGGGAAAATGGGAGGGAGGGGAGAATGGGAGGATACAAGGGATGGGATAACCATAGAGATGTAACAAGAATAAATTAATAAAATAAATTTTAAAAAAAGAAAATAAGTTTAATCATGGTAAGCATTCATATCAGGAGAAGTTTTAGACTCGCTTTCTTATAAGTTGAGGACAGACTCTCATGATGAGGATTCTATAATTATTTTAGAAACCCATAGTTTCAGGAGACACCTTAAACAAGACTATGTACAGAATATAGTATTGAGTTTTAAATATAAAAATCTCAAAGTAATAACAAAGTAGCCAACACTATGACAAATATCTGAAGAATAAAAGAAATGTTTAAAATAACAAAAATAGGGAGGCTTCAATCTCTCTACTGAAGAAAAGAGTAAAAAAAACAGGTTAGTCAGGATTTACAAGCTTACGATTGCCCTTAGACACTACCTGGTTGTGCACTCAGTCTGTTCATTGTGTGATTGACTTAACCCGCAGCCCAGGGATGCCAGCAGCCTTTTTAGCCATAGTATCTCAAGACACTGGATTTTCCACTTCTAAAATTCTAAAGATGTTTTTGGTAGCCTTCCAACAAATTTCCTTCTCAAATATCTCAATAGCATTGGTTTCCAAGACTTAGAATAAAAATAAGTCCAGGATAGCTAACTATTCTACATGAATTCACTGGAGAGAGAACTCTGGTTGCTGGGACAGCCCAGTGGTGTGGGGGTGGGGAGCACCCTTAGGCCACCAGGACAGACAACTGTAGAAGGAAGGAGATTACTCCCAGAGGACTTCTTGATAGTGACACCTGTTTGTTGACAAAGAAACTGCTCAGCCAGCACAGTGAGGACAAGGAGTCTCTTTTCAGATGCAAAATTATGCCACCAATTTTTAAAGCCTGCTTTCATTGTGGACACCAGGCCTGTTTCAGTAACCACAGTGCACACATAGTGAGGAGTTGAAATCAGTACCACTTGCTGCTCATTTGGAATTTATGGCTTCCCACAACTTCTGTTTTCTGGATTCAGACTCAATTTATGGCCTGGAACACAGAGTTTTTCCTACAGGAAAAATTTTGAAATGTTCAGGAAAAAAAAACAAAAAACAAAAAATAAAACAGCTCTTGGATAATATTAAATATCTCTTACAAAACACCACGCTGATGAGTAAATGAGATCATAAATGAATCCAGATAAAACGGTTTGGGTTTCCATTGAAATACGCAGGGGCTTAAGAGGTAAGGGGAGAAGTTTTGTGAGGAAATGTGTTTTGGGTTATGTCAAATGCAAAACGTGTGCAGGAGCATTTGAGATGTTTTTCCTAGATTAAGATGCCTCCACTTCATCCTCCTCGGGAACTAGTGAATTAGACAAGTAAAATTTATGTGTAAAATCAACGCAGTTCATGAACATGAATAATGATCTTTAACTACAGACTGCAATTAAATACAAAATGTTTGTACTTGCCCCGGAGTAAATTCCAGGCTCTAAAGAAGTTGTGAATTAGGCCATGAAGAAGATGAAGGCAATGCGTTTACAGAATTTGATTTTGTTTAAATGTCTTTTTAAATTATTTTCAGTTTATTCATCTAAGGATGTGAATGGGAAAATAAAACCAAATAAACCATATTAAGTAGGTGAATAGGTCAACTTCTCCTCCTTTATAATACCAGAGGAAGACAAAAGCAATTAGACTTTTGTGTAACACAAAAATAAGACAAAACAGAGAATGGTGTTGCATCAAATTGCAAGATCTGCATGTGACACAAAGGAACACAGTATACCCATCCCCCCTCCTCTGACTCTGACTCCTGAAAGCCTTGCTGTATCCTTCTCCCAACTTCAAGTCCTCTGCATTCTCTTTTATTTTTTATAGCACAGTGAGTCCAGTTAGGCCCGCCCATATGCTCGGGTGCAAAGCCTACCACTGGCGCATGGCCGCGTGTCTCTCCCAGCAGCCATCAACTGTCAATAGCTCTCTCGTAGGGGGTGGAGACTTGTGAGCGCCGCCCCCTTCCGTGCTGGATCGTTCCCTGCCTTGATCTTGAGCAGATGTTCTGTAGGCATCCACAGCTGTTGGGAGATGGATGCAGGCGCTCGGCGACACCCAAAGATACTGCTTCTCAATAGCCCTCCACTACCTCTGCCTCTCATTACAATGGATGTTTTTGCTACGCACATATATGCAAGTCACTCCACAAATAGTTGTCATTTTCTGTTCATTGAGCCTTTTAATAAAGTCTCGTCGATGGCAGACACTGTGCTGGCTGTCTGGAGACGCATAGAGGGAGACTGAGACCTCTAGTTTGCAGAGGCTGGTAAAAAGGAGAAAGAGAAGAAACACAATAAACAAACCCGAAGGAAAGAAAAGAAACACAGTAAACAAACCCGAAGGAAGGAAACAAAACACCATGAAGATCTGGAAGAGTATGCAAAAACAAAAAACAAAGCAATAACAACAACAACAAAAATCTCTCCTGCAGTCTGTTTATTGATTGAAGCTTCTGTAAGAGCTTAAGCTCACACTTACATTTTTTTTTAATTTTTTTATTAATTTATTCTGGTTACATCTCAATGTTTATCCCATCCCTTGTATCCTCCCGTTCTCCCCTCCCTCCCATTTTCCCCTTATTCCCCTCCCCTATGACTATTCCTGAGGGGGATTTCCCCTGTATATGCTCATGGGGTATCAAGTCTCTTTTTGGTAACCTGCTATCCTTCCTCTGAGTGCCACTAGGTCTCCCCCTCCAGGGGACATGGTCAAATGTGAGGCACCAGAGTACATGTGAAAGTCATATCCCACAGAGGAACACTTACATTCTTTTAACTTTCTCTACCACCCCAGTAACATCTGTCAATCAGTCACTGTCATGGTCCAAGTGCGTCTTTTGCGTCTATTCCTTAGCTATTCCCTTGGGACTTACTGGTCCATAGGGCAGCTTCTTGGCAATAAGGTCTGTTTCAAGAGTCATGCTTCCCTGAATCCTCATCTATTATTTGCACAACATAGTATGTAATAATTAATTGTTAAATTTTGTAAAGCAAGAACTATTGTGAAACATGCTCATTAAGCTTTGTAAATTATTTCATTAAGCCAGATGCATAATCTCCAATGTAATAAATTCAGTTTACCAAAACTACTGGGTAAAATTCTCTCAGGAAAAGATGGGGAAAAATGTTACCCATGTGGACTAAGCTACATTCTCAGAGGGATCTACTTAGAATTGTGCATGCTTTTGTCTGGCTAAGAAGGGTAATCTCAGCCTCAAATGTGTAGCAGAGAAGGCCAGTTCTCCCTAAAAGCCCCAATTGCTCTGGGGAGGACAAATTTAAATGAAAATCACACCCCTCACATTTTCATTTTGACAAACACCAACTCTGACCATAATTTACTTTCAGTGTTTCCAAGCAAAATACAATTCTATGGAGAAATTACAATGCAAGAGGGAGGGAGGCCCTTGCTAAGACTTCTGAGAAACACAAGCCTCCCAGTCAATCCATTGTTGCTTTGAGTTCTTATTCTAAACACAATCTAGTTATTTAGTGAGAGGGGTGGGTAAAGTCAAAACCAGGCCAATTTTAGCCTGATACTATCAGCAAGAAGAAAGAGGTGCTGAGATCATGTGGGTAGGATTCTGAGTTGCCCTTTCAAATGGCTCCCTTGACAAATGGCTGGCGTCCAAGTGACTGTGCATGGAGGAGCATCAAAATAGCACTTCCCAAAGCTCCCCAATGGGGCCTATTTATGGAGCATTCCAGAATGCTGAAGTGAAGGCCAATTCCAAATAGACCATGGTTTTGAGAGTTGGCATGAAAATGGAACGCCAACCTTCGGGGTAAATTTGGGGTTTGAGAAAAGGCAGTTTATAGAGGCCCCTTTTCCCAAGGAGAAGGCACTTCCCAACATGGTACTGCTAATGGCCTTGTGAACAGTCGGAGTGAAATCCCTGTAATGTGTGAACACTGAAGAGTCCATTCCTGGAAACCAGGCTACTTTCTTGTGCTTCAGGTTGCCACACACAGAAACAGGCCTTTCTAGAGTTCGGGGCCTAAACAAACTGTCACATGCTCCTCAGGGGCAACCTCATGCTCAGATGTTAGCCACGGGGTAGACTTTGACCCAAAACTGTGAGAGCATAGAGAATGCAGTCCTCACTGAGTTTTGAAATTCTTTCTTCAACACATATACCAAGTACATACAGTATAAGAAGGAAGTTATGAAAGAGGATATAAAACCAATGGTTTTTCTGGTTCTGATTTTGTTGTGGTTTTTTTGTGTTCTGTTTCAGTTTAGTTTGTATTTTTTGAAAGGTGATAGGTGAATAAAATATATTCAATACTGAAGGCACTAAATGCAATGTGAAGTGCCACATTTTTCATTCTAAACGCCTAATCTCTAAGTGTATGCAAGGTCTACATGTATAAACTTTTGGTCTCATTAATTTTGGTGTTATGTGTTTATTTACTCGTAAATTGATTCATACGATAAAGCTTATAAGACATTTTAAAAGAGCATCTACCAGATACGGAGATCCAGATCATGTGTGAAGATTAACAGGGGCTTCTAGGAGACAGGAATATATGTTCATGACATCGTACCATGTGTTTGAGAAACTACAAGGCATTTGGTGTCTGTTGCATGTAAACTAGGCAGTAGAAAGGAAAGCTGGGCAGCTAACAATGACCCAGTTCCTGGAAAGTCATGAGTCTCATGCCGAGGGATTCAGGGCCTTCGGTTTCACTCTGTGGGCGATGAGGGGCTACTGAAAGATTTTAAGCAAGAGATTCGATTCATATGCATGAATCACAAAGACCATGTGTTCATTTGGCCAAACAGTTTATGGGGAAGTCAAACATCCTGTCAACTATGGCCTGGCCCATAACTAATAACCATTGTGTCTGAGTCTCCTCCCTGAAGAGTCTCACAGATGATGTCTCAGAACCGAGTTCCCGGGGTTTAGCCTGCCTTCAAGAAAATTCATTGCTGTCCTTTCCTCTGTTGGATTTGCCTTTCCAGCAGCTCCGAGGTGCAGGTTCACGGCTGTGTTGTTGAGAACCCTGCCATCCAGGCAGCAAAAGGAAGAAATACACACTGAGGAGGAACCCAAACAGATAGCGAGCTTCCAGAACTCTGCTCCGCTTATGCCCTAGTTATTAACTTCCAGCGTATAAATTTCTCTTCTAGAAAAAGAAACTTTGCTGCTTGGATCTAGGTGGCCTGTGGCAGCCAGCCAGAGTCCCAAATGAAGGAGAAGCCATCAGAGTGCTTTACGAAAAAGAAACACCAGGACTGCTTGGTGCTATTTGGCCCTCTAACATTAATTCTAATTATCTCAAAATGCAAGCGTGCTCAGATTCCAGCAGATGAAATCATTTTCTCCTTGACATCAGACACAAAAGAAAGAAAAATAAACAGAGACCAGTGACAGGAGTGAGGAGGGGCTCCTTTTCCTTTAGTATTTCAAGTGCAATTCCATAGCCGAGTCTGTGCTTCACGCTGGAGACCTAGAGAGGAGGACAGCCGCCATGCTCTGATGGAAGTCTTGCCTTCCCAGTTAGCTTAATTAAGGGAAGGGAAGGAAGCCAGGAGAAAACAGTCTGCTTTAGATCAGGGTTAGAGTCTTGGGGTTTGCAAACACACCACAGATTTTTGTTGTTCTGTGTTTTCAACATTTTTTCTGGTTCTTGGTACGAAGTCCGGTTCCATTTTCAAAATGAGCTACCCCACGGGTCCAGAGACTTTGCATTTTTCTTTAATGTGGGTGATTTCTGAGATAGTAGACAAGAGTCAAAAAAGATTCTGTGGGTTTCAACACAGATTCCAAACCCTAAGAATGGGTGGTCAATTGCCACTGCAAGAATGAGCCTCTGGTCTCAAAGCTCATAAGCCGACGAGAAACTGGGCTGTTTAACCACAACGTCAGATCCTGTTTAAAACCCCTTCCCGCACAGCTCCACCTGTTATGACGACTGTGCTAAAGGAAGCCTCTAAATTATCAGTGTGATGCCCAGGTGTGCTGTTTCCCCACTGCTCTGTAATAAACTGCTTGCTGTGTGTTATTTAAAATACTTTATGTGCCAACTATATACTTAGCATGAGCAATCATCTTGACTTGTCTAGGACTCTCTTGGTTTTGCAAAGAATTTTGGGGTTTAGCACTGAAAGATCTTCTTCCTAGTTTTAAAACATCTTTAAAGTAAAGGAAAATAATGAGGTCATCTTTTTATTTCAGATGCAGCAAACAGTAACTTGTAGGGAGAAAAAGGTGATAAATTAAGCAAACTAGCATTTTATCTCCAGGGACTTATCAAAAGCCTTGTTTATCATAGATATTAACAGTTATGTGGTGTTCAAATTTTCCCCATTTATACAAGTTGTGAAGGTGACACTTGAGTCAGTCAATGTAGGGCAACCTGAAAATTTTCACTTACTATTAATATTACATAAAAAGCAACAAAGTGACACCAAATAAATGTCTCTGTTCTCATGAGCAATATGCATTCATTTTACAAGTACACATAGGGTCCTTTGGGGGATAGACACTACAGTGGGCACTATATCAGTAGGCCTGCCCTTTCACATGAGGAGATTTACACAATCCACCCAAGGCAGTACACATATTAATGTATGTATGATAGAGTTGAGGTTCAGTGATGGCTACTTAATAACACCTCAATGGTTCCTAAACTGGTGACTTATTAACATATTTCTTGATCACAAGACAGGTTAACTCCTGGCAACACTCAGCCTACCTCAAAGAAAATGATGAGCATCAAAGATGCTCAAATGCTTATGAAAGTGGCTTCAAATGTGGCAAACAAGCCACTGGACAAAAATGTCCTCATTTCTGCAACAGACAGAATTTTGCCTAAAAATGGACAAGCTTGGATGCAGGCAGAGTCGACAGCCAAACTCTGCCAAGACGGGGTAAGCAAGTCCTCAATAGTTCCCGCCTCACAAATATGTCCGTCAGATATATTGGGCTAGAAGGCTGAAGATAGTGCTCCAATGTTATAGAGAATTTTGGGTGACTGTTCAGGCAGCAAACTGTCTCTGCCATTTTTTCATTATGGAAGGTGCTAATCTGCACTTTCTATTTACTGAGGTAATTAATTTTATTCCTTCTCAAGCCACTGATGGGGCTGAAACCCAGATAGTTTAGTTTTACAATTAAGCTTAGTTGTTTAGGGGTTAAGATGATTTTAGGTCTAGATAGATGTTTTAAGTTAATAGAGATGAGATATGATAGATATTTATTTATATTCAGAATTTTAGACTTACCAAGATAGGAAAGATGTTTACTTTAAATGTGCCAAATACAAATAGCCAAATCACTATGACTGTAACATTTATATAACTCCTGCTTGTTTTATGGTTCTTTCTGCTGCATGTAGTTTACTTTATTTATGTGTAATATATAAATGCATATGTTAACGATATAATAAAAATAGAGCAGAAAAAAGTATTTGTTGATCCTGTGCCCTGACTCTGCTATACATTAAAGCAAGAATGACAACGGAAGAGGGATGAAGAGCTTTACATGTTTACTGTCTTCATCATGGAGACCTCTTGATGCTAATTTACTCTTGAAATCAATCTTTGGAGGAATCAGAATTGGAAAGTGGGTTAACACTGCCCTAAGGAACTACTAAAAATATTATGAAAGAAAACACTGCATTTAGCAATATCTGGGAACAAAATAAGCAGAACAGAAACCTTAAAAAATGAATATTAATTAAGAGGGAAATAGTCTTACAAAAAACAAATGTAAAGCTAAAGAATTCAACTATATGTTATGAATGATTGACACACTGAATCTTTTAAAAGTCTTTTTAAAGAAACAAACTTAGCTAAGATAAAACATGCTCTCAAATTGTTCACTGACTTGAGTGAGATTTCAATAATTTTTTACAGATTTGTACGATCATACCACAAGCAAAATATTGACCACAAAATTATTTTGGGAAATACCTAGCCAGTTCCTACTCTGCAGCTGATATTGGGCTAATGATTTTGAAAATATCAACTCAATAAATGATTGCATAAAACTAGAATTATTAGCTAAATGAAGTAGAAAAGTTGAGCACACCAAGAAGTACAGAACACATTTGAAAAGTTGGCAATGCCAGATGGTTCAAGGAATACGTCCCAGGCCATTTGAACTTCTGTAATGCATATGAATAAATCATTCTCAATTAATTGTCTCAAGTTGTAAGTATAATCTGACAATGATACTAAAAAGGAGTAAAGGATGAAAGGGAGGGAAGAAGAGAGAGAAAGAGGGAGGGAGGGAGGGAGGGAGAGAAGGAGGGAGAGAGACTAGAAACTAATTTCATTTGACGATTACATATAAAAATTACAAATCATATTGCACCTGTGCAATCTGAAGTAAGATTTAAGTTCAGGAGAAAGGAAATTATTCGCTATTAGTGAACTGCATCATGTAACATGTTCATCAACTTGTCAACCTTATCTTCAAAAATGTGTGAATTCACTAGGCATAGTGGCACACAATATTAATGTCAGCACATGGAAGGCTGGGAAGGAAGAAACTGAGTTCAAGACCACCCTTGCTATACAAAACTACAGCTTAAGAAAACAAAACAGTAGCAATGATGGCACACATACCCCCAAAATCTATAATCATAATGCAATTTAAATAAAAAAATAAGACATTTTCCCTAAAAACTTCATTAATGACCTCTAAAATTGAGGTGAGAAAATAAATCAGCAAGGAAAGGAAACAAAATAAAATATTTGGGGTAAGAAATAGATCTGTGAAATAAGAAGTGAGGAGGAGGAAATAGAAGCCTGTTCTCACAATAGACCAGTAGACAGAGAGAAATCTCTCACCAGAGATACATACATACAAGGATTTTACATTTCTTCTATTTAAAGTGTCCATGTGACAAGTTCTGGGATGTCAGCAGAAGTTAAAGACACAATTTTTTTCTTACCTATAGGAAGGCATAGATGTTTTCCTGTGATCTCCTGCCCTTTCCTTGTAGCTTACGCTTGATAAATTCTCAAAGAAAAGAAGAATGTGATGGAAGGAGCGAAGATTCCCAAGCCATCAGTTGGTGGAGGGAGTGCCAAAAAGAGCCATCAACAAATGATTCTGTTCTCATGCACATGCTTTGTAGCCCATCTGGACGATGGTAAAAGAGGAAAAAAAAATGGGCATCAATTTCTGTAATAACACTCTCACTGTGGCTGATTTCAGGCCGCCAAAATAATTCTCTCTGTCTCTCTTTCTCTGTCTCTCTGTCTTTCTCTGTCTCTCTGTCTCTGTCTCTCTGTCTCTGTCTCTGTCTCTGTATCTCTCTCTCTCTCTCTCTCTCTCTCTCTCTCTCTCTCTCTCTCT
>OU015746.1:50530193-50540790 GCA_907169655.1 Acomys percivali | reverse complement strand
CTCTCTCTCTCTCTCTCTCTCTCTCTCTCTCTCTCTCTCTCTCTCTCACACACACACACACACACACACACACACACACACACACACATACATTTAAACACCATGCATATGTACATAACTTAATAGACTTTGGTCATCTGATCGAGATGAGGAAAATAAAATTCTCTACAATTTTATTTTGTATGAAAAGAATTGTGAGGATAGTTCAGTTTTTATATTTAATTAAACATATTCCAAAGAACAAAAGTCAAAATTTAATGTTTCCTTTGAACTTTCCAATTCTTATGGATGAATCTATTTTTGCCACCTCAAAGTGGCATTGCAGACAGTGTCCATTATAGACAGCTGGCCCACTTTCTGGCAAAGCCTACTTACTGCTCTGCCTGCTTGCTTCAGCATTTTCCACTTTGTGCCCCTTTGGCAAGTAGATATAACCTCTGGTATTGGAAGTATGTAGAGTTATAGATGCAGTAGAAATTAAAATAATAAGACAAAAGAAAAAAGTCAGTATATTTTATAGGCCTTCGATTGGGACCTAACATTACCCTTGACTTAAGGATTGCCAAACTGCATTTCATAAAAAAGTAGGCACTAGGCAAAGTTTGTTTTAAAGAGGCAAGCAAGATCAAATGGCCGCCATGCCCCTGAGGGCATGGAAAAGCCCTCAGGAGGAAGGATGGTTATTCAGGCTGTCTTATGCTACCTGGCCAGCAACAGAGGGCTCTGTGAATAAATTAATGAAAGCTCTGTATTAAATACTGTGATGGAACCAAAGCGGTGCAAATACAATTCTTTTTTTTTAAAGAAAGGTTAATGTCATTTTTTTATTTTTTTATTCTCTCCCGTTTTCCCCTTACGCCCCTCCCCTATGACTATGACTGAGGGGGACCTCCTGTATATGATCACAGGGTATCAAGTCTCTTCTTGGTAGCCTGCTATCCTTCCTTTGAGTGCCACCAGGCCTTCCCATCCAGGGGACATGGTCAAATATGGGGCACCAGAGTTTGTGTAAGTCAGACCTAACTCTCCCTTCAGCTGTGGAGAATGTCCTGTCCATTGGCTAGTTCTGGGTAGGTGTTCACTCAAACTATGGCAAATACAATTCTGGACCTGGATAATGTGCTCAGGAGAGACAAAATACTCATCTTTAGTGAAGAGACGGACTACCCGTACAAGGGGATGTCAATAAAACCTCCATGGGCTGTGAGTGTCTGGTGGAACACTGAGCAGGGCACTCCACAGACCTTAAGGACCAAACGAGCCTTCACAGAAAGGTAGGGCTTGGGAATTCTGTGGTATTTATAGATGTGATGAGGAAGAGAGGGGATCCAGATGATAAGGACTGCTCTGAATTTTGTTCCGATTTTCAGCATGTAACAACATTCTCCAAATGCCCCTGTCACATTAGCCGCATGAAGCAGCTTTCGTTCTCTGGAGAAAGGCTTGTGTCTTTGCACAGCTCTCAGATCTCAGCATTCACAGAGTCAGACTTGTGTAAGTCTGAGGGCAGCCCATTGCTGTGCGTCCAATCATAATATGGCTGGATCATTCTTCTATGCCTGCGTTTTTCCTCTCATAGTCTCTCCTCCTATGGCTCTGGCCCTGTACTTAGCAGAATGCTATCCTAGTGGAAGTCCCTATTCTGTATCCAAAATATCCTCTGCTTATCTCTACTCTTAACCCCCAGCTATGCCCTCAAAACATTATACACACGGTGATATATTGTAAATCAAAAGAAAAGGATACAAAGTAACTACCAAGTTGCCAGTGCAGTGACCAATAAGGATGGAGCTCAGACTTGCTAAGCCAGTTTTTCCTCCTAGAGCTGATTTGTTGTCTGCACCCAAAGAACAGAGTCCAGACATCTCAACACCTCATTTATACCTCACAGTTCAGGGACCATTGTCCAATAAAGAGTGTGTTCTCATCTCTCTCACTTTCATGAACTAGAAACCCCACCCCAATTTGAATTGTCTACACACTGTTCCCACAGGTGAATTCTGCTTACAATGGCTTCCACCCAGCAAATCTTCACTCCATACACTAGCCCAGTGCAGCCACAAGCCAGTGTTGCCAGCTTCCTTTAGTGATGTGCTTATGGAAAGCAGGACAGTTGTCACCTGGATGCTCTTGCTTGTGGTGGTTTAGAAATTAATCTTGAAGCTTCCTACTCCCCTCTGCCTTTGCCCCACAGCTTCACTAATGAACTGTATCTCATCTCCTTAAGTGTATCCATGTGGACCACATAAACCAAAATCTAAATAATTGCACAAGAGGCCTTTCAACTGATGTAGGTCTTGGACTAAAATAACACAGTTTCGTGTTGAAATTAATTTAGAACTGACCAAAGGCTGCTTCTGGATTCTAGGAAGAATATTCTCCAAGTGTTTTGCAGAAGTTCATAAGGTTTCTTGAACATCAAATGAGTCTTACAACAAAAGTCCTGATGAATTACTATCACTACAAATGAACCAAAAAATGAATTAAATTTCATCTTAAAATATACAAGGGATGGAGAATTAATGGAGAAAGGACAACTGGCAAACTACAACTCTGGGATTTGCCAAACACCAACCACTTGGAGTGAGCACATCTTTTACATGTCATAGCCTATCTGTTACATAATATGTGGTATCAGCCAGGAGGATGTCCTAGGCAAGTCCGGTGCAGCATACAAACACAGGTGCTGCCCAGGCCTGTGCAGAGTGTACTCAGGAGCACTCAAGGTGACAAATGGTGTCAGAAATTGTGGTACAGCAAAGAAATCAGTGCACTAGAGAAGACAACAGGATAAATGTGGATCAGGGACAGGAGTCTTTGACGAGAAACCCTTTCTCCCTCCATTACTGAGCCAACTCACCTACGTTTTATATAACACCATATAGAAACTGAGGTCAGAAACATAAATATATATGTATATGTGTGTGTGTGTATATATATTAAGGTCTGTTCAAAGAAATGCTAGGTGGATGGGAATGGTCACTTCTGGAAGGTTTTGCAGTGGTTCTGGTTCTTTGATGAATCACATTTGGCACAGATTTCAGAATCTTTAAGGCCATGTGTTTGGGTTATATCATTTTTTTAGTGCCATAACCTTATAATTAACATCTGAACATACCCGTGCTTTTCTTCTATTCTGCCTGGCAGCTTAGTTTGGACAATGAAAATATAGATAAGAAACTACTAATTATCTGCCAGGAACTAAAAATGCTATTATCTTTTGGGGAAAAATAGATCTGAGCAAACACAAGAGCTATAACTATTTTGCATGGAATAAACAGCCTCCTTTTTGTGTGTTATAGAAGGCGTGGGGAGCTGCCATTTATTTTATACTCCTGACCTATGCCTGATCCCTCTCTCAGCCTTGTTACTTATAAGAGATGAAAATAAGACCAGAACTTTATTTAGCTTGGGATGCTAGCTGGTTTTGGAATAACAGTCGGTACCTTCCAAAGCATCTCTTTTTTGCCAGCTCTCTGGTTTGTTAGGCTTAGGTTGAAGTCTGGCTAAGTGAGACTGTGCATAGAAAGTTGTCTTTTACCTTAAAATATCCGTCTACCTGGTAGGTATTTGGAGGGTCCCTGGGGGTCTGGAGGACTTCCCAGCCCCCAGCCGAGCACAGGATACTGTAGTTTAGCTCTCGGCCTTATTTCATTTAGAGGCTATTGAACAGGGCTGGGGATAGGCGGGCCTCTCTGACTCATTTCTCCTGGTCAAGCAGACAGAACGCTGGCATGCTGCTTTGAATATCGCCAACAAATTTCATGTTGAAATCCCATCCTCACTGTGAACTGTTAAGAGGTGAAAACATAAGCGACTGGGTCACAGGAGCTCAACGCTTGTGAGCAGATTGATCAATTCACTCACGGGTTAATGGATTATGAAGCGAGGAGTTCAAGGCTCCCTCTGGGCAACTTTGCTGTCTCCGCATGAAATCCCTGCACCAGGGACCCTGCTGGGAAGATTGCCCACAAGAAGACAGTCACAGAGACAGTCTCTCAGTCTTGAACTTCCTAGCCTCCAAAACTACAAGTAAATAAATAGGCTTTTCCTTAGAAATTACTCACTCTGTGGAATTCAGTTGAAGCAACAACAACAACAAAAAAGTATCAAAACCAACAGTGAACGTCTCTCTGAGTCACTAACATGCCAGACTGTTCTTAAGTTCCTATCTTTGGCCTCTAAATGAAGAGAGCTGAGAGAGGACACATTTGATGAGATGTATCTGTGTTTCTTTGTAGCTCTTGAGATTCACATGAGTAAACTGCCCAGAGAATGCTGCGTGTCTGTTAATCCAATCAGTGCAGCTGGGGACTTCACAGTGGCTTGTCATACGGCAAAAGACAGGACATAATGCTGGAGATAGGAAGTCAGGCGTGATGCCACGCACCTTTGAACCCCCAACTCGGGAGGCAGAGGCAGGCAGACTGCTGTGTGCTAGAGGCCAGCCAAGGCTACACAGAGAGGAAACCCTATCTCAAAAAACCATAAATACACAAATAAATAAATAAATAGACATTGTGGATATGAAGGAAATGTTTCAATATTCCCCAAAAGCCCATCACAGGAGAGCTCCATCACACTGTCCAGGGTGTTCTCAGAATGAGACACTCAGCTTCACTTTCTTTGGCCTGGGTGTTTCCCAGAATTTCCTTACATCTTTTCTCCATTCAGACAAGCATTCTAAGGGGACAGAGGGGAAATTACAACTTAGCACAAATGTTCTTGTGTGTACATCCTTAAGTTAAAAGGACAGACTGGGTGGCACACAGATGGAAGATAAGATGTAATGGAAAGGAAATGGGGGGAGTGCATTTTAATAAACTTTTGGCTCGACTTAGTAAACATCACTGTGAGTAATTAAAGCCCACACCAAATGATGAAGATGCACTTGCTGACAAAGACTTTTAGTACAGCCTGCAAACAAACAATACCCTCTGATTTATAATAAAATGCTGCTGGTGACACTAAATCAAAGTATATCCCCAACACACAGACTGCACTGTGCCCCAGTGTGATTTGCATTCCTTAGTTACAAATCTGATGCGGTGTCAGTTTAGAGATACCATTTCTATAACAGATACCAACTAAGAACAGAGAGAAAACTAAAGCACCCCACAAGTGAGAACAAAAAATATGTAGCTCTCCCCAGGGTGTCTGCACAGCTCTGTCTTTGAAAGAAGTGGCAAAGAGGAAAGTTTAGCATTGCAGGCATATAAAGATAAGGGTAATAGAAATATCCCATATGTAGACTACCATAGCAAGGGAACATAGCAAGAAGAAATCAGAGGGCTAGAGAAAGGAGAAACCATGGTCCTAAGCCATGGTCTGCAGTCTTGGGGACAGACAGACAGTATGCTTGCTGGTCTCCGTTAACAACCAGAACTAGTCCAGGATCTGTGTCTATCCACTAAGGGGCCAGCTTTAGGAACAGAGCAGACTGGCAGTGACAGTCACACCCTCTAAACTTCCCCTGATACTTCCAAAAAGCCCACTCAGTTATGACCACTTGCATCTCTTCAGTTACACTAGTCCAGACAGTAAGGATGCTTGCTAGACTTTTGGCCTTACCTTATTGTGCAGAGTAAAGAAGCTTCTTACCAAACAAGAAAATAGCAAAGAGTCTTGAAGATTAGAGGGAGACATTTTCAAAGGACATGAAGCAGATGAGAGTGTGTGGCCATGGGCTATGGGCTGCCAGTCTCTGCTGCATTGGATGGGGAGGGGAAAAGAGGGACACAATAGAGGCAGGTACCAGTTTGAAGGAAGGAAAATCACTAAAGGATGAGGATAACTGGGATCTTTCAAAGCAAGTCTGACTATAACCTGGACAAGTCCATGATTTATCTAGATTTACCTGGAACCTGAAGGAAGGCATTGCAGTTTGAGCATCCTTTAAGATTAGCAAAATAATTTGACCATGTCCCCTGGATGGGGAGGCCTAGTGGCACTCAGAGGAAGGATAGCAGGCTACCAAGAAAGAGACTGGATACCCTATGAGCATATACAGGGGGAGGAGGTCCCCCTCAGTCACAGTCATAGGGGAGGGGAGTAAGGGGAAAATGGGAGGGAGGGAAGAATGGGAGGATACAAGGGATGGGATAACAATTGAGATGTAATATGAATAAATTAATAAAATGTATTTTTAAAGAAGATTAGCAAAATAACAAGAGTAATCATTCCAAACTAAGAATATACAACTAGGTACAAAACCAAACAATTTTGCAGGATTAAAAAATAGGCTTGAAAGCCGGGCGTGGTGGTGCACGGCTTTAATCCGAGCCCTCGAGAGGCAGAGGCAGGCGGATCGATGTGAGTTCAAAGCCAGCCTGGTCTATAAAGTGAGTCCAGGAGAGCCAAGGCTACACAGAGAAACCCTGTCTCAAAAAAGAAAAAAAAAAATAGGCTTGGAAATAAAATAAAAATAAATATAAAATATAAATAAATAAATAAGTAAATAAATAAAATAGGCTTGGACACAACTCTAATTTAAAAAACAAACAAAAACAACAACAAAAAACAAATGCTCTAGATTGAGCATGGGACTTAAGTCACTCCTTTGTGTGGGATTCTCATAGCATGGCTCACTATATACCTAAAAGAACAGGACTTCTCTGACAAGTTGTTATGGGGGAGGGGAAAGTCCTCTACTTGCAATTTTACACATCTAACTTCTGAAGAACCTCCCCCAGATCAGCTTCCTGCTCTGTGCTGTTTAAACTAGGCCATTCCTTAAAACTGTATGCAAGTCTGGCATCAAAAGCTGTGGGACACACTGACATCATAAAATGAGTGTTGGTGCTCTGCTTCCTGTCAGGGAGATTCCTAGAAGCCATCCTACCCCAAGAGAACCAGCACTTGGAAACAATTGTCAGCCACAAAAATAGCCTCCACTTAATGCAAATTAGACATACTCCCATCTTGACTTCTCCTTAGCTACAGAACAAAGTGCTCGTCACTTTGTGGACACCCCACTCCAGCAGGAGGAACATGTAGGGGAAGTTGGAACTGAAAATGAAAACAGTCTTAAGCAACAATAGCTAAATATATCTCCTTTCTAATCAATTTTACAAGGACATACAACCATGGGAACACATAACAAGGGCTCCTCCCAGCTCTTGGAAGAAGCCTGTGCAGCTAAGAGGGCCACAGCTCAAGTTTATTTGTTGATGAGCTGCAGGGCAGAGCCTTCTCGGGGTTCTCATTGTAGCTGAGGAGGCCATCCTGTAAGCACTGGTAACACTGAATCACTGACAGCAACCATGGTGTCCATGAAGTAAAAAGGACAGATTTGAATGGCCATTAGCAAGGAAAAGTGGGATGATGCTGTGACAGCAAGGAAGTGACAGGGACAGAGAGAACAGTGAAAGGAACATTGGTACCGTCTAATCTGACATGTGTCCTCCAGCACTACCTAACACATTCACATCCAATTCTAGCATGGGGCCTGGAGATGGTCATCACACAGACTGAGGTCTATACATCAGTCCCTTGGTTCTGTGGACCCTCGTCCTGTAGAGCCTGTGTCAAGCTCAGTCCAAGGCACCCAGGTCTCCAGTGCGTCTGAGGGTCTTTCACTTTGTTCTCGTGCATGAAGTCACTCAATAAGATCCCTTTAAACCCCTTGCCTCCCAGGACAGCCTATCTATTGGCTATTTTTAATCCAAGACATACTTTTTACACAGCCTGGCCAAAGCCCAGCCTCACAGGGATGTGAAAAATGGAAGTGTGTCTTAGGTTTGTTGGGACATGCTGAGTGTACTTTATGTTTTAAATTTTGAAAATGTACTCTTTGGGGCTTGATTTACCAGTCTAGACCATCCCAAAATCAGTGAAAATACAGCAAAATACGGACGGGATAGGGGAAACATGTCAACCAGTTACAGCTGTGACCCTAGAACTCTGGAGGAAAATGCCCATAGCACCACAGGGTCCAGAGACCGTGAAAGCCAATGCTAAGTAAACCCTACCAAAAAGCCAAGATTGGTTACGGAGACTGAACTCCCACAGGTGTTCAGCCTTTGCCCAAACTTCACAGCAAACATGTTCCTTTCTCAGGATGCTTTCACTGCTTCTCAAATAATCCTAAAAGGAGACTCGCTGGACGTCCTATAATGAATAAAACTGCTGATGGGGATGGATTTGAAAACCCAAAATACCATATGTGGAGTCAGAACATTTTATTTATACCTCAGCCTGATGCTTCGCCCACGCACACAGGATTATGGAAGAAATATATGGCTGCCTGCTGGCCTAGAATTCTCTCAGGCCTTCCCCAGCAGCCTTGGTGAGAGCAGTGACCCGAGCCAAAGACCCATCTGTAGCACAACAGGCCTTTTCAAGTTGAAAAGAAAGTAAGAGAGAGTAGAATTAAAATATCCCTGTGTATTTTGCTTCTGCTTCTGTCTACAAGTAGGAACAAGCCTAAGCAGTTCCTTTGGCATAAGATTATAGGTTAAAAAATAAATTCACCAAGTATTACATAATAATAAGATAAGAATAATTAAGAACAATATATTGCTTTTTACAAACTTTGATGGATAACCTTAAGATGTTTTAAGGGTTATGTTCAGGCCACACACAGGATGGGCAATACTTTTTCTTCTTTCTTTCTTTCTTTCTCTTTTTTTTTTTACAGAAAAAGAGTTAATTTTGCTTAAAATAGAAAGAAGGCTATGGGCCTTGCATTTATCAAAGAAACAAGGATGGTTTATCACACAAAATTATCTTTATTTCAAAGAAATGAGAAGGAAAGCCAATCCTACAGAGGCATATATGCAAACAATAGTAACATCTGCAGGCAAGAAGCGGCTCAGTGGGTCCTTAATAAAAATGAAAACTTGCTTTCTAGGCTTCTATGATTCCAGAGCTTGAGTGGAACCAGCCTTGGCAAACAATTCAACCTATATGCATTTCACTCCTATTTACCTGGGTGATTCTATCTGCAATTTTGACCCCAACAAATAGCCATTCAGTGCACCCTCCTTTCCACTCACGGCTAGCCTCTGGAAACAGAAAGGCCTCTTCCTTTATAATCCCCCAAATAAGGCAGGAACAGAAGGAATGGAAAGGCCTACACTCAGAACTCAGGGGTGAATCAGGTCCAGAATAAGAGCGAGATGGGAGGAGACTCCCGGTACCAAGAGCTGGGTGCTGTAACAGCTACGCACCGGAGTGGTCTGCTGTAATCTTCAGCGCACACCCACAAGGTGGATCCTGAGCTGTCATGTATGGGAAGTGAGCAGAGCCTGGGAGGCCTTAAGAAATTCCTCTGCACTGCCTTGTGTAATGGTGAAACTTGCATGCAGGCTTGGATAAGGCACAGCTCCCAAACATTTCTTTGCATCCCATAAGGGGTGGAATTACGTTCCAAGAGACGCATCATTCAGAGACTTCACTGTGTGGAAATGCCATACAGTGACAGTGTGCTTCCCCAAATCCAGATGACTTTACTGTCTCTAGGTATTATAATCCTGTGGCACCACTGTCCTATGTTTTACAGTTAATTATCAGTAACCAAAATTTTCTTATGCATGCATTATTGTGTTTGGTTTTCTGTAAAGCCCTAAATGAGTGCTTTTCAACCTGTAACCTATGGGCTGTGACCACTTTGAGGGATGAATGACTTTTTCACAGGGGTCTCCTAAGGCCATCAGAAAACAGGGATTTACATTATAATTCATAACAGTAGCAAAATGACAGCTATGAAATAACAACGAAAATAATTTTATGGTTGGGGTCACCACAACTTGAGGAACTGTATTAAAGGGTCGCAGCATAGGAAAGGCTGAGAACCACTTATGCTGGTTATTGGTTTTGAGCTATTTCTGAGATGATGTCAACATATAAATCAATAGAATTAAAGAAAATCAGATGAGCCTGCATTGTGATGCCTCTCATCCCATCAGTTGAAAATCAGAATGAAAGTGTGAGGTTACCTGGGAAGAGAGGGTTCCCCCAGTGAATTCCTGCAGACTGTAGTTGCAGCATCAATACTGAGTTGACATGCAGCCTGTAGCCTGTTCTATAGATTCCAGACCTGTTGGCCCACAAAAACATATTCCTTGAACAAAATCTCAGTTTCTACATAGATGATAGATAGATAGATAGATAGATAGATAGATAGATAGATAGATAGACTGACAGACAGAAAGGAGACAGATAGTGGAGATAATAGATTGATATAAGAAAGATAACAGAAGACAGACAGTAGAGATAATAGACACAGACAGGCTTTAGAGTGATCTCTATATGTTCTGTGCTGTGTATGGTTGTGCTGTACTTCCCAGTGTTTCTAACTCCCATTACTACTTGGCCTAAGATTCAAATATGTCTTGGTCTGATTCCAGAGCTTAAACTCTTTCCCTGACACCAGACCTTAACTGTGATTGCCAGACACTGAATGACTCCATTGTATTTAATCTACTCCATTCATTCAGGATATATTTAGAAAGGAACTTTTACTTTTTCAGTCCCGAGCTGGACTGTAGAAATGGGGGAGAACGATAAATCCTGCCTTCCCGAGAAGGACACGTTTGAACTAGCTGAAAAAGGTGTGTGTGTGTGTGTGTGTGTGTGTGTGTGTGTGTGTGTGTGT